>CM070023.1:1805348-2540348 GCA_036247105.1 Cirrhinus mrigala | reverse complement strand
TATTTATCTTGTAATGTTTCACTTTAGCTAGTGAACTGCCTTACTCTCTGTGGCCTATCAAAGCAGCTTACTAGGTTTTTGAACAGGATGTGTTCTTCCTTGTAAAATTCCCACAGAGTAGATTCTGAATAGATGTCACTGAAGATTTCAGGTTGCATATCATTATCAAGATTCAAGACAATTCCAGGAAGAAGGAAATAACAAATGGGAAAGGTAAACTACAAAACCATTGTGATTCATTCATACTTTCTTCATTCACATAACCCGTCTTCAAAACAATAGCTCTGTCAAGCCACAAATATAAAAATACCATTCAGACAATGACATATCATGCTGAAGGAAACACCAGAAGGCTTCATGTGCTGCAGAGCGCAGCATGTGTCAGTGACAGAGCGTGTGCTTATATGACGCAGCCCACGGCGTATTTGAATGTCAACAAATGCTTTTCCTGTATCCTCAACAGGGTCTGCAGCCTAAACAGCCAGAGGCGGAGAAAAGACAGGGGGAGGAAAAGAAAAAGAGCGAGAGAAGGAGTCAGACTGAGGAAGAGCAGGGAGGGAAAGAGAGGAAGAACGTGCATGTGCCCTTGTGCACGCAGCCTCGTGCAGAAACGCCACTGTCACTATCAATCTCTGTCTGCGCCACTGAGAGCAGGGGTGTAATAAGGCGGCAAGGACGTGAGTCAGTCGTGCCCCCCGCCACTTACACAAACATCATGCACGCTGCTTGGCAACCACACCACGACCCTCATGAGCAACACACATCCCTCGATGCTCAGTTGAGACCCAGAATGCAGCAGTGCCACACGACGGCCCACGCATTCTTAATGAACGAGTACAAGTAGCATACATTCACTCTAAGAAAGAAACGTACAAAAGCCATATTTACCCCTAAAATGTGCATTTTAGTACCTTTAAGAGATAGTTCTGTCATTTTTACACACCCTCATGTCATTCCAAACCTTTAAGACCTTCATTCATCTTTGGAAAACAAATTAAGATATTTTCGATGAAATTGAGAGCTTTCTGACCCTGCATCAGTGCTGCCAAGTCTGCGGTTTTCCCGTGGAATTGGGCTACTTTAACACTATTGCCGTGGGTTGTTTTTCATGTCCGTGGATTGAAGTGACCCCAATAACGTGATATTTTGCCTCTGGAATGTGAATTTTATCAGGGGAACCCCACCAAAAATGTGTATTTAACCCCCCAGAGCACGATTTTTACCAAGGGGACCCCCGCGATTGGGCTAGTTTTGAGTAGCAACTGGGTGGGTTTTGCTATGAAAACCTGGCAACCCTGTCCTGCACAGACAGCAACACAACCACTACGTTCAAGGCCCAGAAAGGTAGTAAGGACATTGATAAATAGTCCATGTGACATCAGTGGTTTAACCGTAATTTTAAGAAGCTACGAGAATACTTTTTGTGCGCAAAGAAAACAAAAATAATAACTTGTGAATGCGCATTGAAGCAGGGAAGAGAAGAAATTGTTGAATAAATTCATTATTTTTTAATTCTTGTGCAAAAAAGTATTCTCGTAACTTAAGGTTGAACCACTTGGACTACACACGGAATATTTTAACGAAGTTTTTACTACCTTTCTGGGCTCTCGGACATCAAAAATAACTTAATTTGTGTTCAGAAGATGAACGAAGGTCTTACGTTTTTGGAATGGTATGAGGGTGAGTGATAAATGACTGAACTGTTGAATGAACTGTTCCTTTAAAGGTAGAGTTTACCATGTCATTATTCATTTATTCTCACGTCATTTTGCACCTGTATGTGTTTTAGGGTTGCCCCCTAATAGTCAACTAACCGTTAGTCAACGAGGCTTGGTCGACCAAAATTTTATTAGTCACTTAGTCGCAGAAAAAAAAAATCCACAGGAAATAGCCACGCAGCCCGCGATGGACAGATTGTTAACGGCTGGTATATATGGTAAATCACCAGGCAGGACATCCAAATGCTCACCTATCATTCATCGCCCTCAAATATGGCTTTTCATCTGAAATATTTAAGTAGTAGCAACTGTACATGGCAGCACAATCTAATTTTAACCTATAAAAATAAAATGTGTGCTATTGAAGTGTCTGTGCGGAGTGTTGAAGCTGAATAGTAGCGCGCTTATTTCATGACAGATGGAGGCGGTTGGTCACTTGTGCTTAAGATACTCTGTCATTTTTGGTCATACAGATAAAAGTAATGCATCTTTTGAAAATCTGTAAAGACTCTACATTCATTTGTGTTCACTCTGAATAACAACGAAACATTGCGCTTTTGAAAAATAAAGAAAGCAAACAGGATGCACTTTCTGCCGTCTCTGTCTCTGTGAACTTGAGTGTGAAACTTCGAAACTCCATGTACACTTACCTTACAGACATGAAAGATATATCTATAGAGAGTGATATGTCTACTTTTAAATGAACCAATTAAAACAGAAAACAAATATTCTCCGATTATGTAATCCATATGAAACATGCATACAGGTGCATCACTACTGTGAAGATAACAAGTCAGTGTCGCCGACTTCATCTCTTAAGCCAAAAACAAAGAAAGCACTAGTTTCTCAATAACTTATTAAAACGTTAATGCAGTCTCCTTGCTGTTTTTCCCTGACAAATTTCCCTGACATAATTGTTATATCTCCTGATGTGCTGTGACAAGCTTTTTAGCATGCGCTCTAGCGCTTATTAGGCAATTAAAGGCTTATCATTATGATTTATATGGTTTATTAATAAACGTGTGACTAATAGTCAACTAATGCTTAAAATGAATAACTACTTGTCAACCAGAAAAACCTTTAGTTGACGGCCACCCTAATGCATTTATGTTTCTGTTGAACACAAAATAAGACATTTTAATGAATCTTGTGAGGCTATTTTCCATACAACAACAGTTTAAATAGCAATCAAGTTCCAAAAAGGACAAAACATCACAAAAGTCCTATAAAATTAGTCCATGTGTCTACGGAATTCTACAGTATCCATATGCTAGTTTGTGTGAAATATGACCCTGGGCCACAATATTTCTGAAAGCTGAATAAATAAGCTTTCCATATTGTTAGTTAGGATATTTGGCTGAGATACAACTATTTGAAAATCTGGAATCTGATGGTGCAGAAAAAATTGTAAATATTAAGAAAATCACCTTTAAAGTTGTCCAAATGAAGTTCTTAGCCATGCATATTACAAGTCAAAAATTTAGTTTGATATATTTACGATAGGAAACTTAATGGAACATGATCTTTACTTAATATCCTAATGATTTTTGGCATAAAAGTAAAATCGATAATTTTGACCCATACAATGTATTTTTGGCTATTGCTACAAATATACCCATGCTACTTAAGACTGGTTTTGTGGTCCAGGGTCACAAACAGACTTCACATTTGTCACTATTCTTTCCAAATGTCTTTAAAAAAAAATTGTCACCACAAATGCTGTTATTTAGGAAATGACTGCATAAAATACTTCCTTTGAGTTTCCTAGAAAAAAACAACAGCATATGGGTAAGTAAATAATGAAAAATGTTCATATTTGCATGTATTATTTTATGCATTCCAATCTTAGAAAATGCAAATCAATCTGCACAGTCTATTAAGAAAGCAGATGAATAACAGCAAGCAACACAATTAAGGCAAGGAACAATAAAAAATAGCTTTTTAAAGATTCCTTTGCTGCAGAACAACCCACTGCTGAGTGTCTAATTAATGAGTTTCACTTTGCCGGGATGCAGAATTCACTTTAAATGCAGTTACTAAGTCATTCTGGAAGGACTACAGCCATTTTGCCGACTGTGTTTTTTCAAGCAGGCTCTGAAAGCTGTAATCATCTTACAGCAGAAATCTGTAGATTAGCAGAAGGGCATATGCTTGCTCTCCCACTACATTTCCCCCCTGCCCTCTCTCCATTTTGAACTGGATGTTTGTCTTTTTAAAGAGGTGTAAATTGCCCAGGGGTCATCTGTTTGGTTTACTGAACTCATAAGAGTGAATCACGCTGTGTGTTCTCTCAGCGAAGAATGATTGCACAGTGTGCGTTTACTGCGAGGTAATTGTCACCATGAGTTTTGCGACTTTGGAAAATACACAGCAATGAATGTGCCCACGGCAATGCCATATTACAGGCTTATCTGGTCATATGGTTATTTTATCACTTATCTACAGGGTTTAAAACGACATCAGGGAGTAAAGCACTTAATGGCGGTGAAGGAAAAGCAGAGCATGTCTCCAGACAGCACTCTAGGGAGGAGCTATCAGAGGATCTGCTGACACCTCACTTACCATGACTGTGAATGGAGAAGATCACAACTGCCATACTTAGAATGCAAAACTAATGCATTGCTTACTGCCTAGTGGTTTTAAAAATAGAATGTGAAACAGTATTTTAAATAGCAGTATGCTGCACTGTTACAAGAGACAAATGAGTAATTGGTTTAAAGGTTTAGTTCACTTCCAGAATAAAACTTTCCTGATAATTTACTTACTCTCATGTGATCCAAGATGTTCATGTCTTTCTTATTTCAGTCAAAAAGAAGTTAAGGTTTTTGAGGAAAACATTTTAGGATTTTCCTCCATATAGTGGACTTCAGCAGGTTGAAGGTCCAAATTGCAGTTTCAATGCAGCTTCAAAGGGCTTTACACGATCCCAGCTGAGGAATAAGGGCCTTATCTAGTGATACAATTGGTCAATTTCTAAAAAAAAAAAAAAATGTATATACTTTTTAACCATAAATGCTCATCTCGCACTACATTACAAAGCAATTTGTTGAGTCAACTTAAAATAATTTGTTACCTGGCTGCCTTTAAAATTTTAAGTTCAGTCAACTCAAAAAAATGTAGTCAACTTGAAATGTTAAGTTGTACAAAGTGACAACTTATATATGAGTTGATTCAACTTAAAATTTTAAGGCAGCTGGGTAACAAGCCCAGCTTTTAAGTTTAACAAACCAAATTTCAAGATTTCAAGTTGACTAAACTTATTTGAGTTCACTGAGCTTAAAATTTTAAGGCAGCAGTGTAACAAATTATTTTAAGTTGACTCAAAAAACTGTGTTTTTTTGTTTTTTACAGTGTAGCTTGACCTCATGCATTATGTTTTACCTTTACCAAAAAGGTAAAAGGACGATTTTGGACGATTTCGTCAGATGAAGTTAGAGAAGAAAATGAGATGGTTTTTTCACCCCACCCTACCTTTTTGAACTTAAGTACACAGATGTAGAACTTACTGCATGTGAATTTTCCAATGTGATTACGTAATGTGTAAAGTCCATAGACGTGCATTGCAGACCTAGTGCAAGATGAGCATTTGTGGTTAAAAATATATCTTTTTTTGTTGTTTTTTTAAGAAAATGTTTTGATCTTTTCACTAGATAAGACTCTTATCCCTAGGCTGGGATCATGTAGAGCCCTTTGAAGCTGCACTGAAACGGCAATTTGGACTTTCAACCCGTTAGCCACTATATGGAAAAAAATCCTGGAATGTTTTCCTCAAAAACCTTTATTTATTTTCGACTGAAGAAAGAAAGACACGAACATCTTGGATCACATGGAGGTGAGTACATTTTTAGGAAATTTTATTCTGAAAGTGAACTAATCCTTTATCAGACATTTCTCACAATTTCTTCTTAACAGTTCTTCAAAACGCTAAAGTAAACAAAGAAAATCTAATAAAAATAAAAGTAAAAAAAAAAAACTATATATTTTAAGTGACATCCGATTAAATAATCATTATTTAACAATTTTAAAATGATTATAAAATGATCAAATTTAACCTAAATTTGCACAAAAATACTTCTGACCGAAGGTCAAATTAAACAGTGCATTGAGGGACTGTACATTATGGAATGCACATTTTGGCATGTGCAGTTTGTCATGCAAGTATTCCATGCATACAGAATTTGCACACTCTGCACATACAGTATACTGCATTCCTTAAGGAGTTTGTGAGGTAGTACGTCATCGACTTTCTGCTTACAGTAACATTACACTGTTCTCATTTGTCTTGTCTATCATCACACAAACGAAAAAAGTACACAAAGGCAAAGATAAAGGAACCCATTTGTTTGCATATATAGCTATGCAATATGGAAGCTGTGCAGTTAAGCATCAATGCAACTGTTTTGTCTGCATGCCTTCAACTGTACATTCAATGACTTAATGATGGATAGCCTGTTATTATCCACTACATGTCTGACAAAAGAACAATCTTAATACAGACTGAAATGACTGAACACACGCCCTCTGAAAATATGCAGACATGAGCAAAGTTCAGTCCAACCAACAGTAATTTACTGAATCTCTGTTTTGTTTCTGCTCTACAGTGCAGAAACAAAAGAAACAAGAATTAGAGAGAAAAAAGCTCTTGCAAACACATTACTACAGACTAAAAACCTAAAAAAAAAAAAAATGGGATTAGCAACACATTCCAGAATGAAAATACTTAAAATGATCCAAGGACATTTTTCAGAATGCACATGGCGTATCATTAACATTAAAAGTCAACACAGGGGTTTTGGGGTCTCCCAGCTTGGTGCAGACTTGGCTTGATTCAAAAATAGAGCAGTGAATAAGCGGGTGGCGGAGCGCAGCTCCGAGAAACGTGTGGGGAAGATAGACGGCATACCAAGGTATTGATAAGAATGTATCCTAGCAACAAGCCCCAGTGTTTGACTAAAGGGCCTGCCAGTGCTTTAGTATTACACCTCCAGCCTCTGCCAAATGAGCTTTCTCTTTCCTCCTTTCACTCTCCCTCTGCTTTTCCCAGTGCACACACATGAATTCAGCATGCACAGACCGCATTGCAACTCATACCAGAAGAGGAAACAGCATTATTCCAGTGTTTTCTTATTCAAATATTCTCAGTTTTATGCATGATCTATATGCTGCGCACATGACTCACTCTTTGATTGCTCATCTTATCCTGAGTAATCACATGATTAGTTTGCAAACAGATCACACCCATAATAATGGACGAATCTCAAAACACTATTGCAGATTACACAATATAGATTTTATTGCTCTACTTCTATGCCATTAAGCATTTAATGTATTGGAAGTAGGGTGTGTGTTTTTAAAAACCCTAGATGGGTAAAGGAATAATTTGAGAGAAGATGTTTAAAAGAATAGTTCCTAAAAATGGAATTTGCTGAAAATGTACTCACTTTCAGGCCATCCAAATGTATATGAGTTTGTTTCTTTATCAGAACAGATTTAGAGAAATTTAGCATTATGTCACTAGCTTACCAACGGATCCTCTGAAGTGAATGGGTGCCGTCATAATGAGAGTTCAAACAGCTGATAAAAACATCACAATAATTCACAAGTAACCCACAAGATTCCAGTCCATCAGTTACCATTTGTGACCCTGGACCACAAAACTAGTCATAAAGGTCAATTTTCTGAAACTGTGATTTACACATCATCTGAATAAATAAGCTTTCCATTGACAATATTTGAAAATCTGCAATCTGAGGGCAGGGTTGCCAGGTTTTCACAACAAGACCTCAATTACTACTCAAAACTAGCCCAAAACTAGCCCAACTGCATTTCAAGGTTGGTACTTCATTAAAATCGCGTTTGGCTGGGATAAATATCACATTTTTTGGGGTTGCTTCAACCCGTGGCAACAATTTAAAAGTAGCCCAATTCCACGGGAAAACCGTGGACTTGGCAACACTGTCTGAGGGTGCAAAAAATCGAAATATTGAGAAAATCGCTTTTAAAATTGTCCAAATGAAGTTCTTAGCAATGCATATTACTAATCAAAAATTAAGTTTTGATATATTTATGGTAGGAAATTCACAAAATATCTTTTACTTAATATCCTAATGATTCATAATTTTGACCTATACAATGTATTGTTGGCTATTGCTACAAATATACCCAAGCTACTTAAGCCTAGTTTTGTGGTCCAGGGTCACATTTCACTTCAAACCGTTGCAGCTAAAATACAAGTCATTTATCCATAATATTGCTATCTCCAGTGAAAATGTATTTTATCTGAATCAGGAGAGAAATAAGTGACAGTTTTGCCAAATCCGTGTTTTTTTTCGTGGAATTTGACTACTTTAAAATTGTTGCCGTGGCTTAAAGCAAACTCCAAAAAACGTGATATTTAACCCCGCCAAACGAACAACGACAACAACAAAAACAAAATATGCACAGATCAAGCACTGTTTACAAGCATAAATGGTCCAAAACAGTTCTAAACAAAAATGTTAAGAGGGATGGACTTTTTCATTGGAGGAAGCGTTATTATGGATTATGGAAGTAATTTGGCTAGATGCAATGGTTTTAAGTTTAAAAAATGATGGATTTGTTTCTTGTTCACAAGACATTAATAAATGAACAGGAGTCGTGTGGATTACTTGTAGGCTATTGTGATGTTTTTACTAGCTGTTTGAACTCTCCTTCTGACGGCACCCATTCACTGCAAAGGATTCATTGGAGAGCAAGTGATTTAATGATAAATTTCTCCAAATCTTCATCAGTTCTTATGAAGAAACAAACTCATATACATATTGGATAGAATAAGAAAATGTTCAGCAAATTTTCATTTTTGCTTAAACTATTCATATAAGTCATCTCTAAATATGGGCCTTTACAGTTCATTTAAGAAGTACAAGCAAGTTTTTAAATTCAGTTGGTCACTGATACAGGAAGCAGTCAAGATGAAAGCTTGGCTTTGGCTTCAAGGATTTTTTAACCATATTTTGAGAGGGAAACTATTGCACATTACTGAGACAGGATTGACCCGTTTATGTATAACAAGGACAAGTATGTAATACAGGCAATGTATACATGTTCTATTTCCTCTCCCATGAAGTGTGAAGTTTCCCCCTCAAGGTGATGATCTGTAATTCAAGCTGGCATGTGAGAAATTGTTTTTTTCACCAGTGAAGGTATCTTTAAAAACTCACGCTATTTTAATTCTGATGTACCATGTTCAGTCAGGAAAATCAACGTTTGTTAAAGCTTCCTCAAGGACAGGTGTGCTGATGACAGTGATTTGCAAATACACTTCACCTGGCAAACTACAAAGACATCTCACAAGACAGACCTGACAGTTTGAGGGCACCAAAAAAAAACCCAGTCTTTCAAAAAGTACATTTAGTAGACTTTTCAAGCTACAGATCATATTTAACAGTGCTTTCTAACCCCCAACCCTAAGAATTAAACTTCAGCGTGCAACTCGTTCCAAAGAAACTGCATTTTTCGGAATCAAACGGAAAAATTCTTAACTGCACACTAAATCCAATGCACACTGAAAAAGTCGAGCAAAACATTTTTTATTTATTTCATAAATTGCATCAATGCGATTCTGGAATAATTTTTACACTGTTAAGTGTAAGTAATACCACAAAAGCAGTGTTAATGACAAGTGCATGCCTCACAAAATCCAGGAAATCAAGAATTGAGCACGGATTCGCTTCACTTGTTGCACAACAAAGGCACATTAAACCCATTTGACAATTCATGAACAAACCTTCTTAGTGCAAATACAGTGAAACACCGATATCACCCGACTTCATGTTCTCACAAGTTTGTTTTTACAGAAGAGCGGAAGGAAAGATTACACTGTGTCTCTAAGGTCTTCTATCAGAGAGGGTTGAGAATCAGTTTAAATAGTTGACCGCAAGCATGTCAATGTAATAAAAAATAAAGTAGGAAGTAAAGAACAGGAAACAGAGATGCTCCAGAACTAGAAGACGCTCTCATGCCTGAGCAGAATGACGTTATGGCTCTATTCACTTGTGGTCTTTGAAGGACTCTTTCGCCTTTGTGCGCTAAACAATACCGTCGGACAGATGGCTCAAGCGAACTGAGGGCGCACAACCTCACACCCCCTCTAGACAGTGGCAGGGGTCTGCCAGCTCCACTCCCCCTGTCTAAAATGAAGGAACAACACAGAAGGACAATAATGAGAAAGATCCATCAAACACTTCCAGAGTGGTGACGTGATCTGAAAAATTGTCTGGATATCAACTGTAATTAAAGTATTAGCAAAGAAAGGGTAACGGATATTGATATTAAAACAAACAGGAAAGAAACTATGAGTGTATAAACCAACTATAAAGTTAAACATCTGCTTTTCTGCACAAACAAGTTATTGAATGTCAAAAATGAATGAAGCACAGCTAACACATCTGCAGCCCTGTATTCTACAATGAGGCACAATTTGAAGGAAACTCCACATAAGTCATCGGAATATCAAATTATTGGGAAACCATTATCCAAAGAAAAATAATTCAGCAATAAAAGACTCATCCGACCGGAATTATTCATGCTTGGCTAGTTTCCTCCAGACGTAGCATGCCAAGACAAGGAACCTGAGTCAACAAGATCTGTGCAATGGAGCTGAAATCTGACCTTCCCTTTGACATCAATGAGTACTTTAGGACCAGGGCTGCACTCTGGAAAACACTGACCCATTTCAGAGCTGGCATGGAAAAGTGGCCCCATTAAAGGAACATCAATTCAAGAAAGACGAGCACTAAAAAGTACTTAGTCCATGCAGAGATTTTCAAATCCTGCAAGTAAAACAGAGAAAAACTAAAAAATGTTAAAAAGGTAATTAAAGATAATAATAAGTAGAAGACAATATAATAAAGTGAAGTAAAAGTAAGACATAATGACTGTTCTCGAGAGCTGTGCAATTTTGACAAAAAATAATATCTCAATATTTTCTGGGATTTTATCGATAACAATAATTAGACGATATTTCGATGTTACATTTAATCAGTCAATTATAATAATAATACATTTAGGCTGTTACCAATCAAATTAAATCAGTACAACAAAATTCATCTTTGCAGAAGCTGCATACGAAGTGGCATTTAGACGTATTTACACGTTAATGCAAATGCATACATAATGTTTTGATATTTTAAACATTAAAACGTTGAATACTGACATTTGAAATCATTTTAAAAATGAAAATATACTTTGAATGTCAAATTAAAACCTCCAGTAGGTGGCAGCAAGTCGCTGTTAATAAATGAGTCATTGCATTTGAATCTAATCATTGAAACAGTTGATTCATTCAGGAACGAAACAACGTCATGTTGCTCAGAGACACAAAACAGTGCAGTGGCTGTGTTTGGAATGATTTTTGTTGGCGAAATTGAGCAAAAACAGGAAATATGCTGTCTAAAATGTAAGTCTTTTATTATTAACTTCTTGTTTATTGAACTGTTGTATAAAATGAATATCATATTTGTAGTCTGATTTTTGAAGGAAATAAATATATACATTTTCTGCCCCCATATCTTGAATTTTGTTATCATTCTAAATGCATTTTAATAGACTGAATCATGCTCCAACCCAGTATTAGGACACTTTAAAATACCATATGACCTGCTCTTTAAATGATTTTGTCCGCAAATTGGCAAACTGAAAATGACTGGTACTGATAACCTTAAAAATGCTTAAAGGAGAAGTCCACTTCCACAACAAAAATTTATAGATAATGTACTCACCCCCTTGTCATCCAAGATGTTCATGTCTTTCTTTCTTCAGTCGTAAAGAAATTATGTTTTTTTGAGGAAAACATTTCAGCATTTTTCTCCTTATAGTGGACTTCTATGGTGCCCCGAGTCTAAACTTCCAAAATGCAGTTTAAATGAGGCTTCAAACGATCCCAAATGCAGTTGTAAAGGATCCCAGCCGAGGAAGGTCTTATCTAGCGAAACGATCAGTTATTTTCATTTTTAAAAAATACAATTTATATACTTTTTAATCTCAAACGCTCATCTTGTCTTGCTCTGCTTGAACTGTTTTTTCCTGGTTCATGACAGGTTATGTCGAAAAACTCCCATCTCATGTTCTCCCTCAACTTCAAAATCGCCCTATATCGCTGTTTTACCTTTTTAGTTAAGGGTGTTTGACCTTTTTTGCATGTTCACTTTGCAAAAACTGGGTCGGTACTGCAGCGATGTAGGAAAATTGAGTGAGAAAACTGAGTGAGAAAACACGATTGGAGTTTTTCAACATACCCTGTCTTGAAAAAGAATACACAGAGTTCAGGCAGAGCAAGACAAGACGAGCATTTGAAATTAAAAAGTATTTAAATTGTTTTTTTTTAACGAAAATAACCGATCGTTTTGCTAGATAAGACCCTTCTTCCTTGGCTGGGATCGTTTACAACCGCATTTGGGATCGTTTGAAGCCGCATTTAAACTGTATTTTGGAAATTCAAACTCGGGGCACCATATCAGTCCATTATATGGAGAAAAATCCTGAAATGTTTTCCTCAAAAAACATCATTTCTTTACAACTGAAGAAAGAAAGACATGAACATCTTGGATGACAAGGGAGTGAGTACATTATCTGTAAAATTTTGTTCTGGAAGTGGACTTCTCCTTTAACATCGGTGCCGATAATCAGTCGACCCATACAATCAGATCACACATTATTTTTATAGTGGAACACAAATTTCCTATCTAGCAGAAGTTCATACACCAGAACATGAATAAAAAACATCTTAAATTACACTTGACAGCTAACTTCAAGCCAAAAATATTTTTTTTTTTTGTATGGAAAAGAGCATCCTGGACTGAGGGCAAGTAGATGATTGGCAAATTTTCATCAACTATCCCTCTAAATCCAATAGATATAAGAAAACAGCTCCCTAAATCCTCCATAAACATCACATGCTGATTGCATTCCCTTCATGTGGTCCAGAAACCCAAACATACTTCCTCTCAGTCATCTCACCCCAGGTGCCCTCCAGTCTCCTGACCCACTATCTCTGAATACAAACAGTGCTGCCCCCATCCAACTCCACAGGATCGATCAACCAGCTGATAATTACTGTTGCTATGGAACTCACCACCTACCCAGTGCTGCCACCCGCCCCATGACCCCCTTTCCATCTACTGCTTTCATATTTTCCACAGGGTAAAAAAGAGGAGGGGACAGGAAAGTAAGGAAAAGCAGAAAAGAAGGAACTGAGGTAGAGTATTACACAAAACAAAACCTATTTTTTTTTTTCATCTGACTGGTTAATTAATTCAATCTGGACGTTCTTCGGCTTCAGTGGGCAGAAATTTCAGGCTCGCGTAGGCATGTGTAAATTTATTTATTCAGCGGTGACTTCATTACCTTACATCTGTTCAGCTTTCTGACAAGGTTAACCAGTTCACCGACCACAGCTGACGGCATTTCTGCTTTCCACGCATCCAGAGGACAACAGAATTCAACAGTTAAAACGCTGATCCCCCACCCCTTCGGCAGTATTCACTCAGTAACAATGTGAAACTTCCACTATTGTTGTCATGGAATGTAGAAACTCTGGACAGCCAACTTTTTAAAAACACAAGTGGCGATATCTCAGAAAAGAAAACTCATTTGGGATGTTGCATTCTTATACTGAAAAGCATCTATAGGATGGGCGCAATAGCTAAACATTCAAAAGCATTATGGGAAAACAACAACAAAAATCAACATTTAAAGATTTAGTTCTCTCAGATTTACATGTTTTAAACCAGTGTTTTTTTCCACAGAATACAAAATAGGATATTTTACAGGGCGTCTTGGATATTTTTTTCCATACAATAAAAGTAAATACACTAAGCTACAAAAAATATATTTAAAAAACGGCATTAAAGTAGTCCACATGACTCATTTGCTATATTTTAAATTTTTTACGAAACCATATGATAGCTTTGGATGAAAAACAGATTCAACTGTAAATGGTTATTCAGTGAAGTATTATTTATATGTGACCCTGGTCCACAAAACCAGTCATAAGGGTCAAAGATGAATAAATAAGCTTTCCATTTTTGGGTGATGTATGGTTTGTTAGGATAGGACAATATTTGGTCGAGATACAACTACAAGTATTTGAAAATCTGGAATCTGAGAGTGTAAAAAAATCTAAATATTGAGAAAATTGCCATTAAAGTTGTCCAAATGAAGTTCTTAGCAATGCATATTACTAATCAAAAATTAAGTTTTACTATATTTACAGTAGGAAATATACAAAATATCTTCATGGAACATGATCTTTACGTAATATCCTAATTATTTTTGGCATAAAAGAAAAATCAAACATAACCGTGCTTCTTAAAGTTTTGTGGTCCAGGGTCACATATACTATAATTAATATTATTATTTTAGTAATTTTGTTATGTGAGTTTGTCATTTTTATTCATTTTTTACATTTTGTTATTTACATGTCATTTATTTTTATTTCATTGTTATGTGCTTTGTCATTTTTATTATTTTTTGTAAATATTTGTTATTTATATTTAATTTATTCTATTTTAATTTCATTAATTTTATTTAGTACTTAAACTTCACCCAGAAACAAATCATCCAACAATACTGCATGGTGTTCCTCAAGGTTCTGTCTTGGGCCCTCTTCATTTCACTATTTGTATGTTACCAATTGGACAAATAATCAAACCCTGTGGATTTAACTTCCACTGACATTCAGATTTATTTTAGCATAAAGATTGTTATCAAAAAGACTCTTTAAAAATGAATCTCTAACCCTTTCAGTTTCATTCAGAGCAGGCGGCTCTTTCCAGGAATGACCAGGTCTGCTTTAACCATTGGCAATGTGCTAAAGACTCGAGTGCCGCAGGAAGTTAGGTGTGATTATGTTCATTAGCTTGTGAATCTGATTAAGAGGTTTATTGAGAGGATTCTCCAAACGTAAAATCATCAATGAGAGAGAAAACAACTCTCTTTTTTACATTTCCACCACCCTCCTAATTCACACTTGGACATGGTTTTCAAATCATTATCATAACAACACAAATAGTCAAAACTATAATAAACCCAACAAGACAAAGGACGCAAATTGCATCACATTAATACTGAATACAAAACGCTTACTAAAAACCTTATTTACTACAGTCTTAGTGTTTTTTTTTTTTAAACAAAGCACTAAACACCATCTTCCCCTCAGCCATAATCATCACTAGCACTTCAGAGTTGCTGGTCCCAGGAGACTATTTTGTAAATGTCAGCGGATTTAAGTGGGACAGCCCAATTACAAGCCCATTTAAAGCTTGCTCTGGCAAAACTGCCTCAGAGGGACTCCCATGCTTCATAAGATTATTATTTTCTTTATGAGACAAAGACAAGCGGCAGGGAACAAGCAATAACACGGTAAACATCAGATCCAGCAGAACCAAAGACCCCCTACGACAAGTCTGAGCAGTTGGGGAGGTGCTCTCCATTGCTGTTTGTTTTTTTTTAAAAGAACAATGCCTTGCAACAGCACCAACCAGGATGCACACTTGCAGCGTCACTCAACTTGCCGCTGGGTCTGATGCAGAAACACCTTTTAACTAGTATGGCTTTGATCTATACTGTTTGCTTACCACCTGAAAGCATGACTAAACAAGAACTGACGGCGAATTAAAAGGCACAGCCATGTAATCCAGTATTTGGAATTCCCAGAAGAACAATTCAATTATCTCACAGATTACTTGAAGGAATTCATGAGTTCCCATCATTGGTGAGCTATCGAGCTAACTGGATTTATTTGTATTGTCAATAAATACTAAATTCAATTCAGCTTCAATCAAACACAAGAAAGCCAGGGGCATTTTTCAGAAGGGGTGACCTCCATACTGAAAGCTTCACTCGTAAATTGGGATCTGTTTTATGACAAGCCAGACATCTGTACCTTTGAGTGGCGCAGAAGGGCTCTAAAGGTCTGATGGAGGGTCTTGAATGGGGGCAACTGAAGGCCTTTTCACTCTAGCCGTGGGAAGAGTCAGGGAGGAGTGTTATCTGAACTCTGAAACAGAATCTCGACCCCAGCCACTAAACCTTCAGTTCATTGGTGGCTTGCTGGGGGGCCAGAGGCTTTTCAAAGCAGGAGAGAACCACTTTTACCCCTCAAAGAGACAGATACATGACCTCAAAGTCAGGTCTCGGGATGGTGCAACCATAAAATGATTCTGAACTACATAAAAGTAAAATAACACAGTGATGGTTAGCCCAAAAATAGTGTTTACTCACTGTCATGTTGTTCTAGTGTGACTTTAATTCTTCAATGGAACATAAAGAAAGTTAATTTGAGAAATGTCTGTTTTCTTATTTCTAAAGAGTGGAATTCAGTGGTAACCAAAACAGTTTAGTTATTAACATTCTTAAAGGAGAAGTTCACTTCCAGAACAAAAATGTACAAATAATTCACTCACCCCCTTGTCATCCAAGATGTTCACATCTTTCATTCTTCAGTTGTAAAAAAATTAAGTTTTTTGAGGAAAACATTTCAGGATTTCTCTCCATATAGTGGACTTCTATGGTGCCCACAAGTTTGAAGGTAGAAATCTTCAATTCCAACTTTAAAATCATCCTACATCGCTGCAAAAGTACCGACCCAGTGTTTACAAAGTGAACGTGCAAAGAAGATCAAACGCCCTTTACAAAAAAATTAAAACAGCGATGTAGGGCGATTTTGAAGTTGGAGGAGAAAATGAGATGGGAGTTTTTCGACATTCTCTAACTGTCTTGAACCGGAATACACAGAGTACATGCAGAGCTAGACAAGACGAGCATTTAAGGTTAAAAAGTATAAAATTGTAATTTTTTTTAGAAAATAACCAATCGTTTCACAACATAAGACCCTTCTTTCTCGGCTGGGATCCCTTTGAAGCTGCATTTAAACTGCATTTTGGAAGTTCAAACATACTGGCACCATGGAAGCCCACTATATGAAAAGAAATCCTGAAATGTTTTCCTCAAAAAACATAATTTCTTTAGGACTGAAGAAAGAAAGACATGAACATCTTGGATGACTAGGGGGTGAGTAAATTATCTGTACATTTTTAAACATTCTTCTTTAAACATATTAAGTCATACAAGTTTGGAACGACATGAGGGTGAGTAAATTTTGACAAAATTTTCATTTTTGGGTAAATTATCTCAGATATTGGACTAGAAAAAAGACTAAATCTACTGATTTGATACTAATTTCCACTCAGCTTTTTGGTTTTGATGCAAGTCACGCTAGAAGGAATAGGAACTCTTCATGTTCTGTCTATGTGGTATGGGGAGTAGGAATGTTCTCCTGGTTGGTTGGCAGTCCAAGTGGGTTGTTTTGATTTTTGTAAACAAGGAGAGATGCAACCTGTGGCTCAGATTAACTCATCAGGGGGTGAAGCCTGGGAAAGAGAACGCCGGCCAGCCTAATCTCCCTCCCTGACTGAACACAAGCTTAAATACAACGCTACTATAGTTCTGAGAATGCACTGCAGTTTCCCATTGACAATATTACAAAAGAACACAGGATTCCAACATTTTCTTTTCAAACTCATCTATGGAATGCATGTGCAATTATAGCATAAATCAATCAAAAATAATGAAAACTCTAATTATATGGAAAAGCAAGTCATGACTATAAAACATAATAGAGGTAAAATATTTTTTCCAAAAAAGTATTCTTACGGAAGACTGACTTTCACATGCAATTGCTGCATTTCTGAGGTGGAAACAGACTTCCATAAATTCTTAAGTAAACAATGTACTAAAGCTAGACAGATTAGCCTTTTGGATTTTCGTTTAATGACTTGTGCGCCATACACGTGACTGGCAGCATGGATGCTATGGCATGTCGTGATGGGAAAAGGTTGGGGGTGGAGTTGTGGCTCGGCAGACAAAATAAGGATCACTGAACAATCAAATGAAAGCAGCCTGGCAGGCGCTGGTCATGATGACGGGCATCTGAAGACGAGTGCAAGCAGAGATCTCTGTCTGACAGTTTTTGAAAGTCTGAAATAAATAGCAGAAGCAAGAAAGCCAATGTTCTGTAACACTAAATAATAAAAATATCACATTTATATACTTTTAAAAACCATTCTGCATATCTACTTACATCAAAATCACTTTTGAGAATGTCTAAAATACCAAAAAATAAACATTCTTATCAATGCCAGGCGCTTCCAACTGACACTATCAGCAGTAAATAACACACATTTTTCTGTTACAGCTACGTGCCGCGCTAGAGGTAAGCTTGTCATCAGTCTCCTGTCATGTGGCGAGAACAAGTTAAGAACCCTACTGTTAGTCTTGAATGAATCTTGCTGATGGAATAGGCCTGGCCTGCTGAGTGAATGTGTCTAATGTGCACTTTTATTACAATACATTCATGTTCTTAGCAGATCCATTTCACCAAAGTGCACAGATTCTACTCTTCTTTTATACCAAAAATACACATAACACACATTTTACCTGTCAGAGAGTTTTTGAAACTTTATATTAAATTATATTCCACTTTAGTAAGTCATTTAAGATATAAGCATCTGCCAAAATTAAAAAATGTAATACAAATAACAATATTAAAGCTCCTATTTCCTCTTTCTACAACAGGGGAAACTAATACACAAGTAGTTGTGAAATAAAAGGAGTAAAACAAGCTGCACAGTGACTTGTGAATCTAAGAATGAAACTAAAAACAACATAACCAGTAAAAGCAGCTATATAACCGTACAGCCAAATGTGACACTGTGACGTCAGATCATCTGGTATCCATGCAAATCAAAAGTAAATACACAAAGTACAAGATGTAATAACACCTTCAGGCACTGACGAAAGATACACACCCTCTGTGGGGTCACAGGTTAGTGGTCATAAAAACAGAAAGAAAAAAATAGAACAAAATCTCCGGAATATAATACAACGATAAAAATGCATGAATTTCTTGTCCATAAAAAGTTGCATATTATTTGATTTACACACTACCGTCTGGGGTCAGTAAAAATTATGCATCAAATTGTTTGAAAGTGACACAAAAGACATTCATACTGCAACACTTCCATTTCAAATAAATGCTGTTCTTCTGAACTTTCTTTATCAAAGAATTCTGAAAAATATATCACGGTTTCCATGAAAACACTAAGCCGCACTGTTTTCAACATTGATAATAATATTTCTCTAACACCAAATCAGTACATTTCAGCCATTTGTAAGAATGAAGTGCCTGTTGTCTGAATGAAGTATCTGATGTCTTACTGAGAGAACTGACAGCATGCACCAATGTCACAAGGCCAAGAGAGTATTAAATCCTCATTAGACCAGACTTCTAGGGCTGAAGCAATTAGTGCAATAGCATCTGTAGCTCCAGCCTGTTCAATATAAGTTGCTGATCATGTGTTAATACCATAACATATACAAAGTAAACCTGAAGCCACAATTGGCTGTACAATCAGTGTTTCCCTGAAAAACCATGAAAGTCTTAATCACTGCATGTTACTCACTGGCATCAAATAGTGAGCATCCTTTTCTATATTTGGATGCCAATGCACACATTTGCATTAAACCTTAAATGTTAAAAGGGCACCAGAGAAGTACTTTAGGCATGTTTTGTTGATCATCTATCAAACGTGATCACTGAAAGAAGACGTATTAAGAAAAGTAAATTTTGATGTGTAAATGCTTTAAATTAGTCACCATATACTATGAATTACTAAAATGATTTCCAATTTTTGATTTAAAGAGTTATTTTTTAAATACTTTCAGGGGAAAAACACTTCTACAGTCTTTAAACTATTTCAGGTTCATGACGTAATCTATCAAAACACAACCCAATACACAGGAAGTGCTAAAACACCAAAATTGTGGAGAGATATGGGATGCTTTCCACTAAACCGTTAACCCAAGAACCCGAACTCACCATTGAGGCCATTCGGTATGCTTCTGAGAAGATGGTTGGTTGATAGATCATCCATAGACCTCCTAATAGACACCATCTTTCCCTCTGAAGGTTTGTGCATATGGTTGTGGTGGTGATCAGGGCTTCCAGCACTGCCCGTGCTGGAAGTACTGCTCCCGTCTCCAACATCCCTAACAGTAGCAGAACCTCCATTCAGATTGGTCAAACTGGATTGGCTGTCTATGGAACTCCTGGATCCGGCTCCATTCCTCTCATCATCTAACATGAGGATGATCTCCTTGAGCTCCACATTTTCTCTCATCACACTCTCCTGGTTGGTCTCTAGGTCTTTCAGTTTTTGCTGGAATATACCAACTTCCTTCCACATAACACTGGCAGTGTACCTGCCAAACCTCTGCCATTCCCTGGACAGCTTCTTCCCTTTCTGCCGATCATCATCCAAGAAACAGCACAGTTCTCTAAGCTCCTGGTTGTCTTCTTGCAGTTTCTGGTTGACTTCCTTCAAGCTCCGTATTTCATGGAGATGCACTTGTAATCTCCGGTTGACGTCCTTCATCATGTTCCCATGTTCCACCATTAAGTTAATCTTTTCACTATCCACTTTTCGGAGTCTCCTCAGCAGCTCCTCTTTGCTACATTTAAGCAGTTCTTCATCCGATATCTTACTTAAATCATCCCTTGGAACGTCTATAATATTTTTTGCCATATTCCTGTTGTTAAAAGTTGTCTGACGCGAAAAATCTGGTCAGGATTTTTTACTCATTCTTTTGCGAAAACGTATCGAGCAATATTAAACTCATAATTTTAATTAATCCAGTTATTCGAGGGATGAAAGCAGAACTCCGCAACGAAAAAACTCACGTAACTGACCCAAATAAAGAAACACTACACCGCGTTTGATATAAATTCCCTTTTTGTCGTTATTTCATATCTATTTAATCTGGAATCTCCTCTTTCTGACACCGTGCCCAGTGATGTGACTCTCCAGCCGCGCATCCAACCGCTGAGGCAGATGAATGGTGAGAAAATGCGCCCGTAGTTGCGCTTCAGCTCAGCGTTCTGTGACGTCAGTGCTGTACGCGACGCTTTCGCTGCATTACCTGCTAATGTTACTAGCTGTTCCTGTAGAGGGCGCGTCACGTCACGAATTCACCTTTGAGTTGCATTCAAATGTCACGTTTTTATCCTGCTAGATACGGCAAACTTAGTCTATACATTTATATATAAACGCATTTAAAAAGACTTATAAAAGACTTTTTCAAAAAAAAAACTGTACTGTATTCAATATAGTGAATAGAAAGGGAACACAACATTGCAACACACTGCACTAAAATATTATTTTGACACTGAGGAACGTAATACTTGGGTGTTTAAGAAGATAGATAGATACCATGATCCCTAATTGAAACACATTACCTCATCCAGATAAGATTACAAATAGTTTAATAAGCTTAAAAGGATTGCACAACTATTCATTGGCAACATCAGTGACACATTAAGTAGTATAAAACCAATAATGTATTGGTATTTATAGCACTACCAAGTGCTTGATTGCAGCACTTGAGATGTGTGAATGACAAATGATAGGGTTGAAAACAAGCAAAAGAGTGGTGGCCATGATTTCAGCCAATAGGGAATCATTAAAATTCTGCTCCCAAAAGCAGTTCATAAGTAGTTCATAATTTTCATGTGAATGTAGTGCCAAAAATAGCCACCAAGCTTTCTGTGAGCATTCAATTGGGGCTTAATTTCGTTAATAATAACTTTCTGTTCAATTTTTTGACCTATTTTTAAACAATGAAGCATTATAGCAGGAACATTCCAATGGATATTAAAGACTACAGCAACATCAGATAATGACCTATTCATATGTTAATACATCATATGAATGAAGGCATAAGGAAATTTAAATATCAAATGATCACCCAGGTCTTTAAAAAGCAGATCCCACTTGGGTAATGAACTTGGATTCTCCTATGGTTGTGGTGGGAGCACATCGCCATCTAGTGGCTAAAATAACTCAACGTTGCTCACATCTGTAATTGTTGAATGTCAACATGACACAGCATTCAAGCATTTATTAATCAGCTGGAATCGCTTAAGGACTGCTGAAAGACTCAAAACAAATGTAATGGCTGGAGCTTGGATAAAATATTTCGAAAACCTACAGATTACAATTCTAAACAACAAATAAACTGTAGACACCATCACATAATATCACAGTCTATCTCTATTCTTTAGAAATGAGAATATTAATTACATATCTGGTTCTACTGTGTCATCACAAAAATAAACTAGAAACAGGCACACTGCACATTAACAGCCACCAGCATGCAGCTACTTAACTGCTATTTTTGTTTCTGAAATAATTCCATTACAGGTGTTAAAATGTCATTCAGAGACCTAAAACCTTTTGTTACAAGAACTGATTACAAGCAAGACTAAAGCTTCATGTTTGCATGTTCATTCAAATATATATATATATATATATATATATATATATATATATATATATATATATATATATATATATATATATATATATATATATAAAAAGATTAAATAACTACAATTAACTTTAACATCTGATTTGTCTATTTAGGCATACTAGTTGTCTTTATGAATTTGCTTTATATATTCTCTGCATACTTGGGGTCACACTGACTCAAAACAGAACGAAAACATTATTATCCTGGATAATAATTACCGTTCTGAAAATGTCAAAACTAGTCATACAGCTATTTCACTATACTGGGCTTTAATAAGGTCAGACAAAAATCTTTTTTTAACAATTAACAATTGCAGGGAGATTAACATGTTTATTTTGATATTACTATTTTGTTTTTACACATACAACAATAGGAGACTTTCATACACCAAACAGTAAGGAAGTACAGCTTATTTCAACAAAACATGAGTACAAAGTGAGGGTATCCAAGTGTTTGAAATATTTCTGGTAAATTATGATTGCATAACAGCAAGAAGAGATGGAACAAAGATTATTGTTCAGTTTCCGCACATTCAAAGCTAGACCTCACACTTTAATCCTCATTTTCTTTTGAGACTGACTTTATGTTTGGTTTCTGTCTAAACAACAACAGTTGTTAAATTAATCCACTATTTTCTTTACAAATTATATTTGTTTTACTATGACCTGACATGAAAACTCAATAGCCAAATATAATTCAAATTATATATATGCAAACACTTTTCAGAAAGGTGATTTGTATTTCACTCTAGAAAGAACACATTTGAAACATGCAGACGATCTGTTAAAATCAGTAAAAGCCAAGAGTTAAAATTATACTTAAATGTTAAGTATGAGTTAAAGGTGAGTTAAAATAATGGGTATGAGTTAAAATAATGGGTTAAACTGAACATTAAACCTGTGTAAATGAGCCGTTTTTAGAATTTCTATGGTAAACTCCAGCATAACAGACGTTTGCTGGTAGACATGAGTTACAGTCGGAGAATTGCGGTTTGGACCTGTGTGTGTCTCACATCTGCTCAGGATGTCAGACACGTCTCGTAATTCAAACATGGAGGAGATGGTTTAGTATGATAAGGGTCCAACCTTTCTGCGATCCGTGTTTAGTCGCTACACAGTAAACAAGACGCGAATTTGTTTGGAAATGGTTGATGATTAAAATCAGGGCAAAGTGCACGACTACATAAGTCAGTGAGGACACACGCAGAGTATCCTCGCCATTGCATAACTTCTACTTCCATGAATCTGAAGTTGGGCGCCAGGGTTTGAGCACTATGTGGTACTTTTGCGATGTTTTCGGCCGTATATGGCAATCGCCGTTTATTTTGTTTTATTTGTTGGCTTTTTGGATCGCACCTGCGTTCCTGCATCCGCAATGTTTGGATTTTAAACCTCCCTTTCAGCCTCAGCAAGAACTTCAGTTCTGTCAGATGTATAAATACTTCGGCTGCTGTGACTATGCCAGAGACCAAGAGCTGATGGCAAAATACTATCGGATAATGGATAACTTCGATTATTATGGATATTCCAACTGTGCATCGTATGTTCAAGATCTGATCTGTGAGGTAAGTTGGTCAAATGCACAAATGTGAAACATTTTTTTGGAACAAATTTGATTTTTTTTGTTCTGCTCGTTGCTTGTAAATGTACTCGAACCATTATATGTTCGCCTCTCAACACGTACCGCAGTCTGCAGCCATAAATTGTAAGCGATGATGTCCAACAGTCTGTCTGCCAGTGTTGCCATTGACTTGAAACACGGTTTTTTGGTGAGAGGCCAAATGACGTCACTAGTACGAAGAATAGCTTTTGGCCAATATGAACAAAAATGTCTTTACTGTTGAGTAATTTAATGCGTCCATTATCAATAAAAGTATTATTATTATTATTATTATTTTTTAATTTATGTAACCATATCTAACCTTTCCACATACAAACTGGTTATAACAGCCTAGTCAAAACTGTCTGGCAGCCAGGGGTCACATAGGGACTTCTGAGGTAGTTAAGTGGTTGTGGTTTTGAATGTGGGAAAGCAAACATGTCTAGTCATATCCATTACTTGAGGCCATCGTAATTCAGTTACATTCTCCAACTTTTCCTGTTTCGCTTCTTCAGGAATGCTCTCCATACGCTGCTCATCTTTTTGATGCCGAAGACCCCAGCACACCTTTACGCACCATACCCGGACTTTGCCCGGACTATTGCTCTCAATTCCATTCCAAGTGCAGATCCTTTCTTACCTTGTTGTCTGACGATCCACGTCTTTTAGAACTCGAACATGACCAAAGCAGGCTTTGTCAGTACCTCGAGTTGGATGACCCAGATTACTGCTATCCTCATCTGCTGAGCAATGAACGGTTGACCAAAAATCTGGGCCGGACCGTTGAGGATTCTGACGGCTGCTTGCAGCTGTGTTTGGAGGAGGTTGCCAATGGACTCCGAAATCCTCTTGCCATGGTTCACGCCAATGATGGCACACATAGGTTTTTCGTTGCCGAACAAGTTGGCCTGGTCTGGGTATACCTTCCAGATCGATCAAAGCTTGAAAAGCCATTTTTAAACATCACGAAGGCTGTGTTGACATCTCCATGGGAAGGTGATGAAAGAGGGTTTTTGGGACTCACCTTTCATCCCGACTTTAAATACAATGGGAAGCTGTATGTGTACTACTCGGTTGAGGTGGGCATTGATGAGAGAATCCGTATCAGTGAGTTCCGCATCTCTTCTACGGATATGAACGTGGTTGACCACAGTTCGGAGAGGTGAGTAGTTTTCCTGTTTGCATATTGAGTTCAGAGTGTCCAACACTTCATATCTTCATGTCCCTTCAGAATAATTTTGGAGATTGATGAACCTGCTTCTAATCATAATGGTGGACAGCTTCTTTTTGCTGATGATGGATACTTATACATCTTCACTGGAGATGGTGGAATGGCAGGAGATCCGTTTGGGAAATTCGGAAATGCACAGAACAAGTAAGTAAAGATGATTATTCAGTTTGGTACACGAAGGACGGGTTTGCTTATATTTTCCATCTCTAATCTGGATGTTGCTGCTAGATCTGCCCTTTTGGGAAAGGTTCTTCGCATTGATGTAGATGACAACGAAAGGGGCCCACTGTATAGAATCCCACCAGACAATCCATTTCTGCATGAACCCAATGCTCGTCCAGAGGTGTTTGCCTACGGCGTGAGGAACATGTGGAGATGTTCGGTAGATAGAGGAGATCCGAACACCAAGGAAGGAAAAGGACGAATCTTCTGTGGGGATGTGGGCCAGAATAAGTATGAGGAAGTAGACATTGTGGAGAAGGGCCGGAATTATGGCTGGAGAGCAAAAGAGGGCTTCTCTTGTTACGACAAAAAACTTTGCGCCAACAGCTCCTTAGGTGAGAATACAGTTACTCCCAGAGTCAGTCCTTCGGACTCTTAATGTTTGAAAAAAACATAATTTGTTAATTTGGATTGGATGGATGCAAGAGTAAGTATCTTTTTCAACCCGTGAAGTCTTTTACACTATGTACTTCTTTTACTTCTAGATGATGTTCTTCCAATTTACGCATATCCACACAAAATGGGTAAATCTGTCACAGGTGGATATGTTTACAGAGGCTGTGAAAATCCAAATTTAAATGGCATGTACATATTTGGAGACTTTATGAGTGGGTGAGTATGCATGTATGTGCACTTTCGTTCAAAAGTTTGAGGTCATTATATGATCAAATCAGCATACTGTACGCTTGAGGTCAGAAGTTTACATACACCTTGCAGAATCTGCAAAATGTTAATAATTTACCAAAATAAGAGGGATCATACAAAATGCATGTTATTTTTTTATTTAGTTCTGACCTGAATAAGATACTTCACATAAAAGACGTTTAAATGTAGTCCACAAGATTAAATAATAGTTGTACTGCATTCTTAATACTGTGTTGTTACCTGAATGATCGACAGCTGTTTTTTTTTTTTTCGTTTGTTTTTTTAGTGATAGCTGTTAATGAGTCCCTTGTTTGTCCTGAACAGTTAAATCTCCCACTGTTCTTTAGAAAAATCTTTCCGGTTCCACAAATTCTTTGGTTTTTCAGCATTTTTGTGTATTTGAACCCTTTCCAACAATGACTGTATGATTTTAAGATCCATCTTTTCACACTGAGGACAACTGAAGGACTCATATGCAACTATTACAGAAGGTCCAAATGCTCGCTGATGCACCAGAAGGAAAAACAATGCATTAACAGCCGGGGGGTAAAAACCTTTTGAATTTGAAGATCAGGGTAAGTCTAACTTATTTTGACTTCTGGGAAACATTTAAGTATTTTCTGTAGCTTCTAAAGGGCAGTACTACATGAATGAAATATGATATTTAGGCAAAATAAGAAAAATGTACACATCTTCATTCTGTTTAAAAGTTTACACCCCTGGCTCTTAATGCATTGTTTTTCATTCTGGAGGATCAGTAAGCATTTTAACCTTTTGTAATAGTTGCATATGAGCCCCTCAGTTGTCCTCAGTGTGAAAAGATGGATCTCAAAATCATACAGTCATTGTTGGAAAGGGTTCAAATACACAAAAGTGCTCAAAAAACAAAGAAAACAAAGAAACCAGCTGTGAATCATTCAGGTAACAACACAGTATTAGGAATCAAATGTAAGTAAACTTTTCAACAGGGTCATTTTTATAAATTCAACTATTATTTTCTCTTGTGAACTATGTGTAAACGTGTTTTCTGTGAAATATCTTATTCAGGGCTGTACTAAATTAAAAAAATAACACGCATTTTGTATGATCCCTCTTATTTTGGTAAAATAATTAACAATTTGCAGATTCTGCAAGGTGTATGTAAACTTTTGACCTCAACAGTATTAGACTGATTGAGTAATGGCTGCTGAAATTTCAGCTTTGCCACTGCAAGAATAAACTACATTTTAAAATATATTAAAATAAAAAACAGTTATTTTATATTGTAATAATATTTCAAAATATTACTGTTTTTTGATCAAATAATTAATTGAAATCATACCAACCCTAAACATTAAAACATTAGTATATATGTTGTTGTTGTCGATGCTACTTGGGATCATAACTAATTTCACTTTTTCAAAACAGTGAACATTTTTTTAAAATGTCAACTGTATGAATTTCCACAGACGCCTGATGAGTCTAAAGGAAAACAGAAACACACATAATTGGGAATACAATGAGATTTGCATGGGTGTGGGTCTGACTTGTTCATTTCCAGGGCTCATCAACAATTACTATCCGTACATCATTTCGTTTGCAGAGGATGAAGCAGGTATGTATGCAGAAAGGCTATTATGTTGCTTTTTATGCTTTATATCCTGCAAAAATGAGTCACTAGCACCTCCTAGTGATCAAAAACCTGTTTAGAGTTTTATAGTAATTTGATCAATAATTAATGTGACTTAATTTTTTTTTCTGTGACCAGGTGAACTCTATTTCATGTCTACCGAAATACCAAGTGCGACATCTCCCACAGGTGTTGTGTACAAGATTGTTGATCCCTCAAGGTATTCATTTTTTATCATTCATGAGGTAGTTTCATGGTGTGCAAAGATCAGCTCGTGTTGTCTCTTAACAGACTTTACTCTCAAAAGCTGAAAAAGCTGTGTTGGCACCAATACGTGCTGCTGTAATCTATCTTTCTCTCTCTCTCTCTGACGCAGATTAAATCAAAATTGGCCGAGTACTGCATGTATTTTAACTCATCCCTCCCTTTCTTTAAAAAAAAAAAAGGATCTGGGTAACTTGAAACACTTACAAATGTGAAAGGGGCCAATCCATAAATATTTTAAAACTATACCCACAAGACATAAACAATATGCAGAGTAACATGATTTAAGTCTGAAAATGTACTTGCTAACCTTTTCTGTGTAAAACACTGTAAAACAATCTCACTTTTACAACTACATTGTGACAACATAATACCTAAAACCCTAAAACAACCATAAAAATGTCAAGAACTGATTTACAGCTCAAATAATCCAAAGTTTTAAAAGAGCAAGTGCTTTTATAAAATTCTAAGCTTCACAATTGTTTATAAAACTACCAAAAATTGGCCCCCATTTACTTCCACCGTAAGAGTTTCAAGGTAACCAGAATTGCTACTTCTGTTAAACAAAACAAGAGACGAGCTGAAATAAATTCTGTGGTAATCAACATTATTAGGCCACAAATGCTGTCAACTTAACCCAGAGTATTCATTTAAAATTCCATGCTTTATTACAGACGTGCACCCCCAGGAAAATGTCATTATGAGTCACGTTCAGTACATGTTAGGAGCAATCTTATACCATTTGAGCCAATGGAAAGTAAGTTGGCTGCCTTTTCAAGAGTTCTAGTAAATCTGTACATCCAAAACAGTGTTTTTGCCATCAAGCTATGTGCCTATGTGCTCAAAATATTTCATTTTTTGACAAATATGCAATAGAATGCCATAGGGATGATGTATTCTTCAAAAATGCCATCTCTTTTCTGGATGGCACTCTATAACAACTTGATTGAGCAATTGAATTTTAAGTAAAGCCCTCTTTTCACAGCACTGATCGGAGTCCATGTTCCAACAAAGCATCCCAGACTCTCAAATCCAGAAGAACCTCCTGACACTGGCTCAAAAGACTGGATTCAAGAGCTGTTGGACATCTTCAGAGAGCAGGATGAGCAGGTCACCCCTACACCATTCACCCCAACTACACCCAAGCCCCTCAGGACATCCAGGCAGAGGAAGGGTAGACGCAGGAAGGGCAAGCACAAGAATGGAGCAGTGAGATTGGTCGGGGATGAAGAAGGTCGGAGGGATCGGGGAAGGGTGGAAGTATACGCCAATGGGGAATGGGGGACCGTTTGTGACGATCTCTGGAACACCAAGAACGCTATAGTGGTTTGCCGGCAGCTCGGGTTCCGCCATGCACTTAAGGCTGCCAAGCATTCTGAGTTCGGAGAGGGGACAAGCCTGAAGATTATTCTGGATGATGTGCAGTGTGAGGGGACAGAGGAAACTCTTTTGGACTGTCAGCACGCTGGAATTGGCACACACAACTGCGCTCACTACGAAGACGCAGGAGTGATATGTGGAAATTCAGTTTCGGGCCTGGAATAATTTGAAAAGTTCTGAAACAACCTTTTTGTTATTAGTTGTAGCACATAGGTCTACCTCATCTTTACCAACTGCAATACAGATGACATATGGACTATAATAAAATGTGATCGAGTTTAATTTTTGTCATAACAAGGCATTCATGTTCATGGTTTGATGCTCAAATTCATAGACCTATGTGGATGTTTTATTTTGTTTCAGTCAATGAAGTTTTGTTATCCAATAAATGACGTCATTGCATAACTTTTGTAACAGTTAATTCACCATCATTCATTCACAAATAAATTTGGAATGATGACATTTTTGTGATTTGTTTTGCACCAACACAAACATCATGAGAAAAACAGCATCACTTACAACAAAAAGGATAGGTCACTCAAAAAATGAAAGTCAATGGGTACCGTCAACTGGTTACCCACATTCTTCAAAATATCTTCTTTTGTGTTCAGCAGAAGAAAGAAACTCATACAGGTTTGGAACAACTTGAAGGTAAGTCAATGATAAAGCTTTCACGTTTGGGTGAACAATCCGTTAAAATATGTATTGGATAGGTTATTTTGTATATTCTGAAGTACTTTGGAGTACAATAAATGGCATATAAATATGTGACCTGGAACTGAAGGGTACATTTTTTTAAATTGTATGGTTTGTTAGAAAACGACAATATTTGGCCAAGATACAACCATTTGAAAATCTGGAATCTTGAGTGTGCAAAAAAATATAAAAAAAAAATATATCGAGAAAATCGCGCTTAAATGACGTTCTTAGCATTGCATATTACTAATCAAAAATTACATTTTGATATATTTACGGTAGAAAATGTACAAAATATCTTAATGGAACATGATCTTTAATCAATATCCTAATGATTTTTGCATAAAAGTAAAATCGATCATTTTGACCGATATAATTTATTTTTGGCTATTGCTACAGATATTCCCGTGCTACTTAAGAATGGTTTTGTGGTCCAGAGTCACATATGGTATTCATATATTATGTATACAAATGATCTGTCAAAGTACCATGGTATTACCGTCATGTGCAATCACTTTAAAACTTTACAATTCAGCTAGCTAGTGCTGTGATAGGCACACAACTGGCTATTCTAGTTGTTTTGTTGTACTTTTTTGTACAGCTGACAATTGTTAATATTTCTTTAAACAATAACCTTATTTCTGTAGTTGTTAGATATTTTTGTTTCATTTTGTCGAGTCGTTAGTAACATAACGTGGGGTTCGTTTGCTTTGGTAAACATTTGTAGCTAAATACGACATTAAAATGAAATACAAGGGAAATGTCTTGGAATAACACTACATGTTATCGTACTGGTATAATATAGCGTTTCTTACTGTTTTTCGTAATATGTACGTTGCAATGACTATGTTTACATATATTAGCCATTAGCTAGGTAGCAACTAGCAACTTGGCTCCATAGCTCAGTGGTTAGAGCACTGGTCTTGTAAACCAGGGGTCGCGAGTTCGATCCTCGCTGGGGCCTCATCTTTTCCCACACCTTTACAATCACCATATGATTTTACAGCAAAGTAACATAACGGAATAATACCAGTGATCAAAGCAGAATGTTAACAAATGACTGTTTTAAAGCAGCTTGTAAGCTATCAACAGTGTGTATTTTACATTTTTAAATACATTTTCTAATATTATGGAAATGTAAAGTAAAATGATGCAAAGTGTTTTTTTTTCTTTAATAAGTTATATTTAAGCATATTTTTAGCTTGTTTGAGTATAATAGTTGTTTATATTTAATCGACGTTTTGTCTTTAAAAAACAGCATTTGCTTGTAGTTAATGTATTCGTCTTGAAATCCACATCCAAACAGGAGCTAAATAAGACGCTATCCAAATGTGGGTAGTTGACATTGTTCTCACTGCAATAATGGTGTCTTTGTGTGCTGAATTCCAGCTCTGCTTTGAACAAGGTCATTGATATGCTGAGCATTCAATCACGTAGGTAGTGCCAGCCTATCTCTGCCAACTTCCTTTACAAAGTTGGCATCCCTCTGAAAAGTAATTTAGCTCTCTGCCTACAAAACACATCATTTACAGAACAGATCTCCCTGTTAAACAAAGGAATGGAGAGAGGAATATAATTTCAGTAGATTCCTCTAGACATGCAAGTGTCTGAAGAAGTCACTATATAATTATGATAATTATAACAAAGGTGTGTAATCATAAATATACAGAGAGAGAGAGAAACGGCTTTTTATTGAAAACAGTTAGCCAAAAAGTGCTAGGCCTGCTGTTTATTTCAAATGAATTAAATGTGGTGTTATAGTGACACCTACTGGCATTATAAGTGAATTAATTTAAGAAAAGAGACTTATGTAGTGAGTGTAACCATTTAATACCAATAGATGGCAGTGTTGCACTACAATGATTATTTTTTCATTATTTAATACTTACTTTTATTCATTTATAATAGTAGTTAATTTTCTTTTTCCCCCTACTTCTCTTTTTCCTTGATTTATGGATTATACAAACTTAACTGCATATTGTTTAATGTTTGCAAATAAACAACTGTATAATGTATGTATAACCTTTAAATAATAAATATTTTAAAAATGAATATTAATTAAATTAACAGTCCAACAATGAATGGTTTTAATATGAGCTCATTAAAATTTAATTTAATAATAATAATATAATGATTATAAATTGTTATTAACTTATAATACATAAATAACTTTAGTTTAATATAACTCCTGGTTAGTTACTATGTATTAGACTGTGATTTGTACAAATGAATGATCTGCCCCTTACTACAGAAATTGATTGGGCACATACATGTCATATATATTACTGAAATCTGCCATTAATGTTCATGGGAATTAAATATTAATAATAGTCTGCCACCCATATGGTGCTTTTGCTTATCCTTCTCTTTGTCAAGATTAAGAGTGAACATTTCCAAAAAAATCCTGTCATCACGTTTAAAATGTAATTTATTTTTCTTATGAATCACACTGGATCAAACGAGACCTGAAGCTGAAAACTTCATGACTGAAAACTGAACCCCCTTCTGTACGAAATACATTTTCCAGATGATGACACAATGATTATTACATATGATGTAAAATCAGCAAATGTTGAAAGGTTTGACTACTGCCCTCCTTATAAAGGATGGACCATGTGGCTGTAGGATGTAGGCTGTTTCGAGCCACTTCAAATCAGAACAACCACGTCACCCCAACATGAACCCATTTCATATCTCACATTAGTCCCTCTGTCTTCCTGGTAATTATGGTCAATTAATGGGACACTAGTGAGTGCTCTCCTCTAGCAAGCTTTAAGTGGAGCGCTCAACCTGAACAAATCCCATTTCCTGTCACGTTTCTCTGTCCTCTTATCAAAAGGTTGATCATCTCCGCCCCACAGACCCAGATCCTGCAGTTCTAGAGAGGCGCTGGAGCGTTACTCTCTCACATGTGTCACTGCTCATCACAGTGACACATCACTTGTGCATTCATTCATTCATTCATCAGGCCGTGTTGACAAGAGATGTTCTGAAAAGATATTTTATATATACACACTTCTATTCACTACCTGCTATTTTGAATAGTAGTGAAACAAATCTGATGAAGGTCCATTGTTGTCATGCAACGTTTTTTCCATTCAGAAGTGTGTGTGAATGGCTGCAGGTTGTGTCTATTAATAGGGTGGGGGTGACTGACACGAACGGGTCAGTGAGTGGGAGTAAGGGTCTGTGGCTGGCTCCAGACCGCCAGGTGATCCTACATACAGCTGTTTACTCACAGCTTGGGGCCTTCCTGAGAACCTGCCCCCTCCAGAGACCTGGAGCACAACGCGGCTACTGCCCCAACACTCAATCTAGGGCACCCAAACCCTCCCCCATAACAGCAGGTTAACATTGCATCCTGGCAAAGATAAAGGCTTAGCATAAAACTAATAAATTGTGATAAACACATCTGCAATAATCCTTGGTCTTAAACGTGTTGCAATCAAACTTTTACCTTAAGGAAAGCATTAATATTATTATTGTTGCTCAACCACATAGCTACCACCCGGCTTTAGCAATAGGGGTGTGCGATATTTATCGATTATGGTACTCATAATCGTTGTTTTAATGAAACACGTGCTGACGTTATCGAGTATGTCACTCACTTAGCAAAAAAAGACAAACAAAACATGTCTTGAGTACAAAAACATTAACTGCGTGATGAAGCCTATTAAAAAGCAGTTATAGTGCCTCTGTAATTTAAGTTATTAAAACAAAAATATGCTTAGCTCTAGCATCACTGTTGAAGAGTACTGTTATTAGCTGGTGAAGTGGGTTATTGTAGCGATAACGAAGTTGTCATTGAGCTGTAATGTTTGAAGCGGATGTTATAAACGACAGAAGACCAAGAAGAATTTAAAACGAGCGATTTATAAATTAGTACGAACTTACCTTTACGCTGTGGAAATACAAACGGAAGACAAAAGACAATGAGCAAAGCGCTAAAAAACAATAATGACTGATTGCAGAACAGCAGAACCATACGTCACAGCAGTCACACGGCAGCAACGCTGCGGCAGCAGGCTCAGACGGTAGTGGGCGGAGTCTCCGTCGCAGATCGGAAAAGGGTGAAAATAGCAATAAGTGATCAACTTATATTTTTTCTTGTCCTTTTCTTATTTTTAATGTTGTTATTGTTATTTGAAGAAAAAATAAAAATAATTATGAACACCAGAATTTGCTCTACTTATCTTTGTGGAGCGTTTCAAAGTTAAAGCTGTTAATGTTAAGTCCGTATTATGTATATGAGTGCTCGCGCCTGTTTATATATACACATATATACATACACGAAATTACTATTAACCGTAAGATACAGTTACACTATTAACTGTAATATACTGTATGTATGTATGTACATGCATACATACACACACACACACACACACACATATCGTATCTTACAGTTAATAGTGTAACTGTATCTTACGGTTAATAGTAATTTCGTGTATGTATATATGTGTATATATAAACAGGCGCGAGCACTCATATACATAATACGGACTTAACATTAACAGCTTTAACTTTGAAACGCTCCACAAAGATAAGTAGAGCAAATTCTGGTGTTCATAATTATTTTTATTTTTTCTTCAAATAACAATAACAACATTAAAAATAAGAAAAGGACAAGAAAAAATATAAGTTGATCACTTATTGCTATTTTCACCCTTTTCCGATCTGCGACGGAGACTCCGCCCACTACCGTCTGAGCCTGCTGCCGCAGCGTTGCTGCCGTGTGACTGCTGTGACGTATGGTTCTGCTGTTCTGCAATCGGCCCTATCTCCTAAAAACGGGCAGAGCTATCCACAAGTTTCCGGGGGGCGCTACTGTAAAAAAGAACGTGGGTACAACTTCCGGTGAGCCGGCAGACGCAGTATTTTGTGTGCTAATTAGCGAAGAGGCTAAGTGTTTTTTAGACCACTGTTTACTTTGGAAAGATGCACACCTTTATGAGAGATGTCATTACGTTCTTATGGACAACATATGCTTTTCTAATTTGTGTTCCCACATCATTAGCAAGTTTGGATCGCTAAATCTTGAATGACTGTCAACTGGTGAAATGACATTTGAACCGAGACATCAGAGCTTGTGTTAAAAGGCATGCCAGATGAAGACTCGATTCAAGGCTTGTTAACATAGAAATCCCTTTCGTAGAAGCCTCACTTTCTGTCAAGTTATGTGTGCGATTCACTTTGCGTGTCGTAATGTTTGACCCCCAGATCTTACTTTGCCAGTACATTTTCACTGGGACCTATTTAATAATTACCTTTTTTAAATACCCAGTCATTCAGGTAATATGAAGAATACAAATTATTTCAGGAAAATTAAATATATGCCATATGCAGTTAATATATGTGTACATTATTCTTATATTACATCATATTGATATCCGTACTGGCATTTAATGGCACTGTTCAATGGGTAAATTAATTTATCAGAGTCAGAAATTCAACAAACAAACACACACACACGGTTAGGCTTTTATTTGTGCATATAACATGGATCAGTCTATGGAAATTGTGCTGAATGCTTCATCCGTCGGAGCTTTAGTCTCTTGGCTGCTTTATTTTTTACTAACCACCAGATCGCGCTGTTTTCGACACTCTCGAAGTTTTAAATCTTTTCCCGAAGCAGTCAGAGTAAAGTCTCGGTGCTTCATGAGGCTTAATTTACCCGTCACTCCTGTCATCTGTTGAATGAATGAGTGTCACGTCCAGCTTGTTTACTCTGAACTGGAAAAAGCTCCCACTTTTGACGCAAGGCCTCATGGGGCGTAGGAAACTTGTGGATAGACCTTTTTCCTGAGTAAACTGAGCGCCGCCGTTACGAATTCTAACTTCCGACTGGATGCTCTTCTGTTCCGTTCTCCATAGGGACCCATTAAAATAATGTACATAACGTAAGCAGCTTCGTGTAATCTACACACTCATTAAACTTTGAGGAGCGAGGCACTGACAAATGACGGTCGTTGCGACATTGCAAAGTGATGGCGCTATGGAGCCATGTATTTTTACAAATATTTTAATAGGTTTAACATTAGATTATCAACTCGGAATATATGCTAATTTTACTAGAAACACTGGACACTGGAAATGCAAAGCATTCTTCAGGTTAAAAGTCAGGCTAACTTCTGCGTTCAGGAAAAAACGTTTATATAACGTCTATCCACCTTATGGACCCTTTTCACACGACTGTAATGACGCGTTTCAACGATCATCATCATCATAAATCCTTTAAAGTTTTTCATATTCTGATTTAAAAAAAAATGTATACTAAAAAATGTATAATAAGTTGTATTATATCACCTTTTCTTCAAGTTACAAAAAAAAAAAAAACACAAAAAAAAAACAGTTAACACTAATGCTAGGGTTTTTCTAATGGAGTGTCTATGGAAGGGACTGTAAATTTGACATTGTTCTCTCTTCTGACTGCAGATCTCTTTCAATTTTTTTCCTTTGACTGAAAGTCATGAAAAGACAATACATTAAACTGATATGGTAAAACACACCAAACTGCAATATCAAGCAGCAAAACATAAAATTTACAAATGGTCACGCCTGCTCTTACAGGAAAAAAGAAAGTGAATATTTAAGTAACATCACACAAGCAAAAGTGCTGTTTTCCTGAATATTATTAGTGCATGAGCACAATCGCAAATGAGTAAATTTTATACACAGTTCAACAAGAAGTTAATATTGACTGAGCAATGTTTTAGAAACAAAGGGCTTTTTTTTCACCAACAAAAATAGTTCCTAACAAAGCTGGAGCAGAACATTTGTGCTTCTCAGGGGCAATTTTAAACAGCATGTCACTTGGTTCGTTTCTGAATGAATCAGCTGTTCTGACCGAATCATTTAAACAAATTATTTAATAGGGGCTTTCACACCAGAAGAACCTTTTCATAGGCCCTGTCCCAAATGGCACCCTAAATCCTCACGGTCTTCCTCCTACCTATTAGTCTGCACTTTTGTGATGTCATGCCGCTTTGACTGTCAGGTAGAAGTCTGCTGTGGAGCTCACCCTGGTGCAGGCTCGGCAGAAGTGGGGCACTTCAAGGGCACATAGTGGCCGCAAAGGGGGCATTCGTGTGCACCCTTTTGAATGCCAACCAACTAAAATTACTCCATTAACCAACTAAAAGGTTATTTTTTCCCTCTCGCGATGTCATGTCAATGGATATTGGTAGGTTTACAAATGTCGAAGCCACTGCCCTAACCATTCATTTTAATTGTAGGAAACGCAGGCATCTATCTTTACAGAAGCAGCATGGAGAGCCACTTCTGGGATGCTTCTGAAACTGAAACGAGCCAAGGAACGTCTGGTATGAACACAAGCATTGACTAGCGTGGCCACGATCAGCTCTGCAGACTTGTCCAGTGTAAATAAGGGGTTATTCCAAGCTTTAATGGCAGTGAAAGCCCCTTAGTCAAGCATTGTGTAGTCAATGCTTGTGTAAGCAGCCACAAATGAGGTGTTTTTTTGAGAAATGAATGTGTTACCATTAGGCATATTTTCAATTTGCAATTTGATTTTGTGCAATTTGAAGGGTAATGGAAACGCAGCTACTGTTGGACGCTTCAGAGTTCCTGCTGCTGGTGCGAATGCAAGCAGGAAAATGGCCTGAGGGGGAAATTGGTTCTCTAGAAACCACCATGCTGGCTAGTTCCTAGAACTGAGTTCTTAGAACTATGCAGTGCGAAAGCCCCTAATGAATCACTCACAGGAACTTGCCGCCACCTACTGGTGGTTTTATGATCATATTTATGTATTCATGACAGGCCTACACCAGCAGAATCTCCAGCACAAAAACACACTCAGCACAATATTGTTTGGCATGAGTAAGCTTTCTGGTTGATTGAAAAAGCCCTCTTCCCAGTTCTCAAGAGCTCCACACACTTTTTTGAGTGGTCATTCATGTCTGACACACCACGGATCACGGGTTGCCCTTTGGAGGCTGTAAAAGCTCACTAAACACAGGACTAGAAAGCATCCGTAAAGAAAATAAACAGTCATGAGGACCTTGGAGCTCAGCAGATGTGGCGCCGTGCATAGAGAGCCGGCAGCAAACATTTGGTTAACTCTTCTACTGAACAATGAAAGATCTGGCTTTACGGTCATCCGTAGTAATCATACCACTGCATTGTCTGCACGGTCAGGTGAGTTATCTTCTGCTATTGTGCTCTGTGAATGGGAATAGCTGACATACCCTCCCCAAGTGAGTGATAACATCTCCTGGTGGAGGTTTTATGAAGAACCAAATGTGCAGCAGACAATAGACTGACCCCGAGAGGTTGAGTTCCAGCCGCTCCGATGGGTCACTCTGGGATTTTGTCTGAAAGCTTCAGGATCTGGTCTAAAAACAAGAGGTTCTTACAAAAGTCTGGGTGGCCAGCAGTTACTGTGGGTTTAGAATAGAAAGACCTGCAATTATAAATTAGAAATATTGGTTATATTGGTTAGTTGGTGAGTGGTGAAATGTGTGGGTTGAAGAGAGGTTGATCTTTTTAAACCTATCAATTGCTTTTTGAGAATGAGATATATAAAGAAAAAATATTAAATAAATAAACAGAATTAATATTCTATCATTTTCGAAGTTCCAAACCTATATTTAGCTCTTAGAAAATAAGATATAAAAATAAAATAAAATAAAATAGCTCAAGCAAAACACTTGTTTTTCATAATATATATTTAAAACCATTAAGAACATGTTGACAAGGCTGTCAGTTGATTTTGGAACTGATACAAGACCGAAGAATGTTTTTGATTAACTGGCCTGGCCAATATACCAATCTATCATGAGTACATCTAAATTCATATTTGAGCTCTTGGGGTCACATCCTGTGTTTTTTATTTGACAGAATGACGTTAAATAAGAAGTAGGAAATGACAACAGCGGAGCAGAAACTAGTGTAAAGGAACAATTGCAGATAATCAAGGCTGACATCACTGGTCCGTCTGTTATTCGTTTTATTTGTGCCTGTGGAAGAATGAACCTGAGCTGAAATCCCAAACCGATAAAGCCCAAATCAGCCTCAGCTGTGAACAGGCCAGCAGGGTCATGGCTAAAATACACATGCTATATCAAACACATCCGGAGAGAGACTAAATTACAATAATTGTCAGTTTTCTGCATATTGTGTTGCTGAGCTAAAATTCTTTAAATTTTAAATTTGCTCCAGCCCTGTTTGCAATTACACTATTTTTTATTTATTTATTTGTTTGTTTTACATTTATCTATTATTCACTGAATTTTTTTCCTAAAAATTTATTCTAAAAAATGTGTTGGCACCGATAGCCTTGTGGGCAGTGCGGCAACATACAGCGCCTTTGCGCTTCGGGTGTCCTGTGCTCGAATCCCGACTCGAGGACCTTTCCCGATCCCACCCCCCTCTCTCTCACTTCCACTTTGCTTCCTGTCCTATCACAATCAAGGCAAAAATGCCCAAAAAATGTAAAAAAAAAAAAAATAATAATAATAAAAATGTTTAGCCAGTTAGGCTACAATTTTACTGGTGGTCTCTTAAATGCATACATCTTTTTTTTTTTTTTTTCCCACCCACCTACTGTGCAAGTGATAAAAAACTGTAAAATAAAAAAAATAAAAATTATTTTGCCCATGATAAATGGGAATATTAAAAATATAGCTTTTACAGGCTTTACAAACATAAATACACAATTTTTTTGGATTATTATTTTTTCATCTGCTGCCTTCACATCCCAGGAATTGCATGTTGTGGTGCAAATTTAATAAAATAAATAAAACTAAATAAATACTTTGTCCTTAATCAAAGATGGCATATTAAATCACATTATAAATAGGAATGTATATAGCTTTCTACAGGCTTTAAAGACATTGTTGGTTTTAATCCAGCAATCTGGCAGCACAAAGGCTTTTCATATGCGTGTATCAGCCATATAAGCCTGTTTCTGTGAGGATTCTTGGACATAAAGCACAAGCGCAAATATGCATGTACACTGCTCTTTTTGTAAGAGACAGAGACCTGGTGGCCAGTATAGACTGCTCACGGGCATTTGTGGCTCCCCTGCAGGAAGCACTAAGGAAATCTGGGATTCCTGTTGGTCTGGAAGAGTAAACACGCTGTTAACCACCAGGCACTGGCAGCGAACCTGTGCCGTCCGTACACATACAGTAGCTCCTCTTTCACGAGCTGGCTAATGCACCACTAAGAGAAATGTCTCCCAGGCAGGTGGGAGGCCCAATTAAGGAAGACTTTATTTTAAAACATCAGTCTATGTAAGTATTATCTAAACATTAGAATGATAAACATCAAAAGTTTAGCTTAAATCAGACGTTCATTATGACATACTACGAATCTTGATGCAATTAACCCCACTGTTTTCCCTTTACTCACTTTCCCTCGACGGTCTACACATCTGCTGATAATTCCTCATCTTTTCCAAGGACTTCAATGTGGTCTGCATATGTTTGGCTGCATTTCCTTGTCCATTTAGCCCTGGTTCCCTCTGAATTAGTAATGTGTTGAATTAGTAATGTGCTTTATGCCACCATGCAGATGTCCACCAGCAGGCAGTTCCCTCAAATCATATTTGGATTGAGCCTTTTCAAAGCTAATTGGTGATGAATTAGCAATGACGCACCATTGCTCAGGCTCTCTTCACATCAGATGTTAAATGTGGCTTGTGTTCCTGTTTTCCTAATGCTCCGTGTCACAAATTTGGTGGTCTGATGTTTCACTACAAAAGCAAAGACTTTTCATCCAGTGACATTCGTTGGATGTAACAGAGCACAGCACAAGTCAGGCACATGTCATTCATTTTATCTGAAGTTTCAGACTTAGAGCGCTCCTGGAACCGATCCAGCATGCAAGGGAATAAATTATATCAGTTCTGGGAAGTGGCTGTAATGCAAACAAACAGCAATGTGCTAATGGCTGGAACATTTCACACCCAACAAATCAGTATAAGGCTATGAAAGTTGATTAATAGCGCTGGTTATTTTCTGTTCAACAGATGTGTATTTTATCTCATTTCATGTGAATTATATGTCAGACCTATATATGCTAACAGAACAGATAGATAGATAGATAGATAGATAGATAGATAGATAATTGCATTTACACTGTCACTCTGAGGGGATTTTTCGCCAATGCACCAATAAGTAGCGACAAGTCTCTGTCTTTATAGAGTGTTTTCATGATGTGTAATCATTTGGCCATATTGGCGGCACTGAACATAAACAATGGCGCTGAACCAAACAAAACTTATTTGGCTGATTACTGCTGCTGAAAATGATAAGATTTTTTTTAATGTGTTGGGCTGTACTAATCAGTCAGACCGGGAAAAACATTTGGTGTACGATGGACTGCCAAAAGTTGTAACAAATCAAGGAGAAGAGTGCAAAAAACTGTCTGTGGTTGGCCAAACTGAACCAGGATTCCCAGGGCAAGAATCTGGACATTTGTGTTTGTTCTTATCATTTCTGATCAGGTACAGTAGGTGAAATATTAGGCTAATATCTTAATTAATACTGCTCGTACGCATCTTTACAACCTATTAACATTAGTTTGTCAAAATATTGCGCCCTTTCCTGCCTACTAAGTCCTTAACTATATGATCTAGCAACTTCCACATGTTTTTTTTTCCATCTTTTGGGCAGCATAAATTAGCAGAACAATGTATTCAGTAGTACAAAATACCATGCATGAGTATTGCCAGCATGGCCGCGCATCTGGGTAACTGACTAAATTGTGACGCAAGTTCAAACCCTCTATACGAGTGAATCAATTATCAGTGTTGAGGAAAGTTACTTTTAAAAGTAATGCATTATAATTGTGCGTTACTCCCTGAAAAAGTAACTAATTACGTTACTTAGTTATTTTTTATGGAAAGTAATGCGTTACATTACTTTTGCATTATTTTTTAAATCTAGGCAGGGCTTGCTTCTTTGATTTTAATATAAAACAATTCTAATGTAAAAGCCCTTTTACAGCAAAAGTAAAATAAATTCACCTCAGGCTGAAAGAAAAGTACATTTATGCAGGAGATCAATCTTCAGCTATAAAAAAAAATGAAGCACAAATGTTTATTTAATGTAATTTTTGATTATTAGTATGGTTGAATTGCATCATTGAAGGTCAGCAGCAAAGGCACTGGTTAATGGGATTAATGGGGTTAAAATGGGATTAAATACATAAAGGATATTTGTTTTATTTAACATTTAATTATTGCAGGGTTGCGTCATATTCTGAGTTTGCATTTCACTGTTTTTATTCATTTTGAGGAATACTGAATCTGTTTTTTGTGAGTGAGATGAATTAATGCATGTTCACATTTAATCTGGAATACAATAACATCATGTTTACTCCCAATTTCTTGACAGGAAACTTGTCAATCAATAAATGGGGAAAAAAGTAACTGGCATTATTATTTGAAAAAATAACTCAGAAAGAAAAGCAGAAAAGAAATTCAAAAGTAATGCATTACTTTACTAGTAATATTATTACATAACTCACGTTATTTGTAATGCGTTACCCCAACATTGTCAATTATTCATTCACAAGCTTTGTTTAAAACGCAGATTTATTTACAAGGAGAACATACTAGTATAGGCCTTCTAAAGAAAATGTCAGTTGTGATTTGCTACAAACCTTGCTAGAGCATTGTTATTTAGTCATTTAGTGTTTGTTTTTCTTTTATTAATTAAGATATTCTGGTCCCTATATACAGAGGGTTTGCACTTAGATCATGATTTTGCGATACTCGGATGTAAACAACAGCATAATTGCACCGTTAATATACTACTGAATATGTTCAGCTAATTTATGCTGTCTAAACCATGGAAAAAATGTGTGGAAGCTGCTAAATCATATAGAGAAGCAATATTAATTAAGATATTAGCATAATATTTCACCTACCAGACTGGAAAAGATTAGAACAAACACAAATGTTGTCAAGATTCTTGCCCTGGAAGTCCTGGTTCAGTTCGGCCAATCACAAACCCCTTTTGTTCCACAGACAATTTTTTGCATTCTTCTCCTTGATTTGTTGTAACTTTTTGGGGGTCTATAGTTGTTTTTCCCGATCCGACTGATTAGCATAGCTTAAAACATGACAATAATTGACCATTTTCAGCAGCAATAATCAGCAAAATATGCGAGTTTCGTTCGGTTCAGTGGCATGGTTTATATTCAGTGCGGCCAATATGGCCGATTGAAGACGCGTCGTGAAAACACTCAATAGCTGTTACGGTGTGAAGGTGCATTTACCGTTGTTCTGCGAATTTTCGCGGGAAAAATCCTGTCATTTCAGTCTACCTTATTATTCAACGCGGAGGTAAGCCATTTTCTGTGAAGACCGCGAAACATCAGGTTCATAAGCTGCTGTAGGGATATAAGGAGACGAATAATAACAAAGTGCAGTAAACGTAAAACTGTTTGCACTACAGACCAGTGCTCATAATTAAAATAATGCATTCAAATATGGTAAAACACACCTCTTTGCAATAATAAGCAGCAAAACGAGCCGTTTTGTACAGAGAGACACTGGCAGCCAGTCCGATTAAATGGACAAATGGCCACGCCCACGCTTACTGAAAAAAAATAAGGTGGATGTGATCCATGCGATCGTGAATTCCGCATAAATTATTTTCCGGCTTAGATTTCGTACAGATTCGAGTTGGTCACTTCAGTTCACGCGTTGAATAACAGAAAGTTGCTTGGTTTGAAAGCGAGTTCATAAATGTGACCCTGGACCACAGCACCAGTCATAAGGGTCTATTTTTTTAAATTGAGGTTTACACTTCATCTGAAAGCTGAAAAATAAGCTTTCTGATGATGTATGGTTTGTTAGAATAGGACAATATTTGGCCGAGATACAACTCTTTGAAAATCTAGAATCTAAGGGTGCAACAATTCAAAATATTGGGAAAATCGCCTTTAAAGTTGTCCAGTTGAAGTTTTTAGCAATGCATATTAGTAATCAAAAATGAGGTTTTTATATATTTACGGTAGAAAATTTACAAAATATCTTAATGGAACATGATCTGTACTTAATATCCTAATGATTTTTAGCATAAAAGAAAAATCTATAATTTTGACCCATACAGTGTATTTTTGGCTATTGCTACAATTATACCCATACTACTTATGACTGGTTTTGTGGTCCAGGGTCACAAATCTACACTATTGGCATAAATGGTCCTTTTTGCCCGCAAACTTTGCCTGTTATATTGTCCTTCAGGTGAAAGGATTTGATATTTGTTCAAATGGTAAATTTGTTATAGCAATGCTTGCATAGTTTTAGGACTGCTAAACTAAGCTAGAAATATGAATATAACCGATTCCTTTTTAATAAAGTATGTGGGACAGAATCAAGCAATAGCAGAACACAGACTTCTCTATTCGCTAGAATCCGGTGCAGTGCAGGGTATATGCTGTGAGCTGCGCTCAGTCAGAGCAGGAGGCTTTGATCTTGGCTCATCATGGTCCATTCCACCAGCACCCATATGGACTCACTTTTCTCAGGTCTGTTTTGGATCTCTCTCTCCCTTATTTATAGCCCCAAGAGTGGTTGTAAAACAAGCCCCTCTCAAATGTTGCTCTCATTCACCAATGCCTGAAGTGATGCTTTTGCCCTGACATTCAGCAGCATTTACTACAGATTTCAGGGACATGAACGTCATCATAAACCCGAAAACGTCACAGCTATTTTGCTACATTCATCACAAACAAGAACTGGAGGCCCAAGGTTAAATAAAGGTTCTATGTAGCATGGTTTCCACAAAAATATCTGAAATTGTAATAATACTACTATTTTACTGTTTTTTATCAGATAAAACAGTTTTGATGAGCATGAAAGACTGGTAGTGCGAGTATTTTCAGAAAATCACTGAAAAGAAAGTGAAGCTTCAGTGCACTTCAGCGGATCTGTTTCATGAGCCCCTAAACCATTTCCCCATTATGTGTTCACTGGTAATTATGCTTCCTAATGCATTAATGGTTTGCAGTACATTGAGAAGACATATGCTTGGAAAGAGACTTCCTAATTATTCGTAATGTACGGGCAAGAGCAAAGGCCATAGTCGTACACGAAATAACCCAATTTGGTTGTCTGTCTTTAGAGCCTGGTCTTTATGTTTGAGCAATGTCCTGTGACCATTCAGTCCTCTATTTATTTTTGTTTCCTCTCGTTGTGAGGGACAAAGAGCAGGCGTCCCTCTGGCCTCCTGGGGTTCTCCGGGAGGGGGGTGTTTTCTGTACAAACAGCCCCAAATACAGGTACAGTTATCTTTGCCTGACTCCCTGCACCCAGTTCCAAGCCGCCAAGCTTTGAGTTCAGCGTGGGAGCCATGGAGGGCTGACCTCTAATAAATATTCTGTTTTAACTCTGTAGCCAGTGTAATTTCTGCTTGTTATTTCCACTGATAGAAAAGAAGCATTACGACGAGAGCTGTGGGAGATCCAGAGGGTGCCATTTTCACTTCAAAGGACTTCAAACGCCTTTTTAGTATTTAATCGAAAATATTACACCTACAATAAAACACTGTTTCCACTAACTCAAACTGATGGTTTATTGCTTTTTGTAAATGTTTTAAAGCAATTCTGACTTATTTTTTCACAGTAATTTTTTTTTTTCACAAGTAGCTAAAGGATAAATTAGATTATATCATCTTCCCAAGAATATGTGAAGGTGTTGTGGGTAGGACTCATTCAGAACTGTATCTCAGATTACATATATTACCAGAACCAGATGTAATTCGGTTCAATTAATGGTCTCGCATGTGCTTTTTCCACATATGTGGAGTCCACATAAAGTTTCCTGACTTTTAAAAGTGCTGCAAACACTGGTGGTGACAGTGTTCTCCAAATGACTCACATCATGCCATGAGTCAGTTGAGCCTTTTTTAGTGACTCAAAAACTTTAAGCTCAACCAGTGAGGTTTGACTCCCAAACAAATGATTTCAAGAAGTTGGTTCATTTTAGTGAATCAAAAACATAGTCCAGCTATTACAAACCAATGAAATCCTGAACAAATTACTACAGTATTGAGTCTTTCTTTTTGTGAAGCCACTCAAAAATGGAGCATAACAACCATTTATCTATGAAACTGAATATTTCTTTTTCCAAAACGTTTTCACATTTCAAATATAAATAGTACTGAATTAATTGTTCAGTTGCTCGAAGGATCTAAAACACATAACATTACAAGTTCAATTCCTTAAATGACTTTAATAAGTCGGTTCTTTTTCCCACTAAACATTGGACGTCAGATAGACGTGCAGATCATGTCTATATTGGGTCCGTCGGTCCATGACCAATTATGGACATCTATTCGACGTCCAAACTAGGTCCACTATTTGGACGTCTATCCATTACCCAACTTGGACGTCATTTTGACGTTCAACATTTGATCTGGGTTTTTTTGGACGTCATTTGGACGTCTATGGCAGTTGCAGTAAATGTGTTTTACAAAATAGAGCCTATCAACATGATTATATATATGAATACAGATTATTTATAAACAAACAAGATTTATTATCTGTATTACTATTTATTTATTTGGTAGCCCATATGTTTTTTTGACATGGAAAGGACGTCACTACGACGTCACATTGCGCAGTAGGTTTGTAAAGGCACCTGTAAATAGATCAAAAACCATCGAAACTCAGCGTAAGTCCTTATTTAAGTATGTGCCCGAATACGAATACCGTGTTCAAAAAGGAAATTGCGTGTAGTACGGAACCTCTAAACGGAATAAATTTGAGATGGGAGGAAAAAATATATTTCAAGGCTTTCCTCCGCAATTATATCGCTGGGCAATTATACTGTATAAACTGTAAACCGAGCATCAGGGAGCCGCTATAATATAAGGGGCTATGGAAATTGCTTCTGAATGCACGTTCGCTTTTTACTTTCATTTTTGAGATTCGCGATCACACGTACTCGTACACTTTCAGGACGCGTCCGGTGTTGCCAAGTCCACGGTTTTCCTGCTAAATTAGGCTACTTTAACACTGTTGCCGCGGGTTGTTTTTGATGTCCACGGGTTGAATCGACCCAACGTCATATTTATCCCCTGAAATATGAATTTACCAAGGGAACTCCGACAAAAAACGTTTATTCTATCCCCCAGAACAGGATTTTTTACAGGGACCCCCGAAACGAGATTGAGCTAGTTTTGGGTTAGTTTTGAGTAGCAATTGGGCGGGGTTTGTTGTGAAAACCTGGCAACCCTGGACGCCTCATCAATGGGCCATACTGGCGGAACAGAACGTAAACAATGCCTCTGAACCTAAGGAATCAAGCATGTTTTGCTGATTATAACCGCTGAAAATGATCAATTATCGTCATGTTTTGGGTTGTGCTAATTGGTCGGACTGGAAAAAAACATTTGGAGTACTATAGACTGCCAAAAGTTATAACAAGTCAAGGAGAAGAGTGTAAGAACTTTCCCAGGGCAAGAATCTTGACAGCATTCGTGTTTGTTCTTATAATTTCTGGTCAGGTAGGTGAAATATTAGGCTTATATCTTACAGAATACTGCTTGTACGTATGTTTACCACTTATTAACTTTTGTTTGTCAAATTATTGCTCCCTTTCCTGCTCTATATGATTTAGCAGCTTCCACATGTTTTTTCCGTGGTTTAGACAGCATAAATTTGCAGAACAGTATATTTAGTAGTACATTACCTCTGCAATCCATGCCGTTGTTTACCTCAGAGTATGGCCAGTATGGCCGCGCATCCGGGTAACTGACCAAATCTTGGCGGAAGTGGAAACCCTTTATACAACAGAGCGGCAGTACTTACCACACATTTTTCAAGATTAGATGTTTGTCACTGGTGCTCAGGATCAACAAATCTTTTGCCATTGTTCAATCAGTCATCTCTCCTTATTCTGTTTATGTGGTAATTGAAATTTTATGTACTGTAATGTAACAGGCAACTGCTAGCAGGCTGCTAACCATGTCCCTATAGTGGCTCCATAGAACGTGTTATTCATTTTCCGTGCCTTTCCGAATAAGCACGAATTGTTTTGAATGTAGCCTGTTTTTTATAGATATTATCTTATTATTTAACGTTGGAGTTGTAGCCTGTTTCTTTTTTAACCAAATATTTATTTTATAGAAATACTAAATGAATCATTCACTGGTTAAAGAACAAGAATCGTTAAGTATACTGTAAACCGGAATGCAATTGATTCTTCTCATACTTATTTTGTGGGTAGTTTTTTTTTTCCTCCGGATTTTTTTTAATTGTCCAGTGGCGAAAACTCTTATTTATTTACAGAAAAGTAATAGCAATTGTTACAGATTGTTACATAGGCTTTTGACAGACATTATCAACAGCCATTTTTGAAGGGTGAGGAAAAGGGAATCAGTCAATGATGTCAGAGAAAACTCCATCTGAGGCAAACCAGACAAAACCGCTGAGGAAATCCACTAAGTGGGCTCCCAAAGAACTGAAGGGGAGGGGGAAAGATTACTGACCTCCATTGCAGCACCTGACTTGGACTTGGTTCAGGTTGTGTCCTGGCTGAGGCATTCAAGCAATACTTAATGTGAAGGCAATTGGATTATTAGTACAGCAGATGGCAGTTACATAGCAAGATTGCTATTCAATGATAAGCACTGCAAAAACGCTTCAGGGCTTCAATCTTTTCTCAGCTTTGTTACCCAATACGTAACATTAAGCGTAGTTCTAATGAAGACATGATACTAAGCCAGTTGTCCAATTCATTTTGCATTAGCTCAACTTAAAGCTAATGCTTCTTTTCATCCAAAAACAAAATGTTCTTCCTCCTAATTGGTAATTGAGAAAAGGAGGCAGCACATGTGTTAAAGGCAACCTAATATCCAGCGGAAAATGAGAACACAAATCTACTGTTAAGTCCATCATCATGCTGAAATTGAAAACGACTGGTGCTGGTGTCTGTTTGCTATGACAGCTGTCCATGTTTCATGTTTTTGTGCTATTTAAAACCTTTATGAGATGTCCAACCATTTTACACTTCATTTTTGAGGTTATTCATAAAAATAAGACTGCTTTTAAAGAAGGGTGTGGGTTGACCAAAATCAAGATGACAGCTCTGGATTTCAAATTAACATTATGTTCAGTATAAAAACTTTTAAACAGCATAATAAAGGATTTTTAAAACCTATTGTTGCTCATATATTGGGACTGTTGAGAGATATAATTCACCTGCTATAAACTCAAAAAAAAGTCTCTTTAACTAAATGCCATGTTTATACCCAGGACACAGTAATTCAAGCACACATGATTTTATCAAAGTTAAATTTATTATAGCTGGTCACAGAGTGTTTAATACAAAGAAAGATGACTTTAGAAGCATTATTGAAGTAGAACGGTGTGTGGTATGGCACTTTCCTTTTCAAAGACCAGAAATCCCCTACAGATTCATATAGTGCATAGAATTATTTGATTATCCACTTCATAGCAATGAGTTACAAAATCAAAAGCAATAAATACTGTACAATGATAAATCTGAAATTAAAAATGACATGCCAAATTTTACATTACATACAGTATCCTTAAACAACACAGCATTTGTTATTCATCCTTTTACAATAACATTTTTATAAAGTCAGTAAATTGTACAAGTATAATTCAATATACGATTATATATACACATATATATTCCAATATCAATATTTAAATAAAGTGCCTTTCTTTTTGAAGCTCTGAAAGGTGAAATCTTACCATTACATGTACTTAGAAAAGAGTGTATTGTACCTAAACTTTAACAACCTGTACTAAGTTTTCCATTTTAGTTAACCACCCACATTCATCAGTTTATTTACCAAAATATTGCCATACAAAATTAAAAATCTGGTAGGCACACTGTAAACAAACAAACAAACAAACAAACAAAAACAATTTGTTGAGGCAACTTAAAAAAAAAAAAAAACATGTTACCCTGCTGCCTTAATTTTAAGTTCAGTCAACTCAAATAAGTTTAGTCAACTTGAAATGTTAAGTTGTACTAAGTGACAACTTAAATATTCAAGTTAACTAAAAAATTGGTTTGTTGAACTTAAAAGCTGTGTTTGTTACCCGGCTGCCTTTAAATTGTAAGTTGAATCAACTCAAATATGTAAGCTGTCACTTAGTAAAACTTAACATTTCAAGTTGACTAAACTTTTTGTGAGTTGACTGGACTTAAAATTTTAAGGCAGTGGTGTAAATTATTTTAAATTGACTCAACAAATCAAATAGTTTTTTTTTTACAGTGTAGACACTGTACTTGTGACAGAACCAATCCAGGCTCACTGGATATACATGCCTGTGGTGACATTTCTGCAAAATATTGTTTTGCTTTTTACATTTTTCACAACACCTTTAAATTTAAATGTCAGCTGAGTTGTGCTAAACAGATAAGTGTAAATCTGTCAGCATTTTATTGTGTTGGTTGTTGTTACAAACATATGGCAGCAGTTCGGAAATGAAATGTTCGGTGAGTGGCGATATAGGTAAAACAACATATCACCTACACTAAACCTTACCCTAAACCTAACCAATAGTGTTAACAAAAGCAACTGTAAGGAAAAAAAACATGCTTTCTGAAGCAACCATGCCATTTTAGCTTGCTTGAGACTCATACCAGAGCACTTTATATCGCAAGTTCAATGCAGTACCAGGTGCGCAACCAAGCAAGTTTACTACATCAGAAAAGCCATACAAATGAAGCCGATTAAGTGATGCAAACATCAAAATGTATTAATTTACTATTTATTTACTTTGGTAAAACGGTTTTAGGTCATGACATAGTATTGTGCAAGGATTCAAACCGAAATAAGTCATTATTAATCGATAATCTGCCCTTGTAATCATAATTTATGTGGAAAAGTTGTTGCCATTTTACTGTCACCAGTGTTAATTTCTCAACCTGATCTCATTACGAAAACATACCTCTGGGAACATTTTTGCAAGATGCAAAATACGTAGTGCCATGTACGTTTCCTGACATATTTGATGTGAAATGTCCACTGGGTGGCGCTAAAAGAGTGTTCATTTTTTCCTCAGAACAGATGAACATACATGTGGTATGTTTTATGTGCCGTTGGTTTTGTACGCATCACCACAGTTCTGATTTGAAATGTCTATTGAGTGGCGCTATAACTCTAATGCTCCATGATGTTTTAAAATAACGCTGCACTACACCTAAACCTACCCTTTAGTATGAACAAAAGTGAATGTGACAAACACGCAATTGAAGGCATGCCGTTTTAGCTTGTTTAGCGATCTCTCAGCTTTCAGCTTATTCATCCTGAATCATGTTTTTCACAGGATTTATACCCAAGGATTCCATATCTGAAGTCCAATTCCATGCCGGCTACCGAGCAAGCTTGTTATGTCCGGTAAGCAAAACATTTTAACTGCATGCGAAAACAATTACAAGTGCTCACTGTTTTACTGCGTCTAGTGTTTATTTCTGTTGGAAACTGCAGTTGCGCAAAAAACCCCACAGGTACGTTTTCGTCATGAGATCAGGTAGTAATTTCTGCTGGATACTGTAGTCAATTACATGCATAGGTATGGTTTTGCAAAAATGTAGGAAGAGACATGTATTTCCAAAGAGCCTAGGTTGAACAGAACCCATGCAGATGCAGATGCAGCGTTCTAACAGCTGGACTGAATGACATTTTCATGGCTGGCATTTATTGTTATCGCAATGAAAACATCTTCACGGTTTTGCTCTGGTCTGACAGGGATCATAAGCGATGCTAATGCGCACTTGGCACGTTCCTACATTTGGAGATCTTCTCCTGCAGAGTTTAGGGTTACTTGCAACCTGTCTGTGTTTTTCAAGCGAACTCAAATACCTTGATTATCTTTTTCAGGTTTAGATGTTTATTTACCGTCAGAACCAAACTCTAAAGGAATGTAGATCTTAAGATGAACCAAGCAGGTGAACCATGAAGTACGACTCTGTGGATTCTGTACATAATGAGTTTGCATTAAAGTCCTTGTTCAGAATCACAGCTGGATCGAAATCCCTCAGATGTCTTTAACCTGGGATTTAAAACTTGAACCTTTTAAGCTTCAAAACACTCAATGCGCATTTGTAGCAATAATCCATGCAACATAATGTGCTCTTTTTTTTATTTATCTGAAAGGAGTTTTCATAGCACTATACTGTGCTTTAAATCACAATGCAAGATATCATCAAAGGTGGATGTTTATTGCTACATGGAACAGTCGTCTGTCAGCGGGAATTTAGAAATCAAATCACCAGCATTCCGTGTCAACATCTCACAAAGAGATCATGATAACGCTTGTGCTGAAAAGGGCGGCTTAGGTGCTTCAAACTACATCCCGTGTAAGCCTCAAGGCTTTGACTAGGACTCAAGGATGAAGCGAGACATTGAAAGACCCATTGTATTTAAAGAGATGTTCGTTTACAACAAGTGTCACCTTCACCTCACCTTTAGAGGAAGACTTCAATCCATCAACCAAGCTTCGACAGCCCCTTGCGCTGGTGTCAGGCGGCTGTCTCATATTGCATTTAGTACAAAGCTGAGTTGTGCTGAAAGGCAAAAAAGAAAACAGAATGGGATCCAATTATACTCTGGATTTTAAAAAACAAGCCTCCCATTGATGAGGGACGTCTTCTCAAAGGCAAAGGTTTCCTATCGCTTCTCAGGTTCCCTAATTTCCCTAATAAAAAGATAGGTCAAAGGTCAAATGATCCTGCGTAAATATCTATCCAATGACACAAAGTCTGTGTATATTTGAAGTAACAATATACAAACTCTAAAGGGAAGAACTATTCTCAGAAATTTGTTGAATCGGTTTGGTGGCTTGTGTTTGATTTGTTTGGACTGATCTCACATGGATTGGAGCAAGGCCAGGATTGAGCTTCAGGTCTAAAGACAACAAAATAGGCATTTTGTTGCATTTTTGAATATCTCACAATTCTAGCAGCTTTACTGGAATTCCTTTAATGGTGGACCAGAGTCTTTGAGGACACTTAAGGAAAACAAACGCGTATCCAATGCAAATACAGCAAACTTGCTCCAGAGAATGCCATTGAAGAACTGTTGGTGAACTTTGTTTGGAGCACGTACACACGTAACATCATAGAAGAAAGGAGACAAAAAAATTGCATCATGATCTTCCAGTCTGGGCTTTGGACCAACAAACCAGTGTTGTTGCAGTTGAGCTGTACGAAACAGTTTGTGACAGAATCTGAGTTTTAGTCTCCAGATGAACCTCTCGAGTTCCATTTAGCATTAGCCAAAGGTTTGACCAAAGAGAGTCCAGATCCATGAAAGACTCATCCAATCAGAGACGCCCAAACTGTATCATAAGACAAAGAAAATGAAGCAAACACTGGTTGATTTGATGTGAAATCCTTGATCTGGATCAGTACTCCCTGGCCTCCTCTAGTTCATTCATGTAGACGTCTTCCTGTGGGTTCTCAACACACTGTAGACCATTATTGGGAGGCCGAACCGAATGAAAACGGCTCCAGTCTCCTTTACACAGGATCCATGGAAGAACATCCACTTTGTAATGAAGCTCCGGAGAGAACTCCGTACTGATGAGGTTAGGGGCTCCAGCCCCTTTGCCTCGAGTAATGAGCTTCATGTGATCATCGTAGCAGCAATGCTGTGCAGCCAACGTGGTGCTGTCGAAAGAGAGCATCGAGCGAACGCAAAACTTTGCAGAAGGCTTGTAGATGTCCAGCCTCTCCTTGGGGCCGCTGGCATCTCGCCAGCGATAGGTCTTTTGCAACTTCCTATCGAAAATGTTGACAGCGCTGTAGACCACCTCAGATGGGTAGACGCAAGGGCAGTTGGGTAATTCAGTAAGGACTTGGTGTAGGTATTTCTGGAGGAAGTCATTCTTGCAATTCAGCCACTTCTCACAGCTGTCAACATCTGCAGGGTAATCAGATCAATTTATTAGTGGTGGCGAAAATATATTTGTATATATAACTTTTTGTTAATATTTAAAAAATAATGCCAAAATAAATTACGGCCATATTGAGAACCATAGCCTAACACACAACAGGGGTTGTCTCGGTCTGCTGCCAAAACATAAATATACAAAAAAAAAAAAAAAGTGCTGCAGGCAGCGGTCATGCTGAAACATAGCTGTTATTAACATTTATGTTCCATTGTGAAGAGATAAAAAAACACTTCATTCTGTTATGTTTTTAAACTGCTTTCATTATTATTGCGGTTAAATGAAAAGAGCTATTACATTCAATGTTCAACGCCAAAAGTAAGAGACCAACAAAAAACTCCAAAGCAAATAGTGGGGGGTTCTGGAAGAGGACTCTTTACTTTGTGGTCTCAGTAACACTCTCTGTGGAGCATTTGTGAAAAATTTGAACGTCAGATCTTTTACAGTCTAACAGGACTCCTGCAGAGTTCCTCCTGCTGCAGTCTCAGAGGAGAACTTTCTACAACCACGCTGATTAAATGGGTTTTGAACTAGACATTAAGTTAAATGAAAGCTGAGGCAAATCAATAAATGTTTCAGCTAATAAAAGGAACACACTAGAAGCATGAAAGGCAATTAACTGAAGTCTGCATTAAGAGATTCGGTAGTGTAGTATAATGTTGCAGATATCTAAAATGTGATCCTGGACCACAAAACCAGTAGCACAGGTTTATTTGTAGCAATAGCCAACAATAATATTGTATGGGTCAAAATTATCAATTTTTCTTTTATGCCAAGAATCATTAGTATAATAAGTAAAGATCATGAAGATATTTTGTAAATTTCCTATCGTAAATGTATCAAAATTTAATTTTTGATTAGTAATATGCATTGCTAAGAACTTCATTTGGACAACTTTAAAGGTGATATTCTCAATATTTTGACTTTTTTGCACCCTCAGATTTTCAAACAGTTGTATCTCGGCCAAATATTGTCCTATCACAACAAACCATACATCAATGGAAAGCTTCTTTGTTCAGTTTTTTCTCAATTTCAGTTGACCCTTATGACTGATTTTGTGGTCCAGGGTCAAAAATACCAGATACATAAATGCCAATAGTCACACTAACCAAAAAGTATCATTGCAATTACGCGTACACATAAAATATTAAGACTTTAGAGAGCACATCAATAGGCAGGCATTTTTGGCAATTTAGAATTCTGACCAAAACATGTCTGGAAAATGAAGCATTATGGTCACCTAACCGCACCTAAAAAGTACCATGGTACCACCAGAATACTAAACTGCTGAATGACTACACCACAGAAATACAAAAACAAAACCAACCAACCTGTGCCAAAAAGCTCTGTGCTGTTTGCCACTTCATGAGCAGTTGGTTCTGTCACAGGAATTAGATCATCTGTAGAAGCAATAGAGAGAAGATATTTAAAATCAGCATGAAATTTTAAATAAAAACACAATATGAGCTAAACAACCCTCCTGAAAATAAAAAAAAAATCTCTGCCAGAAACAAACCAAAACCAAGACCAGTTCGGCTAGCTGAAGTAAGCACACTTTATTGAAATGTACTGACTTTCATACTGGTTACACCATAGCTACATTAGTTAAAAGGATAGTTCACCCAAAAATTAGAATTACCCCATGATGTACTCACCCTCAAGCCATCCTAGGTGTATATGACTTTCTTCTTTCAGATGATTGCGATCAAAGTTATATTAAAAAATGTCCTGGCTCTTCCAAGGTTTTTAATGGCAGTGAATGGGTGTTGAGATTTCGAAGCCCAATAAAGTGCATCCACCCATCATAAAAAGTACTCCACACAGCTCCTGGGGGTTAATAAAGGCCTCCTAAAGCATAGCGATGCATTTGTGCAAGAAAAATATCTATATTTGAAACTTCATAAACCGTAATCTGTAGCTTCCTCTAACTTTCGAGTGCACATTCACAAGAGAGTGTTGTTGCAGTGGATGACATAGGACGTAGATGTGGCGTAAACTCCGGTGAGAATATGCTAGTCTCGCAAGGACCAAATTTTGTTTACAGCAAAGCAAAACCAGTCTTCTCTTGGCTTATATTGCAATCCTCCAATATTTTTTCTAACAAATCCTCGTTTTTACTTCTAATCCGTGACTGCCTACCGTCCTACATCATTCGCTGGAATGCCACTCTCTCGTGATTGTGCATACGATAGTTAGCGGAAGATAGAGATTACACTAACGTCGCATTGATTCACTTCATAAGGCCTTTATTAACCCCCTGGAGCCATGTGGAGTACTTTTTATGATGGATGGATGCACTTTGTTAGGCTTCAAAATCTCAACAGCCATTCACTGCCATTATAAAGCTTGGAGGAGCCAGGGTATTTTTTAATATAACTTTGACTGTATTCATCTGAAAGAAGAAAGTCATATACACCTAGGATGGTTTGAGGGTGAGTAAGTCATGGGGTGATTTTCATATTTGGCTGAACTATGCCTTTAAGCTGGTCTGCCTGCAACAATAACCAGTTGAAACTTTATTATAGCAAGTAGATGTTTTTTGAATTACCAGTTTATTTCGGAAGGTGTTTAAAAATTAAAAAAAATATTTTTAAAAAAAGAAATATTCTAAAAATATATTTCTCCTATTATCTGAAAGGTTTTTTTTTTCAGCAGCTCAAAATGTTAAAATTAAGTTGCTCTATGGTGTTTAAGTAGATTTAGCACTCTAGAGTCTCTCATAGCGTATTTGAGCTTGTATGCCAACTGATTTTGTGTGTATTGCCCGTTTGTGCATGGCAGGTTGTGGACCGCCCTGTATCAGGGGCTTTTAAACTGAAAGCCCTCATTGAGCTGTCATACTGAAGCCAAGTAAACGCCTGCTGCTCTCAAAGAGCGGTTTCATAGTGTATACAGTACACACACAGAAGGCCAGACTGCTCCTTTTCTAACACGAGTCTGGTGTCCCTGGTGTTTGTTCGACTTCTGCATGCCTGACAGAGATGAATGAGAGGCATTAGTGAAGTTTTCCATCACTATCAGCATAATCAGGAGCCGGATGGAATTAAGATCAAGATCAATAGTAAGTAGTATGTACATTTTAGAGAACTGCATTGATACACTGGGCTAACTGCTTAATTTATGCAAGTGCATTGTGGGATTGCAAAAGCCTAAGTAGAAGTGACAGTATTGACAGTCTCACCCGGACAACGCTCTAAATCACATGTCCGTGACTCTGTAGCAGTGCATGCGTAGCCACATGAACGAATCCTTTTTTGATTCCCATGTCCACAGGTGACACTGCAAGGTGACCAGTCGCTCCATTCCTCCTCCTCATATTCTGTAGGTGAGAAAAGGAATGAGTGTAAGAATCTGTGACAAAAAAGAATGACCTTTTCTATAAATTGAGGCTAATGAATTCCTCACACAGCATGTGGGAATGTTATGCAATGCAGGTCAGACCACAAATGAGTTGGGAATAATGGTAAAGGAATTTCTTTACTCTACGTAACAAGCTTCTGAAAGTGAAATCTTCAATGAAAGTACTTTAACTTTAGTTTTGTTACTTAGGATAGACCTTTAACTTCAGTCTGGTTGCATCTGAACTCTGTGTAGCGTCCAACATACTGAGACTGACAAAGAAATCAATCCAAAAACAACCAAGATGGTAAGTGCATCCCTCCGTTGTTTGCATAAGAAAGCTAATGATGCGCAACTAAATTAATATTGCGTATTTCTCTGTAAAATATAATCTCTCTAATGAACAAAATGTGGCCCTCCTGGCAAGCCAGGCTTGCTTTTTTTTTTTTTTTTGGTAATAAATATGTCAGAGGCAAAGTCAGCCGCTTACAGCTGTGAGAACTGAGCCAATACAAACACTTCAGCAGGAAGGCAAGGCCTAATAGCTTAGACGCTTTCCAACAATGCTCTCTTTCCACCACCATGCTAAAGAGATTAAAGTTTCAGAGCACTCCATGGCGGTAGTGATGGAGAGAGAGAGGAGATTGGGAGAGAAATAAGTGCAGTTTCCTCACTAATGTATTTGGCTGCATTGTTGTTGGTTACCAGGTGTTGTTGATAATTGAGAGTACACATTCTTATGATGAAGATGCCCACTTGTACTGTCACAGCAAAGAAAATACTGATGACATGCCCACATATGCAGGTTATTGCAAAATGTTTGAGTAACTTTCAGAATCCTTGAATACTTTAATTTATTTGCTATTTATTGGGTGTTTTCCTATTTAAAAAAAAAAAATCAAATACACTATGAGTCAAAAGTTTTTGAACAGTAAGATTTGCAATGTTTTTTAAAGCAGTCTCTTCTGCTCACAACAAAAGCAGCAATATTGTCAAATATTTTTTTCTCATTTAAAATAACTGCTTTCTATTTGAAAATGATTTTAAAATGTAATTAATTCTTATGATCAAAGCTAAACTTTCAGCATCATTACGCCTGTCTTCATAGTCACATGATCCTTCAGAAATCATTCTAATATGCTGATTTGGTGTTCAGAAACATATATTATTATTATTATTATTATTATTATTATTACCATCATCATCAATATTTAAAACAGTTGAGTACATTTTTTCAGGATCTTTGATGAATAGAAAGATCCAAAGATCAAGTTTAAAATAAAAAGCTTGTGTAACATTACACATTCAAAAGCTTGGAGTCAAATTATTTATTTATTTATTTTATTGGTAATATTTTTATTTAGCAAGGATGCTGTTTTTTTAGCAGCAAATCAGAATATTACGAATGATTTCTAAAGGATCATGTGACTGGAGTGATGATGCTAAAAATTCAGCTTTGAAATCAAAGGAATAAATTATATTTTAAACTATATTCAAATAGAAAACAGTTATTTTAAATAGTAAAAATATTTCAAAATTGTACTGTTTTTGCTGTACTTTGAATCAAATAAATGCAGGCTTGGTGAGCAGAAGAGACTTCTTTAAAAAACATTAAAAATATTACTGTTCAAAAACTTTTGACTGGTAGTGTATTTTCCAAAATTTACAATTTTAGAAACAAAATTGTGAATGCCGACTACTGCGTTACCAGCACCACATGCATACGTTGTGGTACTCTTGTGAACATGCGTCAAAGACTGACACGGAAGAGAATGAAGTTGTTATTTTTATTTTCTCTGCGCACAAAAAGTATTCTTGTAGCTTCAGAAAATGAAGGTTCAACCACTGATGTCAAATGGAAAAAAATTTCAATAATGTCCTTAACACCTTTCTGGACTTTGAACGTGTCAGTTGCGTGTCAAATTTTTGGGTCAACTATCACTTTAAACATATATGTTTTAATATTATGTTCATTCATCATACATCATTAATTTCGAATGTGATAAAGAGAAGCAACTGAGAGCACACACGTTGAATAATTTTAGCCTTAAATTTGCTATCAGAGAACTTTGTTTCAACTAAAATACCAAAGGCACTGTAATAAGTTACTACAGTAAAACTGTGGTAAATAATTTTCATAAGAGCAGTGGAGAGGAAAAAACGACCTAAAGCTATAACATTCTACCGAGCTGTTGCCGAACATGGCCTGCCTGTAATTCTGCGGCTGACCATAATTGCAGAAAAGCGCTTCATTACTGTATGCCTCTAGAGCAGACCACATCATTAATAATGTGGCTCATTTGCCCTTCTCTGTTTCCCATTCAGGCTTGTTTGTACACAACACACTCCTACTCTAAGTACACTCATTAGGGTCTATTTTAGAGCAGAGGATCCATCGGGGCAACAGAGAGAAGCCGGTTCGGTTTCGTACCCACATCCTCGGAGGCTCTACTGCTGACACGACCGCAGCGAGCTTGCTGCAATTGCTTCTTTTTTGGCTGGGTGTTGGATTTGACCACACACCACCAATGCACTTTCTCTCTAATGATGCTGACAGAACATGGAGGAACACAACCTCGATGGAGGATCACCCTGAAAGTCAATGACAGATGGAAGAGAAAAATGCCCTTGTGGAATAAAGCTGGTTAAAGGATAAATGTACATTCTGGTTTTAAAGCCATGGAAGCATAAGTTTAACTCCCAAGTTTTAGTTTAACAATCCAATGAGAGCTCATATGTGTGAAGCTTTTATATTCAAATTTTATGCTATCCCTGGTTATTCTGCAGAAACGGCTATTAGTATAGAAAACACACAGCAAAGACCGACACAGAAAAGAAAAAATTGTTGAATGAAGTCGTTATTTTTGTTTTCTTTGCGCACAAAAAGTTAAAATTAAGGTTGAACCACTGATGTCACATGGACTATTTTATTGATGTTGTTACTACCTTTCTGGGCCTTGAATGTGGTGGTTGTGTTGCTGTCTATGCAGGGTCAGAAAGCTCTCAGATTTCATTAAAAATATCTTATTTTGCATTCCGAAGATGAACGAAGGTCTTACAGGTTTAAAACGACATGAGGGTGAGTAATTAATGACAGAATTGTCGCAGAATTGTCTCATGAGTTGGGGCTAAACACTACCTGAAACAGTCATTATTTCATTCATTAACTGACGCCTCCTAGAGGCAGAAATATGACCCAAAACAGCTTTGAGTACAATATTACACTTCCCAGCAAATGGATGTTGTTTGCCCATTTTTAAAACGCTTTACACATAAAAGAGTGACTGAATGCTTTAAAAGCTTCCTCAGGCAGTCATTATAAGTGAGATTCAAACTTAAAATTCTGAGAACATATCAGTCTTTTTTCCCCTTAAAACTGGACTTTGTAACTTGGAATTGCAAGTTTATATCAGTTGTGAGAAAAAAAAAAAGATATAAATCGCGAATCTGCCTTTTTTTCTCAGAATTGTGATAGAAATTTACAATTGCGAGACAAACTTGGAATTCTGAGAAATAAAGTCACGATTCTGAAAAATAGTTGCAATTCAGAGAAATAAAGTCAGAATTGTGAGATCTCAACTCACAATTCTGACTTTTTTTCTCAGAATTGTGAGTTTATATCTCACAATTCTGAATTGCGAGATATAAACTCGCAATTCTGAGAACATATCAGTCTTTTTTTTCCCCTCAAAATTGGACTTTATAACTCACAATTGCGAGTTTATCTCACAATTCTGAGAAAAAACAGTCACAATTGCGTGAAAAAAAGTCAAAATTGCGAGATATAAACTTACATTTACGGGAAAAGTCAGAATTGTTTAACATTCAGTGAAAGCCTATATGTGTGAAGCTATTCTTTTTTTAAACTTTCTGCTATCTTTGCTTACTGTGCAGAAACAGCTATTAGTATAGTGAACACATGGCGAAGACTGACACGGAAGAGAAGAAATTGTTGAATAAAGTCATTATTTTTTTTTCCTTTGCGCACAAAAAGTATTCTCATGGCTTCATAAAATTGAACGTTGAACGTTGTAGTTGTCTTGCTGTCTATTCAGGGTCAGAAATCTCTCAAATTTCATCAAGAATATCTTCATTTGTATTCTGAAGATGAACGAATTTTCATAATAAATGTCTTTACTGTCATGTTTAACCAATTTAATGCATCGACAAGCTAGTGAACAGTAGTCTGAACAGTAATCTCATGAGTTGGGGCTAAACAGTACCTGTTTGGAAACAGTCATTATTTCATTCATTAATTGGTGCCTCCCAGAGGCAGAAAAATGACTCAAAACAGCTTTGAGTACAATATTACACTTCCCAGTAGTTTGATGTTGTTTGCCCATTTTTAAAACGCTTCACACATAAAAGAGTGACTGAATGCTTTAACAATTTCCTCAGACTGTGAATATAACTTTGGTGTGGAAAAATGGAAATGACAGACAAAACAAAGACAAAAAAACACTTTCATTCCAAGGCCTGAGAACTGCCATGAATTCCAGAGAGAACTCAAAGGCCTCGGCCGTGTGAATCACAGCGAAGCGCCAGTCATGGGATGAAAACACAGCAGACGCTTTCTTTGTCAACTCAAGCATGCTGGCCCTTCTTTCAATCTACTGTCTAATTGAACACAAATATTAGTTGTTTAGCTGACGAAGAGGCCCCATGCTGCTCTTAGCAAGTGTCGGGGCCTAGGTTTCAAACAGCCACGTTTTCCAAGCACTGGTGTCAACTTCAAAGGAAGGACAGACAAAGCTGATGCTCAAGCCTGCTGTCACTAACGTGAACCAGACGTAGAGTTGAGTTTCCCTTATTCAATACTTTCACTGTGATCTTTTCTTCACCGTATACTTTGAAAAGGTTCAGAGCACTTGATGATAGGTTGTGTTCTGCTTTTTAAGGATAAAAATCGCATTAAAATGATATTTCAGCACTACGGTTTGCCTCGTATGTAAACATTTTGAGGTAATGATCTGCCTAAATGATAAAGAAGCAGTCTGGTGGTGAGATAACATGCTTACCACAACTAATATTGTGATAATGTATTAGGACGCACAGCACTGGGTCGCCTTTCACTGTTTACCGCTGATAGGCATCGAGAGAAAGTCTCTGGAAGTGGCGACAGAAATGACATGTTTATGTAGCAGTTCTTGAGTGCAACCCTTAAAGCATAAATCATAATGTCAAGACCTAAAGAGGAGGCTGGGGCCCGCATTGCTGAGGAAATCAGCTAGGCATACGTGCCTCGGCATTCCAAGAAGCCCCAACACGAGCGCTGATACTTCCGATAACGAGGCTGAGGAAAAACAAAAACTAAAAACTCAGGGTTTCCAATTACACAGTTGGAAAACACATGAAGGGAGTTTAATTCAGGTCAATTATTATGATTTTTCCTCACTTTTGCAGAGCAACAGGGATGCGTCCAAACTCTCTCTGGCAAAACTTTCTATGCTTACCGTAATTGTCCATGGAGTCCCAGCCCTTCCATCGCCTGTTCCAGTCTGCACCCACACCACTCAATAGGGAATCTTCTCCCTCGTAACTGAGGTCCTCTCCGTTCTCCTCCAGACTGCCTTGCCCAGGACCTTCTTGACTGGAGTCACGATATTCCCAGAACAGCGGCCAGAAGAGCTTTTTATGGCCAGGCCACTCTTCCGAGCTCAAGGACCAGTCATTCCTGCTCTCCTTGGCGAGATCCATCTCAATTTCCATCTGTGGGTTGTCCACAACCTCAATGGTAACCTAGAAGAGAGATACAAACTGATATGTTGATCTGCAAAGAATGGATATCAGAAAGTTGGTTTTGATGGTTGTTTGAAACATGATAACCAGTTTGTTGCTGGTTCAAGATGGACAACCAGCCAAAACAAGCCTGACCAGGTCCAGCTAGCCAGGTTCAACCACCTAGACACTATTAAGTCTGACAATTCTTTCTAAGCAAATCAGATTAATTTTATGTAATATATATGCTACACTCTTAAAAAATAAACATTTCAGTAGGGTGTTTTTGCAGTGATGCCATAGAAGAACCATTTTTAGTTCCCCAAAGAACCTTTCAGTAAACAGTTCCTAAAAGAACCATTTTGAAGAACATTTAAAAATCTAAAGAACCTTTTTTCGACTATAAAGAACCTTTTCTGCATTTGAAAGGTTCCATGGATGTTCAAGGTTCTTCATAGAACCACTGATGCCAAAAAAGAACCTTTATTTTTTTTAAGCGTGTATATATTATTATTATTATTATCATTATAATAGATAGATAGATAGACTACATTCAACTGATCTAAAATGATAAGTTAGATAAAAAAAAAAAAATTCTATTTCAAATAAATAATGTTCTTTTGAACTTTCTATTCAATACTTTCTATTCAACTTTCTATTCTATTTCTATTCAATTCTATTCACTGAATAAAAAAAAACTAATCACGACTTTCTTACAATTCTGACTTTTTTCTCACAATTGCGAGTTTACATATCACAGTTCCGTCTTTTGTTCTCAGAACTGTGAGATATAAGCTTGAAATTGCGAGTTTTAAAGGTATAAACTCGCAATTCTGAGAAACGAAGTCAGAATTGTGTGATATAAACTTGTAGTTGCGAGTTATAAAGTCAGAATTGCGAGATATAAACTTGCAAATCTGCCGTTCTTTCTTAGAATTGCGTGATACAAACTCACACTTCTAAGAAATAAAGTCGCAATTCTGAGAAATAAAGTCAGAACTGTCAGATCTAAACTTACGAGACAAACTCAATTGCGAGAAATAAAGTCAAATTCTGACGTGCAATTCTGACTTCATTTCTCGCAATTGAGTTTATCTCTCAATTCTGAAAAAAAAAGTCAGAATTGAATATTTGTAATCACACAATTCTGAGGAAAAAAGTCAGAACTGAGATAAGTCGCAACCTTTTTTGTTATTTTTTTATTCAGTGGTGGAAACAGTCTTCCATAATTCATCACAGAATCCTGGAGAAAAAAAAACAAAAAAACAACAACATTACAGTATTCACAAAACTATTAAGCAGCAGAACTGTTTAAACATTGATAATAAGAAATGTTTCTTATGCACCAAATTAGCATATTAGAATGATTTCTGAAGGATCATGTTACATTGAAGAATTCATAATTTAAAACTGAAATTTCAGCTTTTCCACTAAAAGAATTAAATTACATCTTAAAATACATTAAAAATGCAATACTTGGTGGTGACTTCTTTCAAAAACACTAAAATCATTGGAACAGTAATGTATATGTTTATCTGAATCACAACATATTGGGTTTAATTGCACAGACATTTAAAGGTACCCCTACCTCCCACTTGAGTACTGTGCTTTGTTGTAGCCATGCATGTTAAGTATGTTCAAAGGACGTTCTCTATTCTCTCAGTTGTTTATTTCGAAGTATGTTTTGAGGTGACAGTTTTGTTCTTTGCATGCTTGGGCTCGCAGTGCCCGAGTCAGGCAGACCAGAAAACGATAGCAAGTGTTCCAGCAGGCCGAGACAAAGGACTAGTTGTTTATTTCCCCTACAGCGTAACAATCTGATGGCTGCTGCAGCTGTTTATAAAGGCACGGAGCAGTTTAGAGCGGGTGATTACGCTACTGTAACTGCACTGTTTACAACAGTCGGCCTCCACCTCCTCCTTGAACTAATCATGACTGTATTCTACTTCCAAAGAACACAAGACGTCACTTTCGAAGACAAAAAGATCTGAGGTTTAGATCACTGGAGGTCCATTAAATGGCAAATTTAAGTGTAATGGCAACACAGATGTTCTGCGTTTCTTTGTCAAGTTCTTATCAAATTTGTTGCCACTAAGGATGGCGAGTCATGGAAAAAGAAGATAACGTACCAGCGCAAAAACGTAAGAAAGTCTTATAATGTTCACCGCGTTACATTTACATTGGCAGCCACCATACTGGAGACACATAAAAACAAAATAGCTTTTTCTAAAAAAGTATGGAAGATGGATCCGTCCCACTTGGAAGACTCTTGAATTTTCCCTATTTTAAAAGTCAATTTGCTTACCAGGGATCTCCTGTGTATTTTTTCCCTGAAGTCTAACTTCGTTTCCTCTCAAGTCCACTTACACACATAAACTTCATAACGGTACTAAAAATATAAAAATCCCTTCTTTACCGGTGTTGTAAAAACATTTAAAGATTGGGATCTGCTCTTGGAGGGAGCATTAAAAGTGCCTGTTAAAATAATACTGTGGCCTTTCACCTTTTGGATTTTCTCGGGATTTCTTTTCAGTACACTGTGCAGAAGTTTGAGCGGCGTGGCTGAAATGAGCTACACCAGAATAAAGGTCTCGCTTGGGGTAATTTAAGAGGCCTCTCCGGTTTAGAAGCAGCTGTGACGTGACCAGCAACAGCGCAGAAACCTGAAGTCCCTACTGCAATCACAGCAGCAATAACAGTGAAACAATGAGTGCATAGGTTAATTACATACACCACAAACTGTTGCCAAGTAAAATCAATCCATTACCCAACTCATTATACAATGATTTAGCTCACCCTAAGGAAAGAAATGACAAGGTTTTGGGAACGGTGAGATGTTAAACATATCTGGAATAACAAACTGCCCTCATAATATTAACAACTGTCTTAAGAAGAACTAATGCCAAGATATATAGATACACAACCAAAGAAACCCAAGACCCCCTAAGACATGAAATGACTGATTCAGGTCATTTACCTCATTTTCTTGTGGTCCAAGAGCCTGTAAACACTGTGTTACTTCTTTAAAAGCATGTATATACAGGAAGAAACTTGATTCTGAAGTAATCAAAATGACAATACGTTGAGACTGGGCCCAGTCTTACTTGAATGTTTGGGTTCTGGGAGCCCAGGTCTGCGTTGGCAAGGTCAGGGAAGTTCTTCAGGTCTAAAATGAAGGGCTCTTCCTCTTCCTGTGGAGCAGGTTTGGGAAGGACTCCCTCCGAGCGAATCTGTGACCATCTCCTCTTATGACGACGAGGCAAAGGCGGCTCGCTCCTCAATTGGTTCTGCCGCTGGATGTCCCGCAGGGACTGTCTGACATCCTTGGAGCCACCGTGACCTCTGACCTGGGGAAGTGCACACATAGTATTGTATGAAGGGAACATCTGGTGATCTCACAAGCTTTATTTAGATGAAAGCACAAGGATTCCTTATATATAAAGGCCTCTAAGATAAATACTTCTGAGAAATTTCGTCATGCACGTAAAGATGGTTAGAGGATCTGTCTTAGTTTAACACCATATCAAATCTATACAGCTGTGACCTTGTGGCCCATATGAAAAAAGATGTCTGGGTTTCGAATAAACCCATCTGGAGTGAAATGTCTAACACATGACAGCATATCAGGTGGATTTTGGAACAGGATTAGTAGAAATCATGGCAATAATTTAAGAGCCTTCTTTTGCTTTAATGATCCAGGAAAAGCCTGTTTCCCAGACCTCTGGAAGTCTCTGTCAGTCTCTTTTAAGGTTGCGTATACAAAAAGTGTTCTTCGAGTTCTTTGATTTCCATGCTGCATATCTGTCAATCGATGCTTCATTGGGTTACCATTAGCAACATAACAAAACAGACAACAGAGAAACATCAACAAGGAAGAGGAATTGCACGCTTACTGCTGCTGCTCATTCTTTCTCACTAAGTCTGAGACAGTCATGGCTCACTCGCTTGACAGCTGTTTGACATTACGGGTAATGCCGCGTTCAACCGATGGAGAGGGACTGTGAATTCCTGGAGGAAGACTCAGGAGTCGGGACAGTGCATGCAGGTAAATGATTACGCATTAAGGGATATGCATCTCTTTCATCTGGTTTACTTTAATATGGAGACACACAGTCTGTGGCGGTACAAAGAAAGGCTTCCTGTTGTCCACAAACCATGACAATACTCTAAAAGCACTTCGCTGCTTGTTACTAATCATGTCAACAAGCCTCAAGAATGAGGCAGCCGATGGTGACTTTTTTTTTAATAACGATTTTAAAGTGCTTATTTTATTCTTAAAAAGTAAAATATTACTTTATTATTTTAATAACATTAACAAATTACTGTTTCTTCAGGCAACATCAGTTCCTGTAATGTCCTCAGACTAACTATTCATCACAAAATTGACCTTAAAATAGTAACAAAAAATAATAAAAAAAATACATTTATTTCTCATTTTTATTATCATTGAAACATTTTTACGATTTATTTCTGAAATATAATAAAAAATATCTGTGATTTATATGTTACTTGCAAATAACAATGCCTGTCAATAGCCAAAGATTATTTTGGATGCAATTAATCGAGATTTGACAGCACTAATATATATAGATGTGATTAATCATGATTAATCGGTTATAGCACTTAATTATCAATTATAACACTATATATATTATATATATATATATATATATAGTGCTGTCACTATATAGTGTAAATCATGATTAATCGCATCCAAAATAATCGATTAATCGACTTGGCAGCACAATTTTCATCATCATTACTCCAGTCTTAAGATCCTTCAGAAATCATTCTAATATGCTGATGCTGTTCAAGAAACATTTATTATTATAATTATTATCATCAATATTTATTTGATAAAGACATTTATAATGTTACAAAAGATCTGTTTCAGATAAATGCTGTTCTTCTGAACTTTCTATTCATCAAAGAAACCTGAAATTCTACTTAGCTGTTTTCAACATAATAATAATAACAATAATAAATGTTTTTGAGCAGATTTAGAATGATTTCTAAACAATCATGTGACTGGAGTAATGATGCTAAAAATTCAGCTTTGAAATCACAGGAATTTTACTGTTTTTGCTGTATTTTGGATCAAATAAATGCAGGCCTGGTGAGCAGAAGAGACTTTTTTAACAAACATTAAAAATCTTACTGTTCAAAAACTTTTGACTGGTAGTATATAGATAGATAGACAGACCAGGGACATTTAAATGTTGTAAGTAAATAGTATAAATGTGCATGTCGTCTTTAGCTGCATGCACTCTCCAACATACAATAAGCACCAGATGAAAACCAGTTTGGACGTTACATTTTGGGTCATGCTGCGCTTCAAAGAGCTCTTGTGGAGGCCCTGTCTATAAGCCACCAGAGACTTCAAAAGAACAGCAACATACACAAGCATAAATCAGAAAGCAGGAGACACATATGTCCTCATCATGTCCACATTATTCTGCAACATTCTTTATATCTCCCTTAAGTTCAAATCTCTATCTCAGACCCTCACAGATTCACATCACCTTGGTGCATTTCAACATGTGGTATTCCTGCTCTTCCTCATCTAGAGACTCAGTTTGATGGTCCCAATGTTCCCTTCTGACGCAGCAGAGAAGAGAAAGGGGGGAGTTGGGTCTGTCTGATCAAAGCCTCTCTCTACTGATCGTGCGTGGCCTGCCTTGTCTCACTTCACTGCTTGTGTCTCTCCCACACGCAAAACAGATGTCCTCTGCTCCAGACGATAAACTTCACCCTGGCGCTCTAATGAAGTTCATCATCACAGGGGGTGGGGAGAAGGAAAAGGAAGCTTCTTTAATGATTTTTCTACAATTATTAGTGTCCAAACGACACATTTCTATTTAAATTCAGTATTTTATGTTTTTATTGGAATTCAGCAGAGGGACCGTTTGACAAATGGAAATACGTTTAAATAAATGTTACCGACCGTCAAACGTTGATAACCAAGCGTTCTCCCTACGCAAACGCTATTCCGAAAAGCTCAACTACACACTGGAACTGTAACGATAAGGGTTGCCAGGTTTTCACAACAAAACCCGACCAACTGCTGTTCAAAGCTAGCCCAATAGCATTTCGATGGGGAGTCTAGAGTAAAAGGTAAAAATCACGTTCGCGGGGTAAAACACACCCCAATAACGACATTTAGCCTCTGGAACGCTAATTTTACCAAGGGAACAAAATTCGCATTCCAGAGGCTAAATGTCCTTATTGGGGTCGCGTCTACCGGCGGGTATGAAAACAAGCGGCAACAGAGTTAAAGTAGCCTACTCCCGAGGGAAAACAGTGGACTTGGCAACACTGGTAACGACGCGTCATAAAATAAAATGTGCGAAAATAATTTAAAATTAGTCCACAAAGCTTTAGCGGTTCATCGTGTACAACAACGAACACGCCAGGGTTGCCAGGCTTTCACAACAAAACTCACCCAATTGCGTTTTAGTCGGGGGTCCCCCGGTAAAAAATCGCGTTCCGGGGGGTAAAATACACATTTTTGCGGGGTTCCGTCGATAAAATTGGCATTTCAGGGGCTAAATATCACGTTGTTGGGGTCGCTTCAACCCGCGGCAATAGAAAAAGTAGCCAAATTCCGCGGAAAACAGCGGACTTGGCAAGACAGGAACACACGCACACACAGCGCGAGTCGTGATGTTCGAAGCGAACAAATGATTCCTATAAACTGATTCTTTTAGCGAGTGAATCAGAGTCAGTAAATCCTTCAGAGCCGTTACTAGTTTACTGACATGCTAAATCGCGAGTCATTTTTACCGAAATGTCTGGTTTGGTCGCTTCAACCCGCGGCAATAGAAAAAGTAGCCAAATTCCGCGGGGAAACGGCGGACTTGTCAAGACAGGAACACGCGCACACAGCGCGAGTCGTGATGTTCGAAGCGAACAAATGATTCCTATGAACTGATTCTTTTAGCGAGTGAATCAGAGTCAGTGAATCCTTCAGAGCCGTTACTAATTTACTGACTTGCTAAATCGCGAGTCATTTTTACCAAAACGTCTGGTTTGAAACGAACCGAAAATGTTACAGCTTTTCACACAAAGGACCATACTACTACAGGTTGTTCTTTTGTGAGACTTACAGGAGTTTATTTACCGAAAAATTTGTTCATATGACAATGTGTAATTTAAGATACAGCAGAGTTTTGTTGTATAAATGAATGGGAATCATTCTCAAATCTGATTGGTTGGCATGTTTTCATCAATGAATGAAGAAAAACAGGTACATGTATATGGTTATCTGCATGTGAATTTTACATAGCAATATATTGTTTATATTTAAAAACTTGTTTGTGCGGATTCTAACGAATGTTCGCGTCTGACGTGAAGGGCCTTCAGAAGATAGTAAACATCAAGGCAACTTACTAGGATTCAGAGCAGTGTGAATGTTTCATTTAAATGAATCTCTAGGAAGTGCACAGTCGGAGTGCAGTTGGGAACTACTGTCAATTTTTTCCAGTCGTGTGAAAACCAATGAGATGTTACCATCCACAAAGTTTTCTCTGCCGGCCTATAGCGAGCGCAATGAAGGATTTCAAGTGTTTCCTCACTTTGTGCACCTTCCAAGATCATTCATACCATTCCCTTCAATCATTCTATAATCAAACCTCTGAGAAAAAGTCAGGCCAAGATAAGCTCCTCACTCAGCGTTGCCGTTTGTATTAATCTCTTTCTTCACATGGGTGAAACTGCTTACCCACCAGCTGAGACGAAAAGGATGGCTATGATTTCACATGAGTGCTACAGGTTAATACGAGAAATGAAACTTTAAAGAATGCTTTCCTGTGCCACAGAGCAAAGTCCCTGGAGCCAGAATTCCTGACTCTCGACAAAGGGGGCCAACAGAAACAGAGGAGGCAAAACAGCAAGGCCACTTGTGAGCAGAGTGACATGCTAAGGATGGAATCCTGCCCAGATCCTGGCAGAGACGATCTTTGTCCTCATGCCTTTATGTTGTTCTTTCTCTATATTTTTCTTCCAGCATACCACCATGTTACAATCTGATTCTCTTGGCATGCCTCAACAGCATCAGAGTACCATGTGTTATCTCCTCTCCTCACAAACAGTTATTGTGTTTTATAAGACGTGCCATCTGGACGGGTGCGGAGACCTAAGATAATAAATGAATACGTCCCTGCCAAAATAACCACACACAAGTGGTCTGAGGATGCTTTAAACTGAATACGCTGGAGCCGAGGTGCCACCACAGCAAGGACAGGGCATCGGGGCACCAAAGCTGGAGAGTCCCAAAGCACATGAAACATTCAGAGTCTGATTTCCCCAACACCCTCACAAAGCATTACCTCTGACCGCCTAGAAAGAAAGCAAATGGGACGCATTAGCGACAGAAAACTGAGCGGCTTGTTCATAACTCAATAAAATGGATGGATTTGATTACTCTCTTCCCGAAAAGAGGGAAAGCAAGTTTTTCTTCAAGCCAAGAATTAATCACACTGTCAGAAGTCCTTATTGCTTGTCGGCGTGTCGTGCAGTTAAAACGATGGAAGCTCATTTCCACTTCAGTGTGAAAAAAAAAAAAAAAGGTGATCGTGGCTTTAATTTATTTCTCATTTTTGTGACTTTATTTTTTAGAATTGTGACTTTATATCCAACAGTTGCAACATCATATCTCACAACTGCAACTTTCCTTATAATTGCAATTTTGTTTCTCAGAATTGATTTAGAATTGAAAATTTCTTCTCAAAATGTATCTTTATTTCTTAAATTTTAATTTTTACATCACAATTGCAACTTCATATTTCACAATTGCAACTTTGTTTATCAAATTGCAATTTTATTTCTTAGAATTGTAACTTAATCTCAAAATTGCAACTTTACATCTTAAAGTAAACTCTATTTCTCAAAATTATTATTAGTTTACACCTCAATTGCAACTTCATATTTCACAATTGCAACTTTTTTCTCATGATTGTGACAATTCCTTAGAATTGCAATGTTATATCTCAAAATTATAACTTCACATTCGAAAAAAGGCAACTATTTCTCAAAATTATGAGTTTGCAACTTTATTTCTCATAATTGTGGCAATTTCTCAGAATTGGGACTTTATATCTCAAAATTGCAACTTTACATCGTAAAATTGCAACATCATTTCTCAAAATTATGAGTTTACATCTCAGTTGCAACTTTATATTTCACAATTGCAACTTTTTTCTCATAACTGTGACAATTTCTTAGAATTGCTACTTTATATCTTAAAATTACAACTTTATTTCTTAGAATTGCGATTTGTATATCAAAATTGCAACTTTATTTCTCATAATTGTGTCAATTTCTTATAACTGCGACTTTATTGCTCAAAATTATGAGTTTACATCTCAGTTGCAACTTTAGATTTCACAATTAAAAACTTTCTCATAATTGTGACAATTTCTTAGAATTATGATTACATCTCAATTGCAACTTTATATTTCAAAATTGCAACTTTATTTCTCATAATTCTGACTATTTCTTAGAATTGCAACTTTATATCTCAAAATTGCAACTTTACATCTTTAAGTTGCAACTTTATTTCTCAAAATTATAAGTTTACTGCTCAGTTGCAACTTCATATTTCACAACTGCAACTTTATTTCTCATAATTCTGACTATTTCTTAGAATTGTGACTTTACATCTCACAATTGTAACTTTATTTCTCAAATAGCAGATTTATTTCTGATAATAAGCAACTTTATTTTTCATAACTGTGACTTTATTTCTCATAATGTATTTCTCTTAAGTAAATTTTTTAATAATTACTTTAATTATTAGAATATTTCTTACAATTGCGACTTTTTATCTAAAAATTGCAACCTCATCTCACAATTGTAACTTTATTTCTTATAACTGTGACTTAATTTTTTATAATTACAAGCTTATTTCTTAGAACCACGATTTCATATCTCAAAATTGCAACTAAATTTCTCACAATTTCTCACAGTTTAAAATAATTCCTTTCTAAAATCAGTCTTATGATTGGATTTATTTATTTTTTTTTATAAATGATTTATTTATTTATGTATTTATTTATTTATTTATTATTTTTCATAGTTATGACTTTATGTCTAACAATCTGACTTAATATTTCTTATTTAAAACTTTACTCACATGTACCTGTTTTACTTTTTCAAGGGCAGAATTGGGTTTTCATACAAAACACTTTTGTGTGCAGCAAGTGAAGCTCAAGGTTAAAGCGCCTTGAAGGATATATCCCACACAGATCCACGTCTGGCTTCTCTCAGATGGCTTGTGTCAAAAACTGTTCATTAACGTCATGTAAGCCTCAGAAATCACATCCCACTAGAATTCCTGTTGACACTTGATAACCAACTCGTACCAAATGTACCACTGTACATCTTGATACCAACTGTATTAATGTTCTAAACTAAAAAAGGCGGATTGGATACATATCTGTTCTTTTACGAGCTTCAGATGTTTATAATCAGATCTCGGTGCTGCACAACATGTTTTGTAGGGCCAAGATCTAAAAAATAGTTGTACTCAGCAACATGCAGGCACGTTATTAAATCTATTTCTACTCTCATGCTGGTATGTGTGTGTTCTGGTGGGTTTTGTGAAATATTATCTGGTGTTTCTTCATTAAATTCTGAATATAGCTTTCACAGCGTCTACCAAGGCATTCGCTATATACTTTCAAACAGATTATGGTTTACAGTTTCAGCTTAACCTCAATTAGAGCACTGGACATTTGAGAGCTTTCCGCACCCGAGTCATCCAGCACAATGCTAAGAAACGGCAACATGAACTTCCAAGCCGGGCTCAAGAATTTGGCGCCATTTGTGGAATTGGTGTCTGCTTGGGCTTGAGGAGAGGAAGAGCCCTGTGATTATTGGGCTTATCAATTATAGCACCAAGGCCGCTGAACTCCTATGAGATTTCTCTGAGCGTGGCGTATCGGATTCCAGCTGGCTGTTTTGATTAGTAAGTGTCAGTTTTTGTGAGAAGCAAAGACTTCCTGTAGCGCAGGGGAAACAATGGCCCTCCCATGTCTGCGTGAACCCTGGTGGCTACTTTAATAAAAACATCTTTCCCAATTGGCTTAAAAAGTGGGGGAGACGTGATGTTTTCACACAGCGCACAAAGACGGTCTTGTATCACCCGAGTACCAATCTGCTTTCTGTCAGATCTTCGGACCCTTGAGCAGGACGTGTTCTTAACCCCCCGCTCAGGTCGTGCCTAGTCGAGAATCTGCTATGTTGATCGATTCATATGCACATGCAAGAGGGGCCTTAGTTTTACATCTAGGACTTGTGTTCGAAATTCTTTTCGGAGGGGAAATGACTATTAAAAGGCAGCCTGGGGTAGGTTTGCATTTCCTCTCTGCGTTAACACTCCATAAAGCTGATCCGTGAAGAAAAAAAAAAAAAAAAAAAGCCACAGCATAACCCAGGATTCAGTGTGACCTCACTTCTCTGCTGAAGCAGAAATTAATGAATTAAATACCCAAAACAACCCATGAACATTAAACTGTGGTTTATCATTTAACAGACGGGGAAAATGAACCACCCCACCATTCCAGGCATTAATCACACTTTAACTATGGAAACTGTATTTTCAGTGTGGTTTGACCTCTAATAAACTCTATCCTGGTTCTTTCTGAATATGATATGACATGTAAAAGAATCATACCTGTCTGACACCTGCTGCTCTATATAAACTCTTTTGAATTCATTGAGCTCTGATGCATAGTAAAGCAGACCGGGGCTAGTTGTCACAATTAAAATCAAATCACTGTTTCGGCTTACAAATATTGTAATACATAAATGTGATCCTTGACCACAAAAACAAGTCTTAAAGTAGCACGGGTATACTTGTAGCAATAGCCAACAATACATTGTATGGGTCAGAATTATAAATTTTTATTTTATGCCAAAAATTGTTAGGATATTAAGTAAAGATCATGTTCCATTTAGACTTAGATGTACATTTCTTACCATATCAAAACGTAATTTTTGATTAGTAATATGCATTGCTAAGAACTTCATTTGGACAACTTTAAAGGCAATTTTCTCAGTATTTAGATTTTTTTTTTTTTTTTTTGCACCCCCTGATTCCAGATTTTCAAAAAATTTATTCAAAAAAGACGCTTATGACTTGTGGTACCTATGGTTTTGTGGTACAGGGTCGCAAATGTATCCTTATACAACGTCTTGAGAAAACTGTTCTCCTTTCAGTTAAAATATATAGAAATATAGATAAAACACACATTTGTTTGACTGGATGGTATATAGATGCTACATCTCACCCTGTGTGACAATTACCTCTAGTATTTTCTATTGGTTTAAAGACCAGATCAGGTGACAACGTTAATTTTCTGCACATCACTGACCAAGATAGAACTCGGAACATGAATTATTCCATGTGACTGCAGATCTACTTTTAGACCTAAAATCATTCCACGTTAGTTTGATCTTCAGTGTATATGTATTTTTTTTCATCCCAAAATTACATTAGCATTTATTTGGCATTTTCTGACAAATAATTTGATTTCCTTTAGATAAGAATCAACTCTAAAATTAAAAATTAGCTAATTAATCATTATTCACTAATAACATCATACCTCTAGAGATGTTCCACTCTTGCTCTTGATGTGATTTGCTCTTCGTCTTTTTGCAGGGAACCCCTTCACCAACAGAAGACAAACTGTCACGAAAACTGCCCACCGTAAAACTTGGCTTCGAATCAGCATGACTTCGTGAAAAATAATAATTATGCGGACAGTTTTTACTATGGCTTTGCTATCGTACACCACTTTTGATGAGCTTCTGTGAACGTCACTCAACCCTCTTCAGTTCCAAGGTTGTTTTATGTCTCTTTCTTTGACGACTATCTTACCATCCCTCATATGAAACCAATCCATCTAACACGTCAGAAATGCATTAGGCATTAAACATGTAAAGCAAATTCTCAGTGAGCAACAGAGCAACCCTCATGTCCGCGTGTCCCTCAGATCTTCTGACTCTGAGAGGTTCTTGAGAGGTTCCAAACGCATTTCAGCAGTTCCCAAACTTTGATATTCCTCTCGGAGTTCTTCAGGTGATCTTCCATGTGTAGCGAGTTTGTGGAAATATATGAAGAACAGTCTTGTTTGAGTGTTATTCTCCGGTGGATAGCTCCTCAAACACGCTTCTCACGGAGCGCAATGCGCACTGAGCAAGTGAAGGTCCAAGACGCGAAGAAGCTCAACGCAGCGCTTGTTTCCTCACTAGCCGTAAATGCAGATCTATGATGCGCTCCTGACTCAGGCACACAGAAGTCTACACCTCATGCAGGTACTGTGGTGAAGTGCCCTCAGTAATTCACTGGCTGGATGTGACATTCATCTCCCTCCGTTTGTGTGACGTCTCTGGAGGAGGGGTTCATAAACCCCACTCTGACTGACTGACTGAATGAATGAATGATTGAATGAATGAAGCATTAGAAGCTGGAGCTTCGTGGGATATAATACCCTCGTGAGACCCAGTAAAGAGAAAGGTTTTGGCTTATTTAAGACATTATTATTTAAAAATATTTCATATACGTATATATTTTTATATATGTTTTGTATACACTACGGTTTAAAATGTTAGAGACAGTAAAATTACGTGACTCTGAAGTCTAAGTCTGAAGTCACCAATACAGTTGAAGCCAAAAGTTTACATACGCCTTGCAGAATCTGCAAACTTTTAATTATTTTACCAAAATAAGAGGGATCATACAAAATGCATGTTATGTTTTATTTAGTACTGACCTGAATACGATATTTCACATAAAAGACATTTACATATAGTCCACAAGAGAAAATAATAGTTGAATTTATAAAAATAACCCCATTCAAAGGTTTACATACACTTGATTCTTAATATTGTTGTTACCTGAATAATCCACAGCTGTTTTTTGTTTAGTGATAGTTGTTCCTTTTTTTGCCCTGAATAGGTTCCACAAATTCTTTGGTTTTTCAGCATTTTTGTGTATTTGAACCCTTTCTAACAATGACTATGATTTTGAGATACATCTTTTCACATTGAGGGCAACTGAGAGACTCATATGCAACTATTACATAAGGTTCAAATGCTCACTGATGCTTCATAAAGAAAAAATGATGCATTAAGAGCCGGGGGGTGAAAACTTTTGAACAGAATGAAGAAATGTACATTCTTCTTATTTTGTCTAAATATCTTTTTTTTTTTTTTCATTTAGTACTGCCCTTCAGAAGCCTCTTACATGTTTCCCAGAAGACAAAGTAAGATAAATTTACCCTGAATTTCAAATTCATAAGTTTTCACCCCCAGCTCTTAATGCAGTGGTTTTCAAAGAATCCTTAAGGATTTTTCTGAAAAACATGATATATCTTATTCAGGTCAGTACTAATTAAAAAAAATAGCATGCATTTTGTATGATCCCTCTTATTTTGGTAAAATAATTAACATTTTGCAGATTCTGCAAGGTGTATGTACATTAGCATTTGAAAATATAATAAAACATAAAATTAGTAATATTACTGTTTTTATTATATTTGGAATAAACAAATGTAGCTTTAGCAAAAACATTAAATATTCTTTCCAAACATTTATACGTACATTTTATAAAAGACTTTAAAAACTGTAGGCTACGGTATAAATGTGAATAATTTTTTTTTCTTTTTTTTATCAAATGTATTACTTCTTCTATTCATTTTTGAAACTAAATTATATAAAATATTTTCATTATTTTGTGAACTGTGTAAATTGAAGCTTTGCCAACGATCTATTCCAAGAAGCTTAATATGTACAGTATGTTTCCTCCAATGTGGTCTTGTGGTCATTTATATGCAGTTCTCTGAGGTATTAATTCAAAACTATCTACATTTGTAATCTAGCAGCCACTGGATTACCAATATAATGTGTGACGCAAGTCGGGACAGTATAGAAATGTGCAAAATGTAAAGTAAGAAAAGGACACAAAAGACCTTAACAATACATTTAGTCATAGTAATTTAATTTCCTTAAAGGAGTGGAACAACTCCTGAACTGATGAAGCCCACAGTGTACTTTGATTCAAAAGTAGGTCTTAAAAACAGTATGCACTACAGGCAGCAAAATCCAAGTCATATTAGAACACATACAATGAATGTACTGGTAAAGCATGTGTTTTAAGTTTGAAGTTGGATTAATCTTTCTTAAATGTCAGTTTTTATATTATTAAGAAAAAAAATATATGATTGTTTCCATCCTTTGTTTTTTTTTTTAAAAAACATCTCTCAATCTGTGTAGTTTCTCTTCTGGTTACATATAAATGAACAGGTTAAAAAATGGTTAAAAAGAAACATTCCTGGATTTTGATGTTGTATAAGACATGTACTAAATTAAATACATGGGAGAACATACTACCCCACAGGACCAAAGCAACAGAAGCCACAAAACAGAACATAGAGTGTACAGTTCAGCACCTTTGAAGCGTCATAAACCAGCAGATTCAGTGATTACATCCCACATGCTTTGCTGGGAACATTAAAATGATAGAAAAGTACTCATCAGTAGTATGTGCACTGAGAGCATGCACATCATGCATGTGCATATAAGAGAATATCTGGAGCTGCCGTAGATGATTAAAGTACATTTCTCCAAACAATAAAAGATATGAAACATGAATAATAAATAAATATGTACATTAAAGAAACATACACATAACATACAGCTCCTTTTAGGAATGCCGAAAAGACATTGGAAATCATAAGACAACAAACTTCAATCAATATTGAGGAAAGCTTATAAAACTACACAATAAAAACTCTTGAGAGAGAGCAAACTTATTAGTTTTTCATGGCATTGCATTCATACACTAATAAGTCTCTATTAAAATAGTTGCATGTCAAGGAATAGATCAAAAAATTTAAATTAGCTATTAATGTATTCATCATTAGGCCATCCAAGACGATTAAAGTCAAAAGTTTACATACACCTTGCAGGATCTGCAAACTGTTCATTATTTTACCAAAAATAAGAGGGATCATATTTTTTATTTAGGACTGACATTAATAAGATATTTCACTTAAAAGGCGTTCACACATAGTGCACTTAACAATAACTGAATTTATAATGACCCCGTTCAAAAGTTTACATACATTTGATTCTTAATACTGTTACCTGACTGATGTTTTTTTTTTAGCATTTTTGTGCATTTGAACCCTTTCCAACAATGACTGTATGATTTTGAGATCCATCTTTTCACACTGAGGACAACTGAGAGACTCTCATGCAACTATTACAGAAGGTCCAAATGCTCATACTGATGCTCCAGAAGGAAACATGATGCATTAAAAGATGGGGGGTGAAAACTTTTGAACAGAATGAAGATGTGTACCTTTTTCTTATTTTTCCTAAATATCATATTTTTTTTCATTTTGTACTGCACTTCAGAAGCTACAGAAGATAGTTACATGTTTCCAAGAAGACAAAATAAGTCAAATTTACCCTGATCTTCAAATTCTAAAAGTTTTCACCCTCTGGCTCTTAATGGATCATTTTTCCTTCTGAAGCATCAGTGAATGTTTGAACCTTTTGTAATAGTTGCATACGAGTTCCTCAGTTGTCCTCAGTGTGAAAAGATGGATCTCAAAATCACACACAGTCACTGTTGGAAAGGGTTCAAATACACAAAAATGCTGAAAAACCACAATTTGTGGTACCTGAAGAAATTTTCTGAAGAACAGCAGGCAGTTTAACTGTTTAGGACAAACAAGGGACTCATGAACAACTATTACTGAACAAAAAACACAGCTGTGGATCATTCAGGTAATGACACAGTATTAAGAATCGAGTGTATGTAAACTTTTGAATATTTTTATAAATTCAACTATTATTTTCTCATGTGGACCATATGTAAACATCTTTTTGGTGAAATATCTTATTCAGGTCAGTATTAAATAAAAAATAACATGTATTTTGTATGATCCCTCTTATTTTGGTAAAATAATTAACATTTTGCAGATTCTGCAAGGTGTATGTAAACTTTTGACTTCAACTGTAGATGAGTTTGTTACTTCATCAGTACAGATTTGGAGAAATTTAGCATCACGTCACTTGCTCACCAGTTGATTCTCTGTAGTGAATGGGTGCCGTCAGAATGAGCGCCAAACAGATGATAAAAAAAAAAAAAAAAAACAAGTAATCCACACGACTCCAGTCCATCAATTAACATCTTGTGGATTGAAAAGCTGCATGTTTGTAATACATCTTCTATCCATAATATTGCTTTATCCAGTTGTCTGAATTAGGAGAGAAATATGCACAGATCAAGCAGCTTTTAAGCAACAATCAATCCAAAACATTTCTAAACAAATATGTTGGTGGATTTTTATGTTCGAGGACAACAGGGAACGGACTTTTATTATGGATTGAGGATGTGGATTTTAGCTGGAAGTTAAAGGCTTGATGGATTTCTTACAAACGTGCCTCTTTTTGCTTCACATGATGTTAATTGATGGACTGGAGTCGTGTGGATTACTTGTGGATTATAGTGGTGTGTTTATCAGCCGTTTGAACTTCTGATGGAACCCACTGACTGCAGGGGATCCATTGGCAAGCAAGTGATATGCTACATTTCATCAAATCAATGAAAAAGCAAACTCTTTTACATCTTGGATGGCCTGACGGTGAGTAAACTTCCTGAAAATTGTAATTTTTGGGCGAGCGATTTGTTTACAGTTGTAGTTTCTACAAGGTTTTGGATTCCTACCGCACAACTCGCGCTGCAGCTTTGGAGATAATGCATATAATCAGCATCCAAGTTTCCTCAGAGGTGAAAATTTGATAAATACGCATGTTTCTACCTAGGCTTCCCTCAGACATAACCAACATCGCCCTCTGCGATTTGTATCTCGATGAAAAAATAAATATCCTGGTAACATGAGAAAAATGATAGCCAGATTGAAGCGAGACACCAGAGCTGGCCGCAAGTCAAAATCTGTGGAAACAACAACAACTACAGAGCCAAGTTGTGGAGGTTTTGGAGTTTGATTTAGGTAACACAGTGAATGTACTGACAATGCAATAAGAAGAACCTGTAATTCCTTTCATAGGTCAAGATCCTCGGAATTACGGGTTCGCTGCCAGTCTGTTCTCACTTACTAGAGAAAGAAAAAAGTCTCAATGGTTTTTGTACACAAAAACGGTTTTGAAGGCTGCAGTGACATATGGCTTTAGCAAGTACACAAGCAGCTCAAAGCCTCCTGTGGCTGACAGAGAAAAATCAAAGTATTTACTCCCCTAAACGAATGCCGCAAACAGACCCCAAACCTCACGTCAAAACGAAACTGAGGTGACAAATGTAGTAGAGGAAACTGGGGGCATTTCTTTTTCTAAAAGCATCAGTGTTTCGTGAGCTTCATGTGTTAAAATAAAGATAATATACCTATGTTTAAAAAAAGAGTTATATTTATTAAGTGGTTCGCTTCCTTTCGGAGAGCAGAAGATGAGCAGTGCACATTTGGTTCAGATGGGAAGTTTGTCACTCTTCGTTCTCCTCATATGTGGTCTCGTCAAAGGGCCGGTCCAACGAGGGAAGAACTTTGCGGCGCGAATACTTCAGCTGCAGCAGATCGCCAACTTCACTGATCACATCCAACGCCTGAAAACAATCAACATGCTCCATTACTTTCATGGTTACACATGTAAGTCATAACATGCTAATGCTGAGAAGGAGCTGCCACCTACCATGCAGTGCTTTAAAAGCTGGCTATAATATATAATATAGTCAAGGCAATGCTAGTTGCATTATTTATACTACAATTGATTCCATACAGATTTCTGGTTCAAGTTACCATGAAATGCACAAAATGTCATTTGTTAAAGAAACTTGTTCATTTTCGAAGAAATGTAAGACTGTATGCACTAGGGCGGATGGATTTATTTTATATTCACGATACATTCACGATTAATTGAGCAACACTGTAAAAAAAAATGCAATTAGATTTAGGAAGTTCAATGAACTGATTCAAAATTTTGATTCAATGATTCATTTGAATCATCACTCAAAAATGTTCATATAAATCTCTGCTTGACATCTGTCACATATTACAATGTTTCAGCCAAAAATGTTGATACTGTTATTTTTGTGTATATAAATGAAACAATTTAATATTAATACTTAAATACCATTTAAATATTCTTGTGTGCATTCGTGGGTAAAAGTGGTGTTAATATTTTAAAACTAGATTATTATTATTATTATTATTATTATTATTTATTACTGAATTTTACTGGTTAGTCTGGTTGAAATGATGGTTTCTGATTTAAAAAAAAAATAAAAATAAGTAGACAAAGTAGGATACATTAAAATAAAATAATATAGGACAAATACATAAATCAAGATATATACTAAATATCACCAAAAAGCTAAAAAAAAATATATATATTTTTTCCAGCCCTAAAACCTTTAAAACCTTTTTATGTACTCTGCACAATCTCAGTCATTCATCAGTGGAAGAAATGCTAGAAAATATGACAAAAGGACACTGAAAAATAAAATAAAATAAAATAATACAATAAAAAAAAAAAGAATCAAGTGTACAAAAAAGAAAAGAAAAGAAAAGAAAGATAATACAAAAAAGAAAAAGAAAAAAATCCAAGAAATGTACTAAATAATCACCAAAAAGCAACAAAAATATGGTGGTATATTTTTTCATTAAACTGTCCAGCCCTAAACTGTTCAAACTAAATACCACCAAAAGGCTAAAAAAAAGTATTGTTAATACTTTAAAACTAGATTTTTACTATTATTTATTACTAGATTTTACTATCTGCATTAAACATTTCAAATCTACTTATCAAAAATGTCTGCCTAGTTGAAATGATGGTTTCTCTGATTTAAAAAAAAAAAAAAAAAGAGAGAGAGAGAGAGAGACAAAGTAAAATACAATGAAAATAAAATAATATAGGACAAATACATAAATCAAGATATATAGTAAATATCACTAAAAGGCTAAAAAATATATATTGTGACATTTTCCACCCCTAAATCCTTTAAATTGTATGTACTTTCTACAATTTTAGTCATTCATCAATGGAAGAAATGATAGAAAATATGACAAAAGGACACAGAATAAAATAAAATAAAATAAAATAAAATAAAATAAAATAAAAATTATTGTGGTATATTTTTTCATTAAACTGTCCAGCTCTAACCCGCTCCAACAAAATATCACCAAAAGGCTAAAAAAGTATTGCTAGTACTTAAAACTAGATTTTTACTGGATTTTACTATTTGCATTAAACATTTTAAATCTACTTATCAAAAATGTCTGCCAGGTTGAAATGATGGTTTCTCTGATTTAAAAAAATAAAAAAATTAATTAATTAATAAAAGAGAGAGACAAAAAGTAAAACACAATTAAAATAAAATAGTATAGAACAAATACATAATTCAAGATCTATACTAAATATCACTGAAAGGCTAAAATATATACTGTGACACAATTTTTTCCACCCCTAATTTTATGTATTTTCTACAATTTTAGTCATTCATCAATGGAAGAAATTATAGAAGATATGTCAGAAGGACACTGAATAAAATAAAATAAGACAAAAAAAAAAAATACAACAATAAAATAAAATCAAGATATGTACTACATTTTCAACAAAATGCAACAAAGATATCATGGCATATTTTTTTCATTAAACTGTCGTTCAAACTAAATATCACCAAAAGGCTAAAAAAAGTATTGTTAGTACTTTAACATTTAAGATTTTACTGTTTGCATTAAACATTTTAAATCTACATGTCAGAAATGTTGGTCTGGTTGAAATGATGGTTTCTCTGATTTTAAAATAAAAAATAAGTAGACAAAGTAGAATACATTAAAATAAAATAACATAGGACAAACATATAAATCAAGATATATACTAAATATCACCAAAAGGCTATAAAATATATTGTGACACTAAATAAAAGAATTAAAAAAAAAAAAAAAAAAAAAAAAAAGTAAAATAAAATAACGATAATACCACAAAAATCAAGATATGTATTAAATATTCACCAAAAAATATGGTGGTATATTTTACCATTAAACTGTCCAGCCCTAATCTCTTCAAACAAAATATCACCAAAAGGCTAAAAAATATATTGTGACATTTTTTCCAGCCCTTCAAACTTTTGTTACGCACTTTGTACAATCTTAGTCATTCATTCCTGGAAGAAATGCAAGAAAATATGTCAGAAGGAAACTGAATAAAAAATAAAATAAAAATAAAATAAAATAAAAATAGGATAATACAAAGAGAGAGAGAGAGAGAGAGAGAGAGAGAGAGAGAGAGAGAGAGAGAGAGAGAGAGAGAGAGAGAGAGAGAGAGAGAGAGAGAGAGAGAGAGAGAGAGAGAGAGAAAAAAAGAAAAAAAAAAAAAAAAAAAAATCAAGATATGTACTAAATAATCACCAAAAAGCAACAAAAATATAGTGACATATTTTTCCGTTAAACTGCCCAGCCCTACACCACTTTGTACAATCTTGGTCATTAATTCCTGGAAGAAAATATGTCAGAAGGACACTGATTAAAAAAATAAAAGAAAAAAAAGATATCACTAAATAATCACCAGAAGTGACAAAAATATATTGTGATATTTTTTCATTAAACTGTCCAGCTCTAAACCCTTCAAACTTTTCTTATGCACTTTGTATAATCCCAGCCATTCAGCAATGGAAGAAATGCAAGAAAACATGTCAGAAGGACACTGAAAAATGTGTTGACGTGATAACTGGTCACATCAAAGTGCACAGTGTTTTCTTAAGCACGGGGAGGGGGGCCCGACGGCCGGTGTGCTTTTCACCATAGTTAAATCAAAGTGTCCTTGGGGAGGCAGATTAAGATGCTCTTTGATCTGCTGCCAGTGCAGACCCCTGTGGCAGGCGCTGCTTATGTAAACCCCTCAACGGCGGCCTCAGTCAAGACCTGCATTAATTTATAGCGCAGGACAGTTTGAGGAGGAGCCTGGAATTCTTCAGACAGTGATTATTTTCAAACATAAAAGTTGTATCAGGTTTGAAGTACTATATTTCAGAAGATTGATGGACAGGCGTTTGAACCTGACGTACAGAGACGACAGACGTTTCTGGTCTGAAAGTCTTCCTTCTTGAAATGTAAAGCACATTTCAACCCAACTCACTCTATGAGGCTCTGTACTTCGACCAAAACATCAGTATGTCATCAAAGCTCATAGTTTTTTCCATTAAGTCAACATATTCCATTGTAAACACTAAAATTCATGGCATGAGAAACAAAGCCTAGTAAAAAGGGTACAATGCTGCTTTTGAAGTGATCTAAATTATTGGATGTACTCGCTGTGGCGAGAAAACGAGTAGTTACCCTGTCCAGCATTTCCTTGGTGTGGGCCGCAGAGATACAGAAGCGGGCTCTGGACTCTATGATCGGCGTGGCTGGGAAGCCCACCACCACTACTCCAATGTTTCTCTTCAACATCTCCCGACCAAACGCCCTGGAAACGCAGACACAGCCTCATCAATTTTCTAGAAAACATTTAAGAAGTTCTTTCCAAACTAAGCTTTCCCTTATGCGCTTGTTTTTGTTCTATTATGAGGCACTATTATGAATCTATTATGAGAGTAATCCATTTGGATTTATTTGGACGTTTATAGACCTGAAACCTTGTTAAACAAGAAATTTGTCTTACCAGAGTATTACTTCACCTACAAATGAAAATTCAGCCATTATTTATTCATCCTCATGTCATTTTAAACAAGTATGCAGTTAAAAAAAAAAACTGAAATCATTTTTGTAATTGAAATAAATAGATAAACTGAACTTAAAGGAGTCATGAACTGCCTTTGTTTTTTATTTTGTACTGTTCTCAGAGGTCCACTTATAATCAAGATTTGTACATAAAAACATCATAATTTAGAAGTAACTGGCTATTTTCGGTCCTGCTTTTATCCCCCCTCAGTAGAAGGCTCTGTTTGAATAGGCGTGTCGGATTATAGACTCGAAAGTAAACGCCCACTGCTATGATTGGCTAACAGCGCACATTCATTCCTCATGGATGGACGCCGATGTGATTTAGGTTTAAAGGAGAAGTTCAGTTCTAGAACAAAAATTTACATATAATGTACTCACCACCTTATCATCCAAGATGTTCATGTCTTTCTTTCTTCAGTCGTAAAATAATTATGTTTCTTGAGGAAAACATTCCAGAATTTCTCTCCATATAGTGGACTTCAATGGTGCCCCCGAGATTGAACTTCCAAAATGCAGTTTAAATGCAGCTTCAAATGGATCTGAACGATCCCAGCTGAGGAACAAGGGTCGTATCTAGCGAAACGATCGTCCATTTTCAAAACAAAATTGACAATTTATATACTTTTTGTAATCCGGGTCAAAACAGTTAGGGTAGGTCGAAAAACTCCTGTCTTGTTTTCTTCTTTAACGTCAAAATCGCCCCACATCGCTGTTTTACCTTTTTTTGGTAAAGGGGGTTTGATGTTCTTTGCATGTTTACTTTGTAAACACTGGATCGGTACTTCTAAAGCGATGTAGAAGAATTTTGAAGAAAATGAGATGGGAGTTTTGTATTGACCCAGAAAAAAATAGAGTTCACGCAGACCTAGACGAGCGTTTGACGTTAAAAAGTATATAAATAGTCAATTTGTTTTGCTAGATAAGACCCTTCTTCCTCGGCTGGAGTAATTTAGAGCCATTTGAAGCTGCATTTAATCTGCATTTTGAGCACCATTGAACTCCACTATATGGAGATAATTCCTGAATTTTTTTTCCTCAAGAAACAATTTCTTTTCGACTGAAGAAAGAAAGACACATCTTGGATGACAAGGGGGTGAGTAAAGTTATCTGTAAATTTTTGTTCTGAAAGTGAACTCCTTTAAAAACACATAAATAGCTCAGTACATATAAAACGATCTGTATGAAGAGACAAAGCAACAGTGACCACATAATGAAAACAGTTACTCACACTTTTGTTGCGACATCACTGTCAGATCCAATATAGGCGGCACAGCAACGTCTTTTAGTTTCAATCTCTTTGAAAATCCATTTTGAATTCTGTCGCTCAGGTTACTAACGTAACCTCGGTTCCCTGAGATAAAGGAACCAGCATTGTGTTGCTGACGCTATGGGTAATTGTAAACAAATCCGTGGTAAAATGAAGTTAACAAAGGACCAAGTTCTTACTTCTGGAACTTTATTAAAAATAAAGTTCATCCACTCTTTCCTAACGTTGGGATCAAAAGGGATATGTTATGTTACGTTATGATACGTTATCTCTGGTATACGTTATCCATGAATCGGTGGGCAGGGCTAAACAGGCAGCGATGTCAATCTTCTTCTGTGGAGGCGGTGCTTAATCTACTTATTACATCGTAGAGTAGAACATTCCAAAAGCTGTCCTTTTGGCAGACTGCCTTTAATATAAGCTGTTTTTAGATTAATGACAAAGTTGAGTTCTGAAACTTACAGGATGTTTTTATAACACAATGACCTCTTATATGTCAAAAGATCAAGGCAATTTTGGTTTCTTAGTTCATCACCCCTTTAAAAAAATCTGCAAAAATTAGAAATGTCCTGGTAACTAACTAAAACTAAAGTTTTTGAAACTAAAACTGAAATAAAAAAAATAATTAGAACTATTAGATCTTAAAATTAGTTTAAAAAGCGCATTAAAAATTAAAATCAAAATAAAATCTGAAAATATAATAATGTATGCCAATTCAAAATGTTAAAGGATTAGTAATTCCATAATTAAAAATTCCTGATAATTTACTCACCCTTAAGATGATCAAGATGTTCATGTCTTTCTTCAGTTAAAAAGAAATTAGGGTTTTTGAGGAAAACATAGTGGACTTCAATAGGAATCGCAGTTTCAACGCAGCTTCGAAGGGCTCTACATGATCCCAGCCAAGAAATAAGGGTCTTACCTAGAGAAATGATCAGTAATTTTCTAAAAAAAAAAATTGCTATACTTTTTAACCACAAATGCTCATCTTGCACTAGCTCGACTTTGCAGATTATGTAATCACACTGGAAAGGTCAAGCGTGATGTAGACGGAAGTACAGACCCAGTTTTTACAAAGTGAATGCGCAAAGAAAGTCAAACGCCCTTTACAAAAAAGGTAAAACAACGATGTTAGACGATTTTGAAGTTGGAGTAGCAAATGAGACGGAGATTTTCGTCCTACCCTACTCTTTTTGAACTGAAGTACACTGACAAAGAACTAACCGCGTGTGGCCTTTCCATTGTGATTACGTCATGCATGAAGCTGTAGACACAGAACTAGTGCAAGACTAGCATTTGTGACCGATCATTTCACTGGATAAGACCCTTATTCCTCGGCTGGGATCATGTAAAGTCCTTTCAAGCGGTGTTGAAACTGCAATTTGGAGTTTCAACCCACTGATCCCCATTGAAGTCCACTATATGGAGGAAAATCCTCGAATGTTTTCCTCAAAAACCTTAATTCTTTTCAACTGAAGAAAGAAAGACGTGAACATCTTGGATGACGTGGGTGTGCATAAATTATCAGGAAATTTCAATTCAGGAGTGAACTAATCCTTTAATAGATGCTATAATGGAATATAAATAACACTGGAAGACAAAAGGTGAAGAGGATGAATAAAATGGTGCGTATGACTTCTGCTCTATATTCTTTGTCTTTGGAAGTCTGAACAACAGACGTAAATTCAAATCACTGACTCAAATTGAATCACACATTTCATTTGATTTTCAGAGCTGCATATTAAGTTGCATGAATAAATTACTTAACTTTTGGCTTGTTCATCACACAAAGCTATCATGAGCCTTTGAAACACTTGGAATGTAGTACATAAGCTGTACAGACTTATTACAAACATTTACGATGATTTTAAAAGCTTTTTTAGAGCTTGACAGATGTCACTACGTAATATGTACTGCCATTTTGGAGTCAGAAATTATTAAAATTTTCTCATTTGGTGTTTCATTGAACGAAGTACCAGAATATGCTTTTAATTGTATATAGGATTTTTGTTGAAATAGTTTTTTTAATATGTCAGATGTTAGTATGCATTACTGAGAGATTGAAAGAAAGAGAGAAAAAAGACTAACCCGATTTTGGCGGGCATGTAGAGCATCATGGGTACCACAGGTGAGTCATTGTTGCCATAGATGATGAATCCCATCTCCCGCAGTCTCCTGCGGAAATAGACTGTGTTTTCAGCCAACCGCTGGATACGTGAACGGCCTGAAACCAAAAAACACACCCAAACCATTAAGCTGAAGTTTTCAGGAAAAAAAAAAGTGATTCTGTCATCTGGCACTCCGCATCTTTTTCCACAGCCTTTCATGCGATCAGACAATTAAAATTCACCAAGCCACAAAACTCATTACTTCAGATACTAGGAAAGTCGACCACCTGAGCTATAAACTTTATACTTAAGCCTTCACGATCGGTAGATCTGAAACGGTTCAAGAAGAAATCTTTAATACCTGCTGATTTTATACCACATTTTAACTTTCCCCCGTGATATCACCAAGGCACATGCCCTGTGTACACAGAAAAAAGTATCAGATGTTTACTTTCTATGCATTCAATTCTATGCTTTAATCACAATTCAGATCCATCAAAGCTTGACGTCTAATGGCAAAAAGATTTTAATCAGTCGTCTAAACAAAACCCTGGTGCTGCAGGTTACAGAAGCCTGCAACAATCCACTGCGTGATTGGTGTGGAAGAAGAATACAGTAATGAGAATTATACTGCGAACAATCATCCAGCATGGTTTCAATAATCCTGACACAAAACAGGAAAATTAGTGTCTTGATTTTTCAACAGCTCTCCCTCTGGAAGCGGGATGTATGTTCCCTGGGGGAGGATTGCTTAGCGATCCACGTCAATGGAGCTCTTAAAACACTGTGATCTTACGGTCTTACGTTTCTGAAAGCCTTGGTTCTGCTTCGTCAAACATTCCACACATGCTAAAAGCTTGAGCAGAGGAATTTCCTGCTCTGTGACAATGTCTCACCCCGGTGTCATCCAGACGCCAAAAATCTAGCAACAGTCATGCCTGCCGTTCCTGTAGGGTGACACAACTACAAGGTCCCGAAAAGTCGCTGTGCTGTTATGACTTAACATTTTGCCTTTTACTGGTTTTGAAAAACAAGGGTCATTAAGAACGAAGGGATCCCGAGGTTGAACGATTCGGCCTGGGCTATATGACGGGGCTATTGAGGTTCCATCTGATGAGCCCTTGTGAAAGGAGACTTGACTGGCTGTGAAACTGGACTCCTTCCTCAATCCCCCAATGTAAATTGGCCACTGACAGATAAAGCAGGTTCCACGAGTCATGACCGGGTCAGCCACTCTGTGGTAAGGAAATTAAGCTTGGCCAATATGTAACGTTAAACACACTGGAAGCCCAGTTACGTTTTTGGTGATTCCCATCGGTTCCTTGTCTAAATACAGTAGCACTATAAACTATATGAACCGTACCAAATATTGTTACAAATTAGAAATTCTATGAAAATACAGGTATCTGTATCAGCCAGTGCCAAAAATAAAAGTATCGGTATCTGACTTGTTTGGAAAAAGTGGTATTGTACAACAAACGGTACCATTTAAAAGATTGGGACAAGTATTTATATATATATATATATATATATTTTTAACAAAAAGTAATAGTTTTATTCAGGAAGAATACATTTAATTAGGGGTGTCAAACGATTAATCGCGATTAATCAGATACAAAATAAAAGTTTGAGTTTGCCTAATAAACGTCTGTGTACTGTGTGCAATTATTATGTATATATAAATACAAACACATTCAGGTACATATATAAGAAATATTTACAAGTATATGTATTTATTATAATTTTTATATAATTTATATTATATATATAAATACAAATAATTTTTACATAGATAACATATTTATCTTAAATATATACATTAATTTGTGTGTATTTATATATACATAATAATTACACACAGTTCACACGCATATAGTAGGCAAACTCAAACTTCTATTTTGTATGCGATTAATCGTTTGACAGCCCTACATTTAATTGATTAAATTTTTTAAATAAATGTTTTTTTTTGTACATTTAATTTTTAATTACTTAATTTTCGACTATAAATATTAATGAATCAAATTAATCATTAAAAATTCATCTTTTTTTTTTTTTTTTTTTTTTTTACACAATTAATCATAGAATCCAGAAAAAATATATCACGGTTTCCACAATAGTATTAAGCAGCACAACTGTTTGTAAAACTAATACCTATATATACAAAAAGAACATTTTAAAAATCTGAAGAGCCTTTTCAACTATAAATAATAATTAATCAAATTAATCACTAGAAATTGATCTTTTTTTTTAAAGAATTAAATCACAGAAACCAGAAAAAAGATAAGTAGTGGCATAGTAATGGCTGATGAAAATTCAGCTTTGTTGTCACAGGAATAAAATTTTTTAAATATATTGAAATACAAACAGTTTAACTGTAGTGATATTTCTAGTGTTGCCAAGTCCTTGTTTTTTTCCGTGGAATTGGGCTACTTTTAACACTGCTGCCTTGAGTTATTTTTCATGGCCGTGGGTTGAAGTGACCCCAATAATGTGTTATTTATCCCCTGGCATGCGAATTTTACCAGGGGAACCCTGCAGAGCGCATTTTTTAACGGAGGACCCCCCTCGAAATGTGATTAGGCTAGTTTTAAGTAGCAGTTGGGCAGGTTTTGTTGTGAAAACCTGTCAACCCTGGATATTTCAGCATATTTTACAGTATTTTTGATTACTTCTTTCAAAAATCTTTTTAAAAAAAAAAATTTCACCAACCCCAAACTGTAGAGTGTATTTAAAAAACTGAAGCAATGAATTCAATGTTAAACCTTATTCTATTTAGAAGCACCTGAACTGGTTTCATTTTAGAAACAATGACAAAATTGAGCATAAGGATACAAAAAGATACAATCATAAAGATAATCAAAAATACAATCAGATAATCAAAACATATTTCATTATTTAACAGTGTACATTCCAACAGTAACTTCAAGAAGCTGAATCACTCAGGAAGGCAAGTTAAATTGTAACTACACTCTTAAAAATAAAAGTTCCAAAAGGGTGTTTTTGCAGTGATGCCATAAAAGAACCATTTTTGCCTTCCCAAAGAGCCTTTCAGTAAACAGTTCCTAAAAGAACCATTTTGAAGAAAATTTTTAAAATGTAAAGAACCTTTTTTGACTATAAAGAACCTTTTCTGCATTTGAAAGGTTCCGTGGATGTTCAAGCTTCTTCATAGAACCATTAATGCCAATAAAGAACATTTATTTTTAATAGTATATTATGTTTGACCGCCCTAACAATTGAGGAACCTGTAGAGGCTCTAATGAATGGCTACATAGAATTGAAACAGCTCAGGTGAACAGCTCTATGAAAATGAGCATCTGAAAGCAATAGCCATTAGCGGAAGTTCAAGCTGCCCAACATTGGGCCATTGAGATAGCGAGCAAGGGCCGTAGGGCCTTGGGGGAGGGTGAGTGCACTGAGGTGGAGCTCGAGTCTCCAAAGTAAATCTTTCTGGGGTACCTTTTCAACAGCTAGTTTCACAACGCACACCCCCGCTAACTTCTTCCAGACCCAAGGCTGGAGGATCTGGAGCGAGAGAGGCAGCGAAAGGGACCAAAAGAGCTTCCAGATGTGGGGACTGTTTCCCTTTTTTGAACCGCCAGTTCCTCCTCACTTCCTTTTCATCTGAAGGGAGGAGATAAGTAAAAGCACCAGGAGTCGAGGGCGGCTGACGTGCCGAAAGCCTCCTCGCCCCTTACGAGGACCTCTCTGGAGAAGGGCAACAGGAAGCAAAGCAGCTCCTTCCAGGCTCAAATCTGTGGCCTCAATCATTCATGGGCTGCAATGGCACTCACTAGCTAGCAGCTGTCCTGATGCTGAAGTCCAACTCAGCGGAAAGCGAACGGGGGATTTTACACACATTTATAGGTTGATTCATTTCACAGTCATCCACATTTACTCCTCTGATCAGTAACATCACATATCCTGTGAATTCAAGAGATGTTTTACATTTACACTACCATTCAAAAGTTTGAGGTCAGAGAGCGTTTTTTTTAAAGCAGTGTTAATTTTGACAGCAAATTTTGATTTAGTCTTAGTCTTTAGTCTTCTGACTAAAATGTTACTTCGTTTTAGTCACATTTTAGTCGAAATAAATATCATAAGATTTACTCTACAGTAGTAGAATCTACAGTAGATTTATTCGGCTTAAATCTAATGGGTTTAGTTACAGTGTAATGCATTTATTAAGCATTCCTCTAAAATGACCAAACTTATTGCATAGGTTTGATATTAAGGTTTCATGATAGATACTGATTTAAAGGGGTCATTAGATGCTAAGTTCACTTTTACATGTTGTTTGAACATTAATGTGAGTTGGCAGTGTATGTACAAATCTACCCTATAATTATAAAAAACATGCAGTGGTTTTTAATTAATCTGTAAAAATAATATCCTCTTTTCCACACCGACAGAGGCCGCTCCCATGATAGTTGATTGACATGAGCGTTTTACCTCAGATCAGATGTAACAGTCTGCCCCCTTTGTTTCAATGCCAAAGCAGGGATGTAAGTTAGACAAGAATATCTCCAATTGAGCGATTGAGGTGTTGTGTTGCTGGATGTAATAATGAACGTAGTGGTTGTTGTTTACTCCCAACATCTGAGCCGCTGAAGATGCAGTAGATTATGTTTGTTTGTGAAGGGAATGCGCCTCCCGATCTACATATATCCATCTATGTTTGCGTGAATCATTTGTGATCCAGCTTCACTTACATCAGAAGTGAGTATAAGCATTTTTTTTTATGAATCTTTGCGATCGCCTTTCCTTATAACGTGGTAGTTAGGAAGTTTAGCGGATAAACGCAGCTAAAATAAACAGGCGTCACTCCACAGAGAGAAGAGAGGGGCGGGGTGAGCAGAGCTCATTTGCATTTAAAGCAGCCCTGACCAGAATGGGATGATTTTTGCAGAGCTGATTTTGGCAAGGTAAAAAGGGTATTGCTTTACACTACCATTGAGAATTTTTGTAGTATATTATAGACTTTTCATTGAGACCCTAAAGAATCATATCAACTTGTGGAAAATGGGCATCCGATGACCCCTTTAACTGCTGTGACATGTAACTTGCCTTTACAATAAAAATAAATAAAACCACATCTCATAAAGAAACAAGAACATGGTCTTCTTTTCAGTGAAATACCAATAGTCAATAGTTGCATTCTTTATAGCAACTTGTTTACCACTTCATTTTTTCAAACAGACATATATAATTATATAAATAAGGGATTCAGTCAAAAGCAGTGAGTGATTTTCTGTCTTTCTTTTGTTGCTTGATGAACATCATTGCCACAGACAATAGCAACTAAATTAGGCTGCTGTCCCTTTAAAACTGAATGCACGGATGCAATGTACTGATGCATGTCCGATATTCTCCCAACTGTTAACGTTCACATTTACGTAAATAGTCATCAAAATGGACAATTTGACATAATTTTGTGTGTATTTCTCTGTTCATGAGACGCGAAAGAGTAGTGCTGTGTGCCGTGTGAGAGTGTTTGTAAACCGGACCAAATTGAGTTCTCTTTTGTGTCGTCAGATTTATCCATATGTCTGCTCTTTTCTTACTCCCATATTTGTCATTTTTGAACATTTTATGAGACGTGCAGCAGATGTATGCTCACTTATGTCCCGCCAGATAGATAAATAGGCTATGATACAGTTCAAATGTACGCATCTAACCTCCTAACGTAATTCTGAATGAATCTCTTCTTAAATCTTAATTTTATTTAAGGAAAATGTTTTTTTGTCATTCAAAATGAGTTTTTGTTTCGTTATTGCTCGTCAACAAAATTAACACTGTTCAGCAATTACACATTCAACTGATCAGAGGTGATTATTAAAAAGACTGATATTTCAAATAAATGCTGTTCTTTGGAACTTTCTATTCATTGAAGAATTCTAAAATTCTTTTTCCACAAAAATTGTTTTCAACATTGATAACAATTGGGCAGCAAATCAGCATATTCAAATGATTTCTCAAGGATTATGTGACACTGAAGACTGGAGTAATGATGGTGAAAATTGGTGAAAATAAGAAAAATATCCCTATTTAGAACCTTATAAACCGTAACCTCTAGCTTCCGCTAACTGTTGTAGAGAGATTGGTGTTCCAGCGTATGATGTAGGGTGTAGGCTTAGCGTAAGATGCGGTAAGAATATTCTAGTCTGGTGAGAACCAAGTTATACTGAATTCCTCCAACATCTTTCTTATTTTTCCTTCATCACCGCATTTGCCTACATCCTACATCATCCGCTGGAACGCCACGCTCTCGTGAGCATGCATACGACAGTTAGCGGACGCTAGAGATTACGGTTTAAAAAAAACGCATCGATTCGCTTCAGAAGGCCTTCATTAACCCCCGGAGCTGTGTGGAGCACTTTTTATGAAGAATGGATGCACTTTATTGGACTTCAAAATGTCAACAGCCATTCAACTGCCATTATAAAGCTTGGAAGAGCCAGAACATTTTTTAATATAACTCCAATTGCATTCATCTGAAAGAATAAAAGTCATATACACCAAGAATGGCTTGAGGTAAGTAAATCATGGGGTAATTTTCATTTTTGGGTGAACTTTCCCTTTAAAAACAAAATATAAAGTCCAACAACAAATAGTTAACATTACTGCACTACCTTTCTCCGTTGCGCTGTGTTTGACACATATACGTGTATTTGTATTCGTACTCACTCACTGGAAAAATGAAATACTCGCATGAGTAAGTGTAAGTTATGTGCAAGGGAAAAACCCCTCTCAAGTGCATTAAACAACATGCGCACCTGACAGAACAATTTTTATTTTTACTACTGCAAAGTGAAAGTACTATTAGAGTTTCAATGGGCGCTATGCAAAGGTCCTATAGTCAATTTAGACTTAATATTGACTTTCACAACGACAAAAATGAGGCTGTGAGGGACAACGGCACGCACTGGTTAAAAGTCCTAAATCCCATAATTTTCACAACTCACAACTTGATGCTACCCTGATTAAGGTATATAAATCAATGGAAATCCATTGTTGATTTTTTCATTAATCATGTTGCATCTCTAGATGGATGCTAGTTAGGGTAAGTGCGTTGGTTTGAAATACTTGCACAACAATGGAAGTGTCAAAGAAACAGAAGCACATCACATCTGGAATAACAATCCATTACCCTGCTCTAAGGGGGGTGTGGGTAAACACATTCTTACACCTAAAACATGTGTATCTGCCCTCTCTCGCAGAGCAAGTCAACACCTCGAGACAAAGATGAATGTCCAGTGTTTGTCAAGTCCGCCTGTGTGTACAGAGAAGTAACAATGAGATCAGGTATGCTCATCACCAGCAAGATAAAAATGCCAGCTTGGGTAACTACTGTGATTTACGAGGCGAAATCTTTCGAATTCTCTAATTTTTTGCGCATTTTCCCTAGAGAGTGAGCAAGGCCAGGAATATTTCTTATCTGCATGTTTGTGTGGGGACGCCAGGAGTTTTGGATGGTTTGAAAGCCAGATCTGATTGAAAGAAAACTTTTATTTCCCTTCAGGCCAAGGACACGTCGGACTGTGAAACCACTAGACTGTGAAAGCATCTGCATCTGTATTAAGAAACAATAAATGAATTGAAAATGTGGGCCAGTTCAGGACAAACCTCACTGAACTGAAAACAAAAATGACTTGATGAGTTTTTAATTGGCTGGTAAAAATGTCTAAAATCTTTAAAACAAGATAATATTTTATGCACTGTTGCGTCAAGTAATTTTAATAGTTTTTTTAATAGACAGCATTTTGCAATATGTGTTTTTCGTCTAACTGTACCGACAGACTTTTTCCACTTGTTTTTAAACTTTAAACTAAAAAAACTGCAAAAAAAAAAAAAAAAACCTGCAAGTGCAATTAAATAGAATACAATTATATTACCATTATATAAAAAGATACACACTCTAAAAACAAGTCTTAATATTGTATGCAGTGTTGCTTCTCTTGATCTTGTTTCAAGGATTATTACACATTTTAACTGAAAAATATGAAATAACTAGAAAATATTTTTTTGCAGTGTGTGGAGGTCAAATGCAAACGAATCACTAGATGAAATAAACACTACATAATGAAATGAACTCTGCATAACACTCATCCTGATGATGAAATCGGCTACGCTGACTAAAATTACCCAAGCACAATGAACCGCCAAGTATGATATCCAAAACTAACTTGGCAAATGAAATAAGTAGGTGTCAAACTGGCTTCAAAAACTATTGAAACGATTCAATATTGCATAAACTAGAGAAGTGGGATTGAAATCGTTGTTTTGACACAACAGAAATGAAAAGACACATTATAAAAGACTATAAATTGTAAACCTGGCAGTAAATGAGTGCTGGAAGCAATTTGTTCACACTGAAGTCACTTGTCAGATCAATACAGTGCTGCAGGCTTCAAATCAAACGTGTGGGTAAAACAGAGCAGATCAAGTGTGGATTGAGTGGGACGCAAAAAGCGAGAAAGAAAGGACCAAAGAAAGCAGGGACGAATAAGTTTCAGTTCCCATGAGGATACACAGGATGACTCCCAGTTGACCTTTGCTTGATTAGTTTTCTTTGTGCATCAACCCCCAACAAACCCACACAAACACCCTGATTGTTCGGCTCTACCTTTGTTCTCAGTCTTAGATGCTCCAATATCAGTTAATCTACAATAAATGTCATCGGTTAATCAGTAACCTGTTATTACGGTGTGCAACTAAAGCCCAAAGTGCATTCAAATGCGGTCGCATAGCAATTTTTTGTTTTGTAGTTCTGGATAAATACAGAATTCATTAAATAGAAGGGTGTGCATGTGAAGAATGTAATAAGATTGATTGTTTTTAATATTCTTCAGATCAGTCATCAAAAAATCATTAAATATTGGTCACAGACGTGGGGATTTACTTTAAATTTCACTAAGCTAACTACTCACTTAAAAACTCCCACAGATCACGTTTTCATGCCATTTTAAGTCTTGTTTTGATGTAACAAAGTGTTTATACCTAAGTGTGAGTTGTTTAGTTATGTTTTTAAATTAGTCTTCTCATTAACGCCATTAAATTGTTCATTCAGACTGATTCATGAATGTGAAATGGGCACAAACGCAAGAGGCAGGATTTATTGCATGAATCAATCACAGCCGAACATGACCAGTCATGTCCAATCATATCGCGATATTGTGATTTTCCCATTCATTCTCAATTACCCTTCCACCAAACTCACTGCACACTTTAAGGGGTCTGTTAAAAGTCAACAGGCTCACGGGAGGTGAGAAAAAGATGCAGACTCCCGCTGTAACTTAACCTGCTGCTTCCGTAATTAGGGGTTTGAGTGCGTAGCGCTGAAACCCTATTGTAATTGTTAAAAATGGTCACAGATCAGAAATCTCCACGTAAAACTGATCGTGCAGACCAAACTATAAGTTGTAGAGACTTAGTAGTACTCACACCACCGACAATGTGACCAAGGCTCACCCCAATTGGCCTGACGGGAGCGCTACAGCGAACAAAAGTATGAAATCGCTCATAACTTCTAAACCGTTAGTCACAGACTCCAGTGTCAGATTCAATTGTGATCCGGGCAACATTTTCGGGTATTTTGGATTTTTTGAAAACCTACTTTTGCAAACTAGTCCTAGGTTTTTTGACCGATCGCAACCAAACCAGTGCAGAAAGAGTCTCTAGAGAGTGAATATCAATAATTATCAAAAAAAAGTTGAACTTTCGACTCACTGTCGTAACGCCAAAATGTTCGAAAGGGGCAGGGCCACTTTTAGTAAAATGCCTATCACTCCTGAACGGAATGAGATATCTTCGCCAAACCTGACCTGAGCTCAATCTGAGGTTATAGGAAAAAAAAGGCGGAGTTTGGCCACTTGGTTGCACTATAAGAGGGGAAAAAAACATAAAAATGTTAAAACTGCACAACCATTTGTCCTATCAACATGAAAATCGGTGCGCACGTTCTTGGTCTGAAATGCCACAAGTGTCTACAAGGACATTTGTGACCCTGGACCACAAAACCAGTCTTAAGTAGCTGGAGTATATTTGTAGCAACAGCCAAAAATACATTGTATGGGTCAAAATTATAGATTTTTCTTTTACGCCAAAAATCATTAGGATATTACGTAAAGATCATGTTCCATGAAGATATTTTGTAAAATGCCTACTGTAAATATATCAAAACTTAATTTTTGATGAGTAATATGCATTGTTAAGAACTTTATTTGGACAACTTTAAAGACATTTTTCTCAATTTTTTCTCAAGTTGATGTATAAATATCAATTTCAGAAAATTGACCCCTATGACTGGTTTTGTGGTTCTGGGTCACATTTGCGTATCTCAAGAAACATGGCCGCCATTGGCCGACGAAGTTTGAGCACCTGTTAGACAAGGTTAATGGAGGCCGACTGGAACGAAATTCAGTGGGCCTGTTTGACTAACGGCCACAAAGGTCTGACAAAAATTTACAAGAAATCAGCCACTGGGGGTGATATGGCATTTTCCAAGGGCGTAAACGATTGTACATTGCACATTTTTTTTGCACATGTGCACAATATTCCTATCATATGATATCAAAAAAAAAAAAAAAAAAAAAAAAATTCTAAAAAAGGTTCAAATTTACCCTTCGGGAAGCTATAACGAGGTTGTTTAGAAAAGGGGCCTGCCCAAATTTACGCAAAATCCTATAAAGCCTAGAGGAAAGCTCAACACTTCACAAAACCTGCTGAGCACATGTGACAGGTGATTCTAAACAAGCATGCAAAGTTTTAAGAGGAACAGACCACAGCTGACATTATAACAGTCATAAACATTTAAAACATTGTATTTCTATTGTAAATTACCTGGATTTGCACAAAATTTTTACATTTTTAAATCATTGATTTAGGAGGGTACAGCCTAGCTAAATAACATGTGATGTCTTTTACCTTATATGCTTACATACCTTAAGTGCTTGAACACCAGTAATCGCTGTTAGCAGCTTTATTATTGTTTTATTTTTGTACTACAAACTGTTTTGTCATTCAATATTTTGAGGAGGCACTAGCCTCCCTTGCCTCCTCGGAGGAAACTCCCTTGATATATATATATAGAAATTATTCTATAAAAAAGAAATCTCTTTATTAATGCTGGACGAGAGCTGGACTATTTCACGGGTCAAGAGTTTAGAGCTTTTTCGCATCAACGTGGGATGCCGGTGAAAGTCAGGAAGTCCATTAGCAGGTGAAGGAAAAGAGAAAAGTTGCTGGGAGACAGCAAGATGTTCTCAGGAGACATCTTTAAGGATGATGGAAACAAAAAGTCTTTGTAGAGGGATGAAAATAGCCCTTAGCCAAGCAAAGTTAAACTCTTATTAGTCATATTGAGCACTTCACCTGGACCCGACGGACCGGTAGAGCCTGTTTGTTGTAGCTGCCAGCGTTGATTGAGTGGCGGGGGGGAAAACAGGCGGTTTGGTGGGTCTAACCAAAGGGCCAGATCACACTAGTTACGTGGGTAATTGTTAACACATTTCTGAGGTTTAAACTCTGAGCTAAATATTTTACCTGGACGGAGTCTGTGTACAGCTGTTGAACTAATCAGTCTCATTTCATGAGCGCTGGGAAATTGTATGAAGAAAAATCTCACATCGACAGATCTTTCTCCCCCCCCCTCCTCATCTCACTTCAAAGTGATCCTTGAGAAACACTTATTTCAATTTCTGGGCCAAGTTTATCCAGAGCGCACAGAGCAAACAAACATAAAGATTGTATTTTCACAATGAAATAAAACAGCCAATAAAGCAAAGACAAGAACAATGGAGTTGACAAAGTAAAGGGACGCTTTTCAGGCAATGATGTGCAGATGAGAACAGGAAATTACATACCGAGGAAGACGTGACTGTTTACTGTACGGCTGATTGCCAGACGCCAAAAACACACATTGGTGATTGAAAGATGGGCTGATTTTGCCAAGCCTAACACCTTCATCTCGTGAACAGAACGCATGACTCTTGCCTTGTGACTTCGTGACACAACATTCTTGTTTGAAATGTTTGGCATCTTGATTTGTATCTATGCCACATGATTTATCAGTTGCAATATGCGAGTTCTGGCACGGCACTTTGGTAAAGAAAAAAAAAAAAAACATCTTGCAGGTAAATAAGTGTATACATGTAATGTAAAGCAGCGCTAAACCACTGACGACCATCCATGATACATCCTTGCAAACTGATTAGCTATTTTTGGGTCAATCCTGCCACCTAGTGGTGCACTCAACAACACAGCTGACATATTTTTTTGCCTGAACATGAAAATTCTGTCTTTTTCACTCACTCTCATGTCATTCCAAACCTGCGTGACTGTATAATTAATCTCTTCCTCACACAAAGCTATTGCACGGCTTCAATGAAACCTGAACACAAGTCATGCGGAAAACCTTTATGGTTCTTTTTTCCTCATTCATTAGGAAAAAAAACTATACACAGTCACTATACTACTCAGTATTTCTTTCTTTTTGTGTTCCATGGATGAAATAAAATAATATTGGAACAGAAAAAAAAAAAAAAAAAAAACAAGATGAAGAAGTCAAGAAAAATAAAAATGTAAAACTCACCTATTGTTGTTCCATCCTCCCCCATAATGCACTTCATAGAAGTGATGATTTGCTCCACGACAGGAAGCGACATAGAGGTGGCATAAACTGCACTGTGAGAGTGACTTCGCAGGTAGTCTATCAAATCCTAAATCATGAAAAACAAGATTTTTCATAATGACCAAATATTTTATCAGATAAACAGATAAACAACTTAGTTTTACAAATGATGGAAATTATACATTATCATTCAAAACTTAGCACTTTTATTTAGTGACAGTAAAAACTTGTACACACAAAAATACACACACACACACACACACACACAGATATAGATATAGATACAGATATAGATATAGATATATATTTCTGATCACCAAATTAGCAAATTCAAATGATTTCGGAAGGCTTTCTGTAATTTAATTATTTTACTTTTTTTTTTTTTTTTTTTTTAAGAGTAATGGCTTGTGAAAATTCAGTTTTGGCATCAGGAATAAATTACAATTTAAAATATATTAAAATATAAAACAATTGAAAAAAAATTGTTAATTTAAAATTTAAAATTATTTTTACATTTAAGATTTGAAAAAACAAACATTAAAAACACAATAATAATTATATAATATAAACATATAATTTTTAACAATATCACTGTTTTTACTCATTTTTAATAAATGCAGCCTTGGTGATCATAACAGATTACTTTTAAAAAAAAAACCCTACACTCTTGAATGGCAGTGTGTACCTCTTTTACCATTCACAACCTTTGTACACAAAAATGGTTAAAAAAAAATTAACTAATTAAACGGAATTAATTCCACTTAACATTAAAGTTTTTAAATTTACTTTTATATTGCAATAATTTCACATTCAAGCTTCAAATTAATGTAGAAACACCATGAAGACAGTATATATTAAATTTGTGTTAATTTTTTCTCTAGGAAATAGTTCTTTTGTAATATTTAACCACTGATTATAGCCATTCAACATTACAGTATAATTTCGAGCTATCAATTTTAACATTCATTAGACTTTAAAAAATAACTTCTAATTTAAGTGAAATTAAAACAATTTACCTGTGCCCTTCAGCAAGTACGCAACACACAAAAATTGAATAAAGTTCAAACACTAAATAAAATACAGATTAATCCTTAATTCTACAAAAATAATTGATTTCCTCAATTTTCTTTTGTTCTTTGATTAATACACATCATAGCAACTGGGTTATTAGGTTATTTGGCTGCTATTTCTTTAAAAGCTGCCACTCCTGAATGTGATGCGGATCTGACATGCATGCTCGTAGTTTCACTCGCGCTTTATTATGAAATGATACAGACTACAGTTTTAATATTTTTTAACGGCGTTAAACTGGTTCTTTGATTAACAGACATCACAACAGCTGGGTTATTAAGTTACTTGGCTGCTATTACTTTAAGAGCTGGCGCTGCTGAACGTGACGCAAATCTGACATGCATGCTTGTAGTTTCATTCGTGCTTTAATATGAAATGACACAGACTACAATTAGATGTTTTTTTAATGCTTTTTTAAACTACAAAAATTATTTGCCTGCATTAAAGGAGAAGTCCATTTCTGAAACAAAGATTCACATATAATGTACTCACACACTTGTCATCCAAGATGTTCATGTCTTTCTTTCTTCAGTCGTGAAGAAATTTTGTTTTTTGAGGAAAACATTTCAGCATTTTTCTCCATGTAATTGACTGGCGTTCCAAAATACAGTTTAAATGCAGCTTCAAACGATCCCAAATGCGGTTGTAATTGATCCCAGCCGAGTAAGAAGGGTCTTATCTAGCCAAATGATTGGTTATTTTTATTAAAAAAAAATACAATTTAAATACTTTTTAACCTCAAATGCTTGTCTTGTTCTCCCTGAACTCTGTGTATTCTGGCTCAAGACCAATCGTATTTTCTCCCTCAACTTCAAAAATCATTTTAAAAACATCCTACATCGCTGCAGAAGTTCCAACCCAGTCTTTGCAAAGTGAACATGCAAAGAAGATCAAACACCCTCAACAAAAAAGGTAAAACAGCGATATAGAACGATTTTGAAGTTGAGGGAGAACATGAGATGGGAGTTTTTCGACATACCCTAACTGTCATGAGCCGTAAAAAAACAGTCTAGGCAGAGTAAGATAAGACGAGCGTTTGACATGAAAAAGTACTTGAACTGTATTATTTTTATGAAAATAACCGATCGTTATGCTAGATAAGACCCTTCTTCCTCAGCTGGGATCGTTTACAACCGCATTTGGGATCGTTTGAAGCCGCATTTAAACTTAATTTTGGAAGTTTAAACTCGGGGCACCATAGCAGTCCATTATATGGAGAAAAATGCTGAAATGTTTTGCTCAAAAAACAATTTCTTCACGACTGAAGAAAGAAAGACATGAAGATCTTGGATGACAAGGGGGTGAGTACATTATATGTGGATCTTTGATTTGGAAGTGGACTTCTCCTTTAATGCGCTCATTTTGACAGCACTAATAAAAATATAAAGAAAGTATATAACAGCTGCTATTGGTAAAAATGTGTCGCAATTACAAATTGGCACTTTGTACCTTCCTCCCTCCTATGTATCCACCGGCAGCACCGAAGCTCTTTGTGAAGGTGCCCATCATGACGTCTACATCTTTCGGGTCCAGTCCAAAATACTCCACCACCCCTCGACCGGTGGGTCCTAATGCCCCGATACTGTGAGCCTCGTCCAGGTAAAGATAGGCCTTGTACTTCTTTTTCAGGGCTATAACTTCTGGCAGCCGTATGATGGAGCCCTCCATACTGAGTAAAGAACAGGTCAGAGTAAAATAAACTTTGAAATGTGTGACAAATTAATTTGGTAGTTAAACCGTCAAGAAGGCAGCAAGTACATGTGATAACATGTTCCACACCTGAGAAAGCCACAGCAGTATGCGAATTTGCAATCATGAAATGAATTCCAGGAAGACGAGAGAGTTTAATCACCTGTAGATGCCCTCCACAAGAATGAGGATTTTCTTCCAGGGCCGATGTGTTCTAGGCTGGCCATTAACGATAGCGTCTCTGAGCAACTTCTCCAGGCTCTGCATATCTGCAATTAAGCAAATAAAATGTTTAACCCATGTTTAACCCAGAGTTAAATAACTACATTTGACCAAAAGACTTCTTTAAATTTGCACAAGGCTTGTCTTCATAAAAAAAAATAAAGATTAAATGGCATGAAAATTGGTGTCATAAGCTACGCCCGTATGAAAACTATGTGGTATTCTTGGGTCGTAGTGTAGTAAAATGTTGCCTGTGTCCTTGGTCATGATTTAAGGAACCACAGCACATAAATTCATTACAGAGTGTCATTGCTTCCAGCACTTCAGTAATAAGTAATCAGAATGCTGCCGAAGTTTCCCCAAGCTTCTACAATCTGACTCAAGGGTTTCAAGGACCATTACCTATTCACCTCAAGTTACTTTATCAATTTAGAAGCTCATTTATTAATCACTGACAGTTATTTGTCCAAATTGGCAATTTAAATGATCCATTTAGAATAACACAGCTGAAATGCGATGGAGAGCTGACCTTTCCAGTGATAAATTCTGTATTCATAGTGTTTGACTGGACATTAACCAAAATGGCATTCAGAAACAAGTCTGAAAACAATCCAGACTACGAATAAGTAAACTTCATGACTTTAAGATCAAGATTTTAACATGGGTCAAGGTCTGTCAATCTTCCACTCGAACAGTTGCAGCGTCATGGGTTATGCTTTGTGTGCACTGGAGCTGCAGCAAAAGTTCATTCTTTACCTTGTGATGTTAACAGCTGTGAACTAGGACTGAGGGTGTTGAGATATATAGATATGGTGATGATAAGATAAGACATGTGCCTGTCAGTGGAAACTTACTATTGTGTTTAAAGACCCGGATGGTGGAGCCGGACAGCCGGGCTCCCAGTACAAGAGAGGCATGGTTCAACTCGTCACTTAGAATCAGACATCCCTACAAACAGGAAAAACTCAGGTCAGTCAGGTCACTGTAAGAAAATGCATTTATTTTATCTCAAATATCTCAAATTTTAAATGTTACATTTTTAAAAAAATATTTTCAAATGGAATTTATTCCTGTGATGGCAAAGATGGATTTTCAGCAGCCATTAATCCAGTCCTCAGTGTCACATGATCCTTCAGAAAAAATGACAAGATATAAACTCGCAATCGCGAGGTATAAAGTCAGAATCGTGAGATGCAAACTCGCATTTGCAAGAAAAAGTCAGAATTGCGAGTTTTTATCTGGCAATTCTGACTTTCTTGCAATTGCATGTTTATAAAGTCAGAATTACGAGATATAAACTCACAATCGCGAGTTATAAAGTTAAAATTGCGAGATACAAACTCACATTTCTATGAGAAAAGTCAGAATTGCAAGTTTTTATCTGGCAATTCTGACTTTCTTGCAATTGCGTGTTTATAAAGTCAGAATTACGAGATGTAAACTCGCAACCGAGAGTTATAAAGTCAGAATTGTGAAATACAAACTCGCATTTATGAGAAAAAAGTCAGAATTGTGAGTTTTTAACTTGTAATTCTGACTTCCTTGCGTTTGCGAATTTATAAAGTCAGAATTACAAGATGTAAACTCGCAACAGAGAGTTATAAAGTCAGAATTGTGAAATACAAACTTGCATTTATGAGAAAAAAAAAGTCAGAATTGTGTTTTTAACTTGTAATTCTGACTTCCTTGCGATTGCGAATTTATAAAGTCAGAATTACGAGATTTACACTTGCAATCATGAGTTATTAAGTCAAAATTGTGAGATACAAACTCACATTTGTATGAGAAAAGTCAGAATTGTGAGTTTTAACTTGTAATTCTGACTTCCTTGCGTTTGTGAATTTATAAAGTCAGAATTACGAGATGTAAACTCGCAACCGAGAGTTATAAAGTCAGAATTGTGAAATACAAACTCGCATTTATGAGAAAAAAGTCAGAATTGTGAGTTTTTAACTTGTAATTCTGACTTCCTTGCGTTTGCGAATTTATAAAGTCAGAATTACGAGATGTAAACTCGCAACAGAGAGTTATAAAGTCAGAATTGTGAGATACAAACTCACATTTGTATGAGAAAAGTCAGAATTGTGAGTTTTAACTTGTAATTCTGACTTCCTTGCATTTGTGAATTTATAAAGTCAGAATTACGAGATGTAAACTCGCAACCGAGAGTTATAAAGTCAGAATTGTGAAATACAAACTCGCATTTATGAGAAAAAAAAAGTCAGAATTGTGAGTTTTTATCTTATCAGCTGCAGGTTTCCCACTATTCTGACTTTATAACTCACAATTGTGAGTTTATATTATACAATACTGAGAAGAAAAAAAAAACTCACAAATTGTGAGAAAAAAAAAGTTAGAAGTGCGAGATTTAAACTCGCAATTGTGAGAAAAAAAAAAAAGTTAGAACTGCGAGATTTAAACTCGCAATTGTGAGAAAAAAAAAAAGTTAGAACTGCGAGATTTAAACTCGCAATTGCGAGAAAAAAAAAGTTAGAATTGCGAGATTAAAAACGTTTCTAATTTTTTTATTCAGTGGCAAAAACGGACTAATGCATTCTTGCTGAATAAAAGTACTTCCTCACTGACTTTATTTGAATAGTAGTGTATATAAAAATTATTATATTTTTTTTAATTAAACTTTAGAAATGAAGCTTCCTAAAAATGTGAGTTAAAGCCATTTTGCTGCTTCTTTTTTCTCTGTTGTTTTAATGCCTGCCTTTCGCAATAATACCATCCTTTGAAATCAGTTTCAATCACGTAAATCTGGAAAGTCAGGCGTTTTAGTGCTAGACACTAGACACGTTTAGTCACTAGACCTCTTTTGGCCTGCAACAGGAAGTGAGGTTGGGAAATTTCTGTGGTGCACTTGCAGCTAGGCGCACGTTTCCTGTGGCGATTTTGTGCCTTATCAAGTGCATTCCATTGTGTGAGCTACACAAACTGTTTGAGTTGGAACCGGTGGTCTATCCATACTATTACAGTGATCTCCTCCCTCCGCACTGGTGATAAAACGTTACATATCCACCCAGTTTGCTTATTCCAACAAAGGAAAACATTCACACACCAGAAACTCATGTATCATTTAAACAAGCACTGACAGGTTAAGGTGGGATCCGCCTGTGCTGACACTCCTATGAGTTTTAGGAGTTGCCTGGGTGGTTCATCACAGCAAGAGATAGGCACAGAGGCGCTGGCAAAGCAGGAGAGAGATAGTGAGGAATCTAAACGGTTTAGCACTTCAAACCTTGCCAGCTAATGCAGGAATGTTCATGGAGTTGGTTGCAAATCCCATGCCGAAAGCCATAGCCGACTCTACTCCCAGGAATGAAGCCGTCAGTTTCTCCAACTCTTCATGCCTGTTGAGGTTGCCTAAGCAAATTACAAAAATAAATCAGCTAATGCAAGCAAACACTCACTTATTATAAACAGGAGCAAGAAAAACAACACCTGTGTGTATTTCGAAAGCAAAGTCATCCTAGAAAGCTTCAACATTAGTCCATATAATAACTAGATTCAAAGACGGCATGAAATGAAAATTCACTCTGTTTTCTAAATACATGTTATTGATTGTTTTGTGAACTTCATGCATGTATATGTTTCACTTTTAAATATGACATATCATAAAAAACGACTTTTTCCATGTTTAAGTGCTATAATCAGATCCCCAGTGTATCTACCAACCCAGAAAATGTAAAAAAGAACAACCCAGTAACTCTGTTTTGGTAAGCCTTGTGGAAAAAAAAAAAAAAAAAAAAAAAAAGAGCCGCTCAGATTTCACTCACATACATAGAAAGGTGATCTTATTAGAATATTACCACCGTATAATCTGCACGTTTCCACCCACGCCCTGCCATTGTTTTCGCAAGCGACAACGGTGTACCAGTTCTAACGCCAACGCAAAAGTTCGAGCAAAGCCTGCTAACTGTCCTGTCTTTGGCTGCACTGACAAGCACAGAACACTATTTAGAGTCCCAGCCTCAGAGGAGACAAGACAGCAGTGGATTTATTCATTTATTTACTGTATAATACTCTGCAGCTACACAGATCTAATATAAACATTCAAATTCTTTCCTATCTGTTTACCTTCAAAGATATAACTGACTGTTTTTGTAGCTTGTGTGTTTTTAACATAAACTTGTGTGTATTTGACAGTTTAAGCGCAATAAGACATGAAAGTGAACTTAGTTTAGTACTCACATGCTGTGTGACAGACGCTTTAAACTGATATGGTTTAAAATGCATGATTTCAGCAAGACAGACATGATCATTAAAACCAAACAGATGTTTTTTGGCAGAATGTTTTTTTGGCTCATTTGCATTTAAAGAGACATGCACGAAAACAGCGTGTTTCTGCTTCCACTCAAAATAGGCATTTTTAAAATGATGTAATCAGAGCTGAGCTGAAACTTCACAGACATGTTCAGGGGCCCCCGAGACTTAAATTACATCTTGTAAAAAGGGGCATAATAGGTCTTCTTTAAAACAAATCTTAATCAAAATGTCATAGCTAAACCATCCAGTGAAAACGGCAGGCTTCTTTCCATTAAAGTATGGCAAACTTCTCCAATCATTTAGTCAATTTAAACCCTGCCCCTTTCTTACAATCAACAGGAAGCTCACATTCAACTGATCTGCCATCATTATTGTTTTGATAATCTGTTATACTAAGATCTGTCAAAACTTCAGTTTCAATGCAAAACTTTTTACATTAACCAGCGCAAAAGTATCCCGACAATTTTGAAGACAGCCCCACAGCTTTTCCAGTATTTTTCTAATATTATCTAGCCAAAGTTCTTTAATAACCATGTTTAACTTTAGCTGTTACATAGTTTATCTGCTAAAACTCTCAGAAAAGTTAAAAAAATGTTTAAATTCATCCTTTAACAATGTTGCTAAAGCCATTCGTACAGATGTTTGGATGCATCTAAAATGTTTTTCGACCTCTTTGAGCACTTCCCCACAGGATTCCTCAAATCATACTGTAGTTAAGTAAACAGTAAACTAACATTATAATACAGGACATTCACACAGAATGAGCTTTTGCACTGCACTGTACTGTTTTTTTCAATGTTTTCCATGTTAACATGCGGTAGATGGACATGTTTGACCATGTCACGCATGACACGGGATTGTAAAAACACAGTGCTTAAGTTAAAAGAAGTTCAACTTAAACTGTATCTCTACACTGTAAAATACAATTTGTTGAGTCAACTTAAAATAATTTGTAACCTGGCTGCTTAAAATTGTAAATTCAGTCAACTCAAAAAAAGTTTATACAACTTGAAATGTTAAATTATACTAAGTTAATACTTAGATATTTGAGTTGAATCAACTTAAAATTTTAAGGCAGCTGGGTTACTTACCCATCTGTTTAGTTTAGCAAACACAAATATCTAAGTTATTACTTAGTACAACTTAACATTTCAAGTTGAATAAACGTATTTTAGTTGACTGAACTTAAAATTATTTTAAGCTGACTCAACAAATTGTGTTTTTTATTTTTTACAGTGTAGAGTTTGTGTTTATTTGTTCATTCCATTACCGTGTTTCACATTTTCAAACAAAAATATGACCCTGGACCACAAAACCAGTCATAAGCATCAATTGTTTAAGAGTTATACATCATCTGAAAGCTGAATAAATAAGCTTTCCATGACAATATTTGGCTGAGATGAAACTATGTGAAAATCAGAAATCTGTTAAAAAATAAATAAATAAAAATATTGATAAAATCGCTGTCAAAGTTGTCCCAATGAAGTTCTTAGCAATGCATATTACTGCTCAAAAATGTTTTGATATATTTACGGTAGGAAATCTACAAAATATCTTCATGGAACATGATCTTTACTTACTATCCTAATGATTTTTAGCATAAAAGAAAAATGGATAATTTTGACCCATACAATGCATTGTTGGCTATTGCTATAAACATACCTGTGCAACTTACGACTGGTTTTGTGGTCCAGGGCCACAAACACTTTACGAGTGACTGGTTTGCAGTTCTAAAGTGTGTCCTCTAATTCTCCAGTGCATTTTGGGTGGATTTTAGGTGGTTGCTTCCCAGTCAACATCAAACAGATTAAATTAATATCAGTAGCACAAATGGTACATGGAGTTGTACGCCTATGTTTTAAGCTCAAATATGCCTTATGGACATGTCTGTCCCACTTTATTTCCCAAAAAGCAACAGTAACCAATAATCTCTCACCCATTTCCTGTCTAGTGCTGGCCACGCCCACCCCAAATTTCACCGTCACCTCTCCCGCAGCTGTGGCACAGGCGCCTGTGTTCTCTGCAAAGCCCAGATAATTATACGAGCCAAGGTTTATCACATCCTTCACCACTCGCCCAGTGTACCTGAAAGAGCACAATACACTTGTGTAAGATTTCTTCTGAGCCAAAACTAATCCTTGACGACCCTAGACTGGATTGTAAGTCTCATGCAACCTCATATTTCAGGTTATAATCAAGTCCTTTCACTAGCAGCTTGAAAGTGACCTTGATATTATAATCATTAGAATAATGCAGCTCACATCTTGGGAGGTAAAACAGTCAAAGACATGCTGTTTTTTTTCCTTTTCAGACCCAAGACGGCCTACTTACTCAAAGGTCCAGTTGTAATCATTGGAACTGCGCTCAACAAGGTCAAACGTGGCCCCGGGAACACTGCAAATGGGCCTGTTCCAGCTGTCCCGAATCCTCATGTATAAATTCCTTGTGTAGAAATTTTCAAAGTCCTGATAAAGTGGAACAAAGTCCTGGAGAAAGAAACAAAAACAGATTCACATACATTACATTTTTTGTTCACTACATGAAAACAGCTATGAAGCTGTCTTGGATCCAATATTTTAGGAAGAACAACATCCATAAAAGGCACGTAGCAAAACAAAACGCAACCTTTCAGTGCCCTAAAGTACTTTACAGTAACGGTAAACTGCATAACATCCTTCCTTTGACGAAATAGCCTCTTCCTCTCAAACATACACCAATAAAATGCCATAATGCTTTACCCAGCTTCATTTTTGGGGGAGCAATAGAAAAAAATCATGGAAATTACACCATCTTTTCAGGCATATGAGTTTTCATAATTTGAAAATAGCTTAATAATTTCTATTTTTTTGCAATTTAATCTTTAAAAATGTTCCCTATAACATGAAACTGTCAGAAAATTTGACAATAAACCACTTTATTGATAATGAAAAGTTTCTATTGGTACCCAAGTACTGTTCAAAGGTCAAAAACAGCCATTTTTTTATATATGAATATATTTTAAAATGTATTTTATTTCTGCCGAGTAAAAACGTTTGAACGGTAGTGTATATATTTGCTTTTTTCCACCCTGCACACATGACAATGTTTACCTTCTGCTCCTCCCTTTCTCTGGCAATGTGGCATTTCTCTATTTTCCACTCTCTCATGAAATCCCGCAGATATCCAAAGATGGTGAGGATGCCGTAGCCCATGTATGTGAGCACGGCAACCAGCATGGGAGTTTCCTCAAAGGACTCAATGAATGGCCTGCTGTAAAGTTCTCCATTGCATGCAGCATTGTAAACCTGTAAAGCAAAACCCATTAAAACACTGTAGTCATGGTACCATCACATCGTGGTTACTTATTACAAGTTGTGCAAATTTCAAACATTTTCAGTTTAGTACAAAAGCAGTGGCAAGCTTTATTCATGGATACTTTGCAAAAAGTCAGATTAACTTAAAGAGTTTCAAAGTTTGGTAACCAAACTCATGGTAACCGAAGGATCACGCACAAGTTTTAGACCAAACAGATAAAGTAGTTCATTCAAAACCCTGTGATTTGCAGGCACATGTGACTAGTCATGCTTCACTAACAAATACCACGGAGTTTAGCAACAGTGACATCCACGTGAGCTGCCACCAGCTCCAAGACGGCAACACAACTTTGCATTCAGGTGCAAGGCTGAAAGCGCCTTCCGGGAAAAGTCTTTTGAAAAATGTGTGATAACAGATTTGCAAAACTTAGATGTATTTGATATACCATTGAGAGCTGTTGGTGAACTTGACAACAGCAAATGAATCAGAAGAAGTCAAAAGAGCTGATATGGCTTCACAAGACAGTTTAGTTGGATAAACAAAGTAGCTGTGACAATAACAAAGTACAGAATATCTTGGGATAGATAAAGCTGAACGATCTCCCACTTAAAACACTTACAGTACACGAGGCACATGACAGAAATTCCTAGAGCTTTAACTCGTATCATGAGTTGTTTAGAGACACTGGTCTCTAAAGATCAAGATCTTGACTTGCCTTCCTCACTGCATTTAGCTATTTAGATCCATTTATAGATTTATTATCTACAAACTTAAATGTAATGAAATATAGATCTTAATGTTTAAATATTACTAAAAATAGATTTTAGATAAAATATATATTTTCTATAACTTTAAATGAAGTATACTAATATGTACTTCCATTTTAGTTTAACTAATATAAATGGAAATATTCATAAACTACACTACCAGTCAACAGTTGTTGTTGTTGTTTTTTTAAAGAATTCTCTTCTGCTCAAGCCTGCATTGATTTGATTCAAATACAACAAAAGCAGTAATATTGTGAAATATTTTTCTTATATAAATTAATGGTTTTTCTATTTAAATATATATGAAGAAATCATAGAAATTAATACTTTTATTTAGCAAGGATGCTTTTAATTGATCAAAAGTGATAATAAAGACATTTATAATGTTACAAAAGATTTCCATTTCAGATAAATGCTGTTTGTCTAAACATTTTATTCTTCAAAGAAACATGAAATAATTCTAATTGCAACATTATAATAATAATAATAATAATAATAATAATAATAAATGTTTTCGAGCAGCAAATCAGTATATTACAATGATTTCTGAAGGATCATGTGACTGGAGTAATGATGCCAAAAATTTAGCTTTGAACTCACAGGATTAAATTACATTTTAAAATATTTTCAAATAGAAAACAGTTATTTAAAATAGTAAAAGTATTTCAAATTTATACTGTTTTTGCTAAATAAATGCAGGTTTGGTGAGCAGAAGAGATTTCTTTCAAAAACATTAAAAACTTTTGACTGGTAGTGTAACTACTAATAAAAATCGAAATATTCACAAACTACATACAGAATATAACTATAAATTAGGATGTAATGAATTTTGCACAGAATAATTCAATTTAAACTTATATTAGGGAGTATAACTACATCAAGGAGAGCAGGGCACCTATTTGTCACACTATTTATCCAGTGAATTTTTATCCAATTTCTCAAGGTTGGTTTATATTTAAAAGTCCTTGAAATCAAAAAGTTACTGTTAAGACAGGAACATCTTGACTTGCTGTTTTCAATGCATTTAACTTGCATTAATGCAAATGCAGCATGAGGTTGCACATTAACTTTCTGGTTCAACAAACAGTTTATCCAGACGAGTTTTTACTTACGGCAATATCACATTAGCCACATCATCGTATTTTAATGCTGCGTTGAACAGGGCATATAAAACGATATTATCAGGATGAAGTCTACACCTCATCTTCCTGTCAAAGTTTACTTTTCCACATGTGACCGTGCCATAAACAGTGAAAGTGCATGTCATGCACTAACTGAGCACAATCCTGGCACACAGAGCAGGGAGAACAGCTGCAGTTTGTTGCCATGCATCATTATTATCATCGTACAACAAATTGCACAAGCAGATATGAAATATTAGCCATGCAAGATTTAAAAATCTCAATGCATGCTGTGGCCTCACCTTCTCCTGCTTTTGATACTGATGATGGTGATGATGGTTCTTCACCATGCCATTTCTTCCTGGTTTCACACCATTCGCAGCATGACAATCCTCATTTTTATTCCCCTCGCTCTCAGTCATACTTATCTAAGACTAAACACATACAATCAAATGCATGAAGACGGAAAGATGGAAATGAGTCGGTGCTCAGGGCGACGCGCGTCACCGCTACCCCGAAACACACAAGGGAGAAACCTGAAATTCCAGCCTCCGCATACCGGAAATCAACGCCCCGTTAGTCGCGCCAACCAATCATAGCGCAGAGCTCTGATATTGGGCGTGGTTTCTGTAGCAAAGGGCGTGGCCCTCCGTGCACTTTTGCTGCTAGGAGAAATGAACTCGAGTAACCTTTGTGTGTTTCACCTGTCTGGCTCTGCATAACTCGAATATTTGTCTGATGCTTGCAGCTGCAAATGATATCAGGTCAATTATAAAATGGGAACAAGGTAAGATAATATGTTTGGGTTTTTTAGGCAAACAAAAGCAGGAAGAAGCAACGTGACAAGATTTACAAATCCAAGATTGCATCTATTTCCCGAGCTAGATGTATTTCCTCTTTTCATATGTGATGTTACAAATATTATTATTAAGCTACTTCCCCGTGCAGGAACCCAATTCAAGTGAATGGATGACAACCAGGTATGTTATATATTTTTTATGTACCGTGTATTTTATACAATATTAGCTATTAGCTATAAATGAATAAATGGATACCACCTTTTTCTTTAGCGCAGAAGTAAACCTATAGGTGAGACTTCCGGTTCATTAGCCACTATAAGAAAAAAAGGAGAAGAAAAACATTGGCAATAAACGGTAGAAGAACCAGTGTGCTCATGATTAAAATAATACATTAAAATAATATGGTAAGACACACCAATTTGGAATATCAAGCAGCAAAACGAGCTGTTTTGTACAGCTTAAATTAGCTGGACACCTATAAGACAGGAAGCCAGACCCATTAAATGTACAAATTGCCACACACACTCATACAGGAAGAAAAAGGAGGACAGATTTATATAAATTTAAACATTATTATTATTTAAAATACAAATTATAATTATAAATTATACTGTACATTACTAAAAACCCACTTAACATTATTTAATCTAAAAATAATATAAATAATAATAATAATAAAATAATAATAAAAAAAATTAATATGAGTATTATTATATAGGGGAGACTGGGGCTAGTTTTCACACGTTTTACTCCTGTGAATATTTTATTTTTTTTAAAAGTAAATTTCTTTACATACAATAAAATCTGGGATTAGTGTTATTTTAGTATATTTTAGACCGTTTATAGTTTTTTGTATTAATATTCTGCATTAGTTTTTATTTTTATATTATGTTTTCATTTTATTAAGTTTGAGTTTTTTTTTGTTTGTTTTTGTATTTCCATTTTAGTTGTATTTTTTTAATACATCAAGTTAATTTTAGTTCCCTATCTGTCGTACACTCCGAGTTGTGTCGAGTAGTGTACGACACTAGGGGTCGCCCTTGAGAGCCCAAACACCTCTGACAGTTTTGAAAAGGCCAATGAAAATTGGGTGTGCAGATTTGCATAGCTGGCCACGCCCCGGACATCCGGGTATAAATAGGGCAGCGTGCGCATCTGCTCACTCGTTCTGTTCTTCGGAGCCGAATGCAGCGTCTCTGTGTGAGAAGCGGCAACATTCACCTCTCTCGTCGTTGGATCTACGGCACAGACAGCGGTCTCTCCCTCTCTGACACGGCTCGTGTTGTGAGAGTTCCCCTGGGTGCGTCGACGGCGATCTTCAGGAGAAGATTTTCCTCTAATTGAGCAAATTTTCTCTAAAAGAGTTCCACGGGCGGATTGTGTGTTTCACTATGCCTTTCCGTCCGTGTCCAACTGGTTGTGGATTCTACCTTTCCCTAACGATCGGCACGATCGCTGTGTTCAGTGCTTGGGGCGTGAGCATGCTGAAGCAGCGTTCGCTGAGGGAGGTTGTCAGAACTGCGATGACATGCCCTTGGGCACGCTCCGCTCACGAGCCGCGTTCTTTTCGAAGAAGCCGCGGCGCCATTCAACTGCTTCCCGCTCCGGTCCTTCTACTTCCGGGTACGAGGCCGCAGCGATGTGCGTTGAAAAAGAGCGGCAGGGTTTGAACGACGCTTTGCCGGGTACGTCCTCGCAAACTGTTCACCCTGTGTGTCCACCGATGGAGTCTCAGGACGATTTTGAAAGCTCGTCTCAGTATGGGCTGGATCTTTTGTTCGGGGCTCCTGCTGAGGAAAAGGCAGGGTCTGTAGCATCGGAGGGAGAGCCGTCAGAGGCTGACGTCATGGCTGAACTTACCGCTCCGGCGGGAGAGTCTCAGTCTGTGGCGGATGCCGAAATGGCCGCCGCACTAAAACGGGCAGCCAAGGAGATTGGGGTTGTGTGGGTTCCCCTACCCAGCCCTGAGCCTTCAAGGCTGGATGACTGGTTCCTGGGCAGTGGACGTGACTCAAGGCCACGTTCCTCCCCGGTCCCGTTTTTCCCGGAAGTGCATGAGGAGTTAACGAGGTCGTGGAAAGCCCCTCTGTCGGCTCGTTCACGGCACGTTATCTCCCCGTCCCTCACCACCCTCGATGGCGGTCCAGCGAGGGGGTATACGGAGGTCCCCCAGGTGGAGAGAGCGTTTGCGATGCACTTGTGCCCGCAAAACGCCGCCTCCTGGAGGGGCCGCCCGAGACTCCCGTCCAGGGCTTGTAAGTTTTCGTCTGCGCTTGTAGCGAGGGCTTATGTGGCCTCTGGGCAAGCTGCGTCCGCCTTACACGCTATGGCGATTTTGCAGGTCTTTCAGGCTAAGGTTCTCAAAGACCTGCACGAGGGTGTTCCTGACCCAGAGCTGTTACACGAGCTGCGCTCTGCGACCGACTATGCTCTTCGAGCTACGAAGGTTACGGCGCAGGCTCTGGGGAGGGCGATGTCCACTATGGTGGTCCAGGAGCGCCACCTATGGCTAAACCTGGCCGAGATGCGAGACGCCGAGAAAGCACGCTTTCTTGACGCTCCCATTTCCCAGACTGGTCTCTTCGGCGAAACCGTGGAAGAATTTGCCCAGCAGTTCTCCACGGTGAAGCAGCAGACGGAGGCCATTAAACACATCCTGCCTCGGCGTGCAGCGAGCACTGCCCAGCTCAGCCGACGCAGCAACCTCCGCCTGTCCCCCGCCGAGGAAGACCCCCTACGAGGATGGCTCAGGCCCCGCAACCTGCCGGCCCTGCAGCCAGACCCGCCCAACGGTCCAGCACTCGTAGACGGTGGCACCGCCAGCCCGTCCTCAGGCCACTAAGAACCCACGTCAGGCTTCGAAGCGTTCCTGAGACGGGCAGCCCAGAGAAGGAGGATCATCTGACCTGTCCGGATCCACACTCGACGAGGGGACGAGCGCTGGATTCGGCTTCTACCCGGCTGTCTGCCACACGGCAGACGGCCACCACATGGTCAATGGAAGAGCAATTTCCTTCTTCTCTGGGCACAATATACAGCACCTCCAACCCTCTACTCGATGGTCGGATGCTGTTTCCGTTATTAGAAACATACGGTCGCACAACACCTGTGCCCCCGTATGCTCTGAAACAACAAGCTCGTTCAGACGATCTGGGCGGATCATCTGCACAGCTCTCACGGATCGGACTCCCTGGGCAGAGCAGCCAGTGTGGTTCGGGGCTTCGCACCTCCGGCCACACACTGTTTTCCCAGCGACGGTACCCCCACCCTTGGTCGGCTATGCCATCCAGTTTGCACGGCGTCCACCCAAGTTCCGTGGTGTTCTCACTACATCGGTTCAGGGCCCCAACACCGCGGTTCTTCGGGCGGGAATCGCAGTCCTTCTGGCGAAGGGCGCGATAGAAACTGTCCCCTCAGCCGAAATGAAGAAAGGGTTCTACAGCCCCTACTTCATTGTACCCAAGAAGGGTGGCGGTCTCAGACCAATCTTGGATCTGAGGGTCTTGAATCGGGCCCTGCTCAAGCTCCTGTTCAAGATGTTAACCCTCAAGCACATTCTCACGTGTGTCAGAGTTCAAGATTGGTTTGTGGCCGTAGACCTGAAGGACGCGTACTTTCATGTCTCAATCCTCCCAAGACACAGGCCGTTCTTGTGGTTTGCCTTCGAAGGACGGGCATATCAGTACAAGGTTCTCCCCTTCGGCCTCTCCCTGTCGCCCCGGGTCTTTACGAAGGTAGCGGAGGCCGCCCTTTCCCCCCTCAGGGAAATGGGCATATGCATTCTCGATTATCTCGACGACTGGCTGATCCTAGCTCACTCGTGGGATTTGGTTTGCGCACACAGGGACATGGTTCTCAAACATTTGGCTCAGTTGGGGCTTCGGGTCAACTGGGAAAAGAGCAAACTCTCCCCGACACAGAGGATCTCTTTTCTCGGTGTAGAGCTGGACTCGGTCAGTATGTCTGCACGTCTCTCCCCGGAGCGTGCACAGTCAGTTCTGAGGTGTGTGGCAACACTCAGATGCGGGTCAGCGGTCCCCCTAAAACAGGTTCAGAGGCTCCTAGGGCACATGGCATCCTCAGCCGCGGTCACGCCACTGGGTTTGATGCACATGAGACCGCTGCAGCACTGGCTTCATACTCGAGTCCCCAGGTGGGCGTGGCATCGAGGCACATTTCGAGTGAACATCACACCATCGTGTTGCCAGACACTCAGCCCTTGGACAGACATTATGTTCCTACGGTCAGGAGTTCCCCTGGAACAGGTGTCCAGATGCATCGTTGTCACCACAGATGCTTCCAAGACAGGCTGGGGTGCCACCTGCAACGGGCAGGCAGCTTCCGGGGTCTGGACAGGCCCCCGACTGTTTTGGCACATAAATTGTCTGGAGTTGTTGGCAGTGCTCCTGGCCCTGAGGAGGTTCCGACCTATGATTCAGGGCAAGCACGTGTTGGTCAGGTCCGACAACACTGTTACTGTGGCCTACATCAACCACCAGGGCGGTGTACGCTCCTTTCGCATGTCACAACTAGCCCGCCACCTGCTGCTCTGGAGTCAACACAGACTCAAGTCTCTACGAGCCACTCACATTCCGGGCGAAGCCAATCGTATGGCCGATTCCCTGTCACGACAGGTTTCGCTCGGAGGCGAGTGGAGACTCCACCCCCAGTCGGTCCAACTGATTTGGGATCGATTCGGCCAGGCACAGGTAGACCTCTTTGCCTCACCGGAATCCACCCACTGCCAGCTGTGGTACGGTCTAACCGAGGCCCCCCTCGGTATAGACGCACTGGCACACAGTTGGCCGAGGGGCCGGCTCAAGTATGCGTTTCCCCCAGTGAGCCTCATCGCACAAACCTTGTGCAAAGTCAGGGAGGACAAGGAACAGATTCTCATGGTGGCCCCCTTCTGGCCCAACAGAACCTGGTTCTCGGACCTGGTGCTCCTGGCATCAGCCCCTCCCTGGCGCATTCCTCTGAGGAAGGACCTCCTTTCTCAGGGGAAGGGCACAATTTGGCACCCGCGCCCCGATCTTTGGAACCTCCACCTTTGGTCCCTGGACGCGACCAGGAGGACTTCAGAGACCTTTCACCTTCAGTGGTAAACACACTTCTACAGGCAAGAGCCCCCTCTACCAGACGGCTGTATGACCTAAAATGGCACATCTTTGTGAACTGGTGTTCTTCTCACGGGAAGGACCCACGGATTTGTGGCATCAAATCAGTGTTATCCTTCCTTCAAGAAGGCCTGGACAGGCACCTGTCTGCCTCAACACTCAAGGTTCATGTCGCAGCTATATCAGCTAACCATGACTTGGTGGGGGGCAGATCGGTGGGGAAACACGATTTGATAATCAGGTTTCTTAGAGGAGCCCGGAGGCTGAACCCTCCTCGGTCGCATCTCATCCCCTCTTGGGATCTTGCTGTGGTTCTCCAAGGTCTACAACAAGATCCTTTCGGCCCTTTCAGTCAGTTGAACTTGATGCTCTCTCCGTCAAGACGGCTCTTTTGACTGCGCTCACTTCCATCAAAAGAGTGGGAGACCTCCAAGCCCTCTCCGTGAACAGTTCGTGCCTGGAATTCGGACCAGCGGATTCTCACGTTGTCTTGAGACCCCGGCCTGGATATGTGCCCAAGGTCCCCACCACTCCTTTCAGAGATCAGGTAGTGACCTTGCAAGCTCTCTCTTCCCAGGAAGATGACCCCAACCTGACCTTGTTATGCCCAGTCCATGCCCTGCGCATCTACATGAAACGAACGCAGCCCTTCAGACGTTCGGAACAGCTCTTTGTTTGTTGCGGAGGACAGCAGAAGGGGAAAGCTGTCTCCAAACAGAGGATCTCCCATTGGCTGGTAAACGCGATCCGTATGGCCTACCTGGCCAGAGGCCTACCCTGCCCTCTGGAGGTAAGAGCCCACTCAACCAGGGGCATCGCTGCCTCAGCAGCCCTGGTGAATGGGGCCTCATTAACAGACATCTGTAGAGCTGCGGGTTGGGCTACACCTAACACATTTGCCAGATTTTATAATTTGCGCACAGAACCAGTGTCAGCTAGAGTCTTGATTGCTAACTCTTGACTCGGCACACTGGTTGGTGTAGAGCTTGCATAAACCGCTTCCCCTAATGGTGATTACGCTTCTGAGTTTCAGTAGGTTTCCTGATGCGAACCCTGGACACCATCTCCATCTTTGGCACTTCTGCACATGGCGGAGTTTAGCGGAGAAACTCGCTATGGAATCCCTTCACAAGGTATGAATACCCTTATTTTGATTGGATTGTGCCCCATATGTAGTGGCCCCTTATGTGGCCCCATATGTGTATTTCCACCTATAACTCTTGTGGTGCGGTGTTTTCCCCTGAAAACAGGTTCTCTAGGATCTGAGTCTGGCTGTCTTCCCGGGTGTGAGACCCACCTCAGGTCCCATGTCTAACTATGTCACTCTAACCCCCCCTGTCGGGCAGGTTGTGAACTCCGTAATGTCTTTCCTTCGGGAGCAGGCATTTTTTTCCCAACGATCTCAAGACACTCAGCCGCCCTTGAGGGAGGCCCGGCTGCAGGACCCCGCTGTTCAGGTCAGTCCTTGGACGTTGGATGGTCACAGAGGAGGTGAGCTGCACTTACGTTAACACGTTGCCCTGTTACTTCTGCACTTGTCTCTCGTGACGCGGCCAGACATGTGGCGTGTTTTTACGGGGACCCCTAGTGTCATACACTACTCGACACAACTCGGAGTGTACGACAGATAGGGAACGTCTCGGTTACGTATGGTAACCCTCGTTCCCTGATGGAGGGAACGGAGACGTTGTGTCTCCCATGCCACATCCCTGGTCCGCCTCTGAGTGAGCTGAGACGCTCGGCTCCTCAGAATCAGAACGAGTGAGCAGATGCGCACGCTGCCCTATTTATACCCGGATGTCCGGGGCGTGGCCAGCTATGCAAATCTGCACACCCAATTTTCATTGGCCTTTTCAAAACTGTCAGAGGTGTTTGGGCTCTCAAGGGCGACCCCTAGTGCCGTACACTACTCGACACAACGTCTCCGTTCCCTCCATCAGGGAACGAGGGTTACCATACGTAACCGAGACGTTTTTTTTTTCACATTTTTGTTATGGTTTTATTTTAATGTTTTAATTTTATTACGTTTGAGTAACTTTGGGTGTTTTTTGGGTAATTTTTTATATATTTTTGTATTTCAGTTTTAGTTGTAATTTTTTTAGTACATCAAGTTAATTTTTTTTTTTTTTTTCAAATCACTTTTTTTATGTTTTAGTTTCAGTTAAGTATACAATTATATGGGGTAAGTTGTCATAAACTAATCTGCCATTATTAAAGTTATTTAAGCTAAATAAAATAAAATGAAACTAAATAAAATAAATGAATGAATGAATAAATAAATAAACAAAAATATTATTGTCTTATATTACAATAATATATTATTATGTTGTCTTGTTTAACCAACAATTATTACAAAAATAGTTTTTATTTCAAGCAACTTTTTTAATGGTTTTCGTTTTTGTTAACTATAAAATTATACGAAATAAAATAAAATAAATGAATAAAAATATTATTACATTATTACAATAATATATTATATTATGTTGTCTTGTTTAATCAACAATTATTACAAATTGATATTGATGATATTTGAGTTTTACTTTGGAGAACAGAATTCGCAAACTCATACTAATTTGCAAACACAATACAACATACAAAACCACTGGTGTTACACTTGACTTTTACATCTTTAAATAAGTTCTTTATACGAGAATAACATCCACCAGTGCAACAGAAACTAATGAATAGTGAAAATAAATTAAAGACATTTTTCATTGCGTTTCCATATATTACATTAAGCAGATGGTTTTATTTAAAGCAACTTGAGACAGTACATCACTCCTCTGTAGGGTGGAGTAAACGCTGTGGGCCAGTTGGTGTCTCTCTTACATCACCGGTCTTGCAGTTTGTCTAGGAACTATGGGGATTTTGCCCGAATCAGCACATTGCACATCTCAGCCTACACCCTGTGTCTTCTGCAGAGAGAATAGCTTGTGAACGCCCTCTCTTAACCACACTTAAGACATAAATTATTCTTTAACAACCAACCCAAGTAGGCTCTTCCTTCTTTTTTTTTCCACACAGTGACATCACTGTCGCTTTGAACTTGCTTGTGAACAATCTGTAAATAAATAAACATATAAATGAATGAATAAAAACACAAGCCCTTGCTGCAAAAGCAAGATAAGGTATTGTATTCACTCAATAAACAATAGCTGCCATTTTCTGCTCAAAACAAGATTGTAGAAGACATTAACCCCCTGCATGAGAGTGATACATGGGCTATGATATGAAGAGTGAAATATATGAGTGCACAAGTTGAGTGAAGCCTCAGGGATAGACTAACTGGATCATGCACTGGAGTCATTACTTTGCGATAAAACATCTGTCAGGGTTCAGTGAACAACAGACAGAGTTGTAATCACCATTGACATTGAGCAGGACACGGTGCTTCAAATGTTCACATTAGTGGTCGACAGAGATGCTTTTTTCTTAAATTATTACTTTTGGTCCTGAATTTGTAATGAGATCCTTGAAAATAGGCATTTGCGTACATAACATTATATTATATTAAATTATACTTTCTCTGTTACCTGCAGCGTAATGGTCAGTTTCTGAAAATCTATCTATCTATCTATCTATCTATCTATCTATCTGTCTATCTATCTGTCTATCTATCTATCTATCTATCTATCTATCTATCTATCTATCTATCTATCTATCTATCTCTCTATCTGTCTATCTATCTTTTTTTAAATAGTTACATTTGTCTTCATATTTAATATCACTTTGTGAGATACTGGATCAAGAGAGTCACAACTGTAAGAAATAAAATTGCAGTTGTGAGATATAATGTCACATTTAAGAGAAATTATGTCACAGATATTAATTCCCATTTTGAGATATTTGGTCACAGTTACAGTTCCAATTAGTAGAAATAATATGCCAATATTAAGAAATAAAGTCACAATTATTATAAACATAATAACAGTAAATAAATAAATTACATTTTAAATGTATTTTTTTTTAATTCTTTAAATTTATTTTATTCATTTTAGAATATTTTTTTATAATATAAATTAATAACAATAATGTTGTATACATGAATACATGAAAGAGATTTATATATATGTATATATATATATATATATTTAAATGAATTTATTTATTAATTTATTTATTTCATATATACAAAATATTTGTCATATGCAATATTTGTATATTTATATCTAAACTAAAGTTTTTAACACATTTCATTTTTAATAATATAAATTAATAATAATAATGTTGTATACATAAAAGATTATATACAGTGGGTACGGAAAGTATTCAGACCCCCTTAAATTTTTCACTCTTTGTTATATTGCAGCCATTTGCTAAAATCATTTAAGTTCATTTTTTTTCCTCATTAATGTACACACAGCACCCCATATTGACAGAAAAACACAGAATTGTTGACATTTTTGCAGATTTACTAAAAAAGAAAAACTGAAATATCACATGGTCCTAAGTATTCAGACCCTTTGCTGTGACACTCATATATTTAACTCAGGTGCTGTCCATTTCTTCTGATCATCCTTGAGATGGTTCTACACCTTCATTTGAGTCCAGCTGTGTTTGATTATACTGATTGGACTTGATTAGGAAAGCCACACACCTGTCTATATAAGACCTTACAGCTCACAGTGCATGTCAGAGCAAATGAGAATCATGAGGTCAAAGGAACTACCTGAAGAGCTCGGAGACAGAATTGTGGCAAGGCACAGATCTGGCCAAGGTTACAAAAAATTTCTGCTGCACTTAAGGTTCCTAAGAGCACAGTGGCCTCCATAATCCTTAAATGGAAGACGTTTGGGATGACCAGGACCCTTCCTAGAGCTGGCCGTCTGGCCAAACTGAGCTATCGGGGGAGAAGAGCCTTGGTGAGAGAGGTAAAGAAGAACCCAAAGATCACTGTGGCTGAGCTCCAGAGATGCAGTCGGGAAATGGGAGAAAGTTGTAGAAAGTCAACCATCACTGCAGCCCTCCACCAGTCGGGGCTTTATGGCAGAGTGGCCCGACGGAAGCCTCTCCTCAGTGCAAGACACATGAAAGCCCGCATGGACTCCAAGATGGTGAGAAATAAGGTTATCTGGTCTGATGAGACCAAGATAGAGCTTTTTGGCCTTAATTCTAAGTGATATGTGTGGAGAAAACCAGGCACTGCTCATCACCTATCCAATACAGTCCCAACAGTGAAGCATGGTGGTGGCAGCATCATGCTGTGGGGGTGTTTTCCAGCTGCAGGGACAGGACGACTGGTTGCAATCGAGGGAAAGATGAATGCGGCCAAGTACAGGGATATCCTGGACTAAAACCTTCTCCAGAGTGCTCAGGACCTCAGACTGGGCCGAAGGTTTACCTTCCAACAAGACAATGACCCTAAGCACACAGTAGGGATGGCGAAAACTAAAACATTTCTTGACCGACCACCGAGCCTCATTAGCCGGTTGAAACCGGTTAACCGATTAGTTTAAAATATGGTACGCTATTTGAAATAACAGCCATTTCGAGCCGCGCCTGCAATTTCGCAACTCTGTCGCATCTCTCTGCCGCTCTGCCTCCCGCACACACACACACACACACTGCCACTCACGTCACTTTTTTAAAATCCCCTACAGCGCGAAACATGAGTCCCGCAAACGCGGCGCCGAAGAGCTTGTTGTATGTAATCGTAGGACAAATGGCTCCTTAGTTTCAAATGGTTTGGGTACAAGGTGATCGCTTTGAAAATAAAGGCGTTTGTCTAGGTTAGAAGCTCATTTGAAACATTGCCACGGCTCATTTAAGAAAATGACAGCTCCGAAGAGACGCCGCTCTAACCTCGAGTGTTTTAGCCTGTTGCCTTTACTTTTCGCAAACCTTGTGAGCGCGCGAACCCAAACGCTGTGACCTCGCGCCAAATGTTTTTATTGGTTTATTAAGTACAAACAGGCGAGTTATGAAAAATTGAGTGTGAGGGATAATTTGTTCACTTAACACAAAAAGATGAGGAATGAGATGGCTAACTGTAGTAGCGTATAGTCCACTGTCTATAATAGCCTAATTTAGATATCACTTTTTTTTTTAACCGACTACCGACAACTTTGACCGGTTAACATTGATACGGTCAACCACCGGTCAAACGGTCATCGGTTAACATCCCTAGCACACAGCTAAAATAACGAAGGAGTGGCTTCACAACAACTCTGTGACTGTTCTTGAATGGCCCAGCCGGAGCCCTGACTTAAACCCAATTGAGCATCTTTGGAGAGACCTAAAAATGGCTGTCCACCAACGTTTACCATCCAACCTGACAGAACTGGAGAGGATCTGCAAGGAGGAATGGCAGAGGATCCCCAAATCCAGGTGTGAAAAACTTGTTGCATCTTTCCCAAAAAGACTCATGGCTGTATTAGATCAAAAGGGTGCTTCTACTAAATACTGAGCAAAGGGTCTGAATACTTAGGACCATGTGATATTTCAGTTTTTCTTTTTTAATAAATCTGCAAAAATGTCAACAATTCTGTGTTTTTCTGTCAATATGGGGTGCTGTGTGTACATTAATGAGGAAAAAAAATGAACTTTAAGGGGGTCTGAATACTTTCCGTACCCACTGTATGTATGTATATATATATATATATATATATATATATATATATATATATATATATACACTAACTATTTGTTACTATTTTATATTTAGATCCAACTAAAGTTTTTTTTTTTTTTTACATGGAGCATAATGGTCGGATTCCAAATCAAATAAAAATATATTAAAAATGTAATTTATTTAATTACTGTTATTATGTTTAGAATCATTGTAACTTTATTTCTTGAAATATTTCTTGACTTTCTTGTAATGTTGGTCCAGTATCTCACAATGTAATGTTAAATATAAAGAAAAGGTGACTAATAAATAAATAAATAAATAGTAAATAAATAGTATTCTGTGTTTTACTGTTGTATTTAAAGTTGAATATCTCAAAATATGACAAAAAGCATCTAATAACTTATTTTATTTCTTAAAATTGTGATTTTATTAGTGATTGTGTACAAATAATCAATGTGTTGAAAGGAAATAACTTTATAATAAATTTATTTGTTTTATTTTTATAATAAAAATGAATATAACTATATATATATATATATATATATATATATATATGAAATTAGTATATATATATATATATATATATATATGTTTAGATAGATAGATATATAGATATAGATTTTCTATATATAAAATAATAACAATAATTTTGTGTGTGTATATATATTCTAAATCTACCTATATATATATATATATATATATATATATATATATATATATATATATATATATATATATATATATATATAATTTAGTTTCATACTTTTATTATGCTAATAACTGTGACCTTCTTTCTTTAACTTGGTATATTATTTCTACAAACTGCTACTGTAATTATGACCAAATCTCTCAAAATGTGATTTAGAATCTTAACTTTATTTCTCTTAAAACTAATGTTATATCTCACAACTGCAATTTTTTTCTTAAATTTATGCCCCTCTTGTAATGTTGATCCAGTATTTCACAAAATGATGTTAAATATGAAGAAAAAATGTACTTTATTTCCAAATAAATAAATAAATAGTATGTTGTATTTTAATGTTGACCTAATATCTTTAAATCTGACATTAATTATCTAAAATGTGACTTTATTTCTTAAAATTGGGATTTTATGTGTGATTGTTTACAAAGAATCAAATGTGTTGAAAGAAAGAAAGAAAGAAAGAGAAAGAAAAGAATTTATAATAAAAACGGTAAATCAGATTCAGTGCATAAAGATGACTGTTGTTCCTTGTTACCCAGAAGCTGTCAAACCAGCATTCTGCAAATCAATTTTATCCAAATACTCTCTTATGTTGTTCTGTTTCAGCATACATGCTATCTTGAGTCTCCCCTTCCAGGCAGACTAGGATTTCTACAGCCCCACCAAAAAATCTTTGCCAGAAACATTATACACAAGCCCTTTATCTCTGCTCTCCCTTCTTTTCCACAGAAGCCGCTCTGTGTTTAATTAAAAAAAAAAAGAAACAATAAAGGAAAGAACTGTAGGAAAGCAGTCGCCCCGAGCCTTTAAGAGCTCTAAACGCTCGTTTTTCCCCCACTTCATCTTCTTGCTGCATTGACTTTTCACACACTGATCCTGGACTGTGGTTTATATAACCGTTTGGGTAGAATGTCACTCAAGGAGATTGGTGTCAGCGCTGATAACGTACCAAAGTGATCGGAGACCGAGATCTCGCCACCTAATTATGGAGCCTCTTGCCCGACGTGCATCTGGAAGGGAGTGATAAGAGAAATGCAGCTGATGGGAATAAAGCGTTTCTGAGGAGGGGGGTTGCAGAGGCAGGCAGGGGTACCACAGCGTTCGGCGCTCCCTCTATATCTCTCTCCGCCTGCTTAGATTCATGTTTGCTACTGGCTTTAAATGCATTGGAGTTGGAAAGTGAGTGGGAGAGAGAAAAGGAGAGAAGGAGAGAGAGGGATTCTGAGTAAAGGTAGCCATTTTCTTAAGCCACGTCGCAGTGCAGATGAGGAGATCAAAACGGGTGTTTCTGACTGAAAATAGCCTTCACACGTTTATGTGAAGAACGTCAGGTTTATCACTCGTCACTGCACATAATAACCCGTCAATCCAGCTGTGGTGTCATATGTACAGTGGTGTCTACTGAGGTACCCTTCAACGTGCTCTTCTCACGTCAGGTACATCTGTAACAAACAGAGCCTATAGGCCTACATCTCAGGCTCATTTTATTTTGGCCAAAATATATTTAAAAAAAAATGCTAAATATATGTTGTAAACAGCAGGGCTTACATTTTTTAAATGTAAAATATAATAAAATTTTATTTCAACCTTTAATCAAAATAGAAACAGCAAGAATATATTTCCGGTTCTGAAATACATTTTGGGTAATAATATAATATATATATATATTTTTTTTTTTTCTTAAAATACATACAGTATACACACACACATATATATTTTATATATTGAATGTTCAATTATATATTGAATGAAAATATATTTATGTAAATTTGTTTATATATATATTTTTTAAAATATATATATACATACACGTGTGTGCGTTATAATTTTAATAATTTTGTTATATTATATTTTATATATAATTTATACTTATACTTACAATTTATATTACTATATATATATATATATATATATATATATATATATATATATATATATATATATATATACATTTTTAAAATGCTTATAAACAATAATAAACCATTATACATAATATAAATAATTATACTATACTTTCCTAATTTATATTATATTTTAATATAAATATTAATATAAAAGAATCTGAATTTACCGGAAGTTACTCTAAATTACTGCACAATTTGAAGTATGATTCATGTCATTATATATATATATATATTTGCTTGCCTAATATATGTGTGTGTACTGTGTGTAATTATTATGTACAGATAAATACAAGCACATTCATGTAGATATTTAAGAAATATTTACAAGTATATGTACATTATACATGTACATATACATTCATTAGCATGTATTTACATATACATAATAATTACATACAGTACACACACATATATTAGGCAAACTCAAAATCAATCCAGCCCTAATATATATAAGGGCTGTATATATATATATATATATATATATATATATATATATATATATATATATATATATATATATATATATATATATATATATATATAATTTTTATTTTTTTTATTTTTATTTTTTTACATCTATACATATATAATTACTAGATTTTTTTTTACCAGAAAATCACTTAGAAAAATAATAGCACACTTTTCACTTAGCTGCACAATTTGAAGTTTTGAAGTATGATAACGGCAGAAATAAGGCAGGGCAAATTATGCACCTTAGGTTTAATGCATTGGATTAAGGGTTTGTTTAAATCCCTAATCTCAAGTATGTGCAATAGTAATTGTGATGTTTGATTTGGCAAACGCTACTAATAATTAGCCCCTAAAGATGTTGGCTGTTGATTTATGTTGTGTGTTGCTACACATTCCTGTTAAACAAATATGGAGATAGGCTGTTCCACGCGATGATGTCGAATGCCAGAAACATGTCATATGGATGATGAGTATTCAGTGCACGTGGAAAACCCCCGTTATCAACCCCCTCACTGCCGCTCCGGGATAACACACACGTGACACCAGAAAAAAGGGCTACATTACAAACCACGTCCCGAAACCTATTACATCGAACGGAGAATTCACTCAACTGAATAGGCAGAAATGAAGGATCGTCAACAGTCGAGCTCATCCAATTGGATTCTCCTCTCTCCCAACCTCCAGATCCTTCTTTTCTTGTTACAGGAAGGAAAAGCTGGAATAGCTTTAGCCAGCACAATATTGGAGCTGCTGCTGCTGCTGCTGAACTGCTGGAAGTGTTTTGGATTCCCCAACACATACTTTCCAGCTTTCATTTCCTCTGGCTTTCCTGTTTGCTTCAGAACATTTGGAAGGAAACTTCTCTCTTCCTGCCCTCCTTTATCAGATGATGACACACAGGGCCCTGTAAAAACAAATGCAAATGACTGGGAGCCTCTGGAGTATAAAAGTTGCAAATTAAACAACCATTTTTGGAGTATGTTTTACAAGAAAGAAAGAAATATATAAATCAAATGTAAATTCACGTACCAGTCACATTTACTTGGTTAAATAAACATTACTTACACTATCAGAAATAGAAAAGAAAAAAATCTATTTTATATTTTTACAGTAACAATGTAAACAATATTCTATTTATTAAAGCCAAGGATGAATCTCATCAAGTTAGTGTTTTTAAGCATTTTACCTTTATTCCAAAATAACTTAAGGCGGTAACAGTTGAAATAATATATTTTACTTGTGAACTTATGCTCAGTTAATAGTTAACTTTTAACTATTTTTGCATTTTTTCCGGATCATCGGTCAACAAAGCTAGGTAAATGTTGGTCACAGATACGGAGATGTATTTAATTAAGCTGAATACTCACTAAAAACTCCCACAGACAATGTTTTCATGCCATTTAAGTCTTGTTTTGACGTAACAAACTTTTTTAAATTAGTCTTTCCATTATCGCGGATCGCGCACGAAAACAAGAGGCGGGATCTATCGCATAAACCAATCACTGCCGAACAAAACCAGTGACATCCAATCAAATCGCGATGGAGGCATATGCGACGTAACTAATCCTGCTGGTGTCGTTGTTAAACAATGATTATTTAGAAAAACGATTTATACACTTTTTAATGTTATATTTTGTAATATTTGCGTTGTTTTATTTTTGTAATACGAACACGAAATTATAAATCACACACACAAGACTAAATACTAAATACTACAATACATCTAACAAAAATGCTTTATGGTTTACGCTTACAATGATAGGGTAAGAAAAATAAACTTACTTTTAAAATATATTCTCAGAATTTGTCTCATTATGCTTTTTCAGTAAATGTATCTTGTTTTCAGGTAATTTAAATATTTTTTATTGGAAAACAGGACTATGATATTAATTAAGACAACTACTTTTGCAGTATACCCATCCAGTTTTATTCATTTTAAGGGGAGACACTGCAGGCCAAAACACTGTTTTTTTTTTTGTTTTTTTTTTCATGTCAAGTTTGAGATTTTGGGCTTTTTGGTTTTTCATAAAGTGTTTTTTCAGACTAGTGGAAAGAAAACATCCAAAAGACACTGTTAAGTGTTTATTTTATAGCACTTTACTTATTTGTGTCAATAGATTTCAATTACAATACATATTTTTAAAGGCTGTTTTCTCAAAATTAGTTTTTTCTCCTACACTGAGCCCTAAATCTCCACTTCAGTAACATTTACACACACCAAACTTTATATTTTTATTCCTGTCTATATCCTGAAGGTTTTTACAGAAGGATTTGTTCATATGCTTTGTTCATATGTTTATTTGCTTGATTTTATACATTTTATTCCCCCAAAAAATTGTAAAAATATATTGTTTTCTGTCTGTTCTAAGTATTTTCTGAATTATGGAATGACAAAATGAGATACCCAAAAAATATGTCCAAAAAAAAAAAAAAAAAAATGAAACAACAAAACAAAACAAGAATTTTGAAACTGACTTCATCCAGTGTTTTAAATGGAAGGGTGTATGAAATTTATCAGTATATGAGAAAACATTTTCATTAGTGCTGAGAATTTGATTTTATAATTTCTTCCGTTTTGCCTGATGATAGCACGATTCTTCCAGCAGCTAATAATTTTTAACCTTTATGCGATGTGAGTTTACAGAAAACTAAATATTATGCAGTGGCATATTTTGGGACTAGTTTTGACTGAAAATGCCAACTACAAAAACGGGTTTTATTGTGTAGAGCAAATCACAGATTGTGACAGTATCTTATCTGATTAAAGTGTTTAATTCTTTCACAGAGTTCTCTGACTATCAGATTCTAAAGCATGTGTGTAAACATGTTTTTGCCTAAGCTGGTTGCCCTCAGGGCACAATCAAGCCCAGTAAGAGCACCTGCTTCGATTTGTCTTCAAATGTCCTTAAGGGGGCGCTAATGGACCACAGCATTCAACACAGACAAAACTCACAATATGCATTCCAATCAGGGCAGTGCATGGGGGGATATCATTTTTATTGTCATTTAAACTATAAAATTCTATTAAAACAAAACAAACGAAAAAAAAAAAATATATATATAATAAATACAAATAAATGCATTCATTTACATAACATTTATCAATGTCTACAGTAAAAAAACTAAGTCTTATTAAAGCATTTTCAGCCAGTGGAGCAAAAAATACTGTATAAAATTCTCTAAAAATGCTTTATCAGGTAACCTTGTAAAATGTGCTTCATGTGATAATATCTAAATTAATTGGATTTATTGAAGTGCAAAATATTATTCATCATGACTCATTTTTAAACCAAAAATCCTGTTTTTATTCAACAAGTATGCTATTTCATCATCTCATAATAGATGATCCAAACAGCATGTTTTTCCATAAATAACATATGTTTCCCATCACGAGGGTGTGCAAACACAAACCCTTTGTTCTTTATTTTAAAACCTTTTATCAAAAGAGCTGTTACAACCCAAATAATGTGAAAGGTAACATAGTCACATCAAAGCTAACACTGCCGTCCGCGCCGCATACAGCAAGCATCTATAATGTTCCTGGCGCACTACATTACTCTCTGCATCTAACCTGGACCCAATTACAGGGGCCCTGGAACAATTTCACAGAGCTTGTGTGGCTACTCAGCAGATAGAGTTGCCATGGGAGCCAGCGTGATTGAAAAAGAAAAATTACAGGCTGCCAAAAGGCAAAGAGAGAGACAGAGACAGAGAAAATAAAGAGCGTTTTGCTCTTCACAACATGCAAGATATTAGATAAAATGTAAACAATTGTCTTTTCACCTTTTAGCTTGTCTGAAATATCATAGTTAAGTACATGCCCAAACCACCCACTTCCTAAGACTCACAATGATTTTCAGACATGGAACATGTGAAATTCAAAGGAACTTAAACTGTGAACTTACAGTATGCATATATGTAGTGAAAATGCTAAAATAACATAAATGGCGCAAAATAATAGTATCTTTGTACTGTAGTTTGGACTACAAATGAATTATTTGTGCAAATCTAGTTTGTGCAAATCTAGATTGTTTACATCAATTAAAAAAAAAATTGACAGCTGAGTAATAAAAGACAAGAATTATTTTTTTTATTTTTATTTTTTTTTACAATTTCTGACACATTTTTAATACTAACCAATTTACCTAATTTACCATAGGAGTACTATGGTATTTTAGGAAATACCTTGGAGTAAATACTTTGGTACATAAACTTCAGTAGGATGGTATATTTCAAAGTACCATGGTAGTACTATGGTAATAAAAAAAAAAAAACCTTGGTAACAACATGTTTTTGGGACTTATTTGTAGGTTGGGATACAGCGTATTTATTTAATTATTTTTTTAATAATAGCAATGCCATGTCATTTACGAAAAAAGTACCATGCTACCATAGTTTTTGAAAATGTACTGTACCATGCTACTGAACTTTATGTACTATGATATTTATATGGTATCTTAACCTATAAATAAGTCACAGAAAGTATGGTGTTTTTTTACACCATAGCAATACCATGTCATTTATAAATAATAAATAAAACAAATTAATAATAATAATAATAATAATAATAATAAACATGGTACCTTGGTAATACCATATCTTTTGAATACTGTACTGTAAAAAAAAATAAAATAATAATAATAAAGTAAAATATAAAAAAAAGTATAAAATTAAATTAAATAAAAATATAGTACAATGGTAATGCTGTCATAATCGTAGTACATGGATTTTAGTACCATGGTATTTATCATTACTGTATTTTATTTATTTATGTTATAAATGACATGGTATTGCTATGGTACAAAAAAAAAAACAAAAAAAAAAAAACACATGGTGACAACATACTTTCTTGGAATAATTTATAGGTTAAGATACCATGTAAATATCATAGTATATAAATTTCAGTACCATGGTATTTGGTATTTACCACAGTATTCCCCATGGTACAGTACATGTCTAAAACCTATAATATTACCATGATATTACCCAAGTTTTAATTTAATTTAATTTAATTTTATTTTATTTTATTTAATTTTATTTTATTTTATTTATTATTTTTTATTTTATTATATTATATTTTATTTATTTTTATTTATTTAATTTTTTTTATAAATTACATGGTATTGCTATGGTTTAAAAAACATGGTAACACCATACTTTCTGGGACTTATTTGTAGGCTAAGATACCAAGTAAATATCATAGTACATAAAGTTCAGCACCATGTACACAGTACATTTTCAAAAACTAAAAAGCTATAGTATTACCATGGTACCATGTTTATTTTTTATTTTATTTTATTTTATTTTATTTTATTTTATTTTATTTTATTTTATTTTTTATTATTATAAATTACATGGTATTGCTATGATAAAATAAATAAAAAGTTTAAGTTACCATGTAAATATCATAATACATAAAATTCAGTACCATGGTACCATGTTTTTTATATATATATATATATATATATATATATATATATATATGACATGGTATTGCTTTGATGTAAAAAAAAAAAAAAAAAAAAAAAAACATGGCAACACCATAAGTTCTGGTTGTTGGTTAAGATACCATATAAATATTATAGTACATAAAGTTACCATGGTACAGTACATTTTCAAAAACTATAGTAGCATGGTACTTTTTTTGCAAATGACATGGCAGTGCTATTATAAATAAATGGTAACACCACAATGCTTTCTGGGAAGAAAAATGTAAATATCATATTTCATGAATTTTACTACCATGGTGTTTAATATGGTACAATTCATGTCCAAAAGCCACGTTAGTACCATGGTACTTTTTTGTGACAGTAATCCATGATACTGAGTGATTACCACATTGACATTCTGTTCCGTAATATTCCAAGATACAAAATACTTTTTTAAGTGAAAATTCTGACTTGAATCTGAGTGAACCGAAATGTAGAGGTTAGTTAAGGTGACTATCCTCAAACACGAATAGAATGCAGTACATGTGACCAACGGCAGCTTTGATGTTAATGACTACCTTTGCACTGAGAGCAAAAGCAGACAACTACACACACACATACACAGGTGCAAGTCCGACACACCTCACCTCACGCCTCACGGCTGACCACAACATCGAAATATGTGACCGGTAAACAAACAACGTATGAAACAGCAGCGAGCTGCAAGACCCCAGCACCTCGAAATCATTGCCCCATCCACGTTACCATGGCAACGGGTGCAGGCCGATTAAAAACAATGTCTGCGCAAATAACATAATGGGCCATAATCAACACACCGGGAAGCCAGGGGCTCTGCCTGCTGAAAGCGCACATCACCATAACAACGGCAGCTGGTACTCCTCAGTGTGTCTGAACATTTGCTCACCTAATCTGTGATTTTATGACAGAACGAATGAGCGATATGAAAAGAGACGGAGAAGGAAAAGACACACTGAGAGACAGAAAGTAATTTGACTGCTGACCTCTACAAGGTCTACTGTAATCACAACCATTGCTGAGATAAAAAACACCATTTTCTTTTTTCAAAAACTGGTGAATATAGAAGGTTGGATATGCAGGTCATATAAACTGCAAAAGCTACAGAAATTGTATGTAGGGATGCCCTGATGTCAAAAGTTTGGCTGATATCAATATATACACACACACACACACACACACACACACACACACACACACATACACACACTCAGTCAATAGTTTAACAGTTAGATTATTATTATTTTTTTAAAGAAGCCTCTTCTGCTCACCAAGCCTGCATTTATTTGATCCAAAAACAGTACAATTTTGAAATATTTTTACAATTTAAAATAACTATTTTCTATTTGAGTATATTTTAAAATGTAATTTATTCCTGTGATTTCAAAGCTGAATTTTTAGCATCATTACTCCAGTCACACGATCCTTCAGAAATCCTTCTAATATTCTGATTTGCTGCTCAAAAAACATTTACTGTTAATATTTTTAAGTTAAAAACAGCTGAGTAGATTTTTTTTTCAGGTTTCTTTGATGAACAGAAAGTTCAGAAGAACAGCATTTATCTGAAATAGAAATCTTTTGAAACATTATAAATGTCTTTATCATCATTTGATCAATTTAAAGCATCCTTGCTAAATAAAAGTATTAAAAATAATTAATATTACTAATTATTAATACATTAATTAATATTAATTAATTAATAATTCTGAATTAAAATTATTTTAAATAGCAAAAATATTTCACAATAGTACTGTTTTTGCTGTATTTTAGATCAGATAAATGCAGGCTTGGTGAGCAGAAGAGACTTCTATAAAAAAAAACCCATTAAAGATCTAACTGTTCAAAAACTTTTGATTGTAGAGTATGTATGATTGACAGGCGATCTGACCAATCATAATGTCGAATCTGCCATTTTTGTCCAACAAACAAACCAGACAGGATTAACGACGGGGGACCTAACCTTGAAAAATGGTGTGTTGAAGACTTTCCACAGTTGAAAGGTACCTTCTGATGTTTATTCATGTATATTTCACACTACAACTAGTAAGGAGCAACAGATGATCGGTTTGCGTGCAGCTTGCCTTAAAATGAGGCGCTACAGCGATCTGTTACGACACATTAAAGAGCCATAAAACGGTATTTATTGTTTGAATTCATTAAAAAAATACAAAATGTGAAAGCTGAGACTTTGTTTCATACCTAAAATAACCTGCTTTGTCTTGTCTGACGCGTTGACAGACGCTTTGCTTCGACGTGTGTGGTGTGAGTAACGAAAGGGGCGGGTCTTAACAGTTAATTCAACATTTTATGGCTTTTTGCCTTTATAAATGAGATACCTAGAAAGAGAGAGAGAGAGGGAAAGGGGAACAGGATGAGGACATGACACGGGTTTAGATTCAAACCAGCACCCTCTTGAGCATAACTGCTCATATTTTGACAGATAAACCACTGTGCCACATCGCCAAACTATCCAACATCTTTACCGATGATAGTTTCACAAACAACTCTATAAGCTACACTACAGGCAAGCAAGCTGTGATTTATGCATTAGCAAGTAAAACTGTATTTATGTCCTCCTCTGCCTCAGCACTCAGAGTTTGGGTAAATTCAACTGTGGGCTTTGACATTATCGTTGTGTTGCTTGGGGAGGCAGGACATAAAAAAGAGAAACATGTCTTGTAGCTACAGCCATCAGCGTCGCTCATGAGGGAACACAGGCGCGGAGCTCACCGAGTTACTCTGGCACGACGGGAGAAGAGTTGGTGTGATGAGACAAAACCGAGCGACGACTCGTCTGTCATTTCCCTCGCAATCAAAGCGAAAGAAAAGAGAAAAAAACTAAAGAAACAGATCCACAGAATGTAGAGGCCATTGAATAGAGTGACCTTTGAAAGACTTAAATTGTGTTGAAAAGTAGCACTCAGTGACATTTCAAACACTCGGTTGAGTATGAGGTATCTGAAAGCTTAAACTGTAAAAAAAGAAATACACTAAGCTGGTAGCTGAAGAAAATAAAAAAAAGACGTATTTAAAAAGACAGAGTATGAGATAAGAGAAACCGATTGGAAAAGCACAAGGGATTCTAGGATGTAACTGAATATCAAATAAATTAATAAATTGCTAAATAAATAAATTAGTAAATTATATATTTAATTAATTAAAATATTTTTATACATGTTTTTATATAATATACTATGTATAATATATTAAGTTAACATGTTATTCAATATACATTGTATATAAGGGTATATATAGGAGTTTTATTACAGTTTATTTATATATTTATATATATCTAGAATATATACTAATATATATGTGCTTATGATGGTATCTTGTATACATATTTATATATAAATAATTACATAATATATAATTTATATATTTAGTCATAAATAATTTAATAATGTTTTATACATATATTCATAATTAGTTTATGACAGTATATCTGTGTGTATAATTATATATAATTTATATATTTAATTCATATATTTTGTTATTTTATATTTAAACATTATATATATTTTATCATTTTAGAATATATAATTTAGAGAATATATACACACATATATATATAAAAATTCTAATATATATATAAAAATTGTAATTTATATATATATATATATATATATATATATATATATATATATATATATATATATATGTTATTTACATTACATATTATTTATATGTATTATTGTAATTTATATGTATATATAATATAAATAATATAAATAAATTCTCTCTCTCTCTATATGTGTGTATGTGTGTTTGTTGTTTGTTTATATACATTTTTCTATATAAATAATAATATAGTAAATAATTTATATATTTAGTACATATATACTTATAAATATGTTTATATATATGTAATTTATGAAAGTATGTGTGTGTATATATGATTATATATAATTTATATAATTAATTCATATTAATTAGTATAATTATGTGTTTATGATGTTTGTTTATATACATATTTTTATATAAATAATTCAATTATAAATAATTTATATATTTAGTTCATATATAATTTCTTATAATAATTTATTCTATTTACATATATTTATAAATATGTAGTTTATATACATATATATGATTATATATAATTTATATAATTAATTTATATATTTAGTTTTATATATATAGATTAATTATATAATTATACAAATTAAATATATAATTTATATAATAATGTATAGATTATATACTTGACATTTTATATATATATATATATATATATATATATATATATATATATATATATATATATATATATATATGCTGTGCTATCATGCTATCAATAGTAAAACATCTTACAGTTGTAGAATTACAATCTATTAAAAATGAAAATAAACAACTACTTGTCACATATTTGGAAAATCAGCACACATTTGCACCCATAAAGCTATGAACCGTCACACAAATTGACAGAACCATTTAAATTTCATTGCCCTCTTAATTGAAGAATTTAAGTTTGAACGAATTGTGCATTCAGCATCTAATTCTGCCACTAATGAATAGCTAATGAATAAATAGGCTGCACAATGTTTCACTTTGTGGAATGGAACGTCTAAAATCCCACTTTCATTTTATCAGACACTTGGTATTCCGGCGCTGTTGTCCCTGACTAACTACGATGGCAAAATGTTGTCTCTGATCGCCTCACCTCACAGGACTCCGAGCAGCTGTCCTGACAAGCTCTGGGTGCTCTTTAAACCACAAAGAAAGGGCAAAAGCTAAGCATGCTAATGGTGTGGAAACCCCACACCAGCAGTCAGCAAGAGTAGACAAGATCACACACATTGCAGTCGGTTTTTTTCAGTCAGAAGCTCACCAACCTAATTCAGATGAAAAGATAACATGAAATCAAGTACGGAAGGAGTACTGGTCTAACTGCTGTGCTCAATGTTTAGGAACAGTGTTGATTTTGGTTAAATGATCATGCATGGAGGCAGTAGGGGGAGTGTTTTGCTAAGAGAATGAGGGTACAGACCTGTTCCCAGAGCCACTGTCCTGCATTTCAATGCGACTGCTGCAGTAATTATTGGTAATGGCAGTGATTATAAAAATGACACAGCAAACGCAATTTTGCCCCAATTTGCAAAGCTAATGTTGCTTAATTAGCTCCCAAAATGAGGGCTTTTGAAGGTAAAACCACATTTTTGCTTTGTCTTGAAGATAAATTGTTGTACTCAAGGGCATTTTAGCACCTATACAGATGTGAATGCGATATTGTTGACTAAAAAAAAAAAAAAAAAAAATTAACAGACATTTTTTAGTTAAAAAACAAAATATATATATATATATGTATATATATATATATAAATTTTAGACAATATTGTGTGTGTGTGTGTGTATATATTATATTAAATTAATATATCATATAAGAATTAAATATAGAAAAAAAATAATATCAAAATAATTTTACATATTCTATTAATATTTCATATAAATAAATGTTTCTACTTATTTTATTTATAATATATTACAATATATGAACAATAATAATTCCAAAAATAATTATATTATTATATTAGAAATTTATTATAAAGATAAAGAAACGTATTATAATTATAAAGAATTAAATATATACATTTATATACAAAAATATCTGTTATTATTTAATTAATAATGTTATGTTAATTAATAATTAAATATACATTTACCTATAAAATATATAAAATATTATAATAAAATATACTTCATACAATATTACGTATTATATTAATGTAATGCAATGTGATGTAAATTTAATATGTAATAAGAATATGAAGCTTGTGTGTGTGTGTATATATATATATATATATATATACACACACACACACAAAATTATATACAATATTAAATTAATATATAATATTATAAGAATAAATATATAAATTTAAATATAAAATATATTAAAGTAATATTAAAATACTATTATATATAACATTAATATTTAATATAAATATACATTTTTATGCTTATTTAACTTATAATATTAACAATATACAATTCTTTAAATATTGATAGTTTTTATAGTGTACAGTTTATATTACAATTAAATTATATAAACTATTTAATAATAATAAAATATTAAATTAAAAATTTAAATATAATATTATACATACCTGCAAATAAGCCTACCACATGCAAACAACTGAATGCAAGAATTTCTGAATGCTTCATATTTCTGTCATAGTTCACCCTGTAAGGTAAACACCGCAGGAAAATCTCTCACAATAGATTAAAGGTTTCATGCAAATGGAGTAGGCCTACATTGCAATCTAATATGATGCTCCATCTCCCTCGGTGACGGATGTGTGACCAGCTTTGCTGTAAATTTTGTGTTGCGTTAAGGCTACGCACTACGCGCTCGTTCTTTCAGCTGATTTAAGACAGAGCCGCGGAGGGCCGAGTGGGTCTTGCACTCGTGCAGCCGCCGCCGGTACCTGCCAGTGACTGGTAATGACAGAGTAATGGGAGGGGCGCGGGAAAAACGGGAGGGCAACAGGGCAGAAACACGGTGCCAGCAGGAAGAGCAGATAAAGTGGCAGCAATAAAAATTATATGACTACATACATCATCCTGACAGCATATAATTTTATCTGAGAGGGCAGGGCCTTTCTGCTTGCTTTGAAATGGATGTGGTACCTAGAATCCGTCTGGCGTGCGCGGAGGTGCTAGAAGAGGAAAGCCTCCTCATCTTCAGCTCTTTCTACATACTTGATGCTTCTCCAGGGGTCGTGGGCGTTTAATAGCATTTTACATAATGCTATGTTCAATGTCCTTTTGACTTCTTTAGGAAACTTGAGAATTTCACTTTTTGGGCTCTTAAAGAACATGGAGCTTTAGCCTACATCTTTAGGGAGCAGGGGAGTAATTCAGTTTCAGACAATTGAATTGAAATGCATTCTCATTTGATGTAATTATAGAGGAACTTGAGTGAACCCAAAAATAGGATAATCACCATCGCGCAATTGGTAGATACGTCTCAGCGGTAAGCGACAATTGCTTTGGTTAATGGAGAGGTGTTTGTGTGGCTTTCTTAAAGGGCCGGCCGAAAGGCCTTTCGCGAAAACCAATTACTTCTTATTCCGTGCCGCCTCCCACGGTCACACAATAAGCAAAAACAGGAGGTAATTAATCCAGCGCTGTACTCACAAGACAGCTCCGGCGTCTCAGAAGGACAGCTGGATTAATAATAAAGGAATTCTGTTTATCGCTTTACAAAGACCTGAAATAGACATGCAGGGGAATACAGCAGGATGGTAAACACTGGTGTAGGCTACTTTCAGGGATTAAGAAGTATTGAAAAAACTTAAGTGTTCTTACTAACATAGTAACCTCGGTAAGTGGATATCCACCTTATTTTTCCCGTAAGAGTGGGCGTGGCCATTTGTAAATTTAATGTGACTGGCTTCTGGTCTCATCCATCTAGCTATTTTTAGTTGTAGAAAAAAAACTTGTTTTGCTGCTTGATATTGCAAAATGGTGTGTTATTTTGGTAAAATAATTAACATTTTGCAGTTTCTGCAAGGTGTATGTAAACTTGTGACCGCAGCTGTACCTTAGAATTCTTGTGATTGCAAAGCTAGATTTTCAGCAGTCATTACTCCAGTCTTAACCCTGCAGAAATGCTGATTTAGTATTAATATTAATGTTGAAAACAGCTGTGCAGTTTAATCTTTTTGTGGAAACATGATTTTTTTTTTTTTTTCAGTGTTCAAAAGCAAAGCATTTATTTTAAATAATAATTATGAAATAATTATAAATATCTTTAATATCACTTTTGATATCAGTTTCAAAAGTCTTGCTGAATAAAATGTACCAATATAAAAATAAAATTAATTTCTTTCAAAAAGTTAACTTACTGACTCAATATTTTTAATATACTTTATTTATTTAATTTTTTTTTTTTTTAAGTGAAATGTCGATACTTTGCAACACTGATAATATTCTTGAAAGTACCATATTAAAAAAATGAAATAAGAAAGCCCAATTGCAAGTTTACATCTCACAATTCTGAGAAAAAAAAGTCAGAATTGCATGATATAAACTCATAGTTCTGACTTTTTTTTCAGAATTGCATGATATAAACTCATAATTGCGAGAAATAAAGTCAGACTTGCGAGATAAATTCATTTTATCAATTCTGCAATTCTGACTTTTTTCTCACAATCGCGAGTTTCTATCTCACAATTCTGTTGTCTCAGAATTGAGATATAAACTCCAATTTTGAGGAAAAAGGGACTTATTTTATATCTCAGACTAAGTAACTTTATTTTATATCTCATAAATCTGAGAAAAAAAGTCAGAATTGTGAGGTTTTTTTTGTTTGTTTGTTTGTTTTTGGGGGGGAAATTGATATAGGGACCATGATAATACCATTTTATCCTTTTAAGTACCATGTAAATAATACTTTGGGATGTGGTACACATTCAGCACCATGGTAGTCCATTAATCACAAAACCATGGTCTAAAATTGTTTTGAAAATAATCCTAATTTGAAATCACATTTATTATTTGGACAAGTAGTGTGATAATACCACAGTATTCTAACCATACCAGGATATTTATTCTTTGAGGCACCTTGGTGTACCACAGTACATGAATATTGTAATCATTCAGTACTATAGCCAGCCTATATGTCTAAATTACCTTGTTTTTCAAGCACGTACCATTACCACAGCCTCTGGATGTAGCAAATCAGGTGACATCTCACATTCCCTCTTGACAGTACCACAACAAAAGACAGACCGATAAAAATGCTGCATTTTTAGCATTTATGTTTTTACAGCATGTAAAAGACCAGAAACATAAATCTTACAAATCTCACATGCAGACTTGAACTTCTGATAGCGTTTTGTGAGAGGCAGACGCAGTGACAGAAATGTTTTATTGCCATGGTAACGCAGGCCTCCAGTGTTTTCAGTCACAATGGCAGTGTCAACCTGGGTCCCTCGGGGAACTTGTCATAGGCAATCTCACACTGGCTTTGACATGTCGTGACACCGCTTGACCAGATTAAAAAGATTATACGCCGTCTCCCTGGTTTTCCTCTGAAGGTCAGCTCTGTTTAGTGTTACTGCCCTGAGTGAGCAAACATGGCAACCAGCCTTAAATCAACAGACCTGCGCCTGGCAAATTGTCACGAATCACAACAGACTGGAATGAATGTCACTGCCGTTCTACGGACTGAGAAGTATTATGTGTGAAGTCGGTCATGACAGGGTAAAATGATGCACTACGCTTTAAGCCGAGCTGACTTGATGTGATGCATAAGTGGTTGCGTATTTCCAACACCTGCTCTGGGAAGTGATCACAACAGTGCATTTATTTGTAGTTCTATGTACAATTTTCAATGCCAGGTGCATTTTACATAAATTAAAACTTCAATACAAACACATTAGGTATCACGCTCATAGCCTGATTCGCTTTTCCTTTTCTTATTTTTTTGAGTTCCTTCCTCTGATTTCTCACAGTTGTCCGTTGACAGATGTGATGCCTGTGAACTTGGAAAGGTCTGACCCGAAGCAAGTACTTGTCGCACGGTCACATTTACCCGAGACGTCTGCAAGTACCAGGAGCAAACATCCCAATCCTCTTCTGACACGCTTTGGATGAGGTCATTGTCTTGTGCCTCCGTCTCCAGTCTCTGGCCCAGGCAGGATGGCAGCACGTTTCCAGCGGGGGCGGGGACTATGCAGGGTACGGCGTGATACAGTAGGCGGCTCGGTCCTGACATCACCATTATGTCACCGCTGTTCATGAACATGGCCGTGGGCCGGTCTTCACGCTTAGTCCCGCCCAACAGGAAAACAGCAGTCTGCCCAAAACTAACATCAAAGGACAAAAGGGTTTTTATGCTGTATGGAAAAGATGCTACATGCACAACCTCTGTATGTCCAATTATGAACACTGCTTTTCGCATCATGTTGGAATGACTGTATTTAGTAGTGGAATACACATGAGCATAACCATCGTCGTCATAACGACCATTATTTTCTGGGAATCGCTATTCAAACACTACAAATAATGGGTATGAATTAGACTGTGCTGCAAACAATCAAAATAAAAATTCTATTTTAACTTTTTTTAAAAATTATTATTTCTTTAAAATAATTTTTAAATTATGACCAAAATCTATTGCTTCCATGATTCTTTTTTTTTTTACGATTTAATTTTTTTTTTGGTGGCGGGGGGGGTTAACTGGTGACTTTCTTTGCACCATGACTTTTGAAATGGGAGCGTGTCATTTAAAGGAGTTCACTTCCAGAAGAAAAATTCACAGATAATTTACTCACCCCCTTGTCATCCAAGTTGTTCATGTCTTTCTTTCTTCAGTCGCAAAGAAAATATGTTTTTTGAGGAAAAAATTTCAGGATTTCTCTCCATATAGTGGACTTTAATGGTGCCTGCGAGTTTGAACTTCCAAAATGCAGTTTAGAAGAAGGGTCTTATCTAATTAAACAAACGGTTATTTTCTAAAAAAAAGGACAATTTATATACTTTTTACAAATGCTCGTCTTGTCTAGCTCTGCGTGAGCTGTGTATTATGGTTCAAGACAGTTAGGGTATGTTGAAAATCCCATCTCATTTTCTCCTACAACTTCAAGATCGTCCTACATTGCTGCAGAAGTACCGGCTCAGTGTTTACAAAGTGAATGTGCAAAGAAGATCAAACGCCCTTTAAAAAAAAAGGTAAAACAGCAATGTAGGAGAAAATGAGATAGGAGTTTTTTGACATACCCTTACTGTCATGAACCGGAATACACAGATGTCACGGAGAGCTAGACAAGATGAGGTTAAAAAGTATATCAATTGTACATTTTTGTTAGAAATTAATCGGTCGTTTTGCTAGATAAGACCCTTATTCCTCGGCTGGAATCATTTAGAGCCCTTTGAAGTTACACTGAAACTGCATTTTGGATGTTTGAACTCAGGGGCACCATAGAAGTCCACTATATGGAGAAAAATCCTGAAATGTTTTCCTCAAAAAACAATTTCTTTGCGACTGAAGAAAGAAAGACATGAACATCTGAAAAGTGTTGGTCATAAATTTTGATTAATTTTTTTAGATAAATTTAAATAAAGTTCCATTTATCAGTAGTGAAAACACAATTTAATTCAAAACGTCTTTTCCCATCATTCTATGGAAGCCCATTTCCACCACTGAATAAAAATATAGTTTATATTAAAAGATATAAACTCACAATTGTGACCTTTTTCTCAGAATTGCGAGTTTATATCTTGCAATTGTGATTTTTTCCCCAGAATTGCAAGTTTATATCTTGCAATTGCTACTTTTTCTTAGAATTGTGAGTTTATACCTCACAATTGTGCTTTTTTTCTCAGAATTGTAAGTTTATATCTCACAATTGTGATTTTTTTTCTCAGAATTGTGAGTTTATATCTCGCAATTGTGACTTCTTTTTTAGAATTGTCAGTTTATATCTTGCCATTGTGACTTTTTCTTGTTGTGAGCTTATATCTCACAATTTTGACTTCAGAAAAAAAGTCAGAATTGTGAGGAAAAAAGTCAGAATTGTGAGTTTTTATCTTGCAATTCATACTTTTATAATAAGCAGTTGTGAGTTTACATTTCCCAATTCTGAGAAAAAAAAAATTGCAATAGCACTTTTTGAATTTTTTATTCAGCAGTGGAAACTGGATTCCATATCATTCTGTGTAGCAGCACAGAAATAATAAAATGCATACACTACTGTTTAAAAGTGGGGGGTTCATAAGATTTTTAGAGTTTTTGATCAAAAATACAGTAAAACAGTAACATTGTAAATATCACAGTTTATCAAATTAATGCATCCTTTCTCAATGTATTGGCCGCAAACAGTTGAATGATGTCTTAATTCTTAGTTCTAAAAAAAAGGCTTCCTGTCTTTATTTGAAGCACAAAACGTTAAATTGCCCAGCACATCCATGTCAATTAATCCAAACCCACTTGAATGGCTTCCACCCTAATAAGTAATATGAGTCAGTATATGGAGCTAAAATTTGTATTAATATTCCTCACCTGAAAGACAACAAAGGTCGGGTATGGTCGAGCTCTGATTCATCAACATGGATTCCAAGTGATGAATCAGATCGGTAGTAGTTGAGAATGCCCGCCTCTGCGTTAAAACCAGGAAATCCACAGGCTGCTGCTACTTTGTGAGCCAGCGAGTGAAGTTCCTTGGGGAAGGGAGTGTAGTGGTCTGGGGAGTAAGTCTGCAGAATTTAAAAAAAAATGCGTCAGAAAACTACGCCACTTTACATGCCTCATTATAGTACAATGGAGTAAATGCCTCTCATTACAGAAGTAGGCTTTTCACTATAGGTAGTCATTTAGCAGTCACTTTTATTCAAAGCAACTAGGGTTAATGTCCTTGTTCAAGGGCACAAAAGTCAACCTACATCATTAACCATGTATGGAAGCATATTTCTGCAATGGAATAAAAAATAAAAAAGGTAATTGCGACTCTGCAATCTCACAAATATTAGTTAATATTTCACAAGTCGGACTTTTTCAACAATAAGCTCTTCAACAATACACAGTTCCAAGAAATGTCAGAATTGTGAGATATAAACTTGCAATTGTGAGAGGGAAAAAGTCATAAATACCTGCTCTTTTACTATGAAATGTACACTGACCAAAATTATAAACGCAACACTTTTGTTTTTGCCCCCGTTTTTCATGAGCTGAACTCGAAGATCTAAGACTTTTTCTATGTACACAAAAGGCCTGTTTCTCTCAAATATTGTTCCCAAATCTGTCTAAATCTGTGTTATTGAGGACTTGTCCTTTGCTGAAAAAATCCATCCACCTCACAGGTGTGGCATATCAAGATGCTGATTAGACAGCATGATTATTGCACAGGTGTGCCTTAGGCTGGCCACAATAAATGGCCACTCTAAAATGTGCAGTTTTACTGTATTGGGGGGGGTCCAAAAACCAGTCAGTATCTGGTGTGACCACCATTTGCCTCACGCAGTGCAACACATCTCCATCGCATAAAGTTGATCAGGTTGTTGATTGTGGCCTGTGGAATGTTGGTCCACTCCTCTTCAATGGCTGTGTGAAATTGCTGGATATTGACAGGAGCAGGAACACGCTGTTGTATACGTCGATCCAGAGCATCCCAAACATGCTTAATGGGTGACATGTCCGGTGAGTATGCTGGCCATACAAGAACTGGGATGTTTTCAGCTTCCAGGAATTGTGTACAGATCCTTGCAACATGGGGCCCTGTATTATCATGCTGCAACATGAGGTGATGGTCGTGGATGAATGGCACAACAATGGGCCTCAAGATCTCATCACGGTATCTCTGTGCATTCAAAATGCCATCAATAAAATGCACCGGTGTTCTTTGTCCAAAATATACGCCTGCCCATACCATAACCCCACCACCATGGGCCACTCGATCCACAACGCTGACATCAGCAAACCGCTCACCCACACAACGCCATACATGCTGTCCGCCATCTGCCCTGTACAGTGAAAACCGGGATTCATCTGTGAAGAGAACACCTCTCCAAAGTGCCAGACGCCATCGAATGTGAGCATTTGCCCACTCGAGTTGGTTACGACGACAAACTGCAGTCAGGTTGAGACCCTGATGAGGACGATGAGCATGCAGATGAGCTTCCCTGAGACGGTTTCTGACAGTTTGTACAGAAATTCTTTGGCTATGCAAACCGATTGTTGCAGCACCTGTCCGAGTGGCTGGTCTCAGACGATCTTGGCGGTGAAGATGCTGGATGTGGAGGTCCTGGGCTGATGTGGTTACACGTGGCCTGCGGTTGTGAGGCCGGTTGGATGTACTGCCAAATTCTCTGAAATACCTTTCGAGACGGCTTATGGTAGAGAAATGAACATTCAATTCACGGGCAACAGCTCTGGTGGACATTCCTGCAGTCAGCATGCCAATTGCACGCTCCCTCAAAACATGCGACATCTGTGGCATTGTGCTGTGTGATAAAACTGCACATTTTAGAGTGGCCTTTTATTGTGGCCAGCCTAAGGCACACCTGTGCAATAATCATGCTGTCTAATCAGCATCTTAATATGCCACACCTGTGAGGTGGATGGATTATCTCGGCAAAGGAGAAGTGCTTACTAACACAGATTTAGACAGATTTGTGAACAATATTTGAGAGAAATAGGCCTTTTGTGTACATAGAAAAAGTCTTAGATTTTTGAGTTCAGCTCATGAACAATGGGGGCAAAAACAAAAATGTTGCGTTTATAATTTTGGTCAGTGTAAAAAAAAGTGGATGTTTTGTCTTTGTGGCAAAATGCAAACATGACTTTAACATCATGATTGACATAACTGTTAAAAGAGCTTTTGCTGCATGTCTTTCTCCTCTGCTTTCGCAGTGGGTCATTGTCAGCGGTTATGTGTGAAAGTATAATCAATGGACAATCATATGAACACAGCCTCTCCAAAGAGCTGAATTAGCGCCTTAGGTGTCTGATCTGAGCGGGGTGAATGCCTCAGCCTTCAGTTCTACTTAAAGGGAAGAGGAAAGAGTCTCTGCTTAAAATTCACTGATTGCCGTCAGACGTTCGGCAGTGTCAAACCAACATCAGAGCTAATGAATCCGGTGTGCACCTCCTGACTGATTTAATAGGACAGAAGACTAAACACTTTTATGTAATTAGCATATAAACGAGACAGGCAGACATCAGGCCTGTACAATTAGAGATGAAATGTCCTGAAAGGAGCAAATAATGCTAATAAGATCCTGGACAATGTTCTCCCTCTTTTTCTTTCTGCAGGAAAAAAAACAATAGGCTCCAGAGCAAAAAACCTATTTTTGAAATAAATAAAAAGTATGATAATAGTATATACTGGTAATGTTAGACTAATTAGAAAACCCTTCAAAAATTTGGATTTAGATTTTTAATATTTTATGCTCACCAAGGCTGTATTTTAGATACCAAGGCTATAAACAGAATAAAAACATTAATATTGTGAAATATTATTACAATTTGAAATAACTGTTTTCTATTTTTATATATTGAAATACTAATTTATTCCTGTGATGGCAAAGCTAAATTTTTAGCATCATTATTCCAGTCCTCTGTGTCACATGATCCATCAGAAATCATTCTAATATGCTGATTTGCTGCTCAAGAAACATTTCTTGGTTTCTCAGTGTTGGTTGTGGTGCTTATTGTTTTGTGCAAACTGTGAACATTTTACAGAATTCTTAAATCTTATTGTTACATGGTTGTACTCTCATTGTTAAAATTATGTTATAACAGCAGATAAAAAGCACATTAGAGAGTGAATGTAGTACCTTGGAGTTCCAATCATAGTGGTAACCCAGTGTCACCCAGCGCAGTTTTTCTAGTAGAGTCTTGGGCTCTCTTTTCCCACAGCCTTTCCTCCTGCAATAATACACAGACCCATTCAGATAAGGAACAGTGTGAGATGGATCAGGTGCAGTGCAGCAGCACAAACCTTTTACACAAATGTTTTGTGATAAAGAGGCTCTAACAAACAGCAAATCCTCAAATCTACCATCTAGGTCCCAGTAAAATTACCACAGACCGAGCCACAAGAAAAGCATTTATGAGGACGGAGACACTCAAAATACATATATAACATATGTTTTATTCTAAAAAATTGCCTAAACGTAAAGAAAAAGTATAATACAATTATATTCCACTAAATTCCCAATGCAAGGGTTCCCAAAAGATCTTAGACTTACCCAATAACATCTATACTTTTTTCCCAGATGTTTTCAGTCTCCACAGATGACATATGCATATCCAGGTTACACACATTGGGTTTCTGTGGATAGGTCTTCAGACACTGCTTTACCCAGTATTGCTGAGAACCCGGCAGGAATGGGTTGGATATAAAGATAAACCCTACATTCCAACAGTGACAATATAGTTAATTTAATCTCATCTAAAGTAAACAGGAAGACATGGAGGACAACATATCAAGGACCGATATTTAAACATGTTTTATACAGTGTTCTATGTTCTCACATATTTACATAATCACCTCTCACATAGAAAATCAAGCTTGAGAACATACAGCTCGATGTTTATTATTTAAAACCGCCACCAGTCTATATAAACCATACCTGGATATCCATGAAGACCAAATGCCCTCCATTCTTTTACTGGCCGAAGACCAGCTTTGGAAGCATCTTCCTCACTTATAGGAGTGGTGTTAAGTTCACAGGTAAAAACCTAGCAAGGCAGACACTTTTGATGACTAGAAGCCCGAAACTGAATTTGTGTCAAGTTCTGTAGGCATCTAATATTATACTCATAGCCAAATGTGACCCTGGACCACAAAACCAGTCATAAGTAGCATGGCTATATTTGTAGCAATAGCCAACAATAGGGGTCAAAATGACCCATTTTTCTTTTATGCCAAAAATCATTAGAATATTAAATAAAGATTATGTTCCATGAAGATATTTTTTTAAAAATTCCTACCATAAATATATCAAAACTTTTCGATTAGAAATTTTTGGATTAGTAATATGGATTGCTAAGAGCTTCTTTTGGACAACTTTAATGGCGATTTTTTTTTTAAGTATTCTGATTTTTTTTTGCACTCAGGTTTTCAAATAGTTGTATTGGCCAAATATTGTCATATCCTAACAAACCATATATCAATGGAAAGTTTATTTATTCAGCTTTCAAATGATGTATAAAGCTCAATTCTGAAAAAAAAGACCCTTATGACTGGTTTTGTGGTCCAGGGTCACAAATAAGTCATAGCATATTCTAAAAACGGGTTAATATTAACAATAATATACAAGTAAAGACGTATAATGTCACAAAAATAAACATGGAAATATTCATCAAGTCTGAATATCACACCTTGTCATTAGAAGGTCCGGTTTAATAAACACTGCACTTAGTCAGATTAGTTTATAAAAACAGATAATTAAATGCTCTAATAACTTATTAATATCATTAATAATACTATACACCGTTTAGGAAAGACTTATACTGTCAGAGTTAATGAATATGGGAATATTCCGTATGAATGGCTCACCTTGTCGTTACAAGGTTTGGAGAAATTAATGACCTCACTGAAGTCTGGAGGAGGATTTCTCCTCTTGTAAAACTTGAACAATTTTCTAAAAGCATCTTCTCCATGCTCCACTATGGAGGCTGCCATCTTTGCCGTCATCTTGTGACCTTTCTACCTCTGACGTCAACGATACAAATCGTCGATTTGATTTAGATATATTTATTTTGTAACGCAAATAAAATAACAACTATTAACATAAACTGTATTTTAACGCAATGTTTTAAGTTTCTAACTTGTATAGATTAATGGAATAAATATTATTTCTTCTGGTCACGTGGTCGGGGTCACCGTCAGCTTCTTTCGCAAGGACGAAACATGGCGGGGACAGCAGCAGGCAAGAAGGTGTTTGAAGTATTTGTGTCAAAATTACCATGGACCGTCGCAACGAGTGAGTACAGGATGTTATTTAATCAGTGATTTTACATCAGATTAAATAAATGTTAAGTGTGTAAGTAAATTAAATAAGTCACTATCCATACATAACTCCGAAGCATCTTTGGTAGTACAGAATATAATCATGGTTTGTATGTAACGTACAATAAACAGTTGTCTAATGTATGTTACTGCTCGGTTTCAGGGGAAGTTAAAGAATATTTTGGGCAGTTTGGCCAGGTGAAGAAGTGTCTACTGCCATTTGTAAGTATAAGTTCTAAAAATGCACTAAGATTTAATGTTTCATCTTATTAAAATCCTGTAGTGCTGAGATGACTTCTCTCTTGTCTAACAGGATAAAGAGACTGGTTTTCATAGGGGTTTTTGCTGGATAGGGTTCTCTACAGAGGAAGGACTGCAGAATGTATTACAAAAGGATCCTCACATCATTGAAGGAGCAAAGGTGAGTGGGAACTAGATTGGGAACTACTGGTCATAGATTTCTGTGGTAAATGTTGTAGGCTGAACATCTGCATCTGCAAAAATATCATTTTCGATTTTCATTTGAATGCAGCTCCAGGTGCAGAAAAATAGAAAACCATTTTCTGGAAGAAAATCAAACAAAGAAGCAGAGGACATCTGAAGAGAAGACATCAGAAATGATCTGATTTCAAGTGTCATGTCTTCAGTAACACAGAATTGTATTTATTGTGGATGTCTCTTCATTTTTTCAGAAGCCAAACTTTAATGAGTGTTGATTATTGTTTTATTGTCTAGTGTTTTTTTTCTTATAAAACATCTAATGAAATGTGATTCAAATAAAATAAAAATTTGGGAAGTCATTTGCTGTGTTGGCTACAGTTAACTTTTCTTTGTCAGTCTATCCACTTTCGTGTGTATTTTTGCCTTTCACAAAAATTCAAAAGCGCTCTCTAAAAAAAAAAAAAATATATATATATATATATATATATATATATATATAATATATAGAATATATTTATTATCAGTGCTGGAAACAGTTTTACTGCTTAACATTTTTTTGGAACCTGTGATACTTTTATCAGGATTCTTTGTTCAATTAATAGGGTAAAAAGAACAGCATTTATTTAAAATCGAAAGGTTTTTTAACAATATACGCTACTGTTCAAAGGTTTGGGGTCAGTTTTTGACATATGTACATTTTTATGTATATATATATATTTTTTTTTAAAGAAATTAATACTTTATTTGCCAAGTATGTGTTAAATTAATAAAAGGTGATAGCACAGATTTACATTGATAGAAAAGATTTATATCTGGAATAAATGCTGTTCTTTTTAACTTGTTATTCATTAAAGAATCCTGAAAAAAAGAATCATAGGTTCCAAAAAAATATCCAAAAAAACTGTTTCCAACATTGATTCTAATAATAAATCAGCATATTAGAATGATTTCTGAAGGATCATGTGACACTTAAGACTGGAGTAACAGCTGATGAAAATTCAGCTTTGCATCACAGGAATAAATTATATTTTGAAGTATATTAAAATAAAAAACAGTATTTTATATTGTAATAACATTTTGCAATATTACTGTTTTTTTCTGTATTTTTCATCAAATAAAGGCAGTCTTGATGAGCACAAGACTTTTTTAAAAAACATTACAAGTCTTACTGATCCCAAAGTTTTGAGCAGTAGTGTGAATATCTCACCAATGGTGAGAGTTTGGGACATGGCTGCCTTAGCTGGTCAGGAAACAGAAATCCAGATTTATTTAAATTATAGAAATGCAAGCAAAATTCAAAGGTATATGCAACCTATGGAAGCCCATTTCTGTCACTGAATAAAAAAATTTAGAAAAGGTAATTGTGACTTTTGTGACATTCTAAAAAATGAAGTCAGAATTGCATGATATAAACTTGCAAATCTGAGAAATGAAGTCAGAATTGCGAGATATAAACTCGCAGGTCTACTTTTTTTCTCAGAACTGCATGATATAAACTCTCAATTGCGAGTTATAGTCAGAATTGCGAGAAAAATTCAGAATTCTGAGAAATAAAGTCTGAATTGCAAGACATAAACTTGCAATTCTTACTTTTTTCTTGCTATTCTGATTTTATTTCTAGCAGTTGTGAGTTTATATCTAACAATGCTGAGAAAAAAGTCAGTATTGCGAGTTTATATCACACAATTTTGATAAAAAAAAAAGTAAGAACTGTGAGATAAAAAGTAGCAATAATCTTTTTTTATTTTTTGTTTAGTGGTGGAAAGGGGCTTCCGTAGTGACCCGCCGATACATCCACAAAAGAAGAAAATTCAAAGAGAAAAGACTGTAGGTAAAACAAGCATACTCAATGGCAGTGTTTTACAAAATGGAGGAAATAATGGGTTTCATTTATGTGACTAGTTAAAAAGTATTCCTAATATGTTGGACATTTATTGAAAGTAGACTACTTTTACTTGTTGACACGTCTTCACTTATAGACTCGTAAGAGCTGTGTCTGTAATGTTTGAGTTGGGGGAGGCGTGACGCATGAAAAGGTGTTTGCAAAGGTTGTTTGAAGACGTTATATATTTTTTTTGTCACTTGATGACACTAGCAGTGCAGAAACTGCCTATATCATTAATTCCTTATTACTTCTACGTGTAATAGATAAGTGATAACTTGAGTGTTTTATGTATAGCTTAGGTTATGCAAATGCATTAAACAGTTAATCAGTGTCGTTAATTTATTTAGAGGTTAATCAAGGCTGCATCTAGGGTGACTTTGCTAATGTTCCGGTCACATTATCTGACCGAGCTCATGTCATATTAAATCTTGTCACGCTCCATCACTACCCTGTCCTCTAGACCTGAAAGAAAAAGTGTATATAATGTGTTTACGTCTTAAAATAGATCTGTTGCCTGAGGTTCCCAGTAAGAAGAATGTGGTTGAAATCGTTTTGCTTTTTAATGCTGTGAACATCTGCTCAGTCATGTCATTTAATTGAAAAAATGAGATATGGTCATTAATTTTTGTACTTACATCCACTAACTATAATTTAATGTTGTGGTACTTATCTGAAAACGTTAAAATTAAATTTCAATCATGAGAATGTATGTGTGTGAGAAAATAAATCATAGCTGTGCTGGTTTCTCACATTAATAATAGCTTAAAATATTTTATATTTAGGGTTAATTTAATTTTTAAATGGCATTGATGGGTATTTTTCCACTATTGACTGAATATAATTTTAAACTACAATGACCATGATGCATTGCGCGCCACGCACGTTGCGCTGTCAACAGAGACGCCATAGTTGAAAGGTCACAGACCGGTTAGTGGATGACAGCGTGAGTCAATGAAGGTAAATTAATCAGCTGTTCTGTGATTCTTTAATATATTTTAATATACATTAATCACAGGTAATAACTCATACATCATGCAATAAAACGGTGGCGGTTAATTTGTTATATTCTCTCTGTGTGTTACGCAAGCGTTGTGTAACACAAACATTATTTGTGATCAGCTGTGATCACACCGACTGATGTTATGAATGAAACAGGTTCACTTGTACTTCAGTTACCTTTGTTTAAATGTGCAGTGGTGGTGTTTCATTTAACTCCTTCATAAATGTGATAAATATCGTAATATTTCTTCTGTTGTGTAAACCGCTTCATTTATCAGTTTTCGTAACCGTCACACATGGTCAAAATCTAATGACGCCACAATCTTGGTGTCACGCCCCCATACTTTATCAGCATCAAATTACTCTATTCAAAGTAATCAACAGTCTTTGTTAGTAATTACTATGTATTGTTTACAATGTATTATTTTTGAAAATATATTAATATGTCATTATTTACAAACTGTATGAGAGTGGACAAATATGAGATGTTATGAGAAATTAAATAATCAGTTATTAAAGTCTAACATTGATTTTAATGTATTTTTTAAGTTTAGATGATGTTTTGAGTATACTTAATGCAGGGGCGGCTGCTGAGTGATGATGTTGATGGATCTCTGTCTGTTTACAGCTCCTCACATGGCTGTTCGACTGCTGAAGGTATCATCTGTTGCCACTGCAGTGTTCGCATCATCGGGATTCTACTTGTATAACAAAAATGTGGACTTCAGTGATCTCAGCATCGTCAGATTTGGGAGGGCAGCTGCAACGGTAGATATTATTTTTTGTTTGTTTGTTTAATACTTTGAATTCATTAAACTTTTAATCTCTTTGAAAACTTTTTAATAATATTACTTTTATATTAAATAATATAAATATAAATTTTATATTAAATTATTTTAAATACTCATGTGTTTAAATCACAGTAAGTAATAAAAATTATCTAAAATAAAATGTAAGTACAGCATATTTTAAATATATTGTGATGTCCAGTGTGCAGATTTTTTGTTTTCGTCTTTTTCTCTGAAATGTACCATGGTAAAAACATTGTATCTTTTGCAGTACTTTGGAATGCCATGCTAATTCCATAAGCTAATTGATAGTTTTTTTGTGATAATCTGAGTTGGTAAATCAAAGTTATGAATTGACTTACTGAACTGAACAGTTTGAACTGATTTTTTTAAAAAAAAAAAGACATTTTCATTTCATTTATTGCTTTTAATTAATTAATCTTTTTTAATACTAATAATAATATTTTTTAATATTAATAATATTTTTAAATAAATACTACTTTTATATGAATACACCACCAGTCAAAAGTTTTTGGACCATAAGATTTTGTAATGTTTTTTTAAAGAAGTCTCTTCTGCTCACCAAGCCTACATTTATTTGATCCAAAACTGTGAAATATTTGTACTATTTAAAATAATTATTTAATTCTAAAACTCCTATTTGAATATATTTTAAAATATAATTTATTTCTATGATCAAAGCTAGATGTTCAGCATCATTACTTCAGTCTTCAACGTCACATGATTCTTAAACAATTCTAATATGATTTGTTGTTCAAGAAACATTGTTATTTTTTTTTTATTATCAATATTTCAAACAGTTGAGTGCATTTTTTTCAGGATCCTTTGATGAATAGAAAGATCCAAAGATCAGCATTTATCTGAAAGAAAAAGATTTTGTAACATTATACACTATACCATTTAAAAGCTTGGAGTCAGTATAATTTTCATGTTTTTTTTTTGTTTTTGAAAAGAAATTATAGAAATTAATACTTTTATTTAGCAATGATGCTTTAAATTGATGATTAAATTGGTGAAAGTGATGATAAAGACATATATAATACTACACAAGATTTCTATTTCAGGTAAATGCTGTTCTTCCGAACTTTCTATTTATTAAAGAAACCTGAAAAAAATGTTTTCAACATAATAATACTAATAAGAAATTTTTTCGAGCAGCAAATCAGAATATTAGAACGATTTCTAAAGGGTCTTGTGACTGAAATCAAAGGAATAAATTACATTTTAATGTACATTCAAATAGAAAACAGTTATTTTAAATAGTAAAATTTTTTCAACATTTTTACTGTGTTTGCTATACTCAAATAAATGCAGGCTTGATGAGCAGAATTTAAAAAACATGAAAAATCTGACTGTTCAAAAACTTTTGACTGGTAGTGTACTTTTAAAAATGATTGCATTTAAATAACAGTAAATGAATTATTCAGCAAAAATTTTTTTAAATGTATTGTTCTGTGTCCTGTGTGCAGATTTTTTATTCACAGTTTTCTTCTTTGTCTCTGAAATAAATATTTTCAGACGGCTGTCATCAGTTATGACTACCTCACCACTCTCAGAGATGTACAGTTTGGGACAGAGGAGTACTGGGCTGTCAAATCAAAGGTAAAAATTTTTGTCTTGATGGCGATAGGTTATATCTAGCAATATTTGCTGTGTGTGTGGACATTTTTCTTTTTTACTTCAATTTTTTGGGATTTTGCGCTTATTTTATTGGAAAGTGGAGTGTAGGCAGAATATTAGGCCTCCCTGGGCTCTGACATGGACATTTTTCTTGAAAATCCTCATTTTAAGAAACGAATATTGTGGTCTTGTAAAATAGTTTTCATAGAGATGAGTGAGTACTTTTGCCATAGAGTGCACTAAATATGTGCTGCTTCTATGAACTGCTTGCAGGTCCAAAAAAGGCCTGAACAATCATAACTTGCATTGTTTCAAGAGCCAATATTTGTATGGGTGTATAATGACATAAGAAGTGTGCATTTCAGGAATATTTATTGTAATATTCTGCTCACCCGTAAGAATTATTGTTGCATGATTTTTAGTCATAACCTTGCACATACAAATAGATTTTTACATGTGTGTTCATTTAATCTTAAATTTCATGTAGTTTAATAAGCAATCATATTTCATTAAATGTCATCCAAGCCAACACTTTACTCCAAGTAATATGATGGCAGGTAAGTCAATAATCAACTTGAAATCTCATTATTAATGCATGGATCGAGCTTTCGAAACACATCATTGAATTAAAAACATCTTAAAACACCCTAAACAATCTGCTTTGCTGTTTGTAGGATCATAGCTGCAAATGCCAGGCAATAATTATTGTGCCATTTCCACCCCTGTGTATAAAGGCCATTTGAACAGCTCCGTCAGGTACAGTTAAACAGCTGGCACAGGGAAAGGTTGCAGTCTCTTACCTGTGTGTGTGAGTCTGAGTGCTGATGGCAGCCGCTGGAGGGAAGCGCTGAACCCTGAAGAGCAGGGTCCGAGCCAGATGCACTCTCTGCCAGGCCCGGGTGCGGAGGATAGGGTGCCGTTCTCCTTTCCCCTCGGGGCCCGCAGTCAAGCCTGGCTACACACGCTGATTAGAATTAATGCAGGCCCCTGATTTAATATAGAGAAGAGATTTGGCTTCTAATTATTCTCTCACTAGGTGATTCAGTTCAGTGGTCTTAGGTTGTTTCAGATCGTTCTTGCTTAGATTTTTCCCAGTTACTGTTTTTCTACGTTCTGGACAGTTGTACAAATTAACAGTTTTAAGAGTCTTTTAAAGAGTGTACACCTGAACATCTTTGTTTTTTGGTGGGTTTTAATCTATTGTGTTATTACCAGAGCTAGGTAGTAACTGATAACATGTAATCTGGATTACATAATCAGATTCCAAAAATTAAGTACTTGTAATTAGATTAAATCACATTTGAAAATACTCGTTATCAGACTACAGTTACTTTTTTTATGGATTACATATTATTTAAACAATAGCAAGAAATTATTCATAATTTATTGATTCTCCCTAATTTCTCTTTTTCATCTTTTTTGCTTGTATACCTTCAGAATGTCTTCCAGTTTTGTGGGCGTTCACACAAAGATCAGTCATTAGTTAGGTAGCGGCACAGCATTTGACCACTGATTTACAAAAAACATTTCAAGTTTAAGAAGTGTTTCAAAATTGCATCAACTACTGATGAACACATTGATTTTTATTGGAATGATCATTTTGTAGGTTATTTAACCATGTATTTCTGTCTTTGGAAGGCTTTTGTCTTTCAAACACTTAAAATGCACAAATTTACAAACTTTTTTTTCATTTGATCCTCTTTCACCTAATATATTTACTTGAATTACCCCTGAGATTTTAAAATAAATATTTTATCAATTAAGTATCACATTTGCATTTTCATTAGTTCTCTGATGTTGGTTACAGTTGAGGTCAAAAGTTTGCATCCCCTTTTTTAGAATCATTAAAAATGTTAATTCTTTTACCAAATGAAGAGGGATCATACAAAATGCATGTTATTGTTTATTTAGTACTGATCTGAATAAGATATTTCACATAAAAGATGTTTACATATAGTCCACAACAGAAAATAATAGTTGAATTTATAAAAACGACCCAGTTCAAAAGTTTACATACACTTGATCACTTGATTCTTAATACTGTGTTGTTACCTGAATGATCCACAGCTGTGTTTTTTGTTTAGTGAATGTTGTTCACGAGTCCCTTGTTTGTGACTGTATGATTTTGAGATCCATCTTTTCACACTGGGGACAACTGAGGGACTCGTATGCAACTATTACAGAAGGTTCAAACACTTACTGATGCTTCAGAAGAAAAACTTTTGAACAAAATAGAGATGTTTCATTTTTCTTATTTTGCATAAATATCATATTTTTTCATTTGGTAGTGCCCTTCAGAGGTTAGGGAAGATAGTTACCCAGAAGACAAAATAAGTTAAATTTACCTTGATCTTCAGTTTAAAAAAGTGTTCACCCCCCATCTCTTAATGCACGTTTTTTTCCTTCTGGAGCATCAGTGAGCATTTGAACCTTCTGTAATGGTTGCATATGAGTCCCTCAGTTGTCCTCAGTGTGGAAAGATGGATCTCAAAACCACACAGTTATTGTTGGAAAGGGTTCAAATACACAAAAATGCTGGGAAATTTTGTGGGATCAGAAGGATTTTTCTGAAGAACAGCTGGCAGTTTAACTGTTCAGGATAAAAAAAAGGGACTCCTGAACAACTATCACTAAAAACAAAAAAAACAAACAAAAAAAAAAAAAAACGTAGATCATTCAGGTAAGAAAACAGTATGAAGAATCAAGGGGATGTAAACTTTTGAACAGGGCTATTTTTATACATTCAGCTGTTATTTTCTCTTGTGGACTATATGTAAACATCTTTTATGTGAAATATCTTATTCAGGTCAGTACTAAATAAACAACATGCATTTTGTATGATCCCTCTTATTTGGGTAAAATAACATTTTTAAAGATTCTGAAAGGGGGATGCAAGCTTTTGACCTCAACTGTATGGTCACATGACATGTAGGTAAACTTAAAAAAAATAAAAAATAAAAGTTTTATTATTTTTGATTGATTTTAAAATGCTTTATTTTAATTTAATATTTCTTTATAATTTAATTGAATATTACCTTATCATTAAACTCATAAACCCGCTGCAGTTCCTTCACAAACACCAGTTTGGGAAACCTTGATGTAATATAATATTTAATGCACAAATGGAATACATTTCCTTAATCTTTCTCTTTTATGTTATTTTATTTGTATGGTACAAGATTATCCTGTTTAAATCTATGTAATAAACAAGTTCGGTCAAAAGTAATCTAAAAGTAGTCTGATTATATTACATTGAGTGTGTAATGTAATAGATTACGTTACTAACTTCAATTTTTTACAATTTTGTAATTTTAAAATTTGTAAGTAATCTACCCAGCTCTGGATAATACCATGCTTTTTTTGGACATGATACTATGGTTATACCTTGTTGTTCTGCACATTTACCACAGCATAGTATTTGGAAGTGCCATAGTAAAACCATTGTATATTTTGCAGTACCTTGGAGTACCATGACAAAACCATATTAAATGAAAACTGTAATCATTTAGTACCATAGTATTTTTTAATCTGAAACAAATATGGTACACAATATCACCTCTGAGTATGCACTGTAATAACTCTTGAGATTTTCAGATTTTTTGATTCAGGCAAACAGTTTGAACCTCTTTTTTTTTTTCTTTTTTGCCATTTTTTCCTACTGTACTTTTTAATAACTGATCAAAATGCACAGTAAACAAATTACACCAGACATATAGCTTGTCATCTGTATTAATAAATACCAGCTACACTGTGATGCTTGACCTCATAATAAGGTAAATGCAGGAAATTGAATCATCAGTGTTTAGTGGATCAAGGTCCCGGCTAGTGTTCAAAATCATGTTCATAATATACTGATTCAAATTATAGGGAACTAGAGAGTGGAATGAGACATACTCATCGTTTGGTATCACCACATTTGCACATTTTCATGCCTCAGCTCTAAAATTTGTGAGAGAGGAGGGTTTTTGGGAGGCAGTGGATGTTTTGCAGAAGGACGAGCATGTCTCATTGCTCCATGAGAACAGTGCAAGGGATCATGGGGGAGCTCCCAGGTGTTGCGGCTCTGTAATGGCCACAGCGTGTGACTCATGTAATGAGGGGCGTTCCACGCAGTTAACCATGCCTCTGCTCTCTGCAGACCAGACCACCTGCTCTTTGTGCCTACCAAGTGCTTTCCATCTCTGCCATTAAATCACTACTCACTTCTGTGTGACGTAATGATTGCTGAGATTCTAGACATTTTTACTTTCTGCACTTTATAATAACCATGTCAACATGAATGCTACAGTTTTTAACAGTTTTAATTAATATATTTATTCAGCAAGGATACATTAAAATAAACACAACTGTTTTCAACATTGATAATCACAAGAAGTGCTTCTTTAGCATCAAATTAGCATAACAGAACAATTTCTGAAGGATCATGTGACACTGAAGACTGTTGAAATTAAACTTTGCCATCACATTTTAAAATATGTTAAAATAGGAAAGTTATTTTAAATGTTAATAATATTTGCCAGTATTACTGCCAGGGGGTTGAAACTTTTTGAATTTGAAGATCAGCCAAAATTTAACTTGTCTTCTGGGAAACATGCATCTTCTGTAGCTTCTGAAGGGCAGTACTAAATGAAAAATTATGATATTTAGGCAAAATAAGAAAAATGTACACATCTCTGTTTTGTTCAAAAGTTTTCACCCCTAGGATCTTAATGCATGTATTTTTTCTTTCTGAAGCATCAGTGAGTGTTTGAACCTTCTGTAATAGTTGCATGTGAGTCTCTCAGTTGTCCTCAGTGTGAAAAGATGGATCTCAAAATCATAGTCATTGTTGGAAAGGGTTCAAATGCTCAAAAATGCTGGAAAACCGAAGAATTTGTGCGATCTAAAAGATTTTTCTGAAGAACAACGGGTAGTTTAACTGTTCAGGACAAACAAACAGGACAAACTATCACTAAACAAACAAACAAACAAACAAAAACAGCTGTGGATCATTCAGGTAACAACAAAGTATTAAGAATCAAGTATATGTAAACTTTTGAACAGGGTCACTTTTCTAAATTCAATTATTATTTTCTCTTGTGGACTATATGTAAACATCTTTTATGTGAAATATCTAATTCAAGTCAGTGCTAAATAAGCAATAACATGCATTTATTCTTATTTTGGAGAAATAATTAACATTTTTAATGGTTCTAAAAGGGGGATGTAAACTTTTGACCTCAACTGTAAATTGAGGATGTTATTTTTGTTGTTACACAGATTTTGCCTATTGAGAATTGAGTAGATTATGGAAGATGATTTTAATTGATTAAAAAAATAGGGCTAGAATGAAAGTGAGCCTAACTTACATTTTTTTTATTCACATTAACTTTAATTGTTAAATTCACATTAAATATAAAGTCAGTCATATTAAAAACCCTAACTGTAATGACCATATTGAACCAGAGCTCACGCAGACTTAGACAAGACGAGCATTTGAGGTTAAAAATGACAGAAATTGTCAGTTTGTTTTGAAAGTGACAGATCGTTTTGCTAGATAAGACCCTTATTCCTAGGCTAAGATTGTTTAGAGCCATTTAAAGCTGAATTTAAACTGCATTTTAGAAGTTTAAACTCACGGGCACCATTGAAGTCTATATGGACAGAAATCCTGAAATATTTTCCTCAAGAAACATAATTTCTTACCGACTGAAGAAAAAAAGACACAAACATCTTGGATGATAAGGGGGTGAGTAAATTATCTGTACATTTTTGTTCTGGAAGTGAATTCTCCTTTAAAAGTGAGAATCGAGATATTCCATGATATAGTTAATGCGTTTGGGAATGGAAAAGGAAAAAATAAATAAAACAAGTCTATTATGGCTGCTGTGTCACATGATGAGATCCCCCCCTCCCCCCATTCGTGCTCCCTCAAAAATAATGAGTGCGTGACGCCCCTGCTCTACAGCAATCAGTTTGTTGTTTTAAAAATGAACTTTGACAGATGTTTTGACCATTGAGTCCATGAGCTGTTGTCTTCTGCACTAAATATCCCAATTCTAGAAGCAATTTGGTTTGATATCCTGTCTAAGACCTATAGATCTGACAATCCCCTGCTTCTTCTGTCATATAATCTTTGCTGTTGGATATTGCATGATAGATCTGCACGCATTTTCCCCTGTTTCTCCCACTGCGCTGACACATAATTAGCAGTCAAAGGTGGCAAAATGGACTACTTAGAAAGTATTCCTGGGGAGCGAGAAATCACCGGGTCCACAGTTGGTGTTTCTTAAATAGATGCTTTTGGCCCTTTTAACCCACAGCTGATGTCTCCTGATAATGTATTCTATGAATAGTAAGGAAAAACACTTTTTTTCCTGCAATGTCAGTGTGGCTCCGTTGAAAGGAGCTCAGCGGTGAGAGTCAGATGAGAGATATTACGCCTGTTATCTGCTTTTGGAAAGACCACCGGAGAACATCGGTGTCACCCAAACTCTAGCCTGCAGTGCCTTTCCTGATTTGTTTCACTTTAAAATTTATTTTTTAGTTACAGATGCTATTTACAGTTTCTTTTTTTAATAAAAGGAACCGTCTGAAGAGTTGCCACTTGTATGTGGTTCATTAAAACTCAATTTAAAACAAATTAAAATTGCATTTGATAATTTGTTTCAGCTGAGAAATGTTTTAAATTATAGACATAAACTCAGTCAATACATTTTATGTATGAGTCCATGCTGACGGTTTCTGAAAATGCCATTTGCATATTTCTTAATTTAAGTATTGAGCATTTAATAATTAACCCAATTATGACTTCAGTTTTATTATTATTATAATTTTTTTTCTTTAAATTATTATTAATATTTATGTACACTTTGCAGCTGTAGTTTAAAATGACTACCAGCAGGAGTTATAGCACCTAAACCACAAAAATGAAGGTGAATCTGGAAACCAGAGCCACCTCCCTCCCCTTCTAGTCTCTCAAAAACTATCATGTAGAAACTGCAGGATATCGCAGCGAGACAAGCTGCTCTCCGGCCTGCTTTGATTACGGCACATGGACGCCTGCAGTTTTAGACGACAACACCGGTGGCACGCAGAGCTGTATCGATGCTGAATAATGCATGCACTCAAAGTTGGAGGGCAGGTGTACCAGGCGCTGCCTCTGTCAGGCGGGCATCGGAGCACAAACGGATGTAATCTGTTTTCCCTGGCGCTGAGAGGCTCTGCTGTAAAATGCACTTTTTCTACCCACTGCTCAGAAAATAGTCTAGCTGTATGATCTCCTACCCTGTGTGGGGTCTTCGTTGAGGAGGGGATATGTGTCCTATCGTGGCTGACCGATTACCCTCCGAACAGTCTGAGGAGATGATGTGAATCATTGTGTGAATCTCACAGATTTAAAATGTGTCAGAATCCAAGCTGTAAATGAGTGGTTCTAAACTGGTGTGTCGTGAAAAAACTACACTGAAAGCAAAACATAAAGTGCAGTTAAAGAATTTGACCTTTCCAGAATTAAAATTTCCTGGTAATTTAGTCATCCCTATGTCATCTAAGATGTTTTAAAAAGGAAAACATTCCAGGATTTTTCTCCTATAGTGGACTTCAATGGTGGCCAACGGGTTGAAGGTCCAAATTGCAGTTTCAGTGCAGCTTCAAAGGGCTCTACATGATCCCATCTGAGGAATAAGGGTCTAATCTAGTGAAACTTTTCTAAAAAACAACAACAAAAACAATTATATACTATTTAACCACAAATGCTTGTCTTGCACTAGCACTGCGTAGTTATACTGGAAGGGTCATGCGTGCCGTAGGCAGTAAGTACCAACCCAGTGTTTACAAAGCGAACGTGCAAAGAAAGTCAAACGGCCTTTACCAAAAAAAAAGGTAAAACAACGATTCAATAATTTTGAAGTTGGAGGAGAAAATGATTTTTTCGCCCTACCCTGCGTTTTTGAACCGAAGTACACATATGAAAAACTAACCATTTTTATTTAGTTTTAGTCCAGTGTTAATTTTGATTTAGTCTTAGTCACATTTTAGTCATTTGAGTCTTTCATAGTTTTAGTCTAGTTTTAGTCGACGAAGAGTCATTGCATTTTTGTCAACTTTTAGTCAGTACTTTTAGTCAAACTGCAGTTACCAACATTTATTTTGGTAGCTATTTTATAGTCTTCAAACAAAAATAGTCATTAATTCTTCTCTCTTTAGACCAAATCAATTAAGCTTATGAGAAATTTGAATCAATGATTGAATTTGGAAAAACTGGAATAAATGATGACAATTTTCATTTTTGGGTAGAGATACAAATTAAACTCATTTTTTAGATACAGTAGGTTTACTTAAAGGAGAAGTCCACTTCCAGAACAACAATTTACAAATAATGTACTCACCCCCTTGTCATCCAGGATGTTCATGTCTTTCTGTCTTCAGTCGTAAAGAAATTATGGTTTTTGAGGAAAGCATTTTGGGGTTTTTCTCCACATAATGGACTTCATTGGTGCCCTGATTTTGAACTTCCAAAATGTAGTTTAAATGCAGCTTCAAAGGGCTCTAAACAATCCCAGCCGAGGAAGAAGGGTCTTATCTAGCAAAAAAATCGGTCATTTCTGTCGGGAAAATAAAAATTTGTATACTTTTTAAGCACGAAAGCTTGTGTGGCACTAGCTCTGGCATGCATGTCCGTTATCGTTTTTGTGTAAACAACCAATACGGGAAAATGGTGATTTCATCCACGTACATAGTACTTGTTAGGTACAGTTGCAATCAAAATTATTCAACCCCCCAGAGACGATAGTACTTTACAAATACAAGCTTTTGTGAAGATCCAGGACTTTATAAAAATTGCATCTCTAACAGATTACTGGTATATTAAAAGTGATAATGTCAATATATAATGTAATGTCTTTGAGTATTTGATTTTTTTAATAACACAGGTATGTCATAATTATTCAACCCCTGTTCAACATTGCTGTTTTTTAGTCAGTTATTTTTATGGTGGGGAACAAAATTGTCTTAAAACACAATTAAGCCTTTAGAAACTCTATTAAAAAAACAGAATAAGCTTGAGCTGTTACACATACATACAGTTAGTCCAGTTAGCTGGAGTTGAGCAGCAAAATGGTAAAATCAACAGAGCTCTCACAAAAGCTATAGAGAAGAAATAGTTTTATTATATTATAAAGTCTAAGGCTGTATGAAGATTTCCAAGACATTTAAAAGTTGCTTTAGTTTAAAGTGTGTTGTACCAGAAAACCTGATGGTGTTGAACAAAAAAGCATAATGTCATAAAATGTTTGATCAGAGCAACTGAGAAAAACCTGCAGTGTACAGCCAAATACTTGCAAGATGACCCAACAAAAGGAGGAAAAACATTTCAATGCAGAGTATAAGATGAACACAAGACAAGTATGGCGTTCATGTTGAGGCATCTTGCCGAATACCACTCTTGCCCAAGAAGAACAAAAAGACAGACTTGAACATCCTAAAATTCATCAGGATAGACCTGCGGAGTTCTGGAAGAATGATTTATGGAGTGATGTAACCAATCTGGAACGTTTTAGACCTGTGGATCAGCAGTATGTCTGGTGCAAAAAAGGCAAAACTTATTAGCAGAAGAACACCATCTCCACTGTCAAACATTGAGGTGGATCAGTCATGTTATGGGGTTGTTTTACTTTAGCAGGAAGTGGAAAACATGACTGTATGAAGGACATCCTGGATTCTTTGAAGTATCAGGCCATTTTGGCAAGAATTGTGATGCCTTTGATGCAAAGACTGAAGCTGATGATCAGTGGACTTTCTTGCAGGACAGCCATCCCAAAGTATACATCCAAATCTACTTACGCTTGGTTCAGGGATCAGTCATAGAATGTTCTTGAGTGGCCTGTTCAGTCTCTAGATTTAATTCTCATTGAAAATATTTGGTTGAATTTGAAAAAAGCAGTGGCAATGTGAAAACCAAAGATTATCAGTGATCTGAAAGCTTTTTCAGGCGAGGAATGGACCAAGATTGCAGTAGAAAGGTGACAGAAGCTTCTAAGCACTTCCAAACAGCATTTATTGGTGGTTTTAAGGAATAAAAGATTCTGCACCAGATTTTACTTTTGGGGGTTGAATAATTTTGAACATGAATGTTTAGAGCCAATTTAATTTTCTTTCATTAGTCATCAACTTACGTTCTCAAAATTACTCAAATGTGTATGAATAAACTTTCTCTACTAGTGTACTGATGGCGTTGTTGAATTGTTTTCACAAAATTTTGTTCTCTGCAGCAAAATGTCTTGCAGGTCAAGGGGGTTGAATAATTTCGATTGCAACTGTATGTAGACATGCGCAGTACGTGTCGATTTTTAAAGGCAAGCGCAAACAAACAGCTCGCCAACTTCTGGTCTGGCATATGTGATACAGCGTTTTTGGCAGATATGTTTTCACAGATATGTGTAAATGCAAATCCTTTTAAAAAACATTGTGTATACGTGAAACTTTTTAAAAACACAAGGGAAAATATAGTTATAATCTCATTTTCGTTGGTGAAAAAAATGTTGTTGACGGAAATCATGATGAAAATTATTAGTCAACAAAATTAACACTGCTTTGAAGCGACACTGCAATTTGGACCTTCAAACCCTTTGACTCTGTTGCTCCCTGGTTGAGGTACTATGGCTTGGTTTATTCAAGTTGAACAATTTTTTTTTTTTTTTTTAGTGGTCTGTTTGGCAAAAGGCAGATTTTCATCCTTAAACCTGGTGTAAAGGTATCCAAGGCTGTTTTTACAGTCGACTGTGCGATTTTTCACTTATTTAAGGATGACTGAGCATCATCCTCTCTTCCCCAGGGAGTTTGTCTGAGCAATGATGATATGAAGTCACTGTTTGTTTACAGGTTAATTTTCTGTTGTTGGTATTTTGTTTGCCTGTGTGCGTTTTTGCATTTTTGGCTTGTACGTTCGTTTGTGTGTGTATAAGTGTGATAGTTTGCAGAGGTCTCAGAGTCCTTGACCAGCCCTCACAGAGCATTTGCACAGCAGATTAGACTTCGGCGAGGGCTTATTCCACACGACTTCCCCCAGAGAAGCCGGAACGTCCTCCTCATGACCCTCCTGCTGAAGCGGAGCGCTACCGGGGTCTGAGAAACTGATTACAGGGTTAGAGCAGCTATAGCTCACGGAAGCAGAAAGGACATCAGTAGAGATTTTCTCTCATTGTCATCATGTTATCTTTGCTGAAGACTATATTGATAAGGTTACTGCAACAGTTTGCTCTTAAACCTGATCTCCAGCTGGTCCCGGGGGTCCAGTTTCTCAGAGAAAGGAGGGTCGGATTCTGTGATCTTTATTTGAACATTCAAAACACCTCAGAAGTGGCACCCCGTTGATGTAGCTGCGCTGTAGCCGAGACTTCCAGATTGTGGCGAACAACAAGAAAGAGGATTGACAGTAATCTGATTGTGGGGAAAAATGGAATTTGGATTGAGTTTGCCTCAGCTCATTCTTTTAAGGGAAAACACTCGCACTTTCCTTCTTTTCACTTTCACTCTAGAACCGTTCCCTTCCTCCTTGTCTAAATGATTAATCTGTTCCTCGCACAGGTTGTTGTTCCAAGTAAGTCAGCATCCTGGCTTGTAGTATTGGAGAGAAAAACAAGCCTGGAGTGTTTGTTGGCAGAGACCTTCACAAAATCAGAAACAGCCTCTCTAACAGAATGCAGCCAAGGTGCTGTAATAATAATGTTTTTCGTCTCCTGAAGGAGTGAACTGTTTACTGCGAGTCCATAAATGTGATTCTTGTGCCTCAATATAACCAAACAGTTTCATTGCGATGTGTGCGTCTGGGCTTGCGGCGTTATTGACAAGGCCACCTGTTACACCAGATTCTAACCCATAAGTCTCTTCTCCGCCACCAACTTAGACTACCATGTTAATTGCGATGATGTAATAGATCACAGGCGTGTAAGAAAGCACCTATCATACGGGGGCCGGTAATGAAATGCTGGTCGTATCACTGGATGATTAATGTGCAGGTGCTCGCTGAAGGTCATCTCAGATTTTCGCCTTCGGATTATCATTAGCTCAGGCGTGCTCTTAGACGTCTAATTCATCATCGTTTTTTTAGGTTGCACCGATACTGTATTTTCATTGCAGCTAGGAAGATGGGCTGCTACGGACATGCAAATGAGCCAAGGTTTGGAGTTAGCATAAAATTGATTTTGTGAACACCGTTGGTTTTGATTTTCTCTATGATTTAGCTTGAAATTGCGGCGTACGGTTCCATCGACTTGGTTAACTGTCATTAAAGGTCACTTGAGGATGGGAAGACCCCTTTTTGTACTTGATGCATTAAAGTAAAAAAACAGTGGCATCTTTTGCTTGTCTCAAACATCTGCATTACACTCCAAAAAATGATTCTACAACACTGCTTATTTAAAAAAAATCATTTTCATTTAACACCATTGTGTCAGGTTTCCCATTTAAACAATTGCATTATTATTATTTTTTTTATATATATATTTTTTTGGTCTTTTTTGTGCCTTTAATGGACAGGACAGTAGAGAAATGACAGGAAAGTACTGGGTGGAGAGAGGGGAGCGGGAGCGGGATTGGCAAAGGACCTCGTGACGGGATTCGAACTTGGGTCGCCGCGCATACAGCTGTGCTATATTTCGGTGCACTCTACTCTTAAAAATAAAGGTGCTTTAAAAGGTTCTTCACAGCGATGCCATAGAAGAACCATTTTTGATTCCACAAAGAACAATTCAGTCAAAGGTTCTTGAAAGAACCATCTTTTTCCTACCTTTTTAGAATCTGAAGAACCTTCTTTCGCCACAAAGAACCTTCTGTAAAACAGAAACGTTCTTCAGATGTTAAAGGTTCTTTACAGAACCATTTAGACAAAAAAAGTTCTTCTGTGTCATCGTGAAGCACCTTTATTTTTAAGAGTGTAGCCACAAGGCTATTGGTGCCAACGCATTGTGTTAAACCGACTTGAAACAGTTACGTTTTGGCTCATCTCAATATTTTCATTTTGAAATAACATGTTTCAATTAAGTAGGCCAAAAATAACATTTGATGCTTGTTCAGTTTACTTAAATAAATTAAGTTAATCCAACACAATTTTTTTTTTTTTTTTTTTTTACAACCACTTAATTCATTTGAGTTGAGAGTACATAAATTATTTTACTTGTGGATTTTTCCCTTCCCATCATGCTTTGCACAGGGCTGGATAAGGAGAGTAAATGTTGAAATAAAATGTTATTTTATGCATTTTTTAATTAAGATGATAAAATTGGGAGAGTTGTTAATGTTTCATGTTCTTTTATGTTTGTATTTAAAACCGTTTCTGGTATGTTAATGTTTTTGGGGGTTACCATTGTGGTGAAGTGTAGAGCATGTGCTTGGGTTGAGGATGTGGTAACATGAGTTAAAGTTAAAGTTGTTTTAATAAGAAATGCCTAACAAGTTGGTTAATGCCTAAAGTTAAGTTTGGGTCCTATGATTTCCATGACGCAGAAAACGCGGACGGAATTGTGGAATCCAGTCATAAAAACAGAATTTACTGAATAACGCGGAATGTCATGAAATTTGTCAAAGTTTGAATGAATGAATCAAAAGTAGGTAATTACACTTGAATCAAACCGCAATATGGACTACTATCTGTAAATATTACCCTGCACAAATACCATTTAAATGTGAATCCTGCATGTTCTGCGTGTCTCTGTTTTAATAAATGGAGCAGGTGAGTGGTTTTGTTTACTGCACACACTGAAGCGTGATGCTCACTGTGATTTCAGCATTTGACCGTTCCATTTTAGGAAAATTAGCATCATATCATATACACAGAAATGTAAAGGTAGACACGGCAACCCGTCAAAACGAAAGTCCGGTTTAACTTGAAGACATTGTGTCAGAAATGTATTACTACTATTACTAGTACTACTACTACTACTACTAAAATGAAACAAACATTATTTTTTAGGGTATAATCACACAACATTTCTTCCATGTTTTAGTTTTAATTTTAATAGTAAATTCCCCTTTGTTTGTGGAAAAAAAAGTTTGCTTAATTTTCAATAATTAAAAGATGAATGAAAATAATGTTTTATGCCTTCATTTGATAACCAGAACATTTTAAATACACAACACGGAATTTCTGAGGGTAAAAGAAACGTTTCATAAGGCTCTTTTAAGAATAAATTTGAATAAATTAAGTATGCATTCAAAAATTAGACATGCTAAAACACGGAATTTGATCACCAAAACATGGTGAGAAAAAAATAAAACATTTCATAGGGCCCTAAACATGTCATTTTTGTTAAAGCTTTATTAAATTGATGTGAAATTGTATAATTTTCATGATTTTAATTCATTAGACATGCTTTTTTAATAATATTTAATTTACCATTGAAAAGGAGTTGAGAAAAATGAAAACGGAAAAAACAGAATTTGTGAAAAAATAAAACGGATTTCATAGGGCCCTAGTTAAGTAAATTGAATGTATAATGTTTTTGAGCCTAGTTATTTGTTTTCCAGGTAAATATTTTAGTTTGAGTTCAGCAAGCATAAAATAATCACTTCATAAACATATAAATTTCATTGAAAATATATATGATCAAACTGAGTTGGCCCAACTCAATTATATTTCATTGCATGAATTAGTTTTTTTTTAGTTGGGGTTACACATATTTATTGGATGGATATCCTGCCCTCAATTAAAATTGAGTTCATCCAATTAATTATTTTTTTGAGTGTAGAGGATGGTTGTATTAAACAGTTAATTGTAAACAGTTTTAGAAAGTATCTTGCAAAGTGCAACAGGTGCTGTTCATCATCTCCAGATTTGAACTAATGAAATGACTTTTGGGAAATAACGAGAAAATGAAGGACGCAGAAGTGGTTTGCACACATGGAGGAACAATGCTGTGCTCATCAGTTCATAGGTTTGCTGCAGCCGGGAAAACTGAACATATGGATGAGCCATATACTCATTTCCCTAGCTCTGAGTGAAAACCCCAGGTTGCTGTTTCTTTTAGGAACTTCATTTCTGTCCTTATGAAAGTTAGAAGGACTGGGAAGTTTGGAAACTGCTGACTGGAATAAATGTACTGTGGATTGAATTGTTAACACTGCGTTATCACCTTGCTTTAACCTTGAAATGTGAGATGTTGAAGAAATATAATGTGGAGCTGTAGTCTAGAACTTCAACATCTCTATGGTTTTTGAGCTGTGGTGCTCATGCTGGAGATTTATTTTGAATCCAACCTGCATTGTGTTCCAGTCCTGTGTCTTTTCTCTGTCTCTGGGATCATCATCATTTTCTGTCCTCTAGCTATAATGACAGTTGGTTCCAGAAATAAAAATCCCATTCATTTTCCTCTTAGAGAAATTGATTTTTAGCAATGTTTAAAAGCCAAGAGCAATCCACAGATGAGAGAACTCTGTTATGACATATTCGTAATGGTTTGCAAAGTGTAGTTTTATATTTTAATTTTTGGTTTTAATGTTTTAATATATATGTAAAATATAAAATGAATATGTACTGGGACTTCTGATACTTTTTTCAGGATTTGTTGATAAAAAGTTAAACAGAAGTGTTTATTCAAAATTGAAATGTTGTGTTACAATGCACATTGCTATTCAGAAGTTTGGGGTCGGAAACTTTTTATCTTTATTTTTTTCTTTATAGAAATTAATACTTTTATTCAGCAAGGATGTGTTAAATGGATATTGAAAGTGATAGTAAGAAAAAAGTATCACAGGTTGCAAAAAAAAAAAAAAAAAAAAGCACAACTGTTTCTGACATTAATTATAAATCAGCATATTAGAATGATTTCTGAAGGATCATGTGACACTGAAGACTGGAGTTTGCAATAATGTTTGCATGGTTCCAAAATATTTCACAATATTAGTTTTTTTATGTATTTTTGATAAAATAAATACAGCCTTCATGAGCGTAAGAGACTTAAGAATTAAGAATTTTACTGATCCCAAACGTTTAAATGACATACTACCAGTCAGATTTTTTTTTTTTTAGTAGAAGTCTCTACTGCCCACCAAGCCTGCATTTATTTGATCTGAAGTACAAAAAAAATGTACAATTTTGAAATATTTTTACAATTTAACATAACTGTTAACTGTATTCCTGTGATTTCAAAGCTGAATTTTTAGCATCCTTTCTTTAGTCACATAATCCTTCAGAAATCATTCTAATATTTTGATTAGCTGCCCAAAAACATTTATTATTATGTTGAAAAGAGCTGAGTAAATAATTTTTTTAAGGTTTCTTTGATAAATACAAAGCATTTATCTCAAATAGAAATCTTTTGTAACATTATAAATGTTTATCATCAGTTTTGATCAGTTTGAAGCATCCTTACTAAATAGTAATTTACTAAAGTAATCATTTCTGTAATTTCTTTTCCAAAAAAAAAAAAAAAATCAGCATATTAGAATGATTTCTGAAGGATCATGTAACACTGAAGACTGGAGTAATGATGCTGAAAATTTAGCTTTGATCACAGGAATAAATTACATTTTAAAATATATTCAAATAGAAAGCAGTTATTTTAAATAGTAAAAATATTTCACAATATTACTGTTTTTGCTCTATTTTGGATCAAATAAATGCAGGCTTGGTGAGCAGAAGAAAATTCTTTAAAAAACATAAATCTTTTTACTGGTAGTGTATAGATATCAATAATCTAGATCATTTAGATAATATAGAAGTATAGCTAATTTTATATTTTACCATTTTTTTATTTGATTATTGTATTGCTTTGTATTTTATTCTGTTATGAAAGACATTAAATACAATCTTGTAATTTCTTCTCTTTTTTTGTGCTTTTTTTGTGATGATGTGAGTCATCTCGTTTTTTTTTTCCTTCTTTTTTGTTCCTTTTTTCAGTTGATCAGTTAATGGGTTGTATTTATTTGTTTACTTTGAAGTCAAAATGTCACATTTTGGAATCCCTAAGGTGAATATTAATGGAAAAAATCCTGAAAAAGACTTGGAAAAAAAAATAATTTTGTCTCTTTCTCATCTCTTCAGAGGCTAAAGCCAAAGAAAAGGATCAGTTGAAGAAAGAAAAGAAAGTCATATGTGCTGAACACCTTTGGTGTGGTGGAATACTGGCTTCTCTGCTGGCTAGTACAAAAGATCAAACGTTTTCAAATTACGTAACAATGCTAGGCTAAAATCAAAGCCACGTCGTTTGAAATGTAAATTAGCCTGTGAATTACAAGTTTCCGTTTGCTTTAAAGCAAGATGTATTTGGTGTACAAAGTGTGTTTCCCTGAAGCTTAATACCTATAAGCTAATAAAAAAGCACTTACCTCTGCACATATATGCTTGGGTGTTAGCACACCTCATGTTTTCCAGAGATAATTGTTCTGCTAACTCTGCTGACTGAGATAGAACAGGACATGGCAGACAGGAAAACATAAAGGCTAATGCGACGCTTATCGTGGCACGATTATGCAATCCTAAACACTTTCCCAGTCTGAGGGACTGCTGCTAAGGGAATTGAGTCTCCTTAGCTATTAGCATATCATTAAAGGGAATGTGAGCAGCTGATTTGGAAATTAAATGTAGCTTACTTAGCCCTAATGAATAATGCATATCAGATCGTCGTGGACATGCTGACAAGTGCAGGCGTTATAGGAGGAGACGTGGGAGGGGTTGCAATGTCAGAGAGGACGGACTAAAGGAACTGAATGAAAGGCTTGGTTAACTATTCGATTCCGCTTTTACGACCACATCTTTAGCCTGCTGAAATAAAAGAGAAGCCAGTCATTTCAAAAGCTTTATGACTTGGAAAGTTGATTTTAGGAGCGTAACAGTTGGAGGATGGTGTGGCAGAGAATAGAAGATTCTAACCCTGAATAGAACCTGAATAGTAACCAAAAGTTTACTGGTTTGAACATCCATGAAAAGGGCTTGATTGATTGATTGATTGATTGACTGATTCACTCACTCACTCACTCACTCACTTATTCATTTTTCTTAAAATTCTGTGTTTTCCTATATTCAGTTTTAATGGATTAATTTAATTTTAATTAAAATAGGTGTTTAAACAGTTGAATTCATAACTTTAACAATTTAGTAATTTAGTAATTTATTTATAACAATGTTAGTGCTTTATGAAATATTTTTTTTTTTCCCATAAGTTCCATGTTAGTTTTTCTGAAATCTTTTATATATGTCTTTTATAGTTTAATATAAATCAGTTAAAAATGATGGCAATCAAATGAATGAATTAGACTTTAATCTGTTCAATTAATTAATCTTCTAAAGTAATTAGTCTTTTAAAATGCTATCAAACGAAATGTGAACAATTTCTGATTTTTTTTTTTTCAAACAAAGTGCTACACAACAAAAGTTTAAATTAAAACATGGATGAAAAATCGGTTGATATTGGTTATTTTTTTTTTATTTCCTTTTTTTTTTTAGTTTTAATTTTCCTGTGTGTGTTTGTTTCATTTAAATATTTCTAGACTGTGTTTTAATGGTTGAATTAAAAATATATTAATCAGTCTAATTAATTGAAATTATGAAGCTTACCAAATTTTACAGCAAATTATTATGTTTAACTAAAATTAATTTTAAGGCCCTATGAAATGCTTTATTTTTTCTCAAATTCGGTTCTATTTTTTACCAAATTCTGTGTTTTCCATTCATTTTCTGGATTCCATTTTAATGTTTAATAATCAAAAGAGTCTTTAATTAATTGATTTGATTAACAAATAATTTATTTTTTTTATTATTATTATTTTATTTCTATTTCTATTTTTTTTAGAAATACTGTTGTATATTTACATTTTTCTGGTTAATAAGTTCTGGTAAATAAACTGGTAAATATTCCCCAAATAATAATGTTTTAAATAATGTCAGACGTGTTACGTGTTTACGTGTTCATGTACTCGTACATTGAGGCGGGAGAGGCTGAAAACATGGCAAGCGTCATGCGTGCTTCAGTATGTGTGTAGTAATGAAACTGCGCATCTGCGCCATTCATTTACACAGAGACACAAAGAACATGCAGGATTCAAGTTTAAATTGTTTTTTTTTTAGTTTCATATTCATAGACACTGTCCATATCGCGCTTTGATTTAAGTGTACTTACCTACTTTTATTTGTCCAATATTTGACAAATTCTGTGACACTCCCTGTTATACTGTAAATTCCATTTTTATACCTGGATTCCATGATTCTGTCGGTGTTTTCTGCTTCACGGAAATCTTAGGGCCCTATGTACAATATTTCAGTAATTCAGACCTTTAATTTGGCAGGTTGTAGTGAAGACCTTCGAGTTTCTCTGTGTATGTAATAATAGGTTTCTGAAAATAAAATGGCGAAATGCTCATGAAGTGAACTCTCAGAGCAGCTCTAGAGATGAAGTTCACGTGGAGTGTCATAGCGAGACGACAGATGCTAAAAACACCATAAGCGTCACACATGCTTGAGTCTGTGTAGTAGACAAAACTGTGCCAGTCATTCACAAAGAGACACATAAAACATGCACACTAAATTTCATTTTTATAACTGCATTCTGGGATTCCATCCGTGTTTTCAGCATTGCAGAAATCATAGGCCCTTACCTGAATCATTATCATTGTGTTCTATAAGGCACTTAATCCCAGGTTGCTTCAAGGGGGAATGTTACTTTGGATAAAGGTGTGTGCTAAATGGCTTCCTACTTACTAGGAGTTGCGTTTCTATCCGTTTTCCCCAATGTCACTCAACTCTAAGTGGAGCAAATCAAACGGCAAGCTAAAATGGCTTCATCAAAGAAGACAAAGTGGGGAAAAATACAAAACAACAGCCAGAGCGCCAGATGTAGGCTGGGAAAAGCAGAATCAGTTGTAATGGGGCACCAAATGCGCTGTCAATAAAAGGGAGTGCACACCAGATGGACACTCATGTGAAAATAGCTGCACTTTGAGTAAGACTGAGTCAAAGTGCTGTGAGTTTTATTTATTTTTAAATACTTACTCCAAATTTTGCGTCACAGGCCCACAGATTTCATGCGTGTTTATTTCCCCCAGGCTACATCATGACTAATTAATGAGCAGAACAGTATAACACTTGCAAATTAATGCTTTCTATTTTAATTCTTCCCTTCAAAACATCCCAGTTCCAGTGGAATCATAACAAATATATTTCACCTTAACCCTGCTGTCTACAGCCACAGGGTAAGAGCTTATCCAGTCTTACGTTGGCCATGTTTCATGTTCCAGCAACCAATTAGCTTCCACTTTGCCTGTTAGTTGTAAACAACATTATCTATATCTGTTCTGAGAAGTCTGTCAAGGTTGTGTAAGTTCCTGTTTTTTTATTGTACAGGTACTTCAACTGCAAGACAAGATGTTTTGTGCTCTGTACTTATGGACGAACTTATGCATTTCTAACTTTATACCTTTTAAAGGGATAGTTCACCCAAAAATGAAAATTCTCTGATTAATTGCTCTCATGACGTTCCAAACCTTAAAACCTTTGTTCATCTTCAGAACACAAATAAAGTTTTTTTTTTTCGAGAGCTTTTTGACCCTACATAGACGCCAATGCAACTAACACGTTCAAGGCCCAGAAAGGTAATAAGGATATCATTAAAATAGTCCATGTGACATCAGTGGTTCAACCTTAATTTTATGAATACTTTAGTGCACAAAGAAAACAAAAATAATGACTTTTTTTCATTTAAGGCTACAACGTGAATGCACGTCGTAGACTGACACGGAATAAAAGAAATTGTTGAATAAAGTAGTTTTTTTTCTTTGCGTGCAAAAATTATTCTCGTAGCTTCATAACACTGCAGTTTAACCATTGATGTCACATGGACTATTTTAACAATGTCCTTACTACCTTTCTGGATTTTAATGTGGTAGTTGCATGCTGTCTATGCAGGGTCAGAAAGCTCTCAGATTTCATCAAAAATATCCTAATTTGTGTTCTGAACATGAATAAAGATCTTACGGGTTTGGAGCGACATGTAATTAGTTACAGAGTAATTAATTACAGAATTTTCATTTTTGTGAGAACTATTCCTTACGTAACATCCGTAATGTAACATCCATAACATTTCCCTAACCTTTAACCTTTCCACTTCACAAAAAGGTTCTGTATATGGCAAATGTATGGGAGTAACTAACTAAAAGTAGTGATGATGCTTGCATATTTCAGTAGCATGGACAGTTCTTAATATATTTTCAAAAAAGTGTAGTTTTATGACTCCAGCAATGACCTGCGTTTTCCAAGCACTGTCAGAAAAAAAGGTACAGTTCTGTCGCTGGGGTGGTACCCTAAGGTACCAAGTGAAAAGGTACAAATATGTACTTTTAAAGTACTAAAATGTACCTTTAAGGTACTAATATGATCCGTTCAGGGGTAGGTAAAGGACAAAGATGTACCTTTTCACTTTTGTACCTTAGGGTACCGCCCTAGCGACAGAACTGTACCTTTTTTTTCCGAGAGTGAGGAGTAGCATAGGAGTAACATAACATTATTTATAGCAGAGCGAGCTGAGATAAAACACTTAAGGGGTTGAGAAGTCTGATTCATTTTAACAAGTTGGTTTGTTTACATGGTTCATGTAATTTAATTAACTGGTAAAACAATGATGCACCAATTAATGTTGTTGTTGTGTTTTTGTTTTGCCCCAAATCATCTTTTAATTTATTTATTATTTTTTTACAATATATTTATTTATTTATTTTTTGTAGGTTTTGATTGCAAGTTTAATTTAATTACGCCACACTAATTTAGATGAGTTTTGTATAAATGCCCCAATTTCGGCATCATGATCATGTTTTTTCTTTTCTTTCTTTCTTTCTTTCTTTTCTTTTCTTTATTTCTTTTTTTTTGCTACCTTATATGGATGTTTTTTCTTTATAGGGTAATTAGTTTGGCTGTGCTGCTTTGTAACATGGAAATGAAAATAAAACTAAACAAAATAAGAAATTATCATATGATATTATAATAACTCCGTGCAGCATTGGGATCCTACCTAAAAAACTGTACCATGATATGTTTTCCATATCATCCACTCCTAAATCTAAATCTTAAACAAATTTATATATGAGTGTTTTTTATTTTATTTGAATGCTGTGTTTAATTTTTGAGTTAGGTAAACTCTCCAATTGCATAGTTTAATTTTATATCTATATTCCTTGGGAATTGAACCCACAACATTGCTAGAGCCATGCTCTGCTGTACATATTATTTATATTTGTTCTGAACAAGTATTTTTGTTCTGAATCCAATGGAACTGGGATGATTTGAAGGGAGGAATTAAAGGAGAAGTCCACTTCCAATACAACAATTTACAAATAATTTACTCCCCCTTGTCATCCAAGATGTTCATGTCTTTCTGTCTTCAGTCGTAAATTATTGTTTTTGTGAGGAATTTCAGGATTTTTCTCCATATAATGGACTTTATTGGTGCCCCGATTTTGAATTTCCAAAATGTAGTTTAAATGCAGCTCCAAAGAGCTCTAAACGATCCCAGACGAGGAAGAAGTGTCTTATCTAGTGAAACAATCAGTCATTTATTTTTCTAAAAATAAAAAATGTATATACTTTTTAAGCACAAAAGCTTGTGTAGCACAGGCTCTGGGATGCATGTCCATGATTCTATGAATTAGTGATGGGTTGTTTAAACAAATCTTTAATGTGACTCTGGAAGAACGAGTTATCTCGGGAGTGACTGGGTTCTGTACTGGAATTAGTTCACCTGTTTCGAGTCTTCAGGTTTTTCGAGTCGTTCGTTCATCTTATGGGGCTGTCACGTGATGAACAAATGACTCAAACCCGAAAACTTGTCAGATAAGAGGTGAGGTGAGCTAATCATAGACTGAAGACCCAGGTAAACAATGAATTAATCTTTTCTGTTTCTTATAGCATTATAGTTTTGTTTGTAGAGTAATCAACATTTGTGTAAGCAGTCGATGTGTTAGGGAAGTAACATGTAACATTTTAATTATATTTTGCTAAAATGAATGAAATGACTCGAAAAGATTTGTTCATTTTGCTGAATGAGACTCAAAGGTCAGAGTCGGTAAAATGATCCGAACTTCCCATCACTACTACGAATCACGTCTAAGTTCATCGTCTGAGTACTCTGGCTCAAAAAGGTAGAGAATGGCGAAAAACTCCATCTTATTTTTCTCCTATAACTTCAGAATCATCTGACATCGTTGTACCTTTTTGTTTGCAAACAGCGTTTGACTTACTTGCACTTTCTTTGTAAACACTGGGTCTGTAGTTCCGCCTACGATCCGCGTGACCTTTCGACTTGATTCAATAGTACGTAGCGTCATGAACGCGCATCCCAGAGCCTGTACTACATGAGCTTTTGTGCTTAAAAAGCATAAACATTTTTATTTTTCAAAAAAAAAAAAAAAATGTACTGATTGTTTCACTAGATAAGACCCTTCTTCCTCGGCTGGGATTGTTTAGAGCCCTTTGAAGCTGCATTTAAACTACATTTTGGACGTTCAAAATTGGGGCACCAATGAAGTCCATTATTTGGAGAAAAATCCTGAAATGCTTTCCTCAGAAACCATAATTTCTTCACGACTGAAGACAGAAAGACACGAACATCTTGGATGACAAGGGGGTGAGTAAATTATTTGTGAATTGTTGTTCTGGAAGTTCTCCTTTAAAGGTAACATTGGATGGCCATTTCCCACCAGTTGGTATGATTCTTTAGGGTCTTCATGAAATGTCAGTAACATACTTTGGTTAAAATTCCTCAATAGCCATGCAAAACAACACCCTTTTTACCCCGTAAAAAACAGCTCTGTTCATAGCGACCCGTTTCGGTGCATGTCTCTTTAAATGCCAATGAGCTCTGCTCACCCTGCCCCTCTCTTCCGTTTAAGAAGAAAGCCGATTTGCAAATAATCCCTAAAAGTTTTTTTTTAAAAAACATATAAAGTGGGACTTACTTCATTTGGAGGTGCAGCTGAATCATGATCTGTTGGTGCTGATCCATCCTTGAGTTTTAACTTTTTAGCATAAACCTGCCTTGAATTGTCCCTTGTTTAGAAAGCAGTCTGGAGTAAAATGATTTGCACAGAAATTACAAATTCAGGTTTATTGGGTGGCGCGTTACCATCAAAAACAAAACTAATCTACTGCGTTCTCAGTGACAATCCGTCAGCAGTTGTGGGTGGGGCTTGAGCAATATGACATCATACTGCTCAGAAAATCAAAATGGCTTGATAATTGAGGCGTTTAGGTTTTTTGGAGGTTAAAAAAAAGGAGTGAATGGATTTTAATCATTGTAGGGTGATTGTGCCCACACACTGCACCATGCAAAAATGAATTTTGCATCCGATGTCCCCTTTAAAATAGAAGTCAATCATTTGCAAGTGTTCTATTGTTCTATTATTGATTCATGATGTAGCTTGGGTGAAATAAACACTCATGAAATCTGTAGGCCTGTGACACAAAATTTGGAGTAAGAATTTAAAGGTAAAATCACAGCATTTATAGCTTTGTTATGCGGGTTCACAGTTTTGTTAGTTGCTTGTAGTGAAGCTTTTTCAGCTCGACTATAGTTGAACTGCTTCAAATTATTAGCAGCTTCACAGCAGTCGTCCTAACACTGACCATGCCAGCTTTGTCTAAGCCATATCTTCGTAGACTTCAGATGGGTTTTGCCGGTCAGAAACTCTCCCTGGGGGCGATGGAGTAACTGCGTGGAACGATCTGCCTAGATTACCATTATGGGCACATGGTAACAAATTGGCGTCCTTGTACTTTGTGACAAGCATGAGATTCAGGCAGATGATGTGTTCAATAGCGCTACAAATGATCTAGCTGGGTATCAGATAATGTGGAAGCTGATGGCTGCTGCCGGGGGGAGAGCGGTGTATTTCATTATGACTACGCCGCCATCAGATGCTGATTCACTGTCAGGAAATGGTGGAGAGCGTGCCAAAAGTCACACAGATGTTGCATTGTATTCATCTTTTCAAAATGAATCCAGCGAGAAGGCGCTGAGAGAATGTGTCCATGGTTTGAGGACAAACAGTGTTGATTTTAGGAGTTTCTCAGCTGTGCCATTAAGGGTGAAGGAATTGTAAACATATTTAAGGCTGTATTCACATCGGCTGAATTCACGTTACATCTGGAACGTGCAAATGCATCCGTTGAGGATTCGAGGAGTAGAGAGCTTATGGGATCTCATAGCTAACTTTATGAAGTTTCATATATATATTTATAGATATATAGCTATATAGATAGAATATTGCTTTTAGGTGTGTAATGTTCTCTATTGTGTGTTATGAATGCATGAAGGGCACAAATTCAGTGTATAGAGGCATAAACTGGGATGCTGAAACATGTTAGTCTACCTTCTTATTTGATCAGTTAATTTTGCATGGTTATCTATGTTTAGAATTATTTATCTTAGGCCTTTTTTGAATTAGGGAGGCATTTAAAATATGTATTTGTTGATGTGTAATTTGGATTGTAATTCACATTGCATGCACTAGATGGCAGCACTGGCTAAAGGCGCTCTGCTGTCTCATTGGCGTGTGGAGTTTGTCTTTGCTATGCAAGTATGTTGAAAGTGTGAAAAGAACAAACACTTCTGAGAGGCATATGTAAATATGAGTATACATAACTTAAGTCCTTCAAGGCTTTCTCACAGTGGCATTCTGGGTAAAAAATAAAAATAAAAAAAAAAGAGTTGGAATCCCTCTGGGAATATGATGGGAGAAATTGAGGCGTTTAACATTTTCATTCAATCATGGCCAGAGTCTGTAGGAATGCTGACAGCCCCAATTCAAGCAGCCCACATAAATACTTAATTTTTCTGTCATGTTCACTGTGCTGTCAGTCTAAGCTTGAGGTTTGGCAGCGTGCTGTGGAAACACAACTGCTGCGAGAAGCTGTAGCCCTCCCAACACAGAGCTTGAAGTGCATCTCATAATCAATATTTAATTGTTTTTATTAGCCTCCATACACTCAATAAACCACCATTAATTAATATGTACTCTGTTAATTTCGCCTAATTCCATTCTTGTGCTTTTTGCATTTTAAGCATGAATATTGTCTGGACGATGTTGAGTGTGTCTCAGCTCTCAGGACAGTATATAAGCACTGGCTGGGATATTGACCATATAATTATAGTTATAGGCAGTTGTTAGGGAAGGTGCCTTATTTAATCTGGTGTGAATAAAAATGAGGCTGTCAAGGGTAGAAATACTGTCTGTTCAATGTAAAATTGTTGTATATCTGGGTGATGATTATTCAGGTAAAAAAAAAATTCCATGAAATAAGTTCACATATTGATTTTGTAAATTGTAAATGAAATCGTTCTTAGGTACACTTTTGCATTCAATAGAAAGAGGACAATTTACGCACAAATACTTTCATGTGTGAATTATTTTTACAGATTCTGTTCATTTTTAGTAAATGGACCCCTATAGGTTCAAACCTCGTAAAAATAATATAAAAAAAATATAAAATAAATAATAATAATAATGTGTGTGTGTGTATATATATATATATATATATATATATATATATATATATATATATATATATATATATACATAAAATATTAATAAAATAAAATGTTTATATATGTATAAAGATATATATATTTATAAATAAATAAATAAATAAATAAATAAACATCACAATAAAAAAATATATATATATATATATATTTTTAAATATATATATATATATATATATATATATATATATATATATAAATAAATATCAAAATAAATAAATAAAATGTAATAAAAAATGTATTTTATTTTTAAAAATATTTTATTTATTCATTTATTTAGAATGTGTATATATACATAAAAAATTAACATAATAAAATAATATTGTATACATATGAGTGTATATATTTATAAATAAACAAACAAGCAAATATCAAAATAAAAATATAGAAATACATATATTTAAATAAATAAACAAACAAATAAATATCAAATAAACCAAATAAATATATATAAAATACTGTTTATAAACATTTATAAACACGTATTTCTATATTTTTATTTTGATGTTTATATATAAACATAAAAATAAAAATATAGAAATACATGTTTATAAATAAATAAACACACACACACACACACACACATATATATATATATATATATATAAACAGAAATAAATATATAAATAAATATATACTTGTTTATGTGTAAATAAATAAACAAAAATAAAATCTAAATATAATAAAATAATTATATATACATATTATTATATCTTTTTAAATAAATAAACAACAAAATAAAGAAATAAAAATATGTATAATAAAATATTTTATTTAAAAAAATGTTTATTTATAAATATATTTATATATATATATTGATGCCCCCAAGTGTAAATGAAACAAACATTTTGTCTGAACAAAATATTGACTGATTATTAGATGGAAGTAGACAACCTTTTGAACTGTCTCTCAAATCCTTATTTTCTTTTATGTTGTGTAAAAATGGCATCAGATCTGGTGTCTGTTTATGGTCTGATGGTTTTTGTTGTTTGCGGTTTGCTGTGTAAGAGTTTATTGCTCTGAACACCCTGGAAGCTGCCATCCATGACAGTTGGATCCATGACTATCATCTTGTCATGTCATTGAACAATGTCCAAAAACTGACTGAAATGTGACCAACACTTTTATCCTTCAGATTCTTATAAATGTTTCAGCTGAGTTTCTTTGATAATATTATTGTTAACTGTGTGAACTATTAACTTGATGTTTGAGAGAAACAGAAGATTGAGGGATGGTGTGTATGAGTGTGGTATTAAATTTCAAGGTCTGCTGGGTATTCATAGAGGTGACAGACAGATGCTCAGCACCCCGATATCTGCTGCTTCCTGCTTCAGCGGCCCCTCAAGATACCCAGCTCTACCCTTACAACTCAACCACAGCCAAACACACTCGCTCTTATCATCACTGCTACTGTCCTGGATTTTGGAGATCCTAAAGCCAGTTCATTGCTCTAAAGCGGCAGCTGATGATCGTGTCTTGTAGGGCTGTGAAGTGTTGGCAGAAGCATTGGACATATGGGTAAACCTCACAAAAGCATGTCCAGCTCAGAATTCATCCAAAAATCAAAAGGGGAAACAAATAAACTGCTGTTAAAAAGTTTTGGTGTTGGACAAGATTTTTTTTTTTTTTTTTTTAAATGTCACTTATGCTCTCCAAGGCTGCAGTTTTGTCAAATGTGACCACAAAACCTGTCATAAGGGTCAGTTTTATTCTTTTTTTAAATTGATGTATGGTTTGTTAGGATAGGATAATATTTGGCTAAGATACATCTATTTGAAAATCTGGAATCTGACAGTGCAAAAAAATCGAAATATAGAGAAAATCACCTTTAAAGTTGTCCAAATGAAATTCTTAGCAATGCATATTACTAATCAAAAATTAAGTTTTGTTATATTTGCAGTAGAAAATTTACAAAGTATCTTCATTGAACATGTTCTTTACTTAATATTCTAATGATTTTTGGCATAAAAGAAAAAAAGATCATTTTGACCCATACAATGTATTGTTGGCTATTGCTACAAATATACCCGTGCTACTTATGACTGGTTTTATTGTGGTCCAGGGTTACAAATATTGTTACAATTAAAATATATATATATATATATACACACTGCAGTTCAGTTCAGTTTTTTTTTTTTTTTTTTAAAGAAGCCTGTTATGCTCATCAAGGCTGCATTTATTTGATCAAAAATGTAGAAAAAATAGTAATGTAGTAAAAAATCAGTAATATTGTGAAATGTAATTACAATATAAAAAGATGGTTTCCATTTTAATATACTTTGAAATAGAATTTATTCCTGTGAAGCAAAGCTGAATTTTCAGCATCATTACTCCAGTCTGAAGTGTCACATGATCCTTCTATTATGCTAATTTATTATTAGAATTATCTGTGTTGGCAACAGTTGCTGCCACATATTTTTTTGGGGGTGAACCTGTGATATTTTTTCATTCTTTGATGAATAAAAAGTTAAAACTTATATTGTTCTAACAATATAAGTCTTTGCTATCACTTTTTATCAATTTAACACATCCATGCTGAATAAAAATATTAATTTCTTTCAAAAACGTTTGAACGGTAGTGTATATTGTTATAAAAGATTTCTATTTTAAATAAATAGTTCTTTTTAACATTTTATTCATCAAAGAATCCTTAAAAAAGAATCACAGGTTCCAATTGTTTCCAGGACTGATAATAAATCAGCATATTAGAATGATTTCTGAAGGATCGTGTGACACTGAAGACTGAAGTAATGATGCTGAAAATTCAGCTTGATGTATGTTACAATATAAAAATGTTATTTTACATTGTAATAATATTTCACAATATTTGTTTTTCTGTATTTGTAATCAAATAAATGCTGCCTTGATAAGGCATAAAAACTAAAAAAAAAAAAACCCAAAAAAAACATTAAAAATCTTACTGATCCCAAACTTTTGAACAGCAGTGTAGTCTGTGTTTTTTAAGGCAGTATATAATTTATTACTTTTTGATAACCCTGTATATAAAACCAGTACACAATTCAAGTTGATCTTTCATCCAACAATAATTAATTTACATTTTTTACTATAACATTGTACGAAATATTTATTACAATACATTAAGAATATGGTAAATTCTTATCAAATGATCTGTTTCGTTTTTTAATTGTCTACTCTTACTGTTTCATTGTAAGTATGCATGCCAGTAACCCTGCCTTTGAATTGTGGAAGCTGTTCTCCTACAGCATATCAGAGAGGAGAAAGAGGTGACGGGCATCTTTATGTGCGACTCTGCCTGGGGCCTGTTGTATGGGCTCTTGGCAGGGAGTCCTCTCCGCACAGAGGGTGATCTCATTTTCGTAATGGGCTTTGTCACTGTTTGTCGTTATTAACATTGGCGCTGCTCTCGGGGGGTCTTGGAGAGTCATCCAGTCACACTCCAGCCTGTCCTGCTTTACATTTCACACCCATTAAAACTTTGTTTTGATTAGAACTAAGTGGACAATCTGTATAAATGACTGCGTAGTTGTATTTATGCGGATGTATTCAAAAATGCAGTTGGTAAGTACATTATGCGCTTGTTTAGCAAAAAAAACAGAACTCAGATTGCAGGTGGCATGCATGCATTTCTGGTGATTCAACCATTTAGTTTAAAAATCACATTTTTATGGTAAAGTCTGTAGTTTCTGGGTGATGTTGGTTTGTAATTGCTTTGTTTGTCACCCTGACCAGCAACATTAGCTCAACCAATGCGACTGAAAAGTACTGCATGCGACTATAAAAAAATATTTAGGAGCACCAGTGCAACTGACCCGATCAGCATATTTATGACCCTGGATCACAAGACCAGTCATAAGGGTCAATTTTTCAAAACTGAGATTTATACATCATCTAAAAGCTGAATAAATAAACTTTCCATTGATGTCCATTGATGTATGGTTTGTTAGGGTTAGGGTTAGGATTCAAAAATGTAATTTTTATATATTTACAGTAAGAATTTTACAAAATATTTTCATGGAACATGATCTTTACTTAATTTCCTAATGATTTTTGCTGTAAAAGAAAAATCAATTATTTTGACCCATACAATGTATTTTTGGCTATTGCTACAAATATACCCCAGCGACTTAAGACTGGTTTTGTGGTCCAGGGTCACATTTGTGTTTGCGCTGAGGGGAGCTTCAAAGGTTTCTAAGTGTTTTTGCAACGTTGAGTAATGTATCACAAACATATCTCACGAATCCTTTCATAAACAAAGTGTAGAGAGAGTGTAAGTAAGAGATTCATTGTGCAGTGTAGAGAGCTTTGTTGATTATAATGGAACTTTGTGAGATTGCGATGAACTAAGATGAGTGACAGCTTTTAATGATTATTTAGAGAGTTTGTAAATGTGATATTGATTTAATACAACAGTTAAATAAACAAGAAGTTGATAATAAGTGACTTGCATTGTTTGACTAGAACACTATTGCCTGATTTTGCTCTACTCGTCGTCAAAAAAAAAGTTTGAAACAAGTCAAAACTGAGCCGCTGCGCATCTCCATTCAAACACAGCAGTGTTTTCGTTTATGAATGAACGTGTGTTTATTCCTGAATGAATAAAGCAAGTTCGAACGAATCAAATGAATGAATGATTCAGTAATTGAATCAGTGATTTCCCGCCACCTACTGGCAGTTTTAGTTTCATTTTTAAAGTATCTTTTAAGTTATTTAAATCATTTAATATTTCTGTATTTAAAATTGTATATTTAAAACATGAATCTTAACATGAATTTATGAATTTGATTGCACTCATGCCACCTCTGGGCCTCATTAAACATATGAAAATACACCTACAAGCCACTTTTGTGTTCTTCTGTGCCACCTCTGTGGTACAAATTAATTTTGATAATACTGATTTCATTTGATTGGTAACGTGTTCTTATTCTACTTGTATATTATATATATATATATATATTATATATTTTAATTGTGCCATTAATAAAATATATATATATATATATATATATATATATATATATATATATATATAATATTCAAATTTGACATAAAGGTTGACATAATTTTAATAAAGTTAGAAAAATGCCATTACAAAGGTAAAAACAAAATTCCTGTGTAAATCACTTTAAGGAGTTAAATATCACCTCGCTGTGGAAAGGCTAATTTTTGATCAGATTTTTTGATTATTGGTTAGAAGGTGCTTCTGAAATTTTGACTGTGCTCCTAAAAAGAAAAGTAAATTTAGAGCCCTGTTAAGGCAGGACTGTCTGTTTGTTTGGACCAATGGCAGATGGCTTAAAAACATTATTTTTGAAATTGCTTTTGGTGACGCTACTAGTGCAGAAATTACACACTTCACCTTTAGCTGTCAGTTTAGAGTGATGCAAGTACGGCTCATGCGCAGTAATAATTATAGTAGCATAATAATTTTGTTGCCAGAGGTGAATAGTTGAGTTTAAATTTCTCTGACTTGCTGCGTTTTTAGTCATTTGGCTCAGATGTTATTTTCTGATCACCGGTTAGAATGACCAATAATTTGCCACTTTATGAAAAAAATCAAACAATGAAACCAGTGTCACATCACTGGCATCATGTTTTGAGCTTTTGTGGGTAACCTGGCGTAGCCTGTGTTTATGGATAAAATTTATGCAGTGCTAAGTTTTCGAAACACTTCACTGCTTGTGTTTGAAAATGAGCCAGATTTTTGTTTTGTTTACAGTTTAGCCATTTTAAGTGTAAATTAGCAATCCCTCTTTGCCTAACATGGTCGGTAGCAAATTGCTAAGAGGAAAGCAAATTGGTAATAGCGTCAAATAGTGGGAAAGTGTCACAAAATAACACCCATTTTGTCATGAAGTGCTTCTATGCAAGGCAGAGAAGTTTTTTGAAGCATTGTGGAAGTTCAAAACCATGACTAGAAGTCCCATGTATGCTAAAGATTTTTTCTTGTGTGTAAAATGTCCTTTTTGTAATTGCATTATGGACCTGGAGGGACGTTATTTTATTCCAGTGTATGTCTCGAGTGACAAATAAACTTGAAACGTGAGAGGTAACGATAAGCCTGCATAGCAATTTAGTTTTCTAGGTGGATAATGATATCGTGGTCATTTAGATCTGTATCACAATTTGGATGTCGTACCATCAATAGTTCTGCTTGACAATTTTATTGCAGCCCTAATGGACGTCTGGATGCTTTGTCATGTGATCCGACCCTTCTGGACAGGTTTGGAGTCACTGGAACCGCAAAAGTCGTGTGTTTCACTGCACAAATGGGCTCTAGACTACTGAAGCATGGTAGGGCTGTACATGAAAATTATACATGGCTGAAAGCTAAATTGCCTTATGTTCCTGCTCACTCTGTTTCTTATCTGCTCCTTAGATTTAGACAGTTGGTTTCTATAAGTGGTCCACTGTAAATCGCATGTAATGGGATAGGAGACTTGGAAACTCCATGGTTTGTGGTGGTAGCATGTGTACTGTATGTACGCTGCCAGTCACTGTGAACGATAGAAAAGCCTGGTCTGCACATCCATCTGCACTCTTGGAATTTATTATCTCAAAGCTTTTAGAAAAAAGCTAGATAATTAGCTGCAATGGAGGGAGAAAGCACTCATTGTAGTTACTGGCTTTTAGCTTCACTCTACATTAATTAATGGCGGTCTCTCGTGATGTGAAAAAGCAGGAGTCTTTTAAAGGTCCATTACTGTCTCTTGGCGGCAGACGATCTGCGCTGACCAGCAGAAGCACAGCTAAACGTTTTTGTGCTGTCTGCATTTTTAGCTAGAATTTGTCGCTTTTGAGATAGTTTTTGGAGATTATGGAAGGTGAAATATGCATGCAAATGTTCATTGCTCTTATAAAATATCAAATTTTTAGTACAAAAACACTTTAAACAAAACAGTTTAGTGGATTTTTTTATTTATTTACCTTGTATTAAGCTTCTGCCGCACAGATCTAATATAAACATGCTGTTTCATTCCCAGCTGTTTACCTTTGCAGACATAGACTGTTTTTGTAACTCATGTGTTTTTAACAAACTTGTGTGTATTTGAGTTTAAGCGCAATATGACATGAAAGAGAACTTTGTTTAGTACTTACATGCTGTGTGACAGCCGCTTTCTGTGTGCGTGCTTCGGATGCGTACGCTCAGAAAACCCTATATCAGAAGTAATATTGCTTAAAATGCATGATTTTAGTGCGATAGACATGATAATCAAAACCAAACAGATGTTTTTTTTTTAGCAGAGTATCTGAGCTTTGAGCTGTAAAGGCACAGCTCTATTCTAAAAAAGGGGGCGAGGAGCAGCAGCTCATTTGCATTTAAAGAGACATGCCCAAAAACAGCATTTTTCTGCTTCCACTCAAAATAGGTATTTTCAAAATTATATAATAAAGGATCTGTTGGGTATTTTGAGCTGAAACGTCACAGACACATTCTGTGGACACCTGAGACTTATATTACATCTTTTAAAAAGAGGCATAATAGGTCTCCTTTTAAATTTGAAGAGATTTTTAAACACTAGGCATCATACACTTGCTGACTTTGTAAACAGTCCTGAAGAAACTGGACATCATACACTAAACCACTGACAATCACACACTCCTACACACTACTTTGAAGTTTTCTGAGCAGTAAATCAGTATATTAGAATGGAATCTGAATAGATCATGTGACACTAAACACTGGAGATATACCTGAAAATTCAGCTTTGCCATCACAGGAAGAAATTTCTATCTTAAAATATAATATGACAGAAAATAGTTTTTGTAAACTGCAATAATATTTCACAGTTTTCACTACGTTTTCGATCAAATAAATGCAACCTTGGTGGGCGTAAGAGACAGAAACATAACAAAAATCTTACTCTCTGGAAACTTTTAAACAGTAACCTAACCATTTCTTTTACTTAAATAGTTGTAAGTTTTTAATATAAACTTGACACTTTAAGCGTAACATGACAAGAAAGAGAACTTACTTTAGTACTCACTTTTTTAGTGCTTAGTTTAGATTTTTAGAGCTGTCATGACTCCTCGATTCAATTCGAGTAACTGGCAAAAATATTGAATTACAATTATCTGATTACTTGATTAATCTTTTAAATGTTAGTATAACCTAACCATTTCTTTACTCAAGTAGTTGTATGTTAACTTAACTCAGATTTCTATAGCTGTCACAATTCTTCGATTCAATTTGAGTGACCGGCAAAAATATTGAATTACAATTATCTGATTACTCAATTAATCTTTTAAACTGTAGATTTCTAGAGGTGCCATGATTTCTCAATTTAATTTGAGTACTCAATTTTTTTTTTAAAAATCCTTGATCGTGAGTAACCGGCAAATTTTTTAATGACATTTTTCTGATTACTCGATTAATCATCAGAATAATTTACCGATTACTCAAAATATTTGTTAGTGACAGCCCTACAGATTTCCAATTAAAATTGTGTATACTAAGCATTACTGATTCTGAGTTTGAATGTTTCAGCTTCGAGCATTGTGTGCAATTGTATGAGAAACATTTTAGAAAATGAAACAATTGTTTTTTTTAAGAGTTACTGTTATTGTATGTTGAATGGTTTCATTGGCATACACGAGACATACTTAGTTCTTTTAAAAATAGATTTACTAATCGTTCTGTCCAGGAAGGAATCTTGTTTTGAAGTGAATGCATTTCACAGTTGTTTGTCTTCCTTTCTTGTTTTGGGTTGTTATTGTTATTGGGTGTAATAATTAGTGAAAAGTTTTATTTGAGAACTCTGTTGATGCTTATTAACAGATTCTCACCCTTCGAAACACTGCCAAGGTGTGACTGATGCCTGAAGCTTGAAAACATCTCATTAGGGCCCTATGAAATCTGTTTTATTTTTTCCCAAATTCCGTTTTATTTTTTTCCAAATTCCATTTTTTTGCCGTTTTAATTTTTCTCAACTCCTTTTTAATGGTTAAATTAAATTTTATTTATCAAAGAGCATGTCTAATTAATTAAAATCATGAAACTTATACAATTTCACATCAATTTAATAAAGGTGTAACAAAAATGACATGTTTAGGGCCCTATGAAATGTTTTATTTTTTCACACCATATGTTTTATTGTTATCAAATTCTGTGTTTTAGCTTGTCTAATTATTTAAATGCATACTTAATTTATTCAAATGTATTCTTAAAACAGCCTTATGAAAGGTTTTTTTTTTACCCTCAGAAATTCTGGGTTGTGTATTTAAAATGTTCTGGTTATCAAATGAAGCCATAAAACATTAATTTAATTTAGTTTTTAATTATTGAAAATTAAACATTAAACATTAAACTTTTTTTTTCTTTTTTTTTTTTTTTGACGGACAAAGGGGAATTTACTTTTAAAATTAAAACATGGAAGAAATGTTGTGTGATTATACCCTAAAAAATAATGTTTGTTTCATTTTAGTAGTGGTAGTAATATATACACAATGTCTTCAAGTTAAACCGGACTTTTATTTTGACGGGTTGCCGTGTCTACCTTTGCATTTCTGTGTGTATATGATATAACGCTAGTTTTCCTAAAATGGGACGGTAAAATGCTCATGAAGTGACTCTCAGCAGATATTGTTCATGTATTTATGTCCTCATTTAGTGAAACGACAGACGCTGAAATCACAGCGAGCGTCACACGCGCTTTAGTGTGTGTAGTAAACAAAACCACTCGTTTGCTCCATTCATTAAAACAGAGACACGCAGAACATGCAGGATTCACATTTAAATCGTATTTTTGCGGCGTAATATTTACAGATACTAGTCCATATTGCGGTTTGATTTAAGTGTAATGACCTACTTTTGATTAATTCATTCAAATTTTGACACATTTCGTGACATTCTGCCTTATTCAGTAAATTCCGTTTTTATGACTGGATTCCGGGATGCCGTTCGCGTTTTCCACATTGCGGAAATCATAGGGCCCTATCCCATGTACTGTCACATAACAAAAGATCACATGATCGAAAATTCTTAGATAAGTAGTTGTTTAGCAAATGCTTTGGTCTATACTGTACTATGTTTATTAAAGGGTCCGTCTGGAGTAACCTTGGGCTAAGTGGCTTGCTCAAAGGCCCAGTGGTGATAGTTCATGGATCGCCCCTTGCGGAATTCAAGCCTGGAACCCTATAATCGCTGCTTTCAATCACTTCTGCGTTTAGAGATACTTAAAAGTGTTTGATACATAACTAATTTGTCTAAGACTCATTTACTATTTCTTAGAGCTTGTGTAAGTTTGTCATTACTTTCTGCATCTCTGTAGTGCCTTGTGTTTTAAATGAGAAGGACATGCTGCTGATTAGCACAGACCGGCATTATCAAGAAAAAAGAAAAGTAAAGAAATTGTATTTCAGTGTGGATGTCATATTTGGCAACCTTGGCACCTCTGGTGAATGTACGGATGATTGTAGCCTAAGGCTGACAGCTGAAATAGACTACTGTTTACTCAGATATACTGAAATACATTTTTTAGAATTAGATACAGTCCCTCATATTGTGGCTATTTTTATTTATTTATTTATTTTTTAATTGTTTCTCTTTTTTTGGATAGTTTTAATATTTACATTTTTTTTTACACCAGTCTCTAGAGTTTCTAGCCAACTGCATATATGCTGTAGTACAATAAGACTTACATAGTTTTTGATTATTTTATATAAAGTTTCATTATTTTATGTTTTTTTTTCTTTGTTTGATATTGTTTTTTTTTTTTTAGTTTTTGTTCAGTTTTGTTTTAGTTTTTTATGTTTTTTTGTTTTGTTTTGTTTAATTATGCTTTTGGCTGCAATCTGATTTCTCCTTCCACAATTTTTTTAACTCTATGTACCTGTTTGTTTTTCGGTCATTGACTCATATGCTGGGAAATATACTGAAACTGTTTAACATTGAAATTACAAATGTTTTTTTTTTTTTTTTTTTTTTTTAATAAACAGTGTAGTGGTGAGTGGTTTCTGTAAGCAAACAAACATCACCTTGTTTAAAGATGGGTTTACTTGCAGCTCTGATATTGAACGGTATCCAGCATTGGTGAAAAGAAAGATGGCGTCTCAGGTCTCCTCTGAGCAGTGGAGATTTGAGGAGGTACGAAATGGTGTGCCGCCTCTCCGAGGAGAACAGTAAATCAGACGCTGCTTGGGCTCCACTAGTGCATGAAATGGCTGCAGTAATGAATTTGCGGCCAGCACATTAGCATGCTTTAGCCTCTGTCTCAATTCTTCTATTGAGTTCTCACTTCTGATAATCGTCTCTCTCATATTCTAAAATGCAAATTGCATTCTTATCACAGCAAAGCTAGTAATAAATAGACACAGCTTCAAATGAAGTTTTCAGAGGAAAAACTGCTCCAGCACTGAAAATGAGCGAAAAGTGTTGAAAATGATTGCCTGGTATGTTTGTGCATGGATATTGTGGTTTTGTTTTATAATCATAGCTTTTTGCCCTTTCAAAAAGACTTACAAGAGAAATTGCCTGTGTTTCAAAAACTGTTTGTTTGTGCGTTTTTGACTCAACGAGTAGCATGAGTTTGTGATACTATTTGTTTGTTTGACACATGACAGACCAGGCATGTTTATGGAAACTTTTGTCATTACTTTTTGCATTTGTTACTTTTTGCAATTCAGTTGGTCGACAGATAGAATGATACTTTTAAAAGTCAAATTGTTTCAAATTTCTTACATTTTTCCATTAGCAACAGAAGTGATGATTTAACGCTTGCTTTATTGCGAGTAGGGCTGAGTATCGTTAGAATATTATCAATTCTGATTCTGCTTATCGATTCCGATTCTTTTCGATTCCCAGTTTTGATTCCAATGTGAACAAAAAGATGATATCAAGCATATTTATTCTGTTTCTTTTTTTGCTAAAAATTTAGTTGCAGCTGAATACCATGAACAAAAATCAACAGGCTACATAAAAACAATTCACTTCACTTGAGAGAGATTCACTTAAGAGCTGTTTGCAAAATAGAGCTGCGTGATTCTCTAAAATGGGTTGTTGTTGTTGTTGTTGTTGTTTTTTTTAATGGAAGTTGTGGTTCTCTTACTATTCTGAAGAAAAAAAAACACTAGACAACTAAACAAAATCACATGTAGGCCTAATTTTTAAGTCAATGATTCAGTGATTCACTCAAGTGATTCATTTGGTTCACTACTGGATAAATCAGTGTTTTTAAATGAATGATCAAAGACAAATACATTATTAACAGCCCCCTTTCGCCATCTGCTGGCATAACAACGTAATCGATAAATCTTTAACATTATTTGGTATGTCAAATTAACTTTCAAAAGGATGATTTACTCTATTTTGATCTCTACCGTCCATATCAGAGTTTATATCCAGACTATGAACTTTTATCTCAGTACTTCTGTGATTATTTGAATGTTTGTAACACAGAAGTAATGAACTGTGTGGTTGAAAAGACTGTGAAACTGTTTCATTCATATACATGACAGTAGCTGTCTTTAGGTCAGCGGCAGCACAAACGCAGATTTGAATGTTCAAATCACACTGGTCGTACACTGCACGGAAGAACGGTTGAGGAATCAAACAGATGAATCATTGTAATTTAGAAACAGAATCACGATGGTATTCTGTTTGTGATCTTTAACGATCTGTTAAATTAAATTGCTTTGTCATATTGGTGGTGACACATCTATTGCAACATGTTTAGCTTACACAAATATTATAGGCTACTTTGCTTTTTAGCATACCTGTCAAGTTTTGGATTTGAAAATAAGGGAAATTTTCCGGCGCCCGCCGCGAGCAGTCCCACCACCCCAACCAAGCTCCAGTATCCCTTACATTTTAAGACAGGTGACAAGAAAGCTAAAATCACCACTTGTCAACCACTTATAAACTACAATCGGCTTTATGCACAGCTGCACTACTTCCTGAACTTCAGGCAGCTCCTTTGTTTCCTGTCTGCCATTATTGGACAAACTGATTAATCCAGGTGATCAGTTTGTCCAATAATGGCAGACAGGAAACAAAGGAGCTGGCTGAAGTTCAGGAAGTAGTGCAGCTGTGCATAAAGCCAATGATAGGCCTACCTTTGTTGACATTGACATGCTGTGAACATTCATAGCCTAAATGAAAACACAAAAGGGTATATATGAAGAGCATTTATTTAAAGGCTTATTTGCATATTTTATGTTCATTTAACATTGCTTGTCTTTACATTTACATTTCATTTTCATTCCACATTCTTTTCACATTCACACACTCATTCATTTCATATTGTTTTTTTGTACAGTTTTTCTTTTCATTCCACATAACTTTTCTTTACTCTTTTAGTGACTTATTGTACTCATTTGTTGCAGACTTTGCATTCTTTAAGACTGTTTTGGAAGGATACGTTATATAGGCATGTTTTTGTGCCTCTAGCCCGTGCTTGTGCTTGGCGGATTTCTCGTGCTGGCATACATCATTCCTTCCCCCGTGTGCGATGCTAAAGTCGCAGTTACAAATTTTACAGAACGCGTGACTGTCCCCCACCCTGCTCTTCTTCAGAAATATAAATTCGTTGTCCCATTGATCTTTTTTGGGGGGGGGGGTTTAATAACGCAGGTTAAAATACGGGAGATTTACGGGAAAATACTAATACGGGAGGACGGCGGGAAAGAAGGGTAAATTACGGGACTTTCCCGGCCAAAACGGGATACTTGACAGGTATGCTTTTTAGACTTCTGATCGCAAGTGTAGCCATACTTTGGAGCGCTATGCTTAGATTAGCGAGCAAGGTCCTGGCAGATCGCTAGGTCGGGTCCTCACAGATAAAAAAAAAAAAAAAAAAAGAACCGCATATAGGAATCGATAGGAGGAATCGAAATTTTAATTTCACAAGTATCCGATTCCTGACCATAAGTATCCGATTCTGGAATCGGAATCAATTTTCGATACCCAACCCTAATCGCAAGCGTTATTGTCACCCTTATTTATCACTCTTTTTTTTTAAAGCAATGGTTAGCCCTATATATACCATTTTCTTCATATATGAGTGGACACAGCCATTTGTAAATTTTATAGGTCTTGCTTCCAGTCTCATCCACGTCCAGCTGTTTTCAGCTGTACAGAACAGCTTGTTTTGTTGCTGCTTGATAATGCAAATTGGTGTGTTTTGCAATATTATTTTAATGTATTCAGTGTTTCCCCTAGGATTCCAGTTTTGGTTTCAGTTGCAACACTTTGAACAATAGGGCCCTGCAATCTTTTTTTTTTTTTTTTTTCCAAAAATGCTTGTTTTAAAATTCTTTGTGTTCTTTGTGTTTTATTATTATAATTTCTGCATTTAATTGTTTTATTTACATTTGCCAGAAATAGGAATAATTAAACACCTACATTATACTGTACAAAAGTAATACAAGACTAAAACATTTCTGTTACATGTTAAACATTACTTTTATTTTGACAGGTTGCCGGTTAGTTTTTGTGTGTATACACTATGATATGATACTAATTTTCTCAAATGAAACGGTAAAATTTACATCAAGTGACTCTCACAGCAGTTCTGGAGATTAAGTTCATGTGTTTATGTCGTCATATAATGAGACGTCACGTGTGCTTCGGTATTTGTGTAGTATGAATGAAAGCCGCGTCTCCGCCATTCATTCATACAGAGCCAAGCGGAACATGGAGGATTCATATTTAAACCGTCTTTTTGCGTTTTAATATTCACAGATGCTAGTCCATATCGCGATTCGAATTAAGTGAGAGACCTACTTTTGATTTATTAATCCAAAAATTGACGAATTCTGTGGCATCCCGGGCTATAGAGTACATCCGTTTTTATGAATGGACTGCGCAATCCCGTCCACGTTTTAGCGGAGGAGAAATTGTAGACGCGTTTCCACGTAACGTTAGAGACAGAAATTACATGCGGTTAGGGGCGCCCCCTAATATAATGGCAGGGGAAACACTGGTATTATTTTAACTCTGAGCACACTGGTTTGTAGTGCAAACAGTTTTACCGTTTCCTGCACATTGTTATTCTTCTCATTATTTCCCTATAGCGGTTAATGAACCGGAAGTCTCATCCATAGGCTTACAGAAAAAGGTTGATAACGGCTCATCCGTTGTGTCATAAACTAATGCAATCAAAGTGAAGAGCCTCTGACAAGCTGAACATGGGCAAAAATGATCAGTATTTCACACTGATTGTTGCATGTGTCCTGATTTCAGATCTCATATTGCATCACTGTATTAGTAATGTGCACTTCATTGACCTCCCAACTTCAGCTGCTTTATATGTAGACTTCAGACTTCCCACATTATCTGTAGATGATGGAGTGGTGTGAAGACAAAAAGTGAAAAAGTAGAGTGGCACTGTTAAATGGTTAATTGGGTCTAAATAAATTAATAAATAAACAAGCAAACACTTAAGCATTAAGTTTCACATCCTGAATAGGAAGGGAACGGGAAGCTAATATGACAGAAAGTGTATTGATTTGGCTCACGGAGCATTCAGTAATGAAGTGTGGGATTGCATAATTCAACCCCTATTGCTGCAGATGTAATCTGGGACGTCTGCTTTTATTAATTGAATGCAGTGCAGCTGCTGCTAATGGCATGTTGTTCTTGAGGGCTGTGGTAGCTGTGAACATTTCTCAGCTGCTGTCAGGTTATGATGTCTGTTTTAGGTTGTATGCTTTTGATTATCAATATAAATGTAAACCTTTGTATGAAAATGCCATAAATGTAAACCTTTGTATGAAAATGCCATAAAATATTATGTATCCTGATTTAGATTAAAGGGATAGTTCACCCACAAATTTAAAATTCTGTCATTAATTACTCACCCTCATGTCGTCAACCCGTAGGACCTTCGTTCTTCTTCAGAACACAAGTTAAGATATTTTTAATGAAATCTGAGACCTTTTTGACTCTGCATAGACAGTAATGCAACTAACACATTCAAGGCTCAGAAAGGTAGTAAGGACACTGTTAAAATAGTCCATGAGGAATCAGTGGTTAAACCTTGATTTTATGAAGCTATGAGAATAATTTTTGTGTGCAAAGAAAACAAAAATAACAACAGAAATATCTTAATTTTTATTCCGAAGATGAACAAAAGTCTAATTGGTTTGAAATGACATGAAGGGTGAGTAATTAATGACAGAATTTTCATTTTTGGATGAACTACCTCTTTAATTATTGTCACATTTCACCCCCAAAATCAAAAGTGGAAAATAATAAAATTCTTTGTTTGCATAAAGAAAACAAGTCCTAATTTTTTTTAGGACCATTTTATATAAATTCAAATTTTTATTTAATTTTTAAATTTTTTTGATTAAAAAAAAATTCTAAGTTATGGAAGAAATCATAATGCACATGACTTTGTCTTAAATTTGTATTTGTATTTTAATTGTAGTATGTATAATAAGTAATATAATAAACATTTAAAAATGTATACATTTTTAATTTGTTAATATATAATAAATTTTAAAAAATGTATATATTATAATGCAATATGAATAATTTATAAACATGTTTTATAAGTATGTAGTTTGAAAGTATTGAAACTCAAGATTCAGTACCTGAATCTTGTTTTTGCTGCTCAAAAACATTTTTGGGGGGAGAAATTATAGAAATTAATGCTTTTGATTAGCAAGGATGCTTTAAATTGCTCAAAAGTGATGATAAAGACATTTATAGTGTTACAAAAGATTTCTATTTCAGAGAGTTCTTCTAAACTTTCTATTCAAAAAACTTCTCAGCCGTTTTCAGCATAATAATAATAATAATAATAATACATTTTTTGAGCAGCAAATCAGAATATTACAATGATTTCTGAAGGATCATGTGACTGAAGTAATGATTCTAAAAATTCAGCTTTGGAATCACAGGAAGAAATTGCATTTTAAAATATATTCAAATAGAAAACAATTGTTTTAAATAATAAAAACATTTAAAAAATGTACTGCTTTTGCTGTTCTGTGGATCAAATAAATGCAGGCTTGGTGAGCAGAAGAGACTTCTTTAAAAAAAAAACAAAATCTTACTGTTCAAAAACTTTTGACCAATATATGTATATTGGACGTAATATATGGAAAAAACGGGCGATTGATGTTTATATGCATGTCGCCAGCCTAATTAAACAAAACTCTAGCACTCCAGGTGCTTTGTGTTCGTTTCAGATGTTGCCCTTTGACCTCATCTTACCCTTCTAATCAGGGCTAATCTTTCTTCCGATGGATTTGGGCAAATAGGCCAGTTAACCTCATGACTAAAGAATCACTGTTGCTTGTCTGGAATAATAGCAAGCTCATCTGAATCTATTGAAAACCCACCAGGCGGAAAGAGTCTCCTTTCAGAAGTTGTAAAGGGGCTTCACAGCATGGCCGTAAATTTAGGTATGGCAGACAGGAAGACATGCTCCTACCAAAGTTAAGAGGCTATCGAATAATCCTTGCCAATATTTCTAGCACTTGCATTGAGGCGATGAACACACGATTTCGTGTTTAACAGCTCATCGTGTGAAGCAGATGTGTAAATCGTAAGGGCAAAGTAATCCATGAAGGTTTTGTTTGTTTTAGGTCTGTCACGAATGAGATACACTTCCATTTGTTCGATGGCATCACCACTAAAGGGCTAAGTGCATCTCTGTTCTACTCGGGCAATTCATTACTGTATGTTAATTTGTTGCTAGCGCCAGGAGCTAGCCAAACAGACCCCACAGCCCTCCATCTGGCCAGGCAATTTCAGACTGAGATGGGCGGTAGTAGGTGCTGCTCGCGGATGTGGGGGGAAAGATGAATAAGAGGGGCTTTTTAATGGTCTAGTGTGCATTTATTGACTGCTGGGAATTTTCTGAGATTGGGCAGCCGCTAAATTGCCCGCTCCCTCCGAGTTATTCATGAAGTCACAATGTAAAGCAATAATTGCCTGGCAATAGTAGATGCAATTTCTATGAACGCATGTCGGTCCACTTTGCTTACAAAAGGAGTGACTGGCTAAGTCGCCGTGTAATGATGGAAGTGCACGGAGCATCTTTTCACCTCAAACGAAAGTGATCACAGAAGAGCGAGCTGTCTGTTTGTGGCTTTCCTTTCGTGTAGACATTTCATATACATGCAATCACATTGTTAAACAAGTAAAAGAGAGAGAAATGAGTGGACACAGCATTATTATTATTATTATTATCATCAGTTCTGCCTTTATGAGGCTGTCTGGAGGTGCGATTCTTTGGTTACTTAATCAATAGGGCTGTAATACATGACTCCAGTATTTTAGAGGTCATTGATTTGCACTTTTACGTCCAAAACATGTTTGTTATATGAGAAAAAAGTCAATGAGACTCTCACTTAAAATGAGTGGTTCAGCAAGCTGTAACACTATACCAGTCTGCAGTCTCTGAGGTGGTATTATTACATGACACGGGATGTTTTTAGTCACTTTCAAGTAGTTATCTAAGGAAACTATTAGTTCTCAAATATCTTGTTGAAGGGATAGTTCACCCAAAAATGAAAAATCTGTCATTAATTACTCACCCTCATGTCGTTCTAAACTTGTAAGACTTTCGTTCACCTTCTGAACACAAATTAAGATATTTTTGCTGAAATCCGAGAGCTTTTTGACTCTACATAGACAGCAACACAGCTATGAATTTCAAGGCCCAGAAAGGTTGTAAGGACATCGTTAAAATAGTGAAGATGAACGAAGAAGGTCTTGCAGATTTGGAGCGGCATAAGAAAGACTGAATGACAGAATTTTCATTTTTGATTGAACTATCCCTTTAAGTTTACGCAAGCTGTACAATTTTGTCCATCGGAAGAACTTAAAATGTCTTTTTCCATCTCCTATATTGATTTGTACGACGGCGTTTTAGCGCCACGTAAAAAAAACAAAAAAATAAATAGATTAAGATTACGAGATTAAAGTCATAATATTTTGAGAATAAAGTCGAAATATTTCGAGAATAAAGTTGAAATACTTTGGAAATAAGTCAAAATTATGTGAATAAAGTTGAAATGTTTCGAGACCTTTTTTTGCGGAGTAGGTGGTGGAATTTTCATAAATAAAACAGTATAATTTAATGAAACAAATGTGTCATTGTTTCTGTCCCGCCACATTAAAGAGCGTGAAAAACACATTATTGCAAGACACATTGTTTGCATTTTGCTATAAATCTGATCGATTTTGAAAGCTGAGACTTTGTTTTATATTAAAAGTACCAAAAGCACAAAGCTTATTGCTATTATTGGGTGGCTGATGCACTACAAATAGGCCTGATGAATGCAATCAAAGATGTGAAATTTTATTTCGAAGCATACTCTCCCTGAGAGTATAACACATGGTTTGATTTCGGCTAATAATCGCACATATATTCAAATAAATTACGGTGGCCTGGCAACTTCTCCTGGTGCCATTAGCATGCACAGGCTATACTCTCAAAAAATTATAACTTTAATTGCTATGATTTAATTCTCGTAATTTCGACTTTATTCTTGAAACATTTTGACTTTATTTTCGTAATATTGACTTTATTCTCAAAACATTTATACTTTATTCTCAAAACATTTAGACTTTATTCTCGAAACATTTTGACTTTATTGTTATAATTTCGACTTTATTCTCAAAATATTTTGGCTTTATTCTCAAAAAAAATGTTGACTTTATTCTCAAAACATTTCAACTTTATTCACATAAATTTGACTTTAGTCTTGAAACAGTTCGACTTTATTCTCGAAACGTTTCGACTTTATTCTCAAAACATTTTGACTTTATTCTCAAAACATTTCGACTTTATTTTTGAAACATTTAGACTTTATTCTCAAAACATTTTGACTTTATTCTCAGAACATTTTGACTTCATTTTTGAAACATTTAGACTTTATTCTCAAAACATTTAGACTTTATTCTCGAAACATTTAGACTTTATTTTTGAAACATTTAGACTTTATTCTCGTAATTTAGACTTTATTCTCGAAACATTTGGACTTTATTTTTGAAACATTTAGACTTTATTCTCAAAACATTTAGACTTTATTCTCGAAACATTTAGACTTTATTTTTGAAACATTTAGACTTTATTCTCGTAATTTAGACTTTATTCTCGAAACATTTGGACTTCATTTTTGAAACATTTAGACTTTATTCTCAAAACATTTAGACTTTATTCTCGAAACATTTGGACTTTATTTTTGAAACATTTAGACTTTATTCTCGTAATTTAGACTTTATTCTCGAAACATTTGGACTTTATTCTCGAAACATTTGGACGTCATTTTTGAAACATTTAGACTTTATTCTCAAAACATTTAGACTTTATTCTCGAAACATTTCGACTTTATTTTTGAAACATTTAGACTTTATTCTCGTAATTTAGACTTTATTCTCGAAACATTTCGACTTTATTCTCAAAATTTCGGCTTTATTCTCAAAACATTTTGACTTTAGTCTCAAAACATTTAGACTTTATTTTTTAAAATTTTGACTTTATTCTCAAATTTAGACTTTATTTTCGAAACATTTCGGCTTTATTCCCAAAATATTACGACTTCAATCTCGTAATTTTAGATTTTTTTTTTTTTATTTTATTTATTTATTTTTTTTACATTGAACTAAAACGCTGTCGTAGATTTTCATTAAGCCTTGTGGGTACAATTTTATAGGTGATGCATTTTTTTTAGGTGCCAGTAACATCACCAAATGGGAAAAAAAGCCAAAATCAGTTGTTTTAAACCTTAACGCACTCCTTTACTTTGTGCCCTTAAGTTAGCAAGCTGTTAGCTTTGCGTATTAGCTTAACATATTGCTACCTATTTAAGAAAAGCTCTTATGATTAACTTTTGTTTATAAGGGTGAATGTGTTTTAAATTTTGTAAGCGTGTTACAAGCTAATTTCTGTTCAGAAATGCTATTTTCTCTGCACCTTGTTCAGCTCTAGCTTTCCTCAATGTCTCTGGCACTGGAATTATTTATGGATTTGTGGGCTGATTTGTATTTATTATTGTTCAGCATAATTGTAATGCTTAAAAATCACCTATTGTGTTTTTCTTTTCTTTTTTATTTTGTAAAAATTGCTTTTTTAACACCAAGCTTTGAATAATAATAAAAAAGTTGTGTCTACTTTCATGCACCACATTTACTCTATACATTCAGTAATAAAGAAATAGACATATAATTTCAGTTCAGTGACAGACTGTCCATAAAGAGAATTTTATAGACCCTGAGAACAAGAAATATTGTTCTGTCTATAATTAGAGTGTCTGGAATATTTATGCCAGTGTTTTTTTTTACACTAACATCCTTTAGATTGTTTGTATTGGATGTTGTAATTTGCCATGGGTGGATTTATTTATTTATACTTGATTTTTACTTATTTATATTTGATTTTATACTTTCAGTTCAGTGACAGACTGTCCATAAAGAGAATTGTGTAGACTCTGAGACCAAGAAATTTCATTCTGTCTATTATTAGAGTGTCTGGAATATTTATGGCAGTGTTTGTTTCACACTAATAGCCTTTAGATTGTTTATAGTGCATGTTGTAATTTGCCATGCATGGATTTATTTATTGCATCTTTTGATGTATTTACTTTTGCTTATATATTTTAATGCATTTTTGTTTTTATTATTATTATTTTTTTAATTTATGCATTTTTGTTTTTTTATATTTATTCATATCTAATTTATTTGTGTATGCATTTATTCATTTATTGATTATTTGTATTGCAATTATTAATGCTGTCCAGTCAACTTAGTTCCATAAAACTATAATTTTACTATTTTAATTTATGTGATAAACTATTGATTTCTAAATATGTATTTACTTATTTATTCTTAATGCCGAGCAACGATTTGACCTGGCACTTTTGCCGTATTGATGCGCTGAGGTTAACAGTTCGTCTTAGTGTGTCAAGTTTGTGACAGTATTGCTAATTCATGCTTCCTTTGATGTAAGACTGATCATTATTCTTTGGTGTTTTGTGCACAGTGAGAGCAGGGACAGCATAAGAGGAACCTCTGCTGCCTCCCCATTAGTCCCCTGGCAATAACATGCTCTGATGATGGTCCTACAAAGCATTTTTCAAAGGCCATCTAATGGCTTCTGCCTGCTGCTGAAATATGTCATTAATGTCTGTGGCAATTACGAGAGTTGTCAGAGCTCCGGCTTTGTGCCGCTCTGTCCACGGATGAAAGGGTTGCGGGAAAAGAGAGAGAGGGATGGATGGAGGGAGGGAGGGCTTTTGGGGAGGAGGAAGAGAACAGAAGAGGAGGTGATGGGGAGGTAGTGGGAATTGCTCTACTTTGGGTATTAATTGCGTAGGGCCTCATTGCTTCCACAGAGCAGCGACGACTGTACACGCCAAAAGAGAAGCTTGATGTTTCACTTAGGGATATTCAGAATAATCTGTTTTCAAAATAACTAGTCTAATGGAAGCAATTTAGCTGGCTTGTTCTGGGTTCATCTGAACCTGGTTAGATTTATTTCTTAGTGGGCATCTCTTAGGTTTTGTAATGTCAGTAGCATCAGACCAGTCAGCCAAATGATCCTAGTGGTTGACCAAAATGGGTTTAATGCATTTTAAGTCCACTTCCAGAACAAAAATTGACAGATAATGTACTCACCCCTTGTCATCCAAGATGTTCATGTCTTTCTTTCTTAAGCCATAAAGAAATTATGTTTCTTGAGGGAAACATTTCAGGATTTTTCTCCATATAATGGACTGATATGGTGCCCCGATTTTGAACTTCCAAAATGCAGTTTAAATGCGGCTTCAAACGATCCCAAATAAGGTTGTAAATGATCTCAGCCGGTGAAGAAGGGTATCCTTTTTTAATGTCAATTGCTCGTCTTGTCTCACTCTGCTTGAATGTTTTTTTTTTTTCCAGTTCATGACAGTTAGGGTATGTCGAAAAACTCCCATCTCATGTTCTCCCTCAACTTCAAAATCGTCCTACATCGTTGTTTTACCTTTTTTGTTGAGGGTGTTTGATCTTCTTTGCATGTTCACTTTGCAAAGACTGTGTCGGTACTTCTGCAGCGATGTAGGATGATTTTGGAATGATTTTTGAATTTGAGGGAGAAAATACAATTGGAGTTTTTCGACACACCCTAACTGCCTTGAGCCAGAATATACAGAGTTCAGGGAGAGTGAGACAAGATGAGCATTTGAGATTAAAAAGTATTTGAATTGTATTTTTTTTATGAAAATGACACATCGTTTCAATAGATAAGACCCTTCTTCCTCAGTTGGGATCGTTTACAACCGCATTTGGGATCGTTTGAAGCCGCATTTAAACTGCATTTTGGAAGTTCAAAATCGGGGCACCATATCAGTCCATTATATGGAGAAAAATCCTGAAATGTTTCCCTCAAAAAATACAATTTCTTTACGACTGAACAAAAAAAGACATGAACATCTTGGATGACAAGGGGGTGAGTACATTATCTGTAAATTTTCATTCTGGAAGTGGACTTATTAAGTATGAAAGATGCACACTAAGGTAATCGGCTACATTTGTTATATATTTTTTTTGTTGTTGTTTTTGTTACTGTTGTTCTTCATATTGTTGTTTTATTATTTTTAAGTTCTGTGGTCTTAATAGTAGAGCTGGATATCAATTCAGATGTCACAATTTGATTTGATTCTCTCTTTTTTTTATTAAATTCAAATTTAATACAATTGTTACTGATATTTCTAAAAAATTTATATATATCTTACATATCTTAATTTTTTCTGGTAATTAAATGGAGGCGTAAAACATCTTTTATATATAAAAATGTATACATAATTATATATGTAATATGTAATAAGTAATATTTTTAATTGTCTATATTTTGCTATTTTAATTGATTTTTATTTAAATAAATTCATTAAAAAATTATTCAACTTCATTTTTCATAAAAACTTCAACTTCATGAAAATTCATTAAACTTTAATCCCAGTTTTGTTTATATCATTTTAGGGATAATACTTATATAAATTATTTTTTACGATTTACGATTTACATTTTTTGACTTAATTCTATGAATATAGATTTAGTACAAATGCTATTGGTATTTCTAAAAGATGAATGATTTTTTTTTTTTTTTTTTTTTTATAGGTCCCTGTAAAATATTTTTTCTTATTTTATTTATTTATTTATTTTTTGTCTGGTAGTCAGATTAAGGCGTAAAGCGTTAATGTAATTTAATTTAACTTAATTTAATTTAAATATAATTGTGTATGTAATATTTAATAAATAATATATTTAATTGTCTATATTTGGCTGATTTAATTTATTTTTATTTAAATTAATGAAATTATTTTTATTATTAAAAATCGGTAAAATTTAGTTTAAACTTTAATGTCAATGTTCGAGTTCTGTGGTCTTAATACTAGGGCTGGGTATCGATTCAGATGTCCTGATTTGTTTCGATTTTGACTGTCAAGCTCTTAATTGAATTCTCTTTTTTTTTTTTTTTTTTTTTTTGCTAAATTCTGTGAATATAGATTTAATACAAATGCTATTGGTATTTCTAAACACTAAATGAATTGTATTTTTTTATATATCCCAGTAAAATGTTTTTTCTTACTTTTTTTGTAATATAAAATAACATTTTTTATTATTAAAAATCATTTTATTTAAAATTTAATCTAGTTTTGTTTACATCATTTTAGGGATAATGTTTATATAAATTATAACAAAAAACAATGTAAACTAAATTGTCGAATTTGAAACCAAATCAAACAGTTGCTGATTAATGATCTCTAAGTAGTCGTTAAGAGTTAGAAACGTGTTTAATAGGTGTGATTTAAGCTTGTAACTTACATTTTCTCCTTCTGTATACTCATTTCTACAGTCGTAAATGCTGAAATCTTTTTACTGAATGATTTAACCAGCAAACTCCAACAGGGAACATTTTGTACCCCCCACAATATTCTAGAAGTCTTCTTGGTAAGGTGCCTTTACCTGGGCAGAGCTTAAATCAGAAATGTGTGTGTCCACCCATCCATATGTGTGATCTTTTCATCCATATCTAACTCTCTCCCTCTCCCCTGCCCACATAAAATCAGCGCTTTCTGCTGAGTTTGCCTGTCTTATTACACTCAGAACATGTGGAGGGCTTCTCCTGTGCCTCCCCGTGCTGCGGTGAGGACTTGATTGGCTGTCACACTTGTGTTTGCTGAACAACTCCTGTGACAAAAGACTCTTCAGCATTGCCTTGATGGAAGACATGATTGACGCCTCATCAGATACGAAGAGCGCTCTTGTGTTATTTCGCTCTCCGCTGGCTCGCGGTAAATTGCTGCAGTAAATGCTGGCCTTTTTATAAACATTTTTTTCTGGAGAAACAGGTCCCTTTCTCCCTTCCTTTTCTGTGCTGATTTGGAAGTTTGTGCGTAAAAATGCAGAGAAATTCAGGATGAAGACAAGATGTTTAAGGATCCTAATAATCTATTTTGCCCAATCCCAGAGTGGCTTCCCTTTTACGCCCTATAAAAAGCCAGCACGTTTCTCCATGGCGCCCCTAGTGGACTGGCCGTGTGATTGCAGTAGAGGGTGGCTGGGAGAAACGAGGAGCTGGAATAGTGAGAGAAATGGAGGAAGTCTGACTGCCTGCCAATAGCGTCGACAAGTGCCAGGACTGTAAGATGGCAGGTGGCACAGATTTCTCTCCCCGGGGGATTAGCCAGCAAAGAATAAAAAAGGGTAGACCTCCTCTTCTTATCCTTTTTCCCATGCCGCCGTCCCCCCACTTGGCTTTATTGGTTCCACAGATCCAGTATAGAAGGTGTTGAAGATGAGCAGGCGGAGATCATGACTGTTATTACTGCCTCCTTCGTCTCTTATTAGCCCTGCCTTTCTCCTCGACACATCCTTACCATCAAAAGCCTGTTTGGGCTCTGGGCTGGGAAGGCGAGAAGCACATGTTTTGTATCCGCCGAAATAAAGTGTCTTCTCATCACCCTCGTAATTATCTCCGAGCTGTCACATCCTATTGGCTTCTCCGGGCACGGAAAATGGGGTTTTGTGTGCGCCGCAAAGCCGGCCGGCCCGGGCTGCCGTCGGTGGCGGCGGAACTGAGCTCGAACAGTGCTGTGGAAAATGCCCATAGGACAACCTTCAAATCTCCCATCCACTGTGTGTGAGGATTAACGACAAATCCTGCCTGACAGAAGTGTGTTTACTCTCCCCTCAACATCCTGTCAGAAATATCACCTCCATCCGAAGAAGTTTTTTTGAACCTGAGGGGGTGTTGCCTGAGGAAACACTCCAGGAAAAAAAAACAAACAAGGGTATTAAAGATATTTGAGGTTGAGGAACCCTAAAATTTATGGTGGTTGTGGTTGTTAGCCATAACCCTCTCCTGCGTTTACAAAAAAAAAAGCATAATTATTACTGTTGGAATCATTTTGTCACCGTACTAACAAACATATATTCACATGAAAACAAACAAACAATCGATTAAAACTGAAATGTACACATATATGGACAAACTATATGTTGTAGGGCTGTCAAATGATTGATCGCGATTAATCGCATACAAAATAAAAGTTTGAGTTTGCCTAATATATGTGTGTGTGCTGTGTGTAATTATTATGTATATATAAATACAAACAAATTAATGTATATATTTAAGAGAAATATGTTACGTACAAAATAGTTTCATTTATATAAAACACAAATTATATAAAAATATTATATAGAAGTAAATATTTCTTAAATATATGCATGAATGTCAAATGATTAATCGCAATTAATCGCATACAAAATAAAGTTTTGCCTAATATATGTGTGTGTGCTGTGTGTAATTATTATGTATATATAAATACAAATACATATATGTATATATTTAAGAAATATTTACAAGTTATGTATTTATAATAATTTTAATATAATTTATATTATTTATAAATACATATATTTTGCACATAAATAACATATTTCTCTTATATATATATATATATATACATTAGTTTGTGTGTTTTTATATATACATAATATTGTATGCGATTAATTGCGATGGTCTTGTGGAATTGTTTGGATTTTTGGCTGTCCTGTATCTATGACTGTACACAACGTTTTGGGCATTTGGTTGCGCTTTTTTAAATTAGAATGGGGGGTTTTAAACTGGTACCCCAAAAGAGACACTTTTTTGTTTCTGTTTTTAGGACTGTCGACATTTATTATTATTATTATTATTATTATTATTATTATCTTTCTGACAGCCCTAAAAAAAGAACCAAAAAGTGGCTCTTTTGGGGTACAAGAACCCCAGTTTAAAACCCCCCACTCAAATTTAAATAATTACAACCAAATGCCCAAAATAAATTATATTATTGTTTCACTCTTACACGTTTCTAAACAGTAAAAATATATATTTATTTAGTTTAAAAAAGTGTGTATGTGTTCTGTTTTGCATTTTGCTTTGCATCACAGGAATAAATTACATTTTATAATAAAATTGAAAACTTAAAAAAAAAAAAATATATATATATATATATATATATATTTGTAATATATAACAATATTGTTGTAAAACCACAAACCACAAGGCTATTGCCGCTGATGACTGTATGATTTTGAGATCCATCTTTTTGCACTGAGGACAACTGAGGGACTCATTTGCAACTATTACAGAAGGTTCAAACACTCACTGATGCTCCAGAAGGAAACACAGTGCATTAAGAGCCAGGGGGTAAAAACTTTTTGAATTTAAAGATCACAGTAAATTTAACTTATTTTGTCTCCTGGGAAACATGTAAAGTATGTAAAGTAAAGTAAGTATGTAAAAAAAAAAAAACATATTTAGGCTAAATAAGAAAAATGTATTCTGTTCATTCTGTTCAAAAGTTTTCACCCCCAGCTCTTAATGCATCAATTTTCCTTCTGGAGCATCAGTGAGCGTTTGAACCTTCTGTAATAGTTGAATATGAGTTCCTCAGTTGTCCTCAGTGTGACTCCCTGGCATCAAAATGTTTGAAAAACTCTGCTCTAGAGAACACTGCTGTTCTTTTCTATGAATGTCTGCTGCTGCCTAAAGGGAAACATAATGCTTAATGTGATGAACTCTAAAGTTTCTTTTTTTCAGAGAATGAATTTGGAGACAAATCTGTGTATTAGATCAAACTGGATCATATAGGAAATGGAATTCATTGAAAAAACTGTGAATATTTGTATTTCTTTTTTGAATCGAAATGCTGAATGCTGTTCCAGATCATTGCGGCCCAGTTTAATCCCTGCACACACACGACGATACACACATATAGACTCCCCACCCAGTATAATTAGGTGCATGTGGACTTTGTCTTTTGAGGGATGATTCGAATCGGACGACCGGCCTCATATGCGGCCCCATTTGGAGCACAAAAGACTGTCTTTTGTCAGGGTGAGAGGGTTAAGAGAGCTCATTTCACGGCAGTTTATTTGCTCTGGTCCCAAAGGGACGTCCCTCCAAGAGTACTATCAACTCCACCAGCTGGTGTTGGGACGGGACAGCACAAAGACCCCCGTAAAACTGACGTCCCATTTAAACAGCATTTAAGACAAATGAGATGACGGGGAGGGAACCCAGTGTGTATTATGTATGTATGTGTGAGCGTTTTAAATTTTGCAGGCCACATAAGCAAAATGTGTTTCTTTTATGTTTTTTTTTTTTTATGTCATCCTTGATAATTAATACCAAATTAACATGCTAATAATTAACATTGTTTGTCTTTTCTGGATTTTCTTGCAAACTTAAAAAAAAAAAAAAAACGGAAATTTTTTAAATTGTAATTTATTTTTGATAAAGCACAATTTTTAGCAGCTGTTACTCTAGTTTGCAGTGTCACATGATCTTTCAGAAATCATTCTAATATGCTAATTTGCTGCTCGGGAAACATTTTTAAAGCAGTTGTGCTGTTAAATATTTTTTGTGGAACCTTTAATACATTTTTTCAAGATTCTTTGATAAATAGAAAGTTCAAAAGCACAGCGTTTTATTAAAAATAGACATTATTTGTAACATACTTCTTTAAAAGCAGTATAGGCTATTAATACAAATTATGAGAGCTATTATAAAATATTTTAATTAGCTTTCAGTAAATTCATTGGCTTAATTATGAATTGCCTTTGTTTAAATGTTTCTCTTTCTTCAGGTTCACAGGCGTTCGGCGGAGAGGCTCCGGGACTTGTGTTGTGCGAACAGAGGCACCTTCATTAAAGTAGGGCAGCACCTGGGAGCCCTGGACTACCTCCTGCCTGAGGAGTACACCAGCACACTGAAGATCCTGCACAGCAGAGCGCCACAGAGCAGTATGGAGGAGATCAGGCAGGTCATACGAGAAGACCTGGGAAAAGAGGTTTGTTTTTCTGCCTGTCTGAGAAAGTAGATGCATCAAATGGGCGATAAGGAAGTTAGCATTTTCAGAAACTGGAATATTCTACTGGAATAATCTGGAAATGTTGATTTTATTCATTTATCTTTAATTTAATGATGCAAATCGCATTTTCTCAAGTCATTATTGCAGGCTGCTCCTTGTGAGAGACAGGGGCTGTGTTTCAATAATTGTCTAGGTCACTGTGGGTCGACGGGGTTAATGTCACATGAGAGAAGCTGTGGTCTCTCTCGTCCTCTTCTGTCAGCACTTTTGTGCCTCTCGTCAGAGCAGTCATCCTGAAAGTGCTCCGTCTCAGAAATGTTTTGACAGGCGTTTGCATTTTGGTGGAGATAATTGTTCTGTTCTGAGAATGACCTGATCAAATCATCTATCAGCTTGTATTCCAATGTTTTGTGTTCGTATCCGACTGTTTTCTCACATTACACAGTAACAAGGCCATTTAAATTATGAAGCCTTTGAGAAGAGGTGATTTGTAACTTTTCGAATCAATCAAACATATGGTTTTACTTGAGGAATGATACACTCTTAAAAAGGTTCCAAAAAGGAGTTTTCACAGTGATGCCATTGAAGAACTATTTTTGGTTTCCTAAAAGAAACTTTCAGTGAACGGTTCTTAACTTAAAACCCTTTTTTTTCTTAGTGTGAGGAACATTTTAATCTAAAGAACCTTTTTTTCCAATATAAAGAACATTTTGTGCGATAGAAAGATATTAAGGCTTGTATGGCTTCATATAACATAGATAATGTTTCTTAACTGAAATACAGTTGAGGTCAAAAGTTTACATAAACCTTGCAGAATCTGCAAAATGTTTTTATTGTTATACCAAAATAAGAGGGATCATACAAAATGCATGTTATTTTTTATTTAGTATTGACCTGAGATAAGATATTTCACATAAAAGATGTTTACGAATAATCCACAAGAGAAAATAATTGTTCAATTTATAAAAAGTTTACATACACTTGATTCTTAATACTGTGTAGTTACCTGAATGATCCACAGCTGTGTTTTTTTTGTTTTGTGATGGTTTGTTAATGAGTCCCTTCTTTGTCCTGAACAGTTAAACTGCCCGCTTTTCTGCAGAAAAATCATTTAGGTTCCACAAATTCTTTGGTTTTTCAGCGTTTTTGTGTATTTGAACCCTTTCCAAAAATGACTGTATGATTTTGCAATCCATCTTTTCACACTGAGGTCAACTGAGGGACTCATATGCAACTATTACAAAAGGTTCAAACACTCACTGATGCTCCAGAAGGAAAAACAATGCATTAAGAGCTGGGGGTGTAAACTTTTGAACAAAATGAAGATGTGTACATTTATCTTATTTTGCCTAAATATCATATTTTTTTCACTTAGTACTGCCCTTCAGAAGCTACAGAAGATACTTGCATGTTTCCCAAAAGACAGAATAAGTTAAATTTGCCCTGATAATCGAATTCAAAAAGTTTTCACCCCCTTCTGGAACATCAGTTAGTGTTTGAACCTTCTGTAAAAGTTGCGAGTCCTTCAGTTGTCCTCAGTGTAAAAAGATGGATCTCAAAATCATACAGTCAATGTTGGAAAGGGTTCAAACACAAAAAAATGCTGAAAAACCAAAGAATTTGTTTGACCTGATAGAACAACCTACCTCAAAAATGAAAATGTACCAACCCTCCAGCCATCCAAGTTTTATATGAGTTTGTTTCTTCGTCAGAATGCATTTGGAGAAATTTAGCTTTACATCACTTGCTCACTACTGTGATGTTTTTATCCACTGTTTAAACCCATTCACTGCAAAGGGTCCATTGGTAAACAAGTGATTTAATGCTAAATTTCTCCAAATATGTTCTGATGAAGAAACAAACTCATCTACCTTTTGGATGGCCTGAAGGTTTCTTCCGAAAAATCTAAAAATCTAATATTTTAATGCATTCTCACACTGTGGCGATTGCAAATCCCATTGCGTTTTAGTGTTTCAGGTATGGTCAAGGTCACAAAACTTCTCAGTTCTGGTGAAATGACCTTGAACAAGAAGGACAATTCAAACCTGTAATCACTCAGCCGGAGTCTGAGCAGGTAACCGTTAAAAAGCGTCCCTCCCTCGTCTGACCTTGAGAGGGCTACGCTTGTACCCGACGCCTCTAGGGTGATGACTGCATCTTTACAGTTTTATTATTGTAATTATTAGCTCTAATAGATCAGTCTGACTTCTTGCTTCACTGCCTTCCCGCCTCCCATTTTTCTCTCTCTCTTTCACAATCCCCATCCCTCCCTGCCGAACGACAGCAGCATTGGCTGCAACATTACGTAATTCTAGCCAGGTCGCGACTGGCTTGCGGAGGTTTAGGTTTTTTTTTTCTTTTCCAGCTGTGTGTGTGCGTGCTGCGAGGTAAGAAGCATTTGAGACGTCGCTGTTTTGTGTGTCGGGAACTGGAGATGGACCCGTCACGGCTCGTTGGGCTCAGTGCGGCGGGAGAATAATCCATCTGCCTCTGTGTCACAATAAAAGTCCCCTCAATTCTCTGGCTTTCGCCTTTTGTCTCTCGTTCACTCCATTATCGTTTCTGTGTGAGAGTGTGTGGATATGTAGATTAGGTGAGGCTTGCTCTCCTAATGTTGTGCAAGAATAATGCGTCTCAGTATGTTCTGTGTCAGGTCAGTGGAAGTGTTTTTAATGAACATCATTCATCGCGCTTTAGCAGGGATGCTTCTTTGCGGAGGAAAGTACAGTGTGTTTTTGGGTGAGAAAATACAAAATTGCAAAATTATGACAATACAAAATTAAACCAGATATGTTAAAAAACATGAAAGTAAGTAGGCAGGTTTCCATCTGTGTATGTGTATGTGAATTTTGAGATATTGAATAAAAAATGGTGGCTGGCAACATCAAGATGCATGTAAAATTTGGAAAATGTCCCAAAAAAGTTGTTTTACAACATTTTTAATGTATTTTTAGTTAAAGGACATGCAAATAAACTAGAAACATTGTTAGATAGTCTTAGATAGAAAAAAAAAAAAAAAAATCATACGACTTGCATTTAACAAGTCTTTAGTAATTATGAAAGCTGTCTTATTTTTTGTCTACAGACACTTATTTTATTATTATTTTATTATTATTATTATTATTATTATTATTATTATTATTATTATTATTATTATTATTATTATTTTAATAAAATAATTATTTTATTTTATTTTATTTTATTTTATTTTATTTTAACCCAAATTTACCTGGAATTGACTATGGGAGGGAAATACTTCTAATATAATATTTTTTAAGCATCACTTTGAATTGAAACATACTGTAGGTATTGTAATTACTCAATATTTCTACATAATATTTTTATCAAAAAAAAAAAAATAAAATATATATATATATATATATATATATATATATATATATATTATAATTATATAATTATATAATATATATATATATATATATATATATATATATATATATATATATATATATATGTATATATGTGTACTTTTAAACATTCTTATTGTTAGTTTCCTGTTAATACTGCAAGGTAAATGTTGTTTATATGGCTTAAACTTAAAAAAAATGATATAAACATTACAGTTTAAAAAATAGAAGTTATTAATTCACATCAGACTTAAAAAGCCAAACCCAGAGAAGAAATCTGCCTCCTCATTTCACATGTCTATTGTACGCCACTGGGCTGTAGTATCCGATGTGCTGTGCTGTGACTGGTTGGCAGTGCCCTTCAAACTGAGTCTGTGCCAGGGCTTTTAGCGAGTCTCCTGCACCGTGAGGTAAACTACAGCATCCCAGAATTCCCCCACCTCCCCTCATATTTATTTATGAGGCCTGGCATGGTCTCACACAAAATCAAAAAGCTGTTACGGGCGGCTCTGGATCCATTTAGATAAGGAATTATTGATATCACAAAGGTGTGGGGAGGAAGACAGACACTGGTTTTGGTTTCCTCTCAGCTTGCCTTCACTCTATCTCTTTAATTCACTCTTCTTTAAGCCCCTGAGCAACTGAAATATTATTCCATGAGATTTCCAGTTAATAGAGCCAGACCTTTCCTTTTATGCACTCTTGGCTTAGTCACTGAGCTTGTATATGAATATACATGTGTACACATTTATATATTTATATAAAAATGTATACAGTTAATAATAAATACCCTCTTGTGTAATAATGTTACACTGCTTTTATGGTAACCCTGTTAATGTATGACACCTCTCCGCACACAACAAAAGAACAGCTATTATCCTTTTGCATTGCATAGCTTTCTAGAAGCCTCGAGGATCGTTGTGTGCTGGTGAACAGCATTAACCTCCAGCATGCTGCAAGGGAGGGTTGGGTAGAGGGACTGAAAAAAGGACGAGGCACTTAGTAGTTCAATTATGCAAATATTTATCAAAAGTAATTATCACGTTCTGTTGAAAAATGGAGCTAATTACTCAACACTACCTAGTTTTGAGCCCACAGTGGGGGAAAGAGCACGCACACAACAATTTGAGCAAGGACTCTCAACCATGAGCCTTAGGGGCTGTTTAACAAATAGTAGTATGTACTGACATAGTTGCAAACATTAATAATAATAGCAGGTCTTTAAATTCAAGAAAATGTAAATGGTGTAGACACACTCAAGGAATTTTGATGTTTGGCTTGGATTTCTCTAGCAGTGTGTGTTTTTGGGATTTGTTTGCTGGTTTTATCATCCACAAGATCAAAATCGTAAATGTGATCTCTTAGAAAAGCAATTGCACAAAAGACGCATAATTTAAGATGTTATTCATGCCAAAAAAGGCCAAACTTGGATTTCTCTGGCAGTGGTTTTTTTTTTTTGAGATTTGGTTGCTGGTTTATTGCCCACAAGACGAAAATCGTAAGTGCAATCACTTAGAAAAGTAATAGTGCAACAAACATACAATTTGAGATGTTATTAATGCCAGAAAAGACTAAACTTGGATTTACTGGCAGTGTATCTTTTTGGGATTCGTTTGCCAGTTTATCGTCCACGAAATGAAAATCGTAAGCGTGACCGCTTAGAAAAGTAATAGAGCAACAGGATGCGCCATTTGAGATGTTATTCTTGCCAGAAAAGGCCATATTTGGATTTTTCTGGCAGTGTATCATTTTGGAATTTGTTTGCAGGTTTTATCGTCCACAAGATGAAAATCATAAGTGTGATCATTCAGAAAAGTAATAGCGCAACAAGACGCACAATTTGAGATATCAGTAATACCAGAAAAGGCCAAACTTGGATTCCTCTGGTGGTGTATCTTTTTGGGATTTGTTTGCTGGTTTTATCATCCACAAGACGAAAATCGTAAGTGCAGTCGCTTAAAAAAAAGAATTGCACAACAAAACGCATAGAAAAGGCCAAACTTGGATTCCTCTGGCAGTGTATCTTTTTGGGATTTGTTTGTCAGTTTTATCGCCCACAAGATGAAAGTCGTAAGTGTGATTGATTAGTAAAATAGTAGCGCAACAAGACATACAATTTGAGGTGTTATTCATGACAGAAATGTCAAACCTTGGATTCCGCTGCCACTGTGTGTTTTTGGGATTTGTTTGCAGGTTTATAGTCCACAAGACGAAAATCGTAAGTGTGATCACTTAAAAATTGTTAAATTGTAGCGCAACAAATTGCGCAATTTGAGATGTTATTCATGTCTGAAAAGGCCAAACCTGGATTGCTCTGTCAGTGTATCTTTTGGGGATTTGTTTGCTGGTTTTATCATCCACAAGACGAAAATCGTAATTGCGATCATTCAAAAAAGTAAGAAGACACAATTTGAGATGTTATTGATGCCAGAAAGGCCAGACTTGGATTCCTCTGCCAGTGTATGTGTTTGGGATTTGTTTGCTGGGTTTATCGTCCACAAGACGAAAATCCTAACTGTGATCGCTTAGAAAAGTAATAGTGCAACAAGACGCTTAATTTGAGATGTTATTCGTGCCAGAAAAGCCCAGACTTGGTTTTCTCTCACAGAATATATTTTTGGGATTTGTTTGGTGGTTTTATTGTCTACAAGACAAACATCGAAAGGTGATCATTTAGAAAAGTAATAGCGCAACAAGACGCACAATTTGAGATAACAGTAATACCAGAAAAGGGCAATCTCGGATTCCTCTGGTGGTGTATCTTTTTGGGATTTGTTTGCTGGTTATATCGTCCACAAGATGAAAATCATAAGTGCGATTGCTTAAAAAAATGAATTGCACAACAAAACACACAATTGGAGATGTTATTCATGCCAGAAAAGGCCAAACTTGGATTTCTTTGCCAGTTTTATCCTCCACAAGACGAAAATCATAAGTGTGATCATTTAGTAAAATAGTAGCACAAGAAGACATACAATTTGAGGTGTTATTCATGCCAGAAAAGTCAAACCTTGGATTCCGCTGGCAGTGTGTGTTTTTGGGATTTTTTTTGCAGGTTTATAGTCCACAAGATGAAAATCGTAAGTGTGATCACTTAGTAAAATAGTAGCGCAACAAAACGCGCAATTTGAGATGTTATATGCCTGAAAAGGCCAAACTTGGATTCCTCTGGCTAGGGTTCAACATCGTGACGTCTATCAGGCAATAGACGATGGCATCATCTATCGGCCCAACCCAACCTCTGGCGGTGTACCTTTTGGGCATTTGTTTGCTGGTTTTATTGCCCACAAGATGAAAATCGTAATTGCGATCGCTTAAAAAAGTAGTACAGACACAATTTGAGATGTTATTCATGCCAGAAAAGGCCAGAGTTGGATTCCTCTGCCAGTGTATGTTTTTGAGATTTGTGTGCCGGTTTTTTATCGTCCACAAGACGAAAATCGTAAGTGTGATCATTTAGAAAAGTAATAGTGCAGCAAGACACACAATTTGAGATGTTGTTCATGCCAAAAAAGGCCAAACTTAGATTTCTCTGTCAGTGAATGTTTTTGGGATTTGGCAGTTTTATCGTCCACAAAACGAAAATTATTAGGTGTGATCATTTAGAAAAGTAAGCAACAAGATGCCCAGTTTGAGATGTTATTCATGCCAGAAAAGGTCAAACCTGGATTATTCTGACATTTGCATGCAATCTTTTTGGGATTTGTTTGCAGGTTTATCGTCTACAAGAAGAAAATTGTTAGTGCGATCGCGTAGAAAAGTAATTGCACAACAAGACGCACAATTTGAGATGTTATTCTTGTCTGAAAAGGCCAAACTTTGTTGAAATCCTTAACCCTACCTATCAGTAAGTTAAGATGCTTTCATACCATGTCATAATTATCATAATTTTGAGATGACAACATGATGTTCTAGCCGTATTATGTGTTTCTATGGACTGCAGAACTCAACTTTTAAGCTTGTAATGTTCTGAGATCTGTGACTTGGACAATGTGATTGCTGTACCACCTGACCACCAGCAGATTAATTTAGGTGCTATTTCAGAGGACGTGGACAGCTCAGAGTAGAATGTCACATGTTATGATCTCGTAATCATGACATGCTGTGAATACAGCTTTAATAGCACCATTAATTGATTTATCATCATTGTCCTATTTCCTAAGTGTAAAACGGGGTCAATTCTTGATTGTATTTAATGTGGTATATGTTCTTGTACACACCTGAAAATGCTCTCCACCACATCTTCTGAGGCGTATTCTTGTGCCGTCACACCTCCACACATTTAGGTCTTGCGTGGTCGGTCACAGTTTTTGCTTGAGGATGGTTAGGTCTTAAAGATGCTTCCATGTGCTGGTTAACCTAAGAAAGGCCCTGCCACTCATTAACCAAAGGAGACTCAATTAACCTTTCGTGAGACAGTGGGCTGTACAAGAGAGGTTGGCCACATTTGTTATCTACCACACCACCGCAGTTCTCTGCTTTAGCAAAGACGGACGTATCAGTCTGCGGTTTCCTCTAGTTTTCTGTCATTTGCTAGAGAAATGCTCTTTAAGCTGTCATTGATATAAAAACAACTCACCTTCATAAATTTCTTCTCGCCCGCACAAGTTCACGTCGAGTCCAGAGATAGGATCTCTCTGTAAGACCCTTCCACAATATTGTATTTAATGTCACTGTTTGGTCACATCATCACTTTTTTCTGCACCGGAGCATGCAATATAATCTCTAATCGACACGTAGCTTCTTGTCAAATCCCCCCTCAGTTGAGCAATCGTGCCATCTGAGCTATGAGATGAAGTTCTTAACCGCTCTGTCAGCCTGGTATAAATAGATCCCATCTCTGCTCTCCCATCTCTTTTCCTCCTCACCTAATATTCTTTTGCAAACTTCCTGAACCATTAGCTCAGCTATGCCCTTGAGGGGGACAGAGTTTTTATTATTTTTATTTAATTAAAATATCACTATTTTTATAGTTTTATATTTAATTATCTTTATACTATTAAAATATATTTTTTTCTTTTTTTGAATTTTCATGCATTTTATTTATTGATATTATTATTATTATTATTATATGAATTATTGATAACAAATACATTGTTCTGCACATAAAATATGTCAAATCATCATATTTTAGGGTTCTTGTTTTCTGTGCAGGATGAAATTCCTGCAAGTTTCCAGCTAGAGTCCACCATGCAACTATAGCCTCGTTTGTACCATGCACCCTCATTCATCTTCAGCCAGGTTATGAGTCTCTGATCTACCGGTGCAATGTGAGCTCTCTGGCCTGTAGGTCTGCACGTGTCCCTTAGAGAAAAGACTGGGCTCATGGGGCCGGGATCTATTACAGGAGACCATTAAACAACAGATGGCAGGCGAGTCCCAGCCTAGGAGTGGCCTGTGAGTGTGTGCGTTCGATCGGGCGAAGGAACCAGTGCTGCGGAAAGGGGGTGGATCCCTCGAAAAAGCGCCACCGCTGCTGCCTCATTCTCAATGACACAACGGCCAGCCGAGCATGTAAATGTGCATCATTTCCTCTAATGATGTGCTGGATGTGTGGCATCATACGGGGCGTGTTTCAGCAGCCCACCGCTCCCATCCTGCCAGCACAGACGCAGGGGCTGCAGGAGGAAGACGAACCGAAACACTTGCTGGGGCGGCAGCTGTGATTAATCACCCTGCCCCAGTACTCTTCCTTCTTTCTTTCATTTGTTCATTCTTTCTCTCAAGTCGTTATGTCTTTCTTGTTTCTTTTGTTTCTTCATTATTGTTTTTCTTTCTTTTTCTTTCTTTCTTTCTTTCTTTCTTTCTTTCTTTCTTTCTACATTTTTTTTGTTTTTACCCTTTCATTTAATTATTTAGTCTTTCGTTTCATTCTAACTTTTTCATTTGTTTGTTCATACTTTTCCTTTTGTTTTTCTGTTTTTAATTTCTGTTTCTATTTTCTAAATTCTTGTTTTCTATCGTTTCTCTCTGTTTCTATCTCTTTCTCTCTTTCGGTTAATCATTCTTTTTCTTTCATTCCTTTTCTATTGTTTGTTCATTTTTAATTGTCTATTTATTTATTGTTTTAGTTGCTTGTTTTTTTGTTCTCGTTCTCTTCTTTTGTTTTTGTTTTTTTTATTTTTCATTTAGTTAATTTCTTTTGTGATTTTAGTTCTTTTAATTAAATTCTTTCTTTCTTTCTTTCTTTCTTTTTCTTTCTTTCATTTCTTCGTTTTTTATTATTTGATTTGTTAATTAAATTTTTAATTTCATTGAAATGTTTTCATTTGTTTGTTCATTCTTTTCCTTTCGTTTTTATTTTTGAGTTTTTGTTTGTTCTTTCTTTAATCTATTCATTCATTCATTCTCTTCTCTTTCTTTTCTGTTCTTTCTTTTTTTCTGTCTGTTTGTTCTTTTTCTTTCATTCCTTTTCTATAGTTCTTTCTTTCTTTCTTTCTTTCTTTTGGTTCATCATTCTTTCATTCATTCCTTTTCTATAATTTCATTCTTTACTTTGTTCTTTCTTTCTTTCTTTCTTTCTTTCTTTCTTTTTCTTTGGTTCCTTTTCTATCGTTTGTTCGTTCTTTAGTTCTCTTTCTTTAGTTAGCTTGCTTTTTATTTATCATTCATTTTCTTTCTTTCTTTTTTTTTTCTTTCTTTCTTTCTTTCTTTCTTTCTTTCTTGTTTTTGTTTTATTTGTTTATTTGCTTTTTCATTTCATTCTATTTTTTTTTCATTTGTTTGTTCATTCTTGTCCTTTTCGTTTTTGTTTGTTCTTCTTTTATATATTCATTCATTCTCTTTCTTTAGTTAGCTTGCTTTTTATTTATCATTCATTTTCTTTCTTTCTTTTTTTTTTCTTTCTTTCTTTCTTTCTTTCTTTCTTTCTTTCTTTCTTTCTTGTTTTTGTTTTATTTGTTTATTTGCTTTTTCATTTCATTCTATTTTTTTTTCATTTGTTTGTTCATTCTTGTCCTTTTCGTTTTTGTTTGTTCTTCTTTTATATATTCATTCATTCTCTTTCTTGTTTGTTCTTTTTTGTTTCTTTTTCTTTCATTCCTTTTCTTTCTTTCTTTCTTTCTTTCTTTCTTTCTTTTCCTTTTGTTCCTTGTCTATCATTTGTTCATTCTTTAGTTCTCTTTCTTTAGTTAGCTTTTTTGTTTCTTTTTCTTTCATTCCTTTTCTTTCTTTCTTTCTTTCTTTCTTTCTTTCTTTCTTTCTTTCTTTCTTTCTTTCTTTCTTTCTTTCTTTCCCTTTTGTTCCTTGTCTATCGTTTGTTCATTCTTTAGTTCTCTTTCTTTAGTTAACTTTTTTGTTCATTTATCATTAGTTTTCTTTTTTTTCTTTCTTACTTTTTTTGTTCATCATACTTTTTCTTTTGTTCCTTTTCTATTGTTTGCTCATTCTTTAGTTCTCTTTCTTTAGTTTGCTTGTTTTTTTTTGTTCTTTTTCATTGTTTTTTTTTTTAGCTTTCTTTCCTTTCTTTCTGTTCATGGTTCTTTGCTATCGTTTGTTCATTCTTTAGTTTTTTTAAGCTTGCTTGTTCTTTTTATTTTTCGTTAGTTTGTTCTTTCTTCACTTCTTTTTTGTTTCTTTGTTTTTTTCTGTCTTTCTTTCTTTCTTTCTTTCTTTCTTTGTTCATCATTCTTTTTTTATTCATTCCTTTTCTATCGTTTGTTCATTCTGTAGTTCTCTTTCTTTAGTTTGCTTGTTCTTTTTGTTCTTTTTCATTAATTTGTTCTTTCTTCATTTCCTTCCTCCTTTCTTTCTTACAATGGGACAAGACATTGGACCAGAATAACCATAAAACATACACTGTTTTAAAACCATAGCCATAAACATGAACATTCTGCATAAAAACTAATGTGGAATGCTAAATAATAATAAGAGAAAAAAATCATTACAAGAAAAATGTTTTTTTTTTTTTTTTCTAATAATTTTTAAAAATGCTTTTCTATTCATTTTTTAAATCCTCCATAAGTTCCCCCCCCCCCATAGGCTTCCATTGCAATTGCTTTTTTGGTTGTTTTTCGTAGAGGGTTGAGTCACGATTTGATCCATAAACACTCACCCCATGATACCACAGGATGTTGAAAAATCAGTTATACATAGCATGAGGGGCTGAAAAAAGAGCATGTGGTCTTTTTTGGCACTGGCGTATGGTAGTAAAGAAGCATGTGGGTGGCTGGACATCTTTGGCATTGGTGATTTGTTGGACCCTGTAAATATCCAGACTCAGCCCTCTTTGCTTCAGTGGTTACCACCCTCGCAGAGTGCAGGCTGTCCCAGTGCTTCCTGTATCCATATGGGCTTGTTCTCTACAATCACTTCCATTCCACGCCAAACCCTTTACAGCTACACCAACACTCTGGCCCAAGACCAAGCTTTGTTTTCCAAAAATAATGAAAGATAAAGCGTTGATTTATGTTTTTGTGTTTAGCTTATATATTTGTTTATGCTTATGCATGTGTGTGTGTGTGTAATTCCCTCATTGCAATGTATCAGTTATGTAATGTAGTAGTTTTGTATAATAGCTATTTTTATTAATGTGTGTGCGTATATAGCCCCGTTCTTAGAAATATTATTATTAATTTATTTTGTAGTGAGGGAGTTGGAACTGTCAGTTTTTTTTTCGACCAATGGCAGGTGGGGAAGTGTTCAGGAAACATGTTCGAAAACTACCTGTTATTTATACAATTACTTTTAGTGACGCTTGTATTGCAGAAATAGTAGCCCCCATTTTTCATTAACAACTATGGAAAATTTGAGAATTACACTGGTTGAAAATTATATAGATTCTAACAGATAACTTGAATTAGACTGAATTGTTAAAAGAACTCATAAGAGTAATTTTTTGTGAAGCGGACTATGTTGGTCACGTTTTGTTGTTGCGTGCAGCCTTAAAAGATAACACAGTAGAAAGATGTTGTCTGTTAAACTTTTTTGTATTATTTTACAATAGTTAGTTTTTATCTCATCTGTTTCAATATGGGCTTATTCTGTTTTGTTGTGCCTCTGCTGCCTAATAAAGGTGTAGAAAACACTCCTTCCAGCCAATGTACCACATAGATGTGCTGTTTCATCATAAAGTGAACAGCCAAGTTTACTTGGAGGCTGCAAGTATTTTTTTTAAAGTCATAAAAAATGAGAAACGAAACGGAACTGTAGCATTTGTGGTGGCATATGTGGTCCTACAGTGTGAATCTGGAGTGTGCCGTAAAAATGACTCGACAATCTGTCCACTCGGCTCTGAAGAGAAGACCCTACTGCACTGCTCTGTGGTGTGCTACACTATGGTGCGTCTCAAGACGGTTCCTTACTTTCTGTGAAAACAAACACAGAAACAACTTTTCCAGACTTTCAACATAAACATTTTTGCAGATCATTTATGATTTATAAAGGGGCACATTCTGTATTTTAAATGTATAGTAGCAGAAGCGACTGACTTATGTTTGTTTGGCCTTTTTTGTACTTATCACTAAGGAGCTTTTTGATGAAATATTTAAAGTAGTAGTTCACCCAAAAAATTACATTTTGCTGAAAAATGTAGTACATCATGAATGGCCTGAGGGCGTTTCTTCATCAGAACAGATTTGGAGAAAATTAGCATTACATAACTTACTCACCAATGGATCCTCTGCAGTGAATAGGTGCCGTTAGAAGAAAAGTTCAAATCGCTGATTAAAAACAAAAATCCACAAGTAATCCACACAACTCCAGACCATCAATTAACATCTTGTGGAGTGAAAAACTGTGTCTGTAATAAACCAGGTTTTCCGCGGGTCTTAAAGTCTTAAAAAGTCTTAAATCGCTTTTCCGTGAATTAAGGCCTTGAAAATCAGAGCAGCAAGTCTTAAATTCTAATGATGATGGCATTAATTTTTGTGAGGAATTGTTTCCTCGTGTTTCAAGTGAAGCGGAAGCGTAATTTTTGTGCTTACATGGCTTAGGTTGCTCAATATTCATTAAACAATAAACGGTAGGTGGCGGTATGTGCTGCTTCATCTGTCAGTCACCCAAAGAAGAACTTGTTGTTTTGATTTTTTTTATAGTAATAAAAATCATTTAGTTCAGTTACAGAACAGACATAACAGTTAAAACTGAACACGGCTGCTCAATGCAGTGTGCCGAACTAGTCGCACCACAAATCAGATTTCATTTATCACCTGAAGAGTGTGAGTCGAGCTGACTGACAAGAAGAGAGAGGTAAGAAAGACAAGACCATGGTGGTGGAGTTTCAAAACGAAATGCAAAAGCTTGTTTTAAAAATATTTTGAAAAGACTGTTGACTTCTGTTATTTATCTAAGGTGATAGCGGAAGTTTCATATTTATTTGGTATCACAGTGTTTGCTGATTTTTATTTATTTAACTGTGTAATTTTTTTTAATTATTTTGTATTAAGCATGCAAGGTGTATGCCATGCTTCCAAGCTTTCTTATTCGTTTGGCTAATAAATGTTCTACGTTTCTTATTTATTTGGTTACACAGTGTTGTACACCTATTTAAACTTTAAGTTTTTATTTTATATTAGGCATATAACATGGTGTATTATTATTGTTTTGTTAATAAAAGTTTGTTACGTTATGTTAATGCCGCTAATTTAAAAGTGAAAGTGAAATGTGCACAACGCTTTTACAAGCTACTTAAAACCGAAGGAAAGTGAAGAAAAGAGGGAAAATGCAAAAAATTAAAAACTAACAACTGCTTGATGCCGAATTTCCACGAATTTGAAAGTGAAAGTAAAATGCGCACAGCGCTTTTAACGAAATAAAGCGAGGAAAAGAGGGAAAACTGAAATGAACTAAAAACAAGCAATTGCTAGATGCTGAATTGCTGCTAATTTGAAAGTGAAAGTAAAACTCGAACTATACTTAGAGAACATATTGTTGTATTGTTTTTCCTTCGATTTTCGAAGATCTTAAAAAAAAGTCTTAAATTTACCCTCATAAAACCTGCAGAAACCCTGATAAACAAATCCAACAAGACATTTTAACTTAATGTTGCATCCATAAAATTGCTTTTTTCCAGGGATAAAGTCATTTCCTCTGAATCAAGAGAGAAATATGCACAGATCAAGCACATTTACAAGTGAAAACATCTCAGAACAGTTTTAAACTAATATTTTGGTGTTTTTTTGACGTGAGAGGATAATAACATACATGGGGTGGACTTTTTCACTTGTGGATACATTATTAAGTATTATGGACTCGTATTTTAGTCAGAAGCAATGGTTTAATGTTAAAACCCCTTAGTGATAGATTTGTTTTTTTACAAACAAATTGATTATTTGTAAAATGTTTGGATATTGTAATGTTTTATCAGCTGTTTGGACTCTGACGGCACCCATTCACTGCAGAGGATCCAGAGGTGAGAAAGTGATGTAATGCTAAATTTCTCCAAATCTGTTTAGATTAGATGAAGAAACAAACTTATTTACATCTTGCGTGCTGGTGAGTACATTATCAGCAAATTTTCATTTTTTGGGTGAATTGTTCCTTTAATGATATATAGCCACTTCTCGGATACATTAAATACTAGCTTTTCATATCACACAACTGTCTTTGCCTGACATTTATAAAAATGAAAAATTAAAATAACACATCTATCATGAAAAAGGAAAAAGCAAAAAGCATCTCTTGTTGCCTTTGATAGGGCTCTACAAAGATGGGAAAATAGTTTTTTAAAAAAAAGATGATAAAAATGAATAAAGCAGTGGTGCGTTAGTTCAAAAGCTGATAAATACCCTCTGGGTTTCTCCTCTAGCACGATAAGAGATTAAAATATTACCATAAACACAGCATTATCTCACTCACCAGAGTTTCTCTCCCATACGCCCCACAGCAGAATGTTATCTCTCCATCTCCTCAGCATGAATATCTGCTCCATTAGCAAACCATTCATCCACCCAACACACTGGCTCTGCTCTGAATAGGACCATAACACTGCTAAAAGTGATTGCATATCTTTTTCTTGTGAGACTGGTTCGATGCCAAACCAGTCGGCTGTTGAAAGTTGTTCCCCATTACTGTTTCTTTTGCATTAGCTTCAATGGCTGTAATGGTGCCCGTGCGCAAGCGTCTTAAAGGCTTTTGCCTATCTACAAATCTTCGTCATGTCAAGTAAAATCATTTTTTATTGTAAATGCATTTCATGAAAATGCCACAATGCATTTTACAAAACAGAAAAAATAATAAATTACAAGTCTCTTTTATATAACGTGATTGTGGAGGAGAATTCACATTTGTGAACACTGGAGTCGTAGCCTCAAGTAGCTAAATGTCACCAAACCTTGCATTTGCAAACATAACCTTAAAAAACGTTGAAATACAGTTGAAGTCAAAAGTTTACATACACCTTGCAGAATCTGCAAAATATTAATTATTTGACTGAAATAAGACATTTTACATAAAGGCGTTTACATATGGTTCATAAGAGAAAATAATAGTTGGCTTTCTAAAAATTACCACATTCAAAAGTTAATTCTTTTAGTTGTTCATGAGTCCCTTGTTTGTCCTGAACAGTTAAACTGCCTGCTGTTCTTCAGAAAAATCCTTCAGGTCCCACAAATTCTTTGGTTTTTCAGCATTTTTGTGTATTTGAACACTCTCCAACAATGACTATATGATTTTGAGATCCATTTTTTCACACCGAGGACAACTGAGGAACTCATATGCAACTATTGCAGAAGGTTCAAACACTCACTGATGCTTCAGAAGGAAACATGATGCATTAAGAGCTAGGGGTTAAAACTTTTTGAATTGGAAGATCAAGTTAAATTGAACTTATTTTGTCTTCTGGGAAACATGTAAGTAGCTTCTGAAAGGGAAGTACTAAATGGGGGAAAAAAAAAGAAAGATATTTAGGCAAAATAAGAAAAGTGTGCACATCTTTATTCTGTTCAAAAGTTTACACCCCCCAGCTCGGCCCTGCATGGTTTTTCCTTCTAAAGCATCAGTGAGTGTTTGAACCTTCTGTAATATTTGCATATGAGTCCTTTAGTTGTCCTCAGTGTGAAAAGATGATTCTCAAAATCACACAGTCATTGTTGGGAAGGGTTCAAATACACAAAAATGCTGAAAAACTAAGCAATTTGTGGGACCTGAAGGATTTTTCTGAAGAACAGCAGGCAGTTTAACTGTTCAGGACAAACAAGGGACTCATGAACAACTATCTAAAGAACTAAAAATAACTAATAAATAAATAAATAAATAAATAAAAACAGCTGTGGATCATTCAGGTAACAGCACAATATTTAGAGTCAAGTGTATGTAAACTTTTGAACGTGAGCGTTTTTAGAAATTCAACTATTATTTTCTCTTGTGGACTATATGTTAACGTCTTTTATATCTTAATATATCTTAATCTGAAATATCTTATTCAAGTCAGTACTAAATAAAAAATAACACATTTTGTATGATTCAGATTCTGCAAGGTGTATGTAAACTTTTGACTTCCACTGTATATACCTAAAAGACTAGGTGTAACTTATCTTTTTTTCTGTAATTTGAAGTTGAAAAGTGTTCATTTTGTTTATATTTATTCATTTATTTTGTTAGATTATTTTTTGTTTGTTTTATTTACGTAGGTAGTAGTTGATTGATTCTAATATTGCTTTTGATTTGTATATTGTTTATTTTTCTGATTAGACTTTAATAGACTATTTCTAATGCCAGTTATCCACATATTCTTTTGGGATACGCTTTCAGTAAATATCCAGGATTTAATTATGCTAGTAAATACTGCTTTGATATGTGATTACTCCTAAATTACATTTTGTTAAGTGCCTGTGATTCTTATTTGTATCAGACTTTTGGATCTCTGTGTTAAAAAGCAGAATAAATATCTAGTGCCCATTTTCATCACTTCAGTACCGGTAAAAGCATAAATATAAGAATAAGAAAAGAATAGTCCATCCGAAAATGAAAGTCATGTCCTCATTTCAATCAAAACCTGTATGCTGTCTTCATTTTTAAATATTTCAGATATTCATGTTTCAAAATTAAAGATTTTGAGTAAATAAGAAAGATATTGTGCAAATTTAAGGTATTTCACCTAATTTGATTAAAAAGGTAGTTCACACAAAAATGAAAATTATCCCATGATTTACTCACCCTCAAGCCATGCTAGATGTATGACTTTCTTCTTTTAGACTAATACAATCGTTATATTAAAAAAAATGCACTGGCTCTTCCAAGATTTATAATGGCAGTGAATGGTGGTTGAGATTTTGAACCAAAATAAAGTGCATCTATCCATCATTTTTTGGACTACCATGAATACTTTATGAAATGCCTTTATTTTGCCTTTGATGGTTCTTTTTTTGAAGCTAGAAATCTTACATCCCCAATCATTGTAAGTTTATCTTTAAAATGTCTCCTATTGCACTAAAACAAGTCATACAGGTTTGAACATTAAATGATTACAGTACATTTATGGATAAACGTTTCCTTTTTAACTCGTGTGGTCAGTATTTTTTGGATCTTATCACCCTGTCCATCAACCCAGAGTTACTGAACAGTGAGACTGATGATTGAGATTGCACATACATATATAACCTAACATTTCCAAAGGCTGTTTGCTTCAAATCAAATGCCGAAAACACCAAAAGGAAGGCAGGTGACATAAAAAAAAGGTCAGTGAGCTACTCGTCAGTGTGAGTGAATGGAGCTCCAAGAGAAGTTGATTTATTTAGTGCTGTGAAAAGATAATATTTAATCTCTAAAGCACTAATCTCTTTTTTTTGCCGCTCTGCCTCTGATTATAAGCGTCCCAGCTGTGCCTACTTCCCTATTCATGGAGCAGAGTCTTGTGGCTTGTTTTACAGCTTCTTTCGGTGTAATTAACATCCTAAACAATCACAACGCTCTATGGCTCGCCTGTCATTTCCAAGCTTTCTGTGTTTAGGTCAAAGGCATCTTCTCATTTCCCTGCAAAAGGGCTCTGCCTTCTCAAATACCCTAAATTTTTGCTCTAGGCTTGTTACATTTCTCAGGGAAGGCTGAATTTTCTGGCACAATGTTCAGATGTGAAGTAGATTGAAAAGAGGTTATACACTTAACTGCACAAGTAATGACTAATTACGCCACTTTTCATGCATGCTTGTATGGCACCGCTCAATAGCTGCATGCTGACATGCAATTTCTTGGTTTTTCACTTTTTAAACCTGACATATCGTAGTCTAAGACATCCAGAGTGTTTCAATGTATCCATGAAACACTTAAGAACTCCCCAGGTGATATGTGAAAAGCACTTTTAAGACGTTAACAACGCTTTGTCATAATTGCAGGTGAACAAGGTGGGCTACTCTCTTACTGATTCCACTAGTGAGCCTAAAATTAGCCTAAATTGACTGTTTCTGCAAAGGGTTTATCATTATATTTAATTTAACAGAAAAAGAAAAGTGGATATACCCAGTGAAGTATAGAATATATAGAAATACTTTAGAAAAAAAATTGATTTGTTGGTCAACTAATCAACCTTTGATTCCCAGTAATGTGAAAGAAAATTTGAAACCCCGGTTCTTTAGTTAATGATTGTACATTTGTACAAGTGTGGCTAGTTTCTATGGTAGGCGTGTCAGTGTTTGGCTCTTAAAGGGGAAAAATGATTACAACAAGTTTTAATTATACCTCAGGGAAACGTAGGGGAAATGTGAGCTCACCACAGCCATTATGGTGTCAGGAGAGGCAGCGGTATGGCGCTCGTCATCACAAAGAGTATGTTGCTTGTGATTATACATATGCAATTGTGTAAGAAACCTTCTTATTATTCCTGCCAAACGTCTTCAAAATGACTGCGTACAACATGAAAGCAGGCAGATGAGAAACATCCTCCAGAACACACAGCTGAACGCAAAGCTCTTTGAATTGTAAATGAGGTCGCTGTACCATGTGGCTCCATACTGTGCTATACAAAGGTTAGTGGCAGCGGCCGGCTGCTGTTATAGATTGGAAGGACAACTGACATGGTTATTTGCATTTCACATGTAGACTTTTAACACAGGAATAGCTACTTTTAAATTGAAATGTAAGGTGCCAAAGCTGATAATCCTTAAAAAAAACAAAAAACAAACTTAATTCGATAAATAAAGGAGAGCCGTTATCTCCATAGATGTTGAGTGTGTTGTTTTTTACTAATTCCCAAAATATCATGCAATTTTAAGGTATTTCATCTAATTTGATTAAAGGGATAGTTCTATGTACACTCAAGCCATTCTAAGTGTATATGGCTTTTTTCTTTCAGACGAATAAAATCAGTGTTATAAAAAATGTCCTGGCTCTTCCAAGCTTTATAATGGCAGTGAATGGGTGTTGAGATTTTAAAGTCCAATAAAGTGCATCCATCCATCATAAAAAGTACTCCACAAGCCTCTGGGGTGTTAAAGGAGAAGTCTACTTCCAGAACAAAAATTGTCAGATAATGTACTCACCCCCTTGTCATCCAAGATGTTCATGTCTTTCTTTCTTCAGCCGTGAAGAAATTATGTTTTTTGAGGGAAACATTTCAGGATTTTTCTCCATATAATGGACTGATATGGTGCCCCAATTTTGAACTTCCAAAATACAGTTTAAATGCGGCTTCAAATGATCCCAAATGCGGTTGTAAACGATTCCAGCCGAGGAAGAAGGGTCTTATCTAGTGAAACGATCGGTTATTTTCATTAAAAAAAAACAATTTAAATACTTTTTAATCTCAAACGGTCGGCTTGCCTTTCTCCTCCTGAACTCTGTGTATTCTGACTCAAGACAGTTAGGGTATGTCGAAAAACTCCTGTCTCGTGTTCTCCCTCAACTTCAAAAATCATTTCAAAATCATCCTACATCACTGCAGAAGTACCGACACAGTCTTTGCAAAGTAAACATGCAAAAAAGATCAAACACCCTCAACAAAAAAGGTAAAACAGCGATTTTGAAGTTGAGGGACAACATGAGATGGGAATTTTTTTTGACATACCCTAACTGTCATGAACCGGAAAAAAAACTGTTCAGGCAGAGTGAGATGAGATGAGCGTTTTAACATTAAGAAGTATATAAATTGTATTATTTATATGAGAATAACCGATCGTTTCGCTAGATAAGACCCTTCTTCCTCAGCTGGGATCATTAACAACCGCATTTGGGATCGTTTGAAGCCGCATTTAAACTGCATTTTGGCACCATATCAGTCCATTATATGAAGAAAAATCCTGAAATGTTTCCCTCAAAAAACTTAATTTCTTTACAGCTGAAAAAAGAAAGACATGAACATCTTGGATGACAAGGGGGTTGAGTACATTATCTGTCAATTTTAGTTCTGGAAGAATTCATATACACCTAGGATGGCTTGAGGGTGAGTAAATCATGGGGTAATTTTCATTTTTGGATGAACTATCCGTTTAAGTTCAGTTTTTTTATATTTCTAGAGTGTGTCATATTTTCATTTAATTCCAGTTCTTTCCCCAGTAATTATAGCAAGTTTAATAATTTAATAATCACTACAGTATCTATCAATAAAAAGTAGTAAAAAGCCCCAAAATGTTAGTACCTGCAAATTGGTTCCTAGTACTGTTCCTACACAGTAGCAAAAAAATGAACAGCGACCCAAGCGGCGTCCCACCTCCACACCAAATCAAATTAGCCAGTTGCCCCAGGGCTAGAGATCTGAGTTAATTTGCTTTTTAAACCTCCCAGATGAAACATTTGGCTCTTAAACGCTCCTTGTAAAAACGTCAACGTTCATCACAGCGGCCCCTCAGGCTGCAGAAACGCACAGCCCTCACGATTGTTTTTTCAAACCGACGTCCGATTCTATTGCTGCCCTCACGGACATTCTAAAATCTCTGCATCCTTGTTCTTCAAGACGTGCTTGGGTGTTATAATTGCTTGCATCATGCAATTACCCCCGTCTGCAACCTTTCCAAGTCATCATGCTTGCTCCGAGTTGTTCTTTGCAGGAAGCGAGAGATGTAACGGCCGCAAGGAGTCTGGACTGTCAGTGCTGCAGCAGTAGGGTAATGTATGTCATGGCATATGCGGTCGGTGATTGGAAGCCTTTGGGAGCGTCACTTTTCCCAATGCGGGAACGTGAGTGAGCTCCCCGAGGGCCTGCGGTGTCGTTTCAGTGCCGCCATGTGAATGAGAGGCCTGTCAGACGTTACGAGCGGCGTTTCAGCCCGCAGCCGAGAGATTCACAAGCTTGCAGACTGCCAGAAAAATGAGTAACACCTTCCTTGGGGAGTTTCTGCAGTCTATAGAGAGTTTGGCAAATTAGCTGTTGGATCGCTCACAATATGTTATGTTTTATTCACAGCGCCTAGAAACTGAAACGAGTACCTCAGAGAAGAATGCGTGGGGAAAAAAAAAGAAGTCTTTTGTGGAGTCACTCCGGCGAGACCTTGATTTCAAGATGGTCTTTTATCGTGAGCAATTATTGCGCAATTAGTTGAATGGGATTCGTGAGAGCCGGGCACAGTGGCGGTTAGCGCCAGACCAGGCATAATCAATTCTCTCCTGTGCTTTTCTCTTTTCACTCTTTGCTCTAGAGGCTTCGACTGCATGCAGTTCAGTGGCCCCCCTTAAGGAAGCCTCTTAGAAGAAGCACTTGAAGATGCTCTTCACCCGTCCCTGAGACCTGAGAGATGGAGATAAAGATAAAGGAAGTAGGGGAATGAGACTGTGATAGTGACAATGCAAACAAGACCCTGGGGACTGATTTCCCAGGAGATTCTGTGCTGTAGGTTTCAAAGCAGGTGATCGGGATTTCATTCAGTACTTAATGATCTCAATTGGTGGTCAATATATTGACATGATCTTATTAGAAATTGTGGGTAATTGTGGATGTTCATTTGTGAAGTGCAGTTTTAGCACACATATTGTTTGTTTGTATTGCACTGATAAGTCTATTTATATATCAACAATACCTAAAAAGTAAGCATTTTGTATATAATAACTTGAGGTGTGTACAAATGTTTGCAAAGTCTTTTCGATTCATAGAATTTAGAATAGTAATTTGCTTAATTTGATGTTAAACATACCTAAGTAATAGTATATAATAAAAGTTTTTGTTTACATAATATGCTGTGTATATTTATTATGTATACAGTATATAAATACACACACATACAGTATATATATTTAAAATATTTACGTATTTACATGAATATATTTATATTTATATAATTGTTATTATATATAAATATTTTAAATATATAAACATTACATATTTTACTTAAATATATACATGCGTGTGTGAATTTATATATACATAATAAATATACACAGTACACGCACACATATTATGTAAACAAAAACTTATATTTTCGATCCGATTAATCGCGATTAATCGTTTGTCAGCTCTAATTGTAACTTAAAACTTTTCCTTTTTTTTCCTCTAGATGTCTATTTCAAATAAATGCTGTTCTTTTGAATTTATAATATATTAAACTAAAAAAATGTTAAATAATTTACAGTTTTTACTGTATTTTTAAGCATTTTTGGTGCATAACAATTAACAATCTTATCAGCCCCAGACTTTTGAAGTGTAAATATTTTGAAGTGTAGATGTAAATTAATACTTTTGAATAATAATGACATCAGGTTGGATAACACGGTTTACGTCCAGTTACAATGTTGTTGATTTAAAAATTTTACTGAATGCACACTCACCTTTGAATGGCAAATTTTGTCTAATTAATCAGCCAGTTAATATTATAATCCAGCTAATATATTGGTTTAACACTAGTAACCTATGAAATAATAGTAGTATCACAAACTTACAATTAAGAGCATTTCAACTATATTTATCAATCTAGGTTAATGTTCATTTATTTTTACTTTTTTATTATTATTATTATTATTTTTTTTTTTTTTGGTTCACAATAATGTGAAATATTTTTAATTGTTAGTTAATGATTTAAAAGCTTTAGCCAATTTTAAGAAATTGAGAGAAAAACTTTTTTAACAATTTCTACAAGCAATTAAAACGTGACCAATTACCTGGACAATTAAATAAAACTATTTTAAATAAAACTATATATATATATATAATTAATAATAGAAATAATAATATTAGTGTACTTTTAGTTTTTTAAATAATATAAATATTTTTTATAAATAATAAAGTGTGATAATACTGTTATATAATATAATAAAAAAGTGAGTATTAAATAAATCTAAAAAAAAATTATAGTACAATTATTTTATTGTACACTTACAGTGGGAATATTTACCTTTTTTTTATTCATTCATTTTCAGCATTTTTAAACCTATAATAGCAAGCTTTTATTTTGGCGAGTTGCCAAGTATGTGCGCTGCCGAGTAGGGCTGTTACTAAGGATTATTTTGGTAATCAAGTAATCTGTCAGTTATTCTGACGATCAATTGAGTAATCGGATAATTAAATTTTTTTGTATTAATAAAAATAGACCTACTTAAAATACATATATAATAGCAATAAGGCAATAGTATTTAGTCCAAATAAAGTATCAAAAGCAAGTAATCATATGGTTTTAGTGAACAAAACTGTTAAAATACCTAATGTATTATAAACAATAGAGCTAATGTACATTACACATTATAACAAATGCCTGCAGAGGGCGCCAACGGCTTGACGATTGTTTTTACACTTTACTGCCTGAGCTAATCCTTGTTTAACATTGACTCAACAACATTTAATTCAAATGTCCACTTAAACTTTAATATTTGCCCATTTCTTTATGATAGAAAAGCTACAGCTACAGTAATATCTTGAATATGTTGACATCAAAACGTGTACATTTAGAGCGAGTGTTAACTTTTATTTTGAAATCGCGAGAAAAAATATTGAGGTTACTATTCTCCTGGGTTTATATAATAGCGCACGTTGCGTTCCTAGATGAACGTTATAATAAACCCAAACTCACAACAACATGCAGAGATGGAGTTTGAGGCGCTCCACACATGTAAATGATAACAGTTTGTGTAGCAGTATTTAACGTTAAGGTTGGTGTGAACAGAGCTGACACGCACATAAGTAACCTACTCGCATGTAAATAATTAAAGCGCATATATAAACCTGCATCACATATATTAATTTAATTGAATCATAGCATTTGTGAATTCTTAATAGCATTATGCTTTATTATATATTTTTTAATGGGTTTAATATGTGGAATGCCCCACTTCCGGTATAATTGAGGAATCGTTGCTAGTGATGGGAAGTTCGGATCATTTTACCGACTCGGACCTTTGAGTCTCGTTCAGCAAAATGAACGAATCTTTTTTCGAGTCATTTCGTTCATTTCGTTCATTTTAGCAAAATATTATTTAAATGTTACTTGTTGCCTCCCTAACACATCTACTGCTTACACAACCGTTGATCACACTACAAACAAAACAAAACTATAATGCTATAAGAAATAGAAAAGATTAATTCATTGTTTACCTGGGTCTTTAGTCTATGATTAGCTCACCTCGCCTCTTGTCTGACAAGTTCTCGGGTTTGAGTCGTTCGCTCATCACGTGACAGCCCAATAGCTTAACCAATGCAGCTTGAGCCGGAAAGAGAATTGATTAGTTCATTTCTCGAGTCTTCGGGTTTGTGTCGTTCGTTCATCACGTGACAGCCCCATAAGCTTGATCTATGCAGTCTGAGCCGGAAAGAGAATTGATTAGTTCATTTCTCGAGTCTTCGGGTTCGAGTCGTTCGTTCATCACGTGACAGCCCAATAGCTTAACCAATGCAGCTTGAGCCGGAAAGAGAATTGATTAGTTCACCTTTTGAGTCTTCGGGTTTGAGTCGTTCGTTCATCACGTGACAGCCCCATAAGCTTAACCTATGCAGTCTGAGCCGGAAAGAGAATTGATTAGTTCATTTCTCGAGTCTTCGGGTTCGAGTCATTCGTTCATCACGTGACAGCCCAATAGCTTAACCAATGCAGCTTGAGCCGGAAAGAGAATTGATTAGTTCACCTTTTGAGTCTTCGGGTTTGAGTCGTTCGTTCATCACGTGACAGCCCCATAAGCTTAACCTATGCAGTCTGAGCCGGAAAGAGAATTGATTAGTTCATTTCTCGAGTCTTCGGGTTCGAGTCGTTCGTTCATCACATGACAGCCCAATAGCTTAACCAATGCAGCTTGAGCCGGAAAGAGAATTGATTAGTTAATTTCTCGAGTCTTCGGGTTTGAGTCGTTCGTTCATCACGTGACAGCCCCATAAGCTTAACCTATGCAGTCTGAGCCGGAAAGAGAATTGATTAGTTCATCTCTTGAGTCTTCAGGTTCGAGTCGTTCGTTCATCATGTGACAGCCCCATAAGATGAACGAACGACTCCAAAAACCCGAAGACTCGAAACAGGTGAACTAATTCCAGTACAGAACCTAATAGGATGTTGCACATGCGCGACTGAACGAATCACTCCCCAAGACGACTCGTTCGTCCCGAGTCACATTAAAGATTTGTTCAAAATGAACGAATCGTTCAAGAACGACCCATCACTAATCGTTGCAGCCCTACTGCTGAAACTTCTGCGCCTTACTCTGTGAAATCTGTTTTATTGGTGGCTACTGAAATTTGAGCTGTTGGTGATTTCTAAAGTTTGTAGTTGGACTGCCTAGCAACTGTCTGACTGACGCGCTGCCGAGCATGTGCTGGTGGGACACACTGTGAGGTGTCACTCGTGTAAAATGCTGTGGTATTGTTCGTGACCCCACAGTTTCTCTAGCTTGAAGAGCTGGGATGCTGACCCTGAAGATCTCAGGAAAAGGGCTGAATCTGCAGCTCTGCCCGCCTGGGAACATTCTATGATTTCAGGACAGAAAATGGCACACACATTTCCATCTGCCCTGTCTCCAGTGGAGCTCAGCATGGGAGACAGCTCCTTTGCCTTTGTTGCTTCCCCTATAATTTCACAAAAGTACAGGCGATGGCAAGGGAGGAATTTAAGTGGTTTGTCGCTCTTTATTTGTGGATTGCGGCAGCTGGAGGGGGGAGAAGAGAAGGTGACAAACGCGAGATGTTGCCTTGTGCTTCTTTAGAGTACACCCCCCTCAGAGAGCACAAATTCACTGCTGAGTCGAGCTGACTTTCATCTTGAGTGCATCTTGATCACCTCTGTTAGTTTAAAGATAAAGTCACAGAGCAAATAGGATAATTCCTTCCTGGACAGGTTAACACTGAAATGTCACACACTTGAATCTGGAGGAATGAATCCATTACTCCAGTTTTCAGTGTCACATAATTCTTCAAAAATCATTCGAATGTGCTGATTTGGTGCTCAAGAAACATTTATTATTACACAGTTGTGTAGCTTCATATTTGTGTGGAAACCATAAAACATTATTTTCAGAAATGTCTGATAGCAGAATGTTAATTCCAAAAAAGCGTCATTCCAAAAAACCTTGCTGATTCTAAAACTTTGAATCTTTTTGAAAGTTCTTTTTGAATCATTATTATTTTTGTTGTTGTTCAAATCACCCCTTAATCAATCATGTGTTTGATACCATCCAAAGTCATTAAAAAATAATTCAGTTTGCATTTAAACAGGAATACTTGACTGTTGCCATTTTATTTTGGTGAACAAGTTTTTGTATTTGTGTAATTAAGATAAAATTGCCGTTGTCAGGAGGGTGAATAATAACGGTCCGCAAAGAAAGGATTTCTCTAACGCAGTTATAAAAATGTTAATGGGCTTTGCTGCAAAAGAAAGCTATTGGATTTATCGACTTTAAACACTGTGAGATACACAGTTGTGTGTTTTTAGTGCAGTAAGGCAAGGCTTCTCTTCATGATTCAGTGCAGGTTGTCAGTATGTGTCTGAACGCGGATATGGTGAGTTATCTTTGAGCCATCTTAGATATGTAAGGCGTTTATAGCTTTTAAACATACATTTGTAAACCCCTTATATTTATTAGGAAGTATTCATGCAGAAATCTGCTTAATTCTAAATGTTTCACAAACTTTCATTTATATACGATTGATCTTTTCGGTTATGCTATTAGTTTCAGTGGGGTTGGTGAGTAGTTTATCAAAATCTAAAGGTAAAATTCCATTTAAACTAATGCAGACAGCATATTTTAAAATGTTATTACTGGTGTTTGCATAGGTTGAGGCTATTACTTTTCTAAGCACTTAAATGAGAATTTCACCTGGTGTACAATAAATGAGTGAAACATTTTAGTGAAGTACATTAAAGAAGGAAACTGCTGTGAACAAACTGTATTGTAAAAAGCATTATATAAATAAAGGTCACATTTATTTTGTTTTATTTTATTATTATTTTATTTTATTATTTTTATTATTATTTTATTATATTTTATTTTATTATTTTAACCTATAGAGTTGAACTCTGTTTGCATCACTGAATCATTATTTTCCTGTTTATCCCTGTAAAGCTGCTGTGAACAAACTGTATTGTGAAAAGCATTATATAAATAAAGGTGATTATTTTATTTTATTTTATTTTATTCAGTTCTGAACATCTGAATTTGTTAACTGGTGAATAAATGTCACAGCCTTATTTGTCAGAAGACATTTTTAGAGCTTTTAATACATGCTTTTAAGTCTTAATAAAGGGTGACATTTATTTTATTTTTTTTTATTTAATTTATATTTTATTCTTTATATGTTATTTAAAATTGTATTTATATTATTTTATTTTTAATTTCATTTATTTTATTTTAATTTGTATTTATTTTTTTTTATTATTTTTTATTGATTTTATTTTACTTTTTATTTTTTATTTTATTTATTTTATGCAGTTCTGCATATCTAAATTTGTTAACAGGTGAATAAATGTCAAGGCCTAAATGGTCAGTTAGTAGGCATTTTTACAGCTTTTGTACCTGCTTTTCAGCATTATATAAATAAAGGTGACTTTTATTTAATTTTTTAAAATAATTTTTTACATTTTTTTATTTATTTTTTACATGTTATTTTAAATGCATATTATTTTATTTTATTTTTAATTTATTTTATTTTATTTCAATTTGTATGTAATTTATTTTACTTTTGTTTTTTATTTAATTTTATTTAATTTATTTTATTCAGTTCTGCACATCTAAATTTAAAGTCACAGCCTCATTGGTCAGTTAGTAGGTATTTTTTGAACTTTTATACCGGCTTATAAATGATATAAATAAAGATGACATTTATTTTATTTTATTTTGTTTTATTTCAAATTTGTATTTATTTTATTTTATTATTTTATTTTACTTTATTCAGTTCTGAACATCTAAATTTGTTAACTGGTGAATAAATGTCACAGCCTTATTGGTCAGAAGACATTTTTAGAGCTTTTAATGCATGCTTTTAAGCCTTATATAAATAAAGGGTGACATTAATTTTATTTTTTTACTTTATATTTTATTTTATTCTTTACATTTTATTTAAAATTTGTATTTATATTATTTTATTTTTTATTTAATTTAATTTATTTTATTTTAATTTGTATTTATTTTATTTTTAATTTGTATTTTATTTTATTTTACTTTTAATTTATATTTAATTTAATTCAATTTATTTTATTCAGTTCTGCACATCTAAATTTAATGTCACAGCCTCATTGGTCAGTTAGTAGTTATTTTTAGAGCTTTTATACCTGCTTATAAATTATATAAATAAAGGTGACTTTTATTTAATTTAATTTAATTTTATTTTATTTTATTTTATTTCAAATGTGTATTTATATTATTTTATTTTTATTTTATTTTTTAATTATATTTCTTATTTATTTTAGTTGTTTAGTTTAGTTGTTTAGAGGGCCGCTCACACCAGCATCTCCTCTGTTTGTGTATCCCCTCTGCGGCAGTCTCAGCTGACTGTGATTACAGTGAGGCACAATAATGGCTCCGGCTGCTCAGCGGGAGGTCAGAGGTCACGCTGTGCTATCAGGCCATCGCAGGCACTGGCTGATCTGTGCTCCCAGTCATCTGTGGCTTTAGATAAGCCCGCACGAAAAAAGAGACAAAACTCTGATTATCTGATCATTTCGGAAAGGACAAACTGGGTCAACTGCGTGAACGCTCCGGCAACAACAAAATGACAAAAATGAGAAAGGACAGTGAGGCGAAATGGTACGAAAATACAAATGCCAGACCTGTGCTTTGCGTGTTATACGCGGGACATATTGAAACGCAACTCCAGAGGGAATTAGCGCACGATTGAGGTTCGATACAGCGGCTCCTGTAGCTGCTGTAGCACCGTGGGGTGAGCATATTGCATATGACAAGAGACAGGCTAGTCTAATGACTACAGCTCTCTGGGGATTCCATCTTGACCTCTGCTGTAGCTAATTGTTCCATTATTCTTCTCCCACTGTGAGAAGAATGGAGCTGGGGTGGGAGGGGCTTATCATAGCCCCACCCCCTCTAGGCTTTGAATGACAGATGTGAAAGAAGTGACTCAGCAGGGGCCCAGTGTGTGATGCAGGATCTTGCTTGACTCTTACATCATAGAATGATTGTTAAACTGTCATTTTATAAAGCAACACATAATATATAGTGTATAATCTCAATAGAAATTTAATGTAAAGGTAAAAATCAGCTATTTTTATGTCAAAAGTTTTATATGTCTAAAATCATCTGCATGGCTATGGTGTAATGAGAGCTTTCCCAGAGATAGGGTTGCATAACTCATGCAGTGGCAAGTGCTAGTCATATGCAGGCGAGGTGCCTCAGGAGTGCTGGAAGGCCCCTCTAAGCAACTAGCTATGGTCAGGTTCACATTAGCCTAATCAGACAGGTTGTCTGTGTACAAAAAAACACTAAGTTTGGATAGGTGACACCAACCATGTCCACCTGCTGAGTACGTTGATGTTGCTGTAAAACTGTTTTGAAGGGGGCTGATTTTGCTATATATGTGAAGGCCATATATCTGGCATAGCATCCTAAAACTGATTAGTGACCACTTATGCTAGTTGAAAAGTTTTATAAATGGGCTAGTAATAAAGTATTTATATGAATAATGGAATAAGGTATCTATAAGGGTGTTCCCAGTATCAGATACTGACCACCACAGTCTCTTTACAGACTATATAATATTTATTTCACTCAAATGTGGCAAGCATGTGCTAAAATAACAATATCCAATTAGATTTACTCTCTGATAAGAAACTTTTTGCATCTGCAGGGAAAAAAGGTATATTACAGTAATCTGGTCTGCAACTGTGAACATTTTTGAGGATGAACAGTCAAAGGTCTGAAATCCATTAAAGGGATAGTGCACCCAAAAATAAAATTCTGTCATTAATTATTCACCCTTATGTCTTTCCAAACCCGATATTTTAAGATATTTTTGATGAAATCTGAGAGCTTTCTGACCCTGCATAGACAGCAATGCAACAACCATGTTCAAGGCCCAGAAAGGTAGTAAGGACATCTTTAAAATAGTCTATGTGACATCAGTGGTTCATCCGTAATTTTATGAAGCTACATGAATACTTTTTGTGTGCAAAGAAAAAACAGCTTTATTCAACAATTTATTCTTTTCCGTTAGGGCTATTAAACGATTAATCGCGATTAATCACGATTAATCGTGATTATAAATATGTATATACATATGAATATTTTTAAGTTACATAGATGTATGTGTATTTAAATATACATAATTAATATACACAGTACACACACGTTTTTGTAAACAGAAACTTTTATTTTGCATGTGATTAATTGCAATTAATCGTTTGACAGCCCTATTTTCCATCTATTTTAACTCTTTCCCCACCAGCGTTTTTTAAAAAACTTGCCAGCCACTGCCAGCATTTTTGGTGATTTTCACCTAAATTTGACGGCCCTCAGAATATTTTTTGCTATGAAAATATAAACATATTATGTATCAAAATAAAGATCTGAGCCTCTGCTTTTTAACAAAAAAAAACTATTAAGCTATCTTCATGTATTCATGTTTTATTATCACTTGAATGCAGATTGGTTTCATCAGACATACAATGTTTTAGACAAAAAAACAGAGAAAAATGCACATATATACATATATAGATAATGCGCACATATATATACAAACATACATACATATACATATCCCAATCGATGGGTTATCAGTGTATCTACGACGTAGACGAAGTTTCAGTGTCTATAAAGGCATCTCCCTCACTGACTACTTCATCCTGATCAGATTCAAAATGGTTAATGGACAGTATTTTATTTTTGGGTGAAATATACATTGAAGTCCATAAAGTCAAAGGTCTAAGCTTGCCAATTTAGTGATTTGAACGCACTTCGTAGCAAATAAACTAGACATCCTGGAGTTGTTTATTTTACTTTGTTTACCATGGTTTGTTTGAGAAATAATTGGTTCTTCTTACTGTTGGACAAACAGAGTGTTCTGATCACAGTGTCTACACACATTTCCATGCATTTCTTCTATGTTGTCTGAACAATTTTGGACTGACCTGCTGTGCGGTTATTTGAACGAGCCAGTCTGTTATTGTGGTAGAAGTTATTTCAGATAATCCTGCTTCTAGACAGTAAAAACAAAACAAACCGTCTTTTCATATTTTACATGATGGTCAGGCAATCTATTATTTTCTAAGGTGGCTTTCTTGGAAAGGAAAAGCTGTAAAGTGTGCTAGACTTATTCCAATAGTCAAAACCTGGCCATATGGACCCTGTGTATAGAAATGGTAACTAAATAGAATGTGTTTGGGTTGGAAAACTTTGATGTTAGGATGACAACGCCTAGTCAGAAAGCTGAAAAGCTTGGAATCTTTAAGATTTTATTCAGACAAACTCAGAAAAAGTCAGATTTACCAATTGTAACTCAGACCATATCAGACATATTAGGCTACCTCAGACCCCATTATTAGACTTCAGACCGCCAATAGACCGCAGTGTTTTTGTGTGTTCCTAGTATAATTTACACTACTGGTCAAAAGATTTTGAACGGTAAGATTTTTCATGTTTTTATTTATTTATTTATTTATTTTGTAAGAAATCTTTTCTGCTCACCAAGTCTGCATTTATTTGATCCAAAAAAAAGCAAAACAGTACAATTTTTAAATATTTTTACAATTTAAAATAACTGCTTTCTATTTGAATATATTTTAAAATGTAATTTGTTCCTGTGATTTCAACACTGAATCGCTTTTGATTAATTTAAACCATCCTTGCTAAATAAAAGTATTCATTTCTGTAATTACCCCCCACCCCCCTTCAAAAAAACAAAACAAAACAAAACAAAAAACTAACTTTTGAATGGTATAGTGTATAATGTTACAAAAGCTTTTTATTTCAGATAAATGCTGATCTTTAGATCTTTCTATCAAAGAATCCTGAAAAACGTACTCAACTGCTTTAAATATTGATAATAATAATAATTATTATTTTTTTGAACAGCAAATCAGCATGTTACAATGATTTCGGAAGGATCATGTGACACTGAAGACTGGAGTAATGATGCTGAAAATTTAGCTTTGATCACAGGAAAAAATTACATTTTAAAATATATTCTAATACAAAGCAGTTAAGTTTAAATATTTGACTATATTACTGCTTTTGCTGTATTTTGGATCGAATAAATGCAGGCTTGGTGAGCAGAAGAGAATTCTTTAAAAACTTTTGTTCAAACTTTACTGTTCAAAAACTTTTGACTGGTAGTGTATATTAGTAAGCACTACTAGAATTTTAACATAGTAACATCTAGGTGTTGCTATTCTGTTTCTTTAATATTTTAGCATGTTTCTATATTTTGCCAGCATGTATTAACACATTTATGAGAATATATGTTGTAGCTTGAAAACATTGTAGGCAGTAATAAATAAAAAAGTTACACCCTTTGATGAAAGTCTATGGGAATTGTCTATGGCTTGTTTATAGGTCTGCTGCTGGATATTTGTTAGAAAAGATCTAGAAACTTGAGTCAGAACATTCTGGAGGAGTTATGTATAGACATTTGAAAGTCTCAGAAGAAGAAGAACAAGCTTAAATTGTAGATATTGGCTTTGACAAGTAAACATAATTCACAGAAAAAGCCAATGAGAGGTTTTCACAAGTAAAAGTACTAATTTCTGCTCCGGAAATGGTGCGTTTCTGTATGTATCATTTATTTACAGAGTTGTTATCTCCGCCAGGAACTGGCAAGTCTTAATCATGACACAGAGAAGCTCTATTTTTATTTGTTTGTGTCACTAAAGAAGTTTCACAAGCAGAGAGGCTAAACTCGCAGCTACCTTATGCTCTGTTCTTTTGCATGTTACTCATACTTATCATCCTGGGTGCCGTCCAGACATGGATCACAGCCATTTGCAGGGGAAATTTCTGGGTGAATGCATAAGGTGAGAAGTGCCTGTTTCTCAATGATCCTTCACCTGAGATAGCAGACCCTGGCATCATGCCTCTCTCTCTCTCTCTCTCTCTGGAGGTTTCTCTGGTCCGCCCCACACCGCTCTGCCGACACAGATGGCAGAAGTCCAACCTGGATGATGATAAAATCCGCTAACTTAGTCATCAGATGTGTCGGAGCCACTCACTTCAATTTCTTAATTCTGTTTTTGGAATTTGGCTGCTTCCAAATCAGAGCTGCCAATTTTTGGACTCATTATGAACAAACGAGAGCTTTAATGCAGATTAACTTGCCATTTATACAGCTCAAATATTTTCATTAGATGGACTTCATAAGGAGTACCTTTAGTTAACAACATAAGAACTGAGTAGTGCTCACAGATTTGGTTTGCATATTGCTGAGCAGCAAATCGAAGACACAAAAATAGCGATACATGTAGAATTTAGTAGTATAATACACTTTATTTATTTATTATTGATTACCATTAACTCTGGCCACGTCTCGGATGAGAATCTTCACTAAGCTTATCGTATAGAACCACAGGGTTGTTTTAAACAAGAAAGATTCATGCAAATATTGAACAAAATGAGGAATTTCTGTAGCATAATTTAATCTCCTGAACATCAAGAACCTGTGATTCCCAAAATGTGTTCACATCACTAGGATTAAGACATAGCCATTGGTTTCAGTACATCACTCCATACTTAAGAGCTTTCAAAAGAACAACCGAATTTGAGTTGACCTTCATCTGCTGCACTCTCGTTAGAGGTTGCCAGGTGACGTTAATTGTGCGAAAGCTAGGATTTCTTTGCACTCAGTGTTGAAAGGTCCACCATTACTTGTTTTTTTAACAGCACATACATCCTTTTTTGTCTCTCCAGGAGCAGTGCAACACATTTGGAAATATGTTGTTTTGGAGCATAACAGCTTGATATTCCTTTTGGAGTATTTATTTATGGTTAACTCCTCTTGTGCACACACAAACGAGAAATTTGTCACTTCCTCTTGGCATCCCCTTGCACTGCCCCTGTTGTGTCTGTGTTGAATATTCATTGCAGTTGGCATCGGAGGAAAAAAGTGGCATACTGATCAGTCATGCTATTTTTCACCAACTGCATTTACAAGATGCCCTGCTTACACCCTGCTCAACATAATTTCCCCCGCTGTTATAACTGAACTGGCAATTAAATGATTTGTTCCTTGTTGAATATCATATTTCTTTGTAGACTGTATTTACATGTAGTTTGACACATTTTGGGGGAAGTATTAGAAAGAAAACCATCCAATGCATTAGATTTGTTCAAGTTTAGATTAAAGTGAAAAGGCTGGGTATGTTGTTAAAATCATTTTATTGGACACATACAGTTGAGGTCATAAGTTTACAGTACATACACCTTGCAAAAGTGTACATGCGCTTGATTTTTAATGTGTTGTTAGCCGAATGATCCTCAGCTGTGTTTTTTTTATTTAGTGATGTTGTTCATGAGTCTCTTGTTTGTCCTGAACAGTTAAACTGCCTGCTTTTCTTCAGAAAAATCCTACAGGTCCCGCAAATTCTTTGGTTTTTCAGCATTTTTGTGTGTTTGAACCCTTTCCAACCATGACTGCATGATTTTAAGATCCATATTTTCAGACTGAGGACAACTCAGAAATTCATATGCAACTATTACAGAAGGCTCGAACGTTGCTGATGCTTCAGAAGGAAACCCAATGCATTAAAAGTCTGGGGGTGTAAACTTTTGAACAGAATGGAGATGTTTACATTTTTCTTGCCTAAATATCTTATTTTTTTCATTTAGTACTGCCCTTCAGAAGCTATAGAAGATACTTACATGTTTCCCAGAAGACAAAATAACTGAGCTTCAAATTCAAAAGAAGAAAAATGTAAACATCTTAATTCTGTTCAGAAGTTTTCACCCCCTGGCTCTTAACCTATTGAGTTTCCTTCTGGAGCATCTGTGAGCATTTTAACCTTCTGTAACAGTTGCATATGAGTCCCTCAGTTGTCCTTAGTGTGAAAAGATTCCAACATTGTTGGAAAGGGTTCAAGTACATTACATCACATCATCACTAAGCAAAAAAATAATTAATAAAATAAAATAAATCAATTAATTAATAAATTAATAATAATAAAAAAACCCTGCTGTGGATCATTCAGGTAACAACACAGAATTAAGAATCAAGTGCATGTAAACTTTTGAACAGGGTCATTTTTATAAATTTCTTATCTGTAATTTTCTCTTGTGGACTATATCTAAATGTCTTTTACTGTATGTGACATATCTTATTCAGGTCAGTTCTAAATAACACTCATTTTGTATGATGCCTCTTATTTTGGTAAAATAATTAACATTTTGTAGATTCTGCAAGGTGCATGTAAACTTTTGACTTCAACTGTATTTATTTATTTGTTTTTAATATTCTCTAAAGATACTAAAGATTGGCTAAAAAGGGATAAAGATTCAAGAAAATTCTTTTAAACTTCATAAATTAATTGTTTTAAACCTAAACGCGCAGTGCATAGTGCGGTTTCCATTTTTACTAGCTTCCTGAATTCGCCCATGAGTGTACTGCAAGTTTCTTTGGATAAAAGTGGCATTTAAATGACTGCCTGCTTGTTTTTCAGTGTCAAAACACCTACGGCATTCCAGGACGACAGAGTTCCTGCCTCTTTCCAGTTTTCTAACCTTTAAATAAAATTCTCTCCTCAGCTCAGCGATCTTTTCATCCAGTTTGAGGAAAAGCCTCAAGGGGCCGCCTCCCTCGCTCAGGTCCACAAAGCGGTACTTCCAGATGGGAGGACGGTGGCAGTGAAGGTACAACATCCCAAGGTCCAGCGCCAAAGCTCCAAGGACATTGTTGTGATGGAGGTAATTACCGAGGGAGCGGGGCTGCCGATGCCGGGCTTCTGATGCCTAATTCACACGCTTTGTCACTGTCACACGCCCATGTATAGCTCGATCCGTCTAGGGGCCTATTCACCTCCCATTAGTGCTTAAAAAATAGAATCCATCATTCAACCAACAGTTTTATTCATTCATTTTATTGCAAACAGCCATTTGTCCACGCACCTACAATTTCATTTGAATCACATATAATTACTCTATTACGGCCAGGTCTTATTCAGAGTCTAGACTTCAGTTTAATGCATTTTACAGGTGTGAAAGTTTACATACCTCTTCCAGAGACTATAAGATGAAAGATTTGTGCGTTCTTTTAGAGTCTGTGTCACTCTTTTGAGGTTTATTTATTGTACTCTGTGTATGTTATATGAAATAGTTTCATCAAGCCAGAAAAATAAAACAAAATAAAATAATTAAATATCAAAAAATATAAACAATATAAAATAAATAAATGAAAATGAAATAAATATATGAAATTTTATAAATACAATATTATGGTCCTTGATCAGATCCTGAAAGGGGTATGTAAATGTATGGGGTTACTTTTGTGGCAATAAAAATGAACGTAACTTTTCAAGAAATTATTGAAAATATAAATTGAAACTCGCCGATCTGTACTTACGCTTTCAGCGTTTTATTTATGTTTCTGTGCCCATTCTGCCGCAATTCTCTTCTGAGGGGCGGGGCTAGCAGCACTGTGTTCTCATTGGTTACTGAGTTTATGATTGACAGCTTCTTGACCTGGAAGTGTCACCATGAACCACAAAACCAGTCATAAGGGTCATATTTTGAAATTGAGATTTATACATCACATGAAAGCTGAATAAATAAGCTTTCCATTGATGTGTGGTTTGTTAGGATAGGACAATATTTGTCCGAGATATTACTATTTGAACATCTGAAATCTGAGGGTGCAAAAAAAATCTAAATATTGACAAAATTGCCTTTAAAGTTGTCCAAATTATGGTCTTAGCAATGCATGTTATTAATCAAAAATTAAGTTTTAATATATTTATGGTGGGAAATTTACAAAATATCTTCATGGAATGTGATCTTCACTTAATATCCTAATGATGATGAATGAGTCGGTGCCGATAGCCTTGAGGGCAGCGCCGATATACAGCGGCGTTGCGCTATGGGTGTCCCGAGTTCGAATCCCGGCTCGAGGACCTTTCCCGATCCCACCCTTCTCTCTCTCCCACTTCACTTCCTGTCAAGCTATGATTCATTCATATTTATTGGCACAAAAGTAACTCCATATAAATGAGCTAACAGTGTGTGTCTGTTTTCAGTTTCTCCTTCAGGTTGTCCACTGGTTGTTTCCAGACTTTGCCTTTATGTGGCTGGTGGAAGAAGCCAAAAAGAACATGCCTCTAGAGCTGGACTTCCTCAATGAGGGACGAAATGCCGAGAAAATAGCAGACATGCTCAAACAGTTCAAGTTTTTGAAGGTTTGTGACTTTAGTGTGGCATTTGGTAAAACCGTCAAACAAACATGTAAATATTTTTTCCCATTGACATCCTTTGGGTGTACAGCAGCAACTGGCCTTTTTTAAAATCAACGATCCTAGTGTCTTAAATGACCTCAGGTTTTAAAATAAATCCGAGGACTTGCCAGCCAGGTTCATAAATGGCAAAATTACTTTCTTGAAGTGACCAATGATTTTTACTTTGCCAACGGCCTTCAGGAAAGATTTCAGTTGCTCACTTTCTTTAGGAACGACTTTAAGAGTAGCGTGCCCTTCAAGGCTGCACGAATGCGATGATAAATGAATGAAAACTCATATTTCAGGCTTCAGCACTACAAAACAAAAAGCTCAGACTTTTTTTTTGACATTTCACATCTTATTTTGAAAATTTTGCCAACTTTTAAGTGAAGCAAGTCACATTACAAGTCTCACTAAAAAACCATAATACCTTCAGCTTGCATTTTTTCACACTGTTTCGGCTAGACGCCACTTATCAGAGTACCCTCATATTTCTCCCCTGCAAGAAGACTTTGCAAGGTAAATAATCTGTCATAACAACTGCCAAATGCTTCCAGGCAAGTCCCCTTTTCATTTTTAATGAATAACAAAGAGACCTGGCTGGCCCTGCAGGGTAATGAGAATTGCCTGGGTTTACACCCGCAGATTTGTGCCTCTAATGCACACTATTAGCTCTGTCAAAACATTTGACAGCGGAGCACAAGCCGCCATGTCAGGAATAAATCCCAGACTCTCTGCATCAGCCTCTCGCCCTGTAAAACAAGCGTGATTATACAGCGGCGACGGCGCAGCGGAGTCGCAGGCAGTTCAGAGCGTTTCGCTATTCCACAAGGCAGACACTGAGCTGAAAAATGGCTCTGTTTATATGGTGGTAACGGAGGGATTTTTTATCGCTGACGTTCGTTTGATAAAGAGAGCGGAGAGGAACTAGGCTCAAAGTGTGTCGCCGGAGGTAGTGGCAAAAGCCAGGCCTTAGTATAAGGTGGAGGAAAATTATCAAAGAAAAAAAAAAGTAAATCTTCCTCATTAGGTAGAGAAAGTTTTTAATTAGAGAGACGAGTTTATAGAGCGATGCACCAGATAAGCAGTGATGTTCAGGAACAGGAAGCAGTCGTATAGAAAAGGAAGGTCATCGAAAGCATCAAGAAAGCCTGCTGCTTTGAGCTTTATGTGCAGATTATAGCTAATTCTGAGCATCTGGTATTATCCGTCACAGAGAGTCTTATTGCTGGAGCCTATTTTTTCTTTGTCGGTGTCTCGAAGTACAGATAGTGACTCCAGAGCGCAAATTGGCAATTTTGGTATGGCTAGTAATGCTTGTTCGCGCATAGTATGGTCTATAACTCTTTTCCTGTGTTTAGTTCATTATTGCTGTTTAATAAGTCAGTTGTCCCTTTGCAGGGAGTTTGACTGACAGGCTATCTGACCAATCATAGTGCAGAATCTACCATTTTTGTCCGACAAACAAACTATACAGGAGAATGGATTAACGACGGTGGACTTGAACTTGAAAAATTATTTGTATTGATGTCTTTCCGTGTTTGAAACAAGATAACTTCTGATGTTCATTCATGTTTATTTCATGCTATAACTAGTAAAGAGGAGGCTGGGGGTTCGGTGCCTTGCTCAAGGGTCTCACTCTCCATCGTGGTATTGAGAGTGGAAAAGAACGCCGGTTATTCACTTCCCCTACCTACAATCCCTTCCGGATCTGAGACTCGAACCCGCAACCCACACAACAGTTTTATTTTGCATGTTAAAGCGACCTTCCCGGAATGCAATTTTGATGGAAGGGACCCCAAACGGAGGGGTCCCAAAAGCACTGAAAAAAAGACAATTGGGTTTTGATTAGCAGATGGGCTGATTTTGTTTTGCAGACCTAGCAATTAGTGGAAGGCAAGGGAGGACCAGGTCTTGGATTTTATGTATTGGTTTTGTTATGTGGCAGTCGGCTGCCACTTACTTTGTTTATGTTAATTTTGTTAGTGAAGTTATGTTTGCTGGTTCCAGCCTATATATATATATAAAAAATCTTAAATCATCCTGCCAAGCTTTATAATGGACGTGAATGGGTGTTGAGATTTTGAAGTCCAGTGAAGTGCATCCATCCATCAAAAAAGTATTCCACACGGCTCCGGGGGTTAATAAAGGCTTTCTGAAGTAGGGCTGCCCCCTAATAGTCAACCAGAAGAGGCTTGGTCGATCAAAATTTTATTAGTTACAGAAAAAAAATTGTGAAAGTCACGCAGTCCGTGACAGACAGATTGTTAACGGTTGGTCTATGTGGTAATATAGCGCATCGGGCAGAACATTTAAATGCTCACTTATCATTCATCGACCTCAAATATGGCTTTTCATCTGAAAGATGCAAGTAGTAGCAACTTTACATGGCATCTCAATCTAATGTTAACCTAGAAAAATATGCGCTATTCAAGTGTCTGTGTGGAGTGTGGAAGCTGAATAGTAACACGCTCACTGCATGACAGATGGAGGCGCCGGTGCGGTCTCTTGCTCTTAAAATACTCCGCCATTTTTGGTCATAGAGATAAGAGTAATACATCTTTCGAATCTGTAAAGACTACATTTATTTGTGTGCACTCACAATAACAACAAAACTTTGCACTTTTGTAAAATAATGAAAGCAAACAGGATGTGCTTACCGCTGTCTCGGTCTCTGTGAACTTGAGCGCGTCACTTCGAAACTCTGTGCATACATGCCTTACAGACATGAAAAATATATCTATATAGAGTGAAATGTCTACTTTCAAATGAATCAATTCAAATGGAAAACAAATATTCTCAGATTATGTAATCCATGCATACAGGCACTTCTGCTACTGTGGAGATGACGAGTCAGTGTTAAGAGACTTCATCTCTTAAGCCAAAAACAAAGAAAGCAATAGTTTATTAATAAATGATTAAAACACTAATGCAGTCTCCTAGCTGTTTTATCCTGACTCATTCATAATAATTATATCTGCCGGTGCGCTGTGGTAAGCTTTTTTTTGCGTGCTTTTGAGTGCTTATTAGGCTATGTAGGCAGTTAAAGGCTCATTATTATGATATATATGGTTTATTAATAAACAAGCAACTAATAGTCGACTAATGCTTAAAATAAACGACTACCAGAAAAATCTTTAGTCAAAGGCAGCCCTATTCTGAAGTGAATCGATGTGCTTGTGTAAGAAAAATATCCATATTTAAAACTTTATAAACTGTAACCTCTAGCTTCTGCTAACTGTCGTGCACATTTTCATGAGAGAGTGGCCTTCCAGCAGATGACGTAGGGAGTGACGAATGTGGAAGTGCAGTAAAGAGAGCAAAACAAAATGCCAGAATCACGAATTAGAGGTACAAAATGAGGATTTGTAAAGAAAAACATGTTGGAGGATTTCAATATAATCTAAGAGGAGACTTTTTTTCCTTTGCTGTAAACAGAACTTGGTTCTTACGAAACTAGCATATTCTCACTGGAGCTTATGCTATGCCTATGCCCTACGTCATCTTCTGGAACACAGCTGACACGTGAAATGCACGTATGACAGTTTGTGGAAACTAGGGATTGTGGTTTAAGTTTAAATATGGATATTTTTTTGCACAAATGCATCGATTTGCTTTAGAAAGCCTTTATTAACCCCCTGGAGCCATGTAGAGTACTTTTTATGATGGATGGATGCACTTTATTGGACTTCAAAATCTCAACAGCCATTCACTGCCATTATAAATACTTTTTAAATTCAAACGTTCGCCTTGTCTCGCTCTCCCTGAACTCTGTGTATTCTGGTTCAAGACAGTTACCCAAGACAGGGTATGTTGAAAAACTATTTTTGTATTTTCTCCCTCAACTTCAAAAGTCATTTTAAAATCATCCTACATCGCTACAGAAGGTCTGACCCAGTGTTTGCAAAGTGAACATGCAAAGAAGATCAAACACCCTTAACAAAAAAGGTAAAACAGCGATATAGGATGATTTTGAAGTTGAGGGAGAGCATGAGATGGGAGTTTTTTTGACATACCCTAACTGTCATATACCGGAAAATACAGTCTAGGCAGAGTAAGACAAGATGAGTGTTTGACATTAAAAAGTATATAAATTGTTTTATTTTTATCAAAATAACCAATCGTTTCGCTAGATAAAACCCTTCTTTCTCGGCTGGGATCGTTTACAACTGCAGTTGGGGTCGTTTGAAGCCGCATTTAAACTGCGTTTTGGAAGTTCAAAATCGGGGCACGATAGCAGTCCATTATAAGAGAAAAATGCTGAATTTTTTCCCAAAAAACATCATTTCTTTACAACTGAAGAAAGACATGAACATCTTGGATGACAAGGGGGTGAGTACATTATATGTTAACTTTGTTTTGGAAGTGGACTTCTGCTTTAAGGCTGAGTAAATCATAGGGTAATTTTCAGTTTTTTGTAAAAAAAAATAAAAAATACTTCCCTAGCAACCACATAGCAACACTCCAAAAAACATTTAGAACTCTTTAGCGACCTTATAGCAAAGCTTTACAAAACACTCAGAACATGCTAAGAACTGCACAGTATAAAACCACTCAACTCTTTAGTAACCATATAGCAGTACTTCTAAAATACTCAGCTCCCTAGCAACCACACAGCAACCCTCTAAAACTGCCCTAGGAAACTGAAAATGGTCAACCCCTTTGAAATTATCTGAATGTTACATTTTTTTCCTGGCCGGTTCATAGAAATGCAAAAAAATGTTAAATGTCAAAAATAAGACTTACCCCACCCTAAGAATCTGTTCTTTTTGTTTTCTCCCAGATCCCGAAGATTCACTGGGATCTTTCCACCAAGCGTATTCTAACCATGGACTTTGCAGAGGGCGGTCAGGTCAACGACCGAGAGTACATGAGGAAACACAGCATCAATGTCAACGAGGTAAGAGAGACACCCCTAAAACAGAGCACCAGTTCCTCAGAACCACTCAGAAACAGCAGCCCAACAAACGGCACTTGTGACAACTCCACCACTCGAGATCGCTTAATCAGTAATTTCACTATGCTGATGTTAATTTGAGCATGGAAAAGTGCTCGGGAATGCTAATGAAGCAGTCACGTTCCCTGCGACGTTTGATGCCATGGGTTCTGGAAGCTTTGAAGACGTTTCTCTTTGCCCTGTTCCGAGAGGCTCTGACACCGCTGAAATGGAGGCTGCTTGGTTTGATGAATTATGCCTCTCAAATTTCATTTCATTTTTCTAGCCCTTAGCAGATGAGCACTAAATTAAATCAGGCTCTTTTTCATATTTATATCACAGACTGTTTTTCCGTCGTGGCTGCAATTTATTCTACTCCGCCGCTTTTGTCAGCACAAGGACTCGCAGCGAGATCGAGCGCCTTTTTAATTTTGCGCTTTCGTTAAGGTGACTCCGGTCTCAGGGTGAATGCGGCTGCACACAATGGCTTCGGTTAGAATGGAGGCCCTACAGAGTGAGCTAATCTGTAGTTATGTGGGGCTGGGGGACGACTGAGAGATGAATAAACTGAGGGAGGCGATTTTTGTGAGGCCTGGGGGATAACGGAGAAACAGATGCTAATGGACTATTGATCGATGGGCCATGGTCTGTTCACACGGGGATATTTTACATCACGATTGCCAGTGCATTATCATTTTCTTGTTATTTGATGACAGTAGTAGAGTAGGTTTATAACTTTGTCAGCTAACTGGGCATGGTTTTTTAAAAATAATAAATGCACAACAAGAAAGATAACTGAACTTCACTCCTCCAAACATGCATATTCACAAATTTTGCTATGCTCTCATCATAGCAATGCTCACAGGTGGGCGTTATGACCAAAATCTTATGTAATGCTTTCCATAAGTTTATATGACAGTATCTTGTCAAATTTACAAATATGGGCTGGAAATTCAGTCAAAAAGTGTTTATATTTCAAATAAAGTGTGGTAATGACTGTTTTGGATAATCTAGTGCATATCAAATATATTTCATCAGTTGTTTCTTTTTATTAGGTCCATAAATATTCTTAAATATGTTGTGCGGGTCTGTTGACATTTGTTGATGGAAATGCTAGAGACTTTTCTATTTGATGTGTTTTCACACTGAATAGTTACTGTAAAAGTCACCTTAAACTTGTTGCCACTCTTGAAACTGTTTTTTTATTGACTCAACAGAAAAACAGAAAAAAAACTTCTAGCTGTGCAAGTGTTTGTACCCACACTATTTCATGGTAAATATACTGTTTCAGATTTTGTACCCCCCTTGTAAAGACATAAAGCCATAAACAGAGAGCACTTGGAGATTTGATTTGGTGCTCACACTGCACATAGTGTGATCCATTAAATATAACTATACAGAATAAAATAATTCATAATTGTAATAATAGTTTTATCGCACTTTATTTCAATTTTTAAAAATAAAAATAATAAACAGAATAGTAAAGTGTGATAATACTATAACATTTTAAAATACAAAGTGCTGACAAATCGATTAATCGTGATTAATCACATCCAAAATAAAAGTTTGTGTTTACATCACAAATTTATATGTATATATAAATATCCACAAATAAATGTAATATATACTTAAATTTATATAAAATGTTAATCATATATATAAATATTTACATATGTGTGTGTAAATATTTATTAAATATATACATGTACGTTTGCGTATTTATATATACATAAATATACACAGCACACGCACAAATATTATGTAAACACAAATTTTGATTTCGGATGCAATTAACTGATTTAACTGCACCAATAAAGCGATTAATCGCAATTAATCGATTTGACTGCAGTAATAAAAATGCAAGTATTTTATAGTACACATTATATATATATATAGTACACAAAATACAATGGTAACGTTTACATTTTCATATTCTTTTATACTTTTTATTTTTATATAAATTTACAACATTTTTTTTTTTAACCTAAAATCAGCATGCTTTTATTTTTGATTTATGCTTTCAGTTTGAATGGAAATCTTATACTGTATTACGTTTAGTCAATCTAGAATAGTGATTGTGCATTAACAGCTTTCAACAGTGTCAGTGCACAAATGAGCGGTGTAAACTTATTCAAACAGTGCATTTTTTATTTTGGTCATGCGTGTGGACATGTGCGCCACTTATGTGCACATCTGGCAATAAACATTTTTTCATTTTGTTTAATGCTAACTGCCCAAAAACAACACCCATTTTGCTGCTATCGAATATTGAATTTATGTGTGTACTGTGTATATATTCATTATATATATATATATATATAGATAGATAGATAGATACACACACATGCACTGATGTATTTAATAAAGATATGTTGTTTATATATTAAATATATTTATATATAATATTAATTATATAAAAAATATATATACATGTAAATACATGTAAATATTTTCAAAGTATATACTGTATGTGTGCATATTTATATATACATAATACATATACACAGTACACATACCTATATTTTGCAAACACAAACTTTTATTTTCGATGTGATTACTCACGATTAATCGTTTGACAACACTATTTTTAAATAGTTTACACTCTTTTATAGATGTAAACACATGTAAATATTTTCAAAATATACTGTATGTGTACATATTTATATATACATAATAAATATACACAGTACACACACCTATATTATGTAATCAAACTTTTATTTTAGATGTGATTACTCACGATTAATCATTTGACAGCACTATTTTTAAATAGTTTATACTCTTTTAAAGATGTAAATACATGTAAATATTTTCAAAATATACTATATGTGTGCATATTATATATACATAATAAATATACACAGCACACACACATATATTATGTAAACAAACTTTTATTTTAGATGTGATTAATTGTGATTAATCGTTTGACAGCACTATTTTTAAAATAGAATTTATACTCTTTTATATATGTAAATACATGAAAATATTTTCAAAATGTATACTGTATGTGTGCGTATTTATATATACATAATAAATATACACAGTACACACACCTATATTATGTAAACAAACTTTTATTTTAGATGTGATTACTCATGATTAATCATTTGACAACACTATTTTAAAATAGTTTATACTCTTTTATAGATGTAAATTAGTGCTGTTAAATGATTAATCGCGATTAATCGCATACAAAAGAAAAGTTTGAGTTTGCCTAATAAACGTGTGTGTACTGTGTGCAATTATTATGTATATATAAATACAAACACATTCAGGTACATATATAAGAAATATTTACAAGTATATGTATTTATTATAATTTTTATAGAATTTATATTATATATAAATACAAATATTTTTTACATACATAACATATTTCTCTTAAATATATACATTAATTTGTGTGTATTTATATATACACAATAATTACACACAGTACACACGCATATTTTAGGCAAACTCAAACTTTTATTTTGTATGTGATTAATCGCGATTAATTGTTTGACAGCCCTAATGTAAATACATGTAAATATTTTCAAAATATACTGTATATGTGCATATTTATATGTACATAATAAATATACCCAGCACACACACATATATTATGTAAACACAAACTTTTATTTTAGATGTGATTAATTGCGATTAATCGTTTGACAGCACTATTTTTAAATTAGAATTTATACTCTTTTATATATGTAAATACATGTAAATATTTTCAAAATATATACTGTATGTGTGCGTATTTATATATACACAATAATTACACACAGTACACACGCATATATTAGGCAAACTCAAACTTTTATTTTGTATGTGATTAATCGCGATTAATCGTTTGACAGCCCTAATGTAAATACATGTAAATATTTTCAAAATATACTGTATGTGTGCATATTTATATGTACATAATAAATATACACAGCACACACACATATATTATGTAAACACAAACGTTTATTTTAGATGTGATTAATCGCGATTAATCGTTTGACAGCACTATTTTTTAAATAGAATTTATATATGTAAATACATTAAAATATTTTCAAAATATATACTGTATGTGTGCGTATTTATACATAATACATATACACAGTACACACACCTATATTATGTAAACAAACTTTTTTTAAGATGCGATTAATCATGATTAATCGATTGACAGCACTGTTTTGAAATAGAATTTATATTCTTTCATAGGACTTAGTGTGTGTATATTTAAGTAGTTTTCATATTTCATTTTAAATATATATATATATATATATAATGAAATATGAAAACTACTTAAATATTCCCATATATACAATATACTGTGGTAGATTGTAATTTTTCATAATAGTTCCAAAATTGCGCCTTTCTCAATTTAAAAATTGTCTGGTTTTGTCCATACAATGAAGTCAGCTGGGTCCAGCTCTGTTTGAAGCTTTCTTCAAAATCTACAGACTTACAGATTACACACTTACCATCTTAATATATGCTGTCTTGCCACCCAGCTCTAGTCTCCTCAAAACGCTTCCTATGAACATGGATGCTCCATCCTGTTCACCCAAATATCACTTCTTGTTCTGTTCAATATTTTAGTTATTTCACAAGAAGCTTCCTTCATCATATTCCCAGATTTCATGCATCGCTCACCCATGGAGGAGAGGGAAATATGGAAAGCGGGCAGCTGGATAGATGATGAGATGGTTAGTAACGCAGAGCGAGAAAAAGAGCGCGGCCGCTGAAATCCGTGCGAACGCGCCGGCTTTTGTTAAATGACTAAATGGGATCATTTTAGCACCTGCTTTGTTTGTGTCACTCTGTCATTATATTTCCTCCGACCTGTTTTGTCTGTCTGAATTAATATGCACATTTGCTGCCAGTTTGTTTTGCAAAACTCGCTGAGGCTTTAAACGGCAACCTTTCCTTATCGTTGTACACCCAGGCATCAGTGAGCCTGACAGACGGGTAAACACGGCCTGAAACCGGTCTCATAAGCCACCGAGCCGTGCTTAAAGGGCACCGCACACCTTTGAAAGACGGAGGAGGGAACGGTCGGCGGGTGGATGGCACATCAAGCATTTATCACACCCCCCTCTCGCTCGCACTCGCACGTACACACGAGTGCACATAACATTTATTTTCCTTTACGCGGTGTCACACACAACCACCGCTTGGATTTTTCTTTTTTTTTCTGCCGAGCCGTTTTTCTTTTGCTTTGGAGATAGCGGACTGGGTTATGGGCGGCACTGATTAACTGATGTTCCCGGTACAGTGTGGCAAATGAGGATGCGTTTTAAAAGAAAATGCCGTACAAATTTTATGCAGAGCTTGAAAATGCAATCAAAGGGCTCGGTTCATCAGACTCATTTGGAGTGGAGCAATTTAGCGAATGCTTCCGCTTATATTTTCCCTCTCTCGTTTTAATGTGGCGCCGTGCGTGCGTGTGCGTGTCTTCGTCGGAGCGCTTTTAAGAGGGTTTTAGAGGTTCGGGGGAATGAAAGTGATCGTGGTATTAGCAAGCGTGCCACGTGGCCGCTCAATGGGGCTTTGCTAAAGAGACGCTCTCCATTGGAACGGGTTGAAAAGGCAGTACAGCCCGCTTGCTTAAAAAGACACTTTATTTTGAAATTGCAGAGCTGCGGGGGGTTAGCAGAGCCGGTGGGAAACAGAGCTGGAGGCAGCAAGAGGAAATGAGTCTGCTCTCTGGAAGGGCATCTGAGCAGCGGGACCCGAAGACTGTGAAGAGCATATTTTTGGTGCCTTAAACCGCACCCACAGTCAAGGTTTTGCGTGAAAAGCGAACGGAGTACTTTATATGCAAAGCAATGAAGCGGAAATGCGTTTGAAATATATTCGAAAATATCTGTGTATACAGTAGCTCCCAAAAAGACACTTAATCCACACTTACATTTATTTTTAATATATGTTACACAAGTGCATTTTTAAGCAAAACATTTTAGAACAGGAAATTTATTGATTTACAAATTATGTGTGAAATGTTAGGAACCGTAGTGGTATAATAGTGTAGTTTTATTATTTATTTAATTATTATTTGTGAGCCTGGACCACAAAACCAGTCTTAAGTAGCACGGGTCAAAATTATCTTTTTTTTTTTTTTTTTATGCCAGAATCATTAGGATATTAAGTAAATATCATGTTCCATTAAGACATTTTGTAAATTCCCCCACAGTAAATATATATAATATAATATATCCAACTTAATTTGGACAACTTTAAAAGCGATCATATCTCAATATTTAGTTTTTTTGCACCCTCAGATTCCAAATTTTCAAATAGTTGTATCTTGGCCAAATATTGTCCTATCATAAAAAAAGCATACATCAATTGAAAGCTTATTTATTAAGTTTCAGATGATGTATAAATGTCATATTTCGAAAAAATGACCTTCATGACTGGTTTTGTGGTCCAGGGTCACATTTGATATTTAAACTTTTATGTATCTACTTATTTACATATGTGTATTATTGTATTTATTAGTTATAATTTATATTATTTTAGATTTATTTCTATATTCAGTTTTTATTTATTTATTGATATTTTCATTTATTTATATAATAAATATTATCAGTTAACATTTAACTTTTCTTTGTCATTGCATTATATTTAAAAGTTTATTAAAAGTTAATAATAAATAATTTACATTGTTATAAAATATTTATATTTTGAATAAACACTGTACTTTTTAAACTTGTTATTCATGAAAGAATCCTGAAAAAAAAAATTACAGGTTCCAAAAAATATTTGGCAGCACAACTGTTGATATTATCCAACAGTGATCATTCTAATAATAAATCCGCATATTAGAATGATTTCTGAAGGATCATGTGACACTTAAGACTGGAGTAACAGCTGATAAAAATTCAGCTTTTCATCACAGGAATAAATTCTATTTTAAAGTATGTTAAAATAAAAACATTATTTTATATTGTAAAAACATTTTGCAATATTACTGTTTTTTTCTATATTTTTAATCAAATAAATGCAGCCTTGATGAGCATAAGAGACTACTTTAAAGACTATTACAAGTCTTACTGACCCCAAACTTTTGAACGGTACTGCATATTTAATTAAATTAATTTTGTTAATTAAATATATATATATATATATATATATATATATATATATATATATATATATATATATATATATATATATATGTATGTATAATACTATATATAATTGGTGTATAGTAGTATATATATTTTACAAAGTGTTTTATACTATATATATATATTTTTAAAATTATATTAATTATATAAACTGCTTTATAAGATTGGTGTACTGCCTTTATCTGTCAGTTTGCATGTGTTTATCACTAAATCCATTTGAATAATAAACTGGACACATGCTAATTTTATAGGCACTATTAAATTTCAGTTTGTTGGTTGGAAATCCTGGCAAATAGGGAAAGACCCTTTGGGAAATTAGCTGTGTGAAATTCCAATCAGTGTTAGATTTCATACTGTCATTGGATTTTGTGGCTCCCAAAGCATATGTTGACAAATGTTAGAATGGGAAATTGTGATGCTAAGCAGTGTTGTTTTTGCATATAGAGGACAGCATCTGTACATTTTGTGTAAATGCATGATTGGAAGGGGTGAAAAGAGAAAAAAAGTCATGGTATTAGTATGTTTTGTCTACTGAAGGCTTAGTATGACTTAATATTTAATGTAATGTCGTCATAGTTTGGTGCTTGTTTCTTTGATGTAATGACATCATTACTTTGGTGGGTTTTTTTTTTTCTCCTACGATGTCATTTTCCTACTGAACCCCTCCCCCCGCATCTAAAACATCTTGGCCAATCTAGGAGATCAGATTTGGAATGATGTCATATGTTGTCATTTGTGAAACACTATTTTTCAATGAATGAAAATGATAGAAAATAACATGTGGCTTTAAGTAATTTCATCCACTAAGGTAAATTAGTCCTGTGGCTGCTTTAACTTACCATAAAGAGGTCAAGATCAGTCAGCTCTCCTCCCTAGACAACCCTCACTTCCCCTCAATCTGTCAATCATAGCTTAAAGGCCCCATCACCCTGTTTTTTTTTCCTCCTTTGCTCTGTTTCTCTCTTGCATAGAGGTCACAGGTTCACAATATCATTCAGAAGTTTTTACACTCTTTTAATGTGACAGCACTAGACTTTTAGTACCTGGCAGCTGACACACATAATAAATGCTGAGTGTGATCTTTAAAATCTGTATATTCTCAGAGGTTGAGAGTACATTATAGAATCTCCGCATGCAAAATGTTCCTCCCAGATGCGACCAGAATAAGAGATAATGATTAAAGTCAACGCTATATTAGCCAGCATCACAGACGATCCTGCCCTCCGTAACCTCGAGCGCTCCTCCTGCAGTACTCATTAGCCGCCGGTCAGCCTTTACAATGCTCACAAAAGTAAATAAAGCAAACAGTGTAGCCAAGCGCTTTATCTGGGCCGAATACTGGCTCTGGCATTAGCCAATGATGATGAGAGTTATTAGACAGCTGATGAGATAGATACAGAACATAATAAATGATGGAGTCTACCTCTGAAAATGGATAGAATTATTAACTGGCTCTGGCATCTGCGAGCTTCTGTGTGGGAGCTGGCGTGTAAGTAATCAAAAGATTGATGATGGCTGGAATGGACTTTTCTCTCTGTGTTCTGCCAACGTGCACGGAATGGCGGAATGTTTTATTATTTTCTTTACTATCCGGATCCAGCAAAGTGTAAAGACGCCGTACATTAGCTTGCGCTAACGTCTTTACGGAACGAATTTTAATAGTATCAGTAATGACCGCTTAGTATTTGATGAGCGTTATCACTAATTATCCCTGTGCTCAAACCTACTACCTAGAAAGCACAGGCTTGCTTTTAGTGCAATGGCTGTTTTATATGGTGGACAGAAACATTAATGCTTAAGCATCACGGATGATGCAATTCCAAAAATGCATTGCAGCATGCTTACAAGAGAAGAAATTGTTGAATAAAGTTACTTTTGTTTTCTTTGCACACAAAAAATATTCTCGTAGCTTTATAAAATTAAGGTCGAACCACGTGGACTATTTTTTATGTCCTTACCAGTGTTGGGGAAAGTTACTTTTAAAAAGTAATGCATTACAATATTGAGTTACTTCCTAAAAAAGTAACTAATTCCGTTACTTAGTTACTTTTTATGAAAAGTAATGCGTTACTTTACTTTTGCGTTACTTTTTAAATCTGGCCAGGGCTTGCTTGTTTGTTTTTAATATAAAAATTTCTATTTTTGGCAAATGTAAAAGCCTTTTCACACCAAAAGCCTCAGGCTTTGAGAAAAGTAAATTCACGTCTGTACAGCAGACTGCGGAAGAAAAAAATGTCAGCTCTTTAGCAATAAAAAAAGGAAAACAAATGTTAGATTATCTTCAGTAATTTTTGCTTATTAGTATGGTTGAATTGGAACATCGAAGGTCGGCAGCAAAGACATCGGTTAATAAAATGGGATTAAATGCTTAAAGGATATTTGTTTTATTTAACATATTTAATTATTGCAGGATTGCATCATATTCTGAGTTGAATTTCACTGTTTTTACTCATTTTGAGGAATACTGAATCTGTTTTTTGTAAGTGAGATGAATTAATGCATGTTCACATTTAACTAGAATCGTACTCCCAATTTGTCTCAACATGGGGACAGGAGTGCTTTTAATCAATAAATGGGGGGAAAAGTAACAGGCGTTACTTATTTGAAAAAAGTAACTCTTTTATATTATTATTTTCTTGTCAATTAAAAAGTAATGCGTTACTTTACTAGTTACTTGGAAAAAGTAATAATACCTAATCTTACGGGTTTGGAATGACATGAGGGTAAGCAATTAATGACAGAATTTTCATTTTTGGGTGCACTATCCCTTTAAAGGAGAAGTCCACTTCCAGAACAAAAATGTACAGATAATTTACTCACCCCCTTGTCATCCAAGATGTTCGTGTCTTTCTTTCTTCAGTCGATAAGAAATTATGTTTCTTGAGGAAAACATTTCAGGAACTGTCTCCATATAGTTGACTTCTATGGTGCCCCCAAGTTTGAACTTCCAAAATACAGTTTAAACGCAGCGCTAAAGAGCTCTAAACAATCCCAGCCGAGGAAGAAGGGTCTTATCTAACAAAATGATCTGTCATTTTCGAAAAACAATTTGACAATTTATATACTTTTTAACCTCAAATGCTCGTCTTGTCTCGTCTCTGCAATGCGTATGCGTAGTCTGTGTAATCCGGGTCAATACAGTTAGGGTATGTCGAAAAACTCCCGTCTCGTTTTCTTTTTTAGTGTCAAAATTGTCCTACATCGCTGTTTTGCCTTTTTTTTGTAAAGGGCATTTGATCTTCTTTGCATGTTCAATTTGTAAACACTGGGTCGGTACTTCTGCAGCGATGTAGGACGATTTTGAAGTTGGAAAAGAAAACGAGGTGGGAGTTTTCTGACATACCCTAACTGAATTGACCGTATTGAACTGGAAAAAAAACAGAGTTCACACAGACTTAGACATGACAAGCATTTGAGGTTAAAAGTATATAAATTGTCAATTTGTTTCGAAATTTGTCTGATCATTTTGGTAGATAAGACCCTCCTTCCTCGGCTGGGATTGTTTAGAGCCGTTTGAAGCTGCATTTAAACTGCACTTTGGAAGTTCAACCTTTAGGGCACCATTAAAGTCCACTATATGGTGAAAAATTCAGGAATGTTTTTTTCTCAAGAAACAATTTCTTATCGACTGAAGAAAGCAAGACATGAACATCTTGGATGACAAGGGGGTGAGTAAACTTTTGTAAATTTTTGTTCTAGAAGTGGACTTCTCCTTTAAGCATAATGGATGATGCAATTCCAAAAATGCATTGCAACATGCTTACAAGAGAAGAAGTTGTTGAATAAAGTTATTTTTGTTTTCTTTCCACACAAAAAGTATTATCGTAGCATCATAAAATTAAGGTTAAACCACGTGGACTATTTTAACAATGTCCTTCCTACCTTTCTAGGCCTTGAACATGTCTGTTGCATTACTGTCTATGCAGGGTCAGAAAGCTGTTGGATTTTATCAAAAATATCAAATGTGTTCTAAAGATAAATGAAGGTCTTAAGGGTTTGGAACGACATTAGGATAAGTAATAAATGACAAAATTGTGACAAGACATGATTTTGGCTATATTTGTATCATAAAACCCCAATAGCTAAGAGGATGTAAACTAGTAACCAGTGTGTTTATACTGTGTCTGTGTGTGTGGTAAGTCAAATCCCATCTGGCCGATCCTTGTGGGTCAGGCAATGCAAGGAATTATCTCTATTAGCAGTGATTCCTACATCACAGAGAATTGAGCGCTCTTTAAATAGCCACATGAGCCTTTGGGCTGCTGTGAGAGTCCTCCACTACTCCACGAGGTCTCTGGAGGGTCCTGGATCTGTTACAGCATCCATGCTGCTCTGAGAGAGACTGAGTGTGGAGGGTGAATCAACCCTGATGCTATTTTTTGCCTTAAGATGTTAATGGTGTTTTCATCTGTTTATTTCTTATTACTCCCTTTCTCTCTGGCTCTTTTCCTTCTCCTCAGAGTTAGAAAATAATTACAATAATAATGATTTCTATTTTTATTTTAATTTTGGCTTTTAAGAGGGATTGATGAAACATGACAGGAAATTATGAGAAGAGGGAACAGGATGGGGTAATCACATAAGAGAGACTAAAACTTGTGTTGCCTACATGTGTTGTGTTGCCTCTGACTTATTTTCTGACATTAAGTGAATTTTTAGTAAAAAATAATGTGTTTTAGTAACAGTATTATCAGCATCGTGGTATCGTGATAGCAAAACTTTCTCGATGTGATCGTGGTCACGTGACGATATGAAATGATAGGTCTTCTGAGGAAAAAGTGTAGTTTTTAAAATTTTATTTTATTTTTTTTTTATTCTAACATAAAAGGTCTTTAAAGTTGTGTTTTGGGCCATTAAGCTTTGGCACAGTGTCTGTCAAACTAACTACTGTACAACAAAAGCACAATATGACTTAATCCCTTCATCAAGCCTGTTTTCGCTTCACGTTTCAAAGCGAAGCGCACACTTCGTTCAGGCAATCAGCCCGTGTTTTTCACACCTCGGCTCAGTTCACAGTGAATGCAGTGAATTTGTTTATTGCATGTGCTGTGAGTTTAGTGCACGTTTAGGAACGCGTGGCCACCAGTTATGCTTTATTTTCATGGCAGATGATTACAGCATTTCACTAGACACATTTTTATAAGCCTGTTTTCATTGGAGCTGGAGTTTTCCTTAAAATAAAAGCTCTACTGTCGTTTTCATCAAAATAAAAGCTTAAAAGTGCAGTTTTAAATATTCATTTTCATTTAACAGTGCAATTGTTTTACAATATATGGCTATTTCTCTCACGTAAATAATAATATAAAATTGTTATTACGTTATTCTAATTTGTTTGGCTTCCTGAAACACCAGTGTGAATGTAATTTAGACTGAGACAATATACCACAAGTAAACAGAGGAATTTTGAATTTCAGGTCGAAGTCAATTCACAGCCTTTTTATTTTTTTATTTTTTTTTTTAAATATTGTATTGTGAACTTCATATCGTGATATTATCATATTATGAGATTTTGATATTGTTCCATCCCTAATTATAAATGTATATACACTCATGTTCAAAAGTTTGGGTCGGACATATTTTTTAACGCTTTTAAAAGTCTCTTATGCTCATTAAGGCTGTATTTATTTGCTTAAAAACAGTAATATTATGTATATATGAAATATTATTACAATTTAAAATAACTCTTTTCTATTTTAATATGTTTTAGAATATAATTTATTCCTGAGATGGTAAAGCTGAATTTTCAGCATCATTACTCCAGTTTTCAGTGTCTCATGATACTTTAGAAATCATTCTAATATGCTGAATTCAAGAAACATTTCTTAATACTATCAATGTTAAAAATAGGGCTGGCAAACGATTAATCGCGATTAATCGCATACAAAAAAGTGTGAGTTTGCCTAATATATGTGTGTACTGAATGTAATTACTGTGTATCTATAAATACACACAAATTAATGTATATATTTAAAAGAAATATGTTATTTATGTGTAAAATATTTTATTTATATATAAAGTAAATTCTATAAAAATTATAATAAATTCATTACTTGTAAAAATTTCTTTAATATATGTGACCCTGGACCACAAAACCAGTCATAAGGATCAATTTTTCAAAACTGAGATTTTTGCTGAATAAAGCTGAATAAATAAGCTTTCCATAGGTGTATGATTTGTATATTTGGCCGATATACAACTTTTTGAATATATGGAATCTGAGGGTGCAAAAAAATCAAAATATTGAGAAAATTGCCTTAAAAGTTGTCCAAATGAAGTTCTTAATAATGAATATTACTAATCAAAAATTAAGTTTTGATATATTTACAGTAGGAATTTGACAAAATATCTTCATGGAACATGATCTTTACTTAATTTCCTAATGATTTTTGGCATAAAAGAAAAATCTATATTTTTGACCCATACAATGTATTTCTGGCTATTGGTACAAATATACCCCAGCGATAGTACACACAGTACACACACATACATTAGGCAAACTCAAACTTTTATTTTGTATACGATTAATCGCGATTAATCGTTTGCCAGCCCTAGTTAAAAATAGTTGTGCTGCTTAATATTTTTGAATATAGAAAGTTCAAAATAACAGCATTTATTTGAAAAGCCATCTCTTTTGATCACCTAATCATAATACTCATCCAAACTAGTGTACTTTGGCACATAAAAAAGGTCTTAAAAAACATCAATTTGTGGTGGTGTAAACAGTGATGATCTAACTTAGTAAAAACTTGGCAAAGACAAACTTTGCTAAGAGGTGTGTTTCGTTGAATCACATAAACTACATTCACACAAGTGTGCTTTTCTCCATAATCTGACTGAGCCTGGCACAGTGTGCGCATGTGTTGATATTATTTATGTGATTATTATGAAGTATGTAATGAGGAGGTGAAGACGCGCAGCTGTCACACAGAGCAGAGCCAGCGCTGGAGTGAAGCCGCTTGTCAAGTGTTGCTCCTTCAATTCCAGCGCCTATTAAAAGCCTCAAACTCAATTATATTCCTCAGGAAGTTGAGTCCCCCTTTGAGAGATGCTGTTGTGAGGCATGCTAAAATGATTCGGTTTGTCTCAAAGAGTCATTACCGCAATAATAAGGTGCGAAAGACTGTAATCCGCATCTTCTGAATCAAACCAAATCTTTGACTGTTTGGAACCACTTGATGTTTGTTTCTCGTCTCCTCAGAAGTGTTTGAGGCTTACTGTTGGATCAGTTTGTGCTTCATTGCCCATGTTTTGTGCTCTGCGAAGTGATGTAGTAGGTTTTATATAGAGAGATGTGTATGGACATACACAGCAGTGTTTTTATACAGTTGAGGTCAAAAGTTTACACCCCCCTTTCAGAATCTGCAAACTTTTAATTATTTTACCAAAATAAGAGGGATCATACAAAATGCATGTTATTGTTTATTTAGTACTGACCTGAATAGGATATTTCACATAAAAGATGTTTACATATAGTCCACGAGAGGAAATAATAGTTGAATTTATAAAAAATGACCCTGTTCAAAAGTTTACATACACTTGATTCTTAATACTGTGTTGTTAAATGAATGATCCACAGCTTTTTTTTGTTTAGTGATAGTTGTTCATGAGTCCCTTGTTGGTCCTAAACAGTTAAACTGCCTGCTGTTCTTTAGAAAAATCCTTCAGGTCCCACAAACCCTGGGGAAAAAAACAGCATATGCTGGTAGGTATGTTTTGATGCTGGTTAGGTATGTTTTGATGCTGGTTTATGCTGGTCCTTTGCTGGTTTATGCTGGTCATGTTGTTGGTCAAGGACCAGCATAAACCAGCAAAGGACCAGCTTAAACCAGCATCAAAACATACCTAACCAGCATCCCAGCATCAAAACATACCTACCAGCATATGCTGTTTTTTCACCAGAGAATTATTTGGTTTTCCAGCATTTTTGTGTATTTGAACCCTTTCCAACAATGACTATATGATTTTGAGATCCATCTTTTCACACTGAGGACAACTGAGGGACTCATATGCAACTATTACAGAAGGTTCAAACGCTCACTGACGATCCAGAAGAAAACACGATTGAAAAACTTTTTGAATTTGAAGATCAGGGTAAATTTAACTTATTTTGTCTTCTGGGAAACATGTAACCATCTTCTGTAGCCTCTGGGGGCAGTACTAAATTAAAAAAAAATGATATTTAGGCAAAATAAGAAAAATGTACATACCTCCATTCTGTTCAAAGGTTTTCACCCCCTTTGCTCCTAATGCATAGCGTTTCCTTCTAGAGCATTAGTGAGTATTTTAACCCTTTCCAACAATGACTGTATGATTTTGAGATCCATCTTTTCACACTGAGGACAACTGAGGGACTCATATGCAACTATTACAGAAGGTTCAAACACTCACTTTTGCTCCAGAAGGAAAAACCATGCATTAAGAGCCAGGGGGTGAAAACTTTTTGAATTTGAAGATCAGGGTAAATGTAACTCATTTTGTCTTCTGTAGCCTCTGAAGGGCAGTACTAAATGAAAAAATATGATATTTAAGTAAAATAAGAAAAATGTGCACATCTACATTCTGTTCAAAAGTTTTCACCCCCGGCTCTTAATTTGTTGTTTTCCTTCTAGAGCAACAGTGAGCGTTTGAACCTTCTGTAATAGTTGCATATGAGTCCCTCAGTTGCCCTTAGTGTAAAAAGATGGATCTCAAAATCATACAGTCATTATTGGAAAGGGTTCAAATACACAAAAATGCTGGAAAACCAAAGAATTTGTAGGACCTGAAGGATTTTTCTGAAGAACAGTGGACAGTTTAACTGTGCAGGACAAGTAAGGTACTCATGAACAACTATCACTAAACAAAAAAACAGCTTTGGATCATTCAGGTAAAGAACACAGTATTAAGAATCAAGTGTATGTAAACTTTGAACGGGCTAATTTTTATAAATTCAACTATTATTTTCTCTCGTGGACTATATGTAAACATCTTTTATGTGAAATATCTTATTCAGGTGAGTACCACATAAACAATAACATGCATTTTGTATGATCCCTCTTATTTTACAGATTTTGAAAGGGGGGGGGGGGTGTAAACTTTTGACCTCAACTGTACTCAACTCCACTTGACTGACTTTGAGAAGGCTATTAGTATCTTATGTTGAATCGTTCATAAGTCACTATTTTTTTTTGTCTTCCCACACAAAGTATACTTATATCTTCATAAAATTAAGATTGAACCGTATTTTATCAATGTTCTTACAACTTTTTGATGTTGACCTTGAATGTGTCAGTTGCATTGCAGGGTCAGAAAGCTCTCGGATTTCATCAAAAATATCTGAATTTGTGTTGTGAACGACACGAGTAACTAATGACAGAATTGTCATTTTTTTGGGTGAACTATCCATTTGTTTACCAGCAGCCACACAAAAAACCCCTGTGAAGTCTCTCCGCCATCTTTCAGCGTGCCCTCGACGCCGTCCAATCAAACACGACGACTGTGACACTGAAGTGTGACAGTGAAGAATGGCGCTCCAGCGGTCTTCTCCTGCTGCAACACACTCGCGCTCTCCCTTCACTGTCGCCCCTGTCCAACCCACCAGATAACAAATAGAAAAGACGTAATTAATTACCATAATTGAAAGACGGCGTCCCTTTGAGATCAATTGTTTGCGGTGCTGGTGGCTCTTTCTCCCAGTGGTCACTGATTAATGGGATGCAGGACTGTAAATGGCCTCTCAGTAATGCTCTGTGTTGTTATGCATTAGCAGCTTGTAATGGAGGACTTTTTTTTTTTTTTCCAGCTCCGGCGTGCTCTGCCTGTCAGACCGCTCGTCCTCTTTAAGGTGACTGTGAGTCGTGTTTCTACACGCCGACAGTGCTCGGCGCTGACAGTACAAAAAGCCTGCGCTGGCTTATCCTCCCGCTGAAAGGGACTTGTGGATAATGATACAGTGTATAATTGATATTATGAACACAGGCCTTTTTTTCCTTTTTTCCCCCCTCCTTTTGCAGAAGGTGCCGGAACGAGCCGTTCTCCGGCTCCGTTCATGTGTGCGTCGCGGTTGTCAGTATTTAGGTCAAACAGAGGCGTCCTAACAGGAAATCCCGACTGACAAGCGCGGCGGAGGTGAGATATTAAAGAAGACAGCTTGTCTTAGAGTGGATGACATGCTTGCAGATTGAAACAAACACTCCTTTCAGTACCTGACGCTCAGCCCAGGCCTTTAACTGAGTGCTGGAACTACATTGAGCCGTTGTAGTCACACATAACGCTCAATCAGCCTGGACCAGACGTCATAAGTGATGCCTAAGAAAAGGACTATGAATGTACGCCATTTATGACGGCCATGTTGTGGGATGTTTAGTGGTATTTCACTTCTTCAAAACCATCTAACTGTTAAACTGTGCCATCTTCCATGGCCCAAAGCCATTTTTTGAGACCTTTTTGTGGTTTGTTGTTGCTTTTTTGCCCGTCACAATACTCTCTTCAGAAAAACTACATTCTGTGACACAAAAACAGTATTATTTATAAAATTATAGTGGATTTGGGTGTCCGCCATGACACTCACTGTGAGAAATACAGCAAGCAGAGTGATACAAACGGTGAAACGTTTGATATCACTAGAATATCACACACCTCTCAGCCAATCAGATTCGAGGACCAGAAAGAACTGTTGTATAAATAAATAAATAATTGTTCTGAAATGAGGAGGCAAAGTCCTCAAAGTTTTTTTTTTTTTTTTAATCAATTGTAAATTCATGTCCCAGTCACATTTTCAAGGTTATATAACATATATATATATTTTTTTACATTGACAGTGTAATCAGTGTTCTGTTTATTAAAGCCAAATATGAATCTCAAGTTTTTAAGCATTTTATATTTATTCCAAAATAATAACTGAAGGCAGCAACAATTTAAACAAAATATTTTATTTGTGAACTTATGTTCAGTTATTCTTTTTAATAGTTATCTTTTGAATAATTTTTTTTTTTCTTTTTGGTTCAATTAATATTGGTCACAGACAAGAAGATTCACTTTAAATTTCACCAAGCTGATGACATGTACTCATACCATAAAAATAATTATGACTTATTTGCCTTTTTATAATAAATTATTATTTTTTTATAATAAATAATAAAAAAACAAATAATAGTTAATAATTAAATAAATAATAGTGATTAATTAATTATAATTAATTTTCAGTGATGACTTTCAGTTATTTTCAGTTATTTCAATTACGACTTATTTTACTTTTATTTTTATAATAAATAATAAAAGTATTAATAATAGTTAATAATAAAATAAATAATAATGATTAATTATAATTTATAAATCAATTATATAATGAACTGAATATTATATATATATATAATATATATAATAAATTATTATTAATTTGAAATTATTACAATTATTTTTAGCTATTTAATTAAAAATGGAAAGTATTTTTTAGCAAATCTTAAAATTAATATCCATTTTGTGTTTATTTGTTTATTTATTTATTTTTTTAATGTATGTGTTTATTATGGTGACAGGATGCCTACATTTACTTATATGTGACCCTGGCTCAAAGCAGTCTTTTTTTCTTTTTTCTTTTTTTTCTACACAAAATTATCCTTAATAAAGTAAAGAACATTCTGTGGAAATGTAACCTTAATATCTCTTTTTTGATTAAGTAAGGCCATGTCAAAGATTGAAATCATAGTGAAATTGGTGGTTGAAATCAGCCAAACCATTATTTATTGCATCCCTAGATGTTAATACATGTTATCGACCTTATTCTTCAATGCAGAAGTAAGCTGTTTTCTGGTAATGTGTTTGAAAAGAATAACAAAGTGCAGTAAACAGTAAAACTGTTTGCACTACAAACCATTGTGTTCATAATTAAGATAATATGTTATAATAATATGGTAAGACACACCAGTTTGCAATTTCAAGCAGCAAAACAAGCTGTTTTGTATAGCTAAAAATAGCTGGAAGCAGATGAGACCGGAAGCCAGACACATTAAATTTACAAATGGCGGTGCCTGCTCTTGCGGGAAAAAAAAGGTAGATATACAAGCATTGTTTTCAACCCCAACTCTCTATAAACCCTTAAAGCTTCTCAGTGTCTTGTGGTGACTGAAGGTTGAAGGATATTTAAGTTCCAGAGAGGCCAGTTAGAGCTGCAGGTAATAAAAGCTTTTGTCATAGACATTGTGTATGTTGTGTTGCAGGGTTGTGGAAGAGAGAGAATGATGATGCCGGAGGGCTGGACCTTCTTATCTCCCTCACAGATCTGCCAATTCAGCCGCACATGTGCCAGCCGCTGTGAGCGGCTCATTAGATTTAGTGCTGCGCTCTGTTAAAAGCCTTTCTCTTTGTCTTGCCCTGTATTGATCAGCGCAGGGCCAAGATTACAACAGGAAGGTTTAAATAAATCTGCTTTTTTAGAGTTAAATCCAATGACATTCGCTTTATATTGTCTCCGTAAATAAGCAGATGTAATCGGCTCAGTTGCGCAGGACGGAGAATGTGAGTGATATGGATGTGTTGGAGGTTTTTGGTTGGATTTAGAACAAGGGTGAATAATTGGTTGGTCGTCCAGAAAAGAGTCATTTGGGGTTAGAAATTCTAGTTTTTGATTCATTGTAGCAAAAACTTTGGTCTGAGCTTCATGTCATTGTGGTTTCCTCTGTCTGTTTTGTGTATCAGCTTGAAATCAGATTTGACCCTGTTTACTGTCTTAATGCATATTCCAGGTCTAATTTTGCATGAAAAAGTGAAAAATTTGGCATGTTATTTTGCCTGAGATATGACTTAATAATACCAGGAATATTATAGTTAACTAAAACTAAAATTAAACTACACTTAAAACCATAAAATGTATTTTTGTTACATCATTTATAATCGAAACTAAAACTGAAATAAAAATTAATATTAAATGTATAGATAACTTTATATATATATGTGACCCTGGACCACCAAACCAGTCTTAAGTTGCTGGGGTATATTTGTAGCAATAGCCAAAAATACATTGTATGGGTCAAAATTATTGATTTCTCTTTTGTGCCAAAAATCATTAGGATGTTAAGTAAAGATCATGTTCCATGAAGATATTTTGTAAAATTCCTACTGTAAATATGATTAGTAATATGCATTATTAAGAACTTCATTTGGACAACTTTATAGGTGATTTTCTCAATATTTAGATTTTTTTGCACCCTCAGATTCCACATATTCAAATAGTATCTCGGCCAAATATTGTCCTATCCTAACAAATCATACATCAGTGGAAAGCTTATTTATTCAGCTTTTAGACAATGTATAAAGCTCAGTTTCAGAAAAAAGACTCTTATAACTATATATAACTATATAACTATATATATAGTTTAGGATCAGTGATAGAAGCCTCTTATGCTCATCAAGGTCAGTGTTGCCAAGTCCACGGTTTTCCCGCGGAATTGGCCTACTTTAACACTGTTCCCACGGGTTGTTTTTCATGGTTGCTGGTTGAAGCAACTCCAATAACGTAATATTTAATATTTAGCCCCTAGAATGCTAATTTTACCAGAGGATTCCTGCCAAAAATGTGTATTTTACCCCCTAGAATGCAATTTTTCCTGAGGGACCCCCGTCGAAATGGAAACCTGGCAACCCTGATCAAGACTGCATTTATTTGATCAAAAATACAGAAAAAACCCCAGTAATATTGCGAATTATTATTACAATATAAAATAATGGTTTCTATTTTAATATACTTTAAAATATAATTTATTCCTGTGATGCAAAGCTGAATTTCATCAGCCATTACTCCAGTCTTAAAGGAACACTCTACTTAGAAAATAGGCTCATTTTCCAACTCCCCTAGAGTTAAACAGTTGAGTTTTACCGTTTTCGAATCCATTCAGCCGATCTCCGGGTCTGGCAGGAGCAGTTTTAGCATAGCTTAGCATAGATCATTTAATCTGATTAGACCATTAGCATCTCGCTCAAAAATGACCAAAGAGTTTTGATATTTTTCCTATTTAAAACTTGACTCTTCTGTAGTTACACTGTGTACAAAGACGGATGAAAAATGAAAAGTTGCGATTATTACGCCGGAATGAGAGTATAGTTCCTAGCCATATCAGCCTAGAAAAGAAACTTTTCATTTTCCATCAGTCTTAGTACACGATGTAACTACAGAAGAGTCAAGTTTTAAATAGGAAAAATATTGGCATTATATATGGTCATTTTTGAGCAAGATGCTATCGGTCTAATCAGATTCAATGATCTATGCTAAGCTATGCTAAAAGTGCTACCGCCAGACCCGGAGATCGGCTGAATGGATTCGAAAACGGTAAAACTGTTTACCTCTAGGGGAGTTGGACAATGAGCCTATTTTCAAAAAAAGTGGAGTGTTCCTTTAAGTGTCACATGATCCTTCAGAAATCATTCTAAAATGCTGAGTTATTATTAGAATTATCAATGTTGGCAACAGTTTTGCTGCCAAGTATTTTTTATTTTTTGGAACCTGTGAAACTTTTTTCAGGATTCTTTGATGAATAAAAAGTTAAAAAGAACAGCATTTATTCAAAATATAAATATTTTCTAACAGTATAATATTTACTATCACTTGTAATCAATTTAACACATGCTTGCTGAATATAAGTATTAAATTCTTTCAACAAAAGAAAGAATAAAAATTTACTGACCCTAAACTTTTGAACGATAGTGCATATTGTTAGAAAAGATTTCTACTTTAAATAAATTCTGTTCTTTTCAACTTTTATTCATCAAAGAATCTTTAAAAAAAATACCAACACTTCCAAAAAATATTAAGCAGCGCAACTGTTTTCAACATGATAATAAATCATATTACATGATTACAATGATTTCTGAAGGATCGTGTGACACTGGAGTAATGTTGCTGAAAATTCAGCTTTGATCACAGGAATAAATTAGATTTTAATGTTTATTAAAATAGAACATTACTTTATATTATTACAATATTTCGCAATATTACTTTTTTCTGTTTTTTTTTTTTTTTTTTTTTAGATCAAATAAATGCACTAAAACACTAAAGACTACCACACAAACAAACAAAAACAACAACAAAACAAAACAAAAGACAAAACCAAACAAAGAAAAATTAAAGCAAAATTGGAATTTAGGACAATAAAAAGTGTTTATTATAGCGATGATGAATAAAAAGTTAAAGAGAACAGCATTTATTCAAAATACAAATATTTTCTGTCTTTAAGTCTTTACTATCACTTTTTAGCAATTTAACATCCTTGCTGAATATAGGTATTAATTTCTTAAAATAGAAAAACATTATTTTATATTGTAATAATATTTCACAATATTACTTTTTTCTGTATTTTTGATCAAATGAATGCACTAAAACACTAAAAACTTCCAAAAAAAATAGACAAAACCAAAAAAAGTTACTATAATTTTAACTAAAATGAAAGCAATTTTGGAATTTAGGACAATAAAAAGTGTTTTCTGTTAACAGTTCTTAAAAGATTTTTATTAGTATGAAGAATATTTTAACAACCTTTTTCCATTATAAATTATTTTTTGTGCAATGGAAAGGTTTAATGTATGAAAGTTCTTCACGGAACCATAATGCCAGTAAGAAACCTTCATTTTTAAGCGTCTCAGACAAAAAACAGCTTTCATTGTGTGAACTGTCTGTAACACTTCTTCTTTTTTCCAGATCCTGAAAGAGAGAAAGTCTTTCAGGCGTTTTTCTACCGCTCTCATCGTTCTGCCCTGCCACAATGACATGATATTCACTCGGCCGGCAGAAGAGGTCCATATGGAGAGTTTTTATTCGGTGTCAAGAGCCCCAGTAGGAGTAATTGCATCGTCCCTTCTGAAAAAAATTCAATCTAGTGCGACGCGACAGGCCAGCTGTGTTCAGGTAATGCTCAGGTAGACATCATCCGCTCAGGCCGTTCTTCGCAGGTAATAACACGTGCGCACGTACGCGCACAAAGGCACCTTTCTCTTTGTTGTCTGCGTCTTTCTGTCCCCAAAGAGAGCTTCTCTGGCAGGTGATTTCTTTGTGTCCTGTGACACGAACCACATCCTCAAACGAGTTCAAAAGGTAGATGGGAGTTGTCTCACGTTTCCAGCTCTGGCTATTTATAGCATGCTGTGGAAAGGAGCTGTCCCGTTCCTGATCCCTGTGCCGGCTGAAACATAGCATGCAGCAGGCGTGTGAAGACCGACTCCAGCATTAAAGGAATCCTGTGCTGAGTCATTCTGACTAGGTGCCCGCATGTTCGTGCGATCGGTGTGCCGGCCCCCCTTCTGCTGAGACTTCAAACACGCGTCAGACACGCATTGGTTTGGTGTGTGTATGTGTGTTGGCCGCTGGCAGGAATGCCCCCCTTTTTTTCCCCTCAGCTTCTTTGGTATGCAGTGCTGGTGAAGCAGCCTGGCCCCTCGTCGTCTCCCCGTGGACGGCGCGCTCTGACGCTGCCAGGGAAACGGACTCATCAGTTTGGTGAAATGGGACAGAAAATATGATTTATTCTCTGCATGCACTCACTCCTTCCCCAGCGGAAGAAGACGGCGGAGAGGGATCCGGGAAAATCAGAGAAGAGGCATGGAGAGAGGGGGAATTGGAGGATAGACAGGACCTTTATTTGCAGTACTGCAAGCTAATTTTGCACTTCATTGACGCGTTCTTTAATCAATGGCAAATATTTGTTGTCGTGATGGCATGCCTCCAACAGTCAGGGTTAGCAGAGCCCGGTGACCTTATACGCTTCCTGATTTTCTGCCTGTTTCCTCAATAGATGAATTTTTTTTGTATTTATTTATTTTTTTTCTGTGAGAGATTGATTTCATTTTTGCCGTTTTTAAAGTGAAATGATGACAGTGGTCATTCAAAAGTTTCTTTTTTAATTTTTTTTTTTATAATTTGTCACTTCACACATTTAAAAAAGCACACACATGTTCAAAGGTTTAAAATATGAAGAGTTCATTTGCAAAAACTCCTTTTTTAACAATTTTTTTTTTCATTATGCATTTCAATTAATCTCAATCAAACTGCAGTTAGGTTATTTTGATATAAAGTAAAAATACAATAAAAAAACTATGATTCTTGAAAAAAAAAAAGAGTTATCTGTTTTTGCAAATAAACTCTTCATCTTCATATATATATATATATATATATATATATATATATATATATATATATATATAAATAAATGTATATATATTATGGCTGTCAAACGATTAATCGCGATGAATCGCATGCAAAATAAAAGTTTGAGTTTGCCCAATATATGTGTGTGTACTGTGTGTAATTATTATGTATATAAAAATACAAACACATTCATGTATATGTTTAAGAAATATTTACAAGTATATGTATTTATTATAATTTTTATATCATTTATATTATATATAAATAAAAATATTTTGTACATAACATATTTCTGTAAAATATATACATTAATCTGTGTATTTGTATATACATAATAATTACAAACAGTACACACACATTTTTTATGCAAACACAAACTTTTATTTTGTATGCGATTAATCGTTTAACAGCCGCAATATATATATATATGTGTGTGTGTGTGTGTGTATATGTATATAAAATAGATTTTTTAAAATAGATTTTTAAAATGTTTTTGAAAGAATGAAAGAAGTCTCTTATAGCATTTATTTGCAGCTACAATTACCCTATCAGAAATACAGTAAACAGTAATATTGTGAAATATAATTTTTAAAATATACAAATTGATTTGAATATATTTTAGTGTAATTTACTCCTGTGATGACAAGGAAGGAAGGAAGGAAGGAAGGAAGGAGGGAGGGAGGGAGGGAAGGAGGGAAGGAAGGAAGGAAGGAAGGAAGAAAGAAAGAAAGAAAAAGAAAGAAAGAAAGAACGAAAGAAAGAAAGAAAAAGGAAGGAAGAAAGAAAGAAAGAAAGAAAGAAAATAAATATTAGAGCATATCAGCATATTAGAATGATTTCTGATGAATCAAGTGATGCTGAAGGCTGGAGAAATGGCTGCTGAAAGATGAAAAGAAAATTCATCTTTTGCCATGACCGGAATAAATTGCATTTTAAAATATATTAAAATAGATAAGTTATTTTAGATTGTAATAATATTTCAGAATATTGTTGTTTTTTTCTGTATTTTTTAATCAAATAAATGCAGCCTTGGTGAGCTACACTACCAGTCAAACGTTTTTGAACAGTAAGATTTTTAATGTTTTTTTTTTCTGCTTACCAAGCCTGTATTTATTTAATTAAAAAAAAAAAAAACAATATTGTGAAATATTATTACAATCTAAAATTACTTATCTATTTTAATATATTTTAAAATGCAATTTATTGATTTCAAACATGAATATCAAATATTATATGATTTCAAAGCTGATTTGCTGTTTTATTTTCATTTATTGTTATTATTATTAGAATTATTATTATGTTGAAAACAGCTGAGTAGATTTTTTAGGTTTCTTTGATGAAAAGAAAGTTCAGAAGAAACAGCATTTAACTTAAATAGAAATCTTTTGAAATCACTTTTGATTAATTTAAAGCATCCTTGCTAAAGGAAAGTATCAATTTCTATCATTTCTCTCCCTAAAAAAAAAGATATACTGACTCGAAACTTTAGAATGGCATAGTGTATAATGTTACAAAAGTTATTTCAGATAAATGCTGATCTTTGGATCTTCCTGTTCATCAAAGAATATACTCAGTTGTTTTAAGTATTGATAATAATAATAAAAATGTTTCTTAAACAGCAAATCAGCATATTAGAATGATTTCTGAAGGATTATGTGACACTGAAGACTGGAGTAATGATGCTGAAAATTTGGATCTTCCTATTCATCAAAGAATATACTCAACTGTTTTAAATATTGATAATAATAATAAAAATGTTTCTTAAACAGCAAATCAGCATATTAGAATGATTTCTGAAGGATCATGTGACACTGAAGACTGGAGTAATGATGCTGAAAATTTAGCTTTGATCACAGGAATAAATTACATGATATATGAAACTGTAGAAACACTGTTTCTACTCTCTTTTTTGGCAAAACTGGAAAGTTTATAGTTTTTGCACGCGCTGAATGTGAGAGTTTTTTTTTATAGAGTTTTTACCTTTTTTTTTTTTTTTATTAGCCTTTATCGAAGTAGCAACGATATGAGATATCACACGTTTTTCATATTGCTTGTATACAATCAGATAAGGGCGCCAAGCAATGACCTATAAAACTATTAACTTCACCTTTAAATAGCCTCACCCGCTTTCTCTTTCTATGCGTCAAGTTCACTTTGGTCCACACAACTCCTTTTAATCTGCCTTTTGCATACCCTTGCATGGCGCCCTGCCTTGGGGATATTCGTCTGCGTCTTCCCTCCAAGGGCACTGTTGATGAGCTTTTCATCCGCCGCATCCTAAAGTGTTTATTAGCATACTAAAACTCCTCTCGCTGTCTATGCATGCCCAATCAGGCCTTTAGGGGTCCTCTGCCATCCCAGGATGCATTGCTTTTAGTTTAGTGATTATTATTGTGAGCTTTGGGTAACTTAGAGATCTGACTGTCTGACCTTTCTGCATACTTTACACACTTCAGTGAATATTGATATGTTTTTTAAACAATGTACAGGGGTTAATCTGTCGATTTAGAAGTTTGGTGAAGTTCACCAGGCGATTGTTCAACCAAAAATGACAAAACAGTTGACGGTAGCCATTGACTTCAATAGTATGGTAAAAAAATACTACTGAAGTCTACTGTTTGGTTATACCAACATTCTTCAAATTGTTCTTTACTGTGTTCTATAGGAGAAAGAAACTCATAAAGGTTTGAAAGAAGTAAATAATGAGTAAATGACAGATTTTTCATTTTTGAGTGATATTTATCCCTTAAATATATGTTTTTTTTCCTGTTAAACAGCTATTAACGAAGAAAAAACCTTGCAGCTTTTTCATTAACTAATGATCTGAAATCTTTGTTTTAATATGCCACCAGTATTGACTAAGGCACGTGTGTGTTCACATAAGAGCCCTTGTGGTGTTTGGTCATTCATACGGCTCAGAGCAGCGGCTCTGGTGTCTGAGTCACACCTCACTGTCATTGTTTTACATTTTGGATAACATAATGGATTTAGATCACCACTTTTGTGAGCTACACAATCGTGAAAAGCAATTTACGATGAATCACAGCCATTCACAGGGGCTTCATAAACTCCCATCCTATACGTGCGAGTTCGTTGTGTATCCTGTCACAGAATATGCATGCAAAAAAATGTACTATGCATCACATTCGAATAAAAAAAAAAATTGCATTCGCATTTCCAGATGAAAATGCCAGAGCTTGCAAGACAGCAAAGAAATAAGTGCTGTTCTGTAAACACTGTATGAAAATAAATGTAAAAATTAAGCTAAACAATGAATTCGTTTCAGTTATTAGTGTAAACTGTAAGTGGACACCAGCCAGGGGAGTATGAATAGATGCTTAATTTATTCTCTGTGCTTCAGACTGACATTTCTTCATCCTACTTCACATTGGCTCTCTGCGTTATAACACAGCTGAGGGGAGATGCTTATCGCAACTTATCTTCAAAGAGCGAGAGTGGGTGGAATAATTGCATCGGGGGTTGTTTTATAATAAATACTTTCTCATCTGTTGGGGCCACGGCATCTTCGGGAAAACGTTTTATGTAATCTTAAATGGGCTCTTTATTTGTCTGCATAGAAATGGACATGTGCCGTTTATGCTATATGTTGTATTTCTGCCATGTATTGTTTATGTTTTTTACTTTGAAGGTTTACAAGTCTTTTTTAATGCTTGTAGGTTGATAATTTACATTAAAGCTATTATTTAAAGAATAATATTTACAGACATTTTACATTTTTATATGAAGATTTAAGCATTGTATAACTGCTTATTTTTAAAGTGGGTTTCATTTGTAATATATTAAACAATTTATTTTGTTTATACTTGGAATAAATAATTTTTATAATTATTTAGTTATTAAACATTACATTTTAAACTATATGTAAAATATGTACCACCAGTCAAAAGTTTTTGAACAGTAAGATTTTTAATGTTTCTCTTCTGCTCACTAAGCCTGCATTTATTTGATCCAAAGTACAGCCAGGACGGTACGATTTTGAAATATTTTTACTATTTAAAATAGTAAATTTCATATTTCTATTTAAATATATTTTAAAATGTAATTTATTCCTGTGATTTCAAAGCTGAATTTTTAGCATTGTTACTCCAGTCACATGATCCTTCAGAAATCATTATATTATTCTGATTTGCCGCTCAAAAAAAAAAACATTACTCAGCTGTTTTCAACATAATAATAGTTTCTTTGATGAATAGAAAGTTCAGAAGAACAGCATTTATCTGAAATAGAAATCTTTTGTAACATTATGTCTTATCATCGCTTTTGATCAATTTAAAGCATCCTTGCTAAATAAAAGTATTAATTTCTATAATTAAAAAAAAAAGTAAATAAAATGACTCCAAACTTTTTGAAAAGTATAGTGTATAATGTTACAAAAAATATTGTAATATTATTTTAATAATATGACATTAAATATATTTAAATATTGATAATAATAATAATAGTTTCTTGAACAGCAAATCAGCATATTAGAATGATTTCTGAAGGATCAAGTGACGCTGAAGACTGGAGTAATGATGCTAAAAATTTTGCTTTGATAACAGAAATAAATTACATTTGAAAATATATTCAAATAGAAAGCAGTTATTTTGAATAGTAAAAATATTTCACATTACTGCTTTTGCTGTAGTGTGGATCAAATAAATGCAGGCTTGATGAGCAGAAGATTGTTATTTCAAAAACATTAAAAAATCTTACTGTTCAAAAACTTTTGACTGGTAATGTTTTAGTATTTATACTTACATTAAAAATGTATTTACTAACGTTTTTAGATTTATGTGATGTTTAAATCATTATATAAAAACATTCTGTAAAGTTTGCGTTTTATACTAATATTTAATATTTCCTCCTGTTTTAATGTAACATGCATAGTTGACTATAAGTGAGCCATTTTATTTTTTTTTATTTTATTTTTACATTGTGCTATATAGGGTAAACTAAATGAAATAATATTTAAGTAAATCTTTTCCTGTAATAGAGGGCGCAGCCATTTGTAAATTTAATGTGTCTTTTAAATGTGGCTTTTAATCTCATCCACTTCTAGCTGTTTTTAGCTATACAAAACAGCTGGTTTTGCTGCTTGATATTGCAAACTGATGTGTTTTACCATATTATTTTAATGTATTATCTTAATTATGAACACGGTGGTTTGTAGTGCAAACAGTTTTACCATTTATTGCACTTTGTTATTCTTCTCCTTATTTCCCTACGGTGGCTTTTGAACCGGAAATCTAACACATTACCAGAAAACAGCTTACTTCCGCATTGAAAAATAATTTGGATATATGGGAGAATTTGGATGACCAGTATTTTATTTCTTTCTCTTACTTTCGTCTTCTTTCTTCTTCCTTTTTCTCAGATCTCCTGGAATCTAGGCAAAATATACAGTGAGATGATATTCGTCAACGGATTTGTGCACTGCGATCCTCACCCTGGCAACGTGCTGGTGCGAAAGTGTCCTGAAAGCAATAAGACGGAAATTGTGTTACTCGATCACGGCCTGTATCAGGTAAGACATCAGCCGAGGCCGGCACAGACTCGACATAGAAGCAAATTCATCACATATTACACCCCATTATTCACCCGCTGGCTCCCAGGTCAGCTGCGCACTCAGGCCTGTACGCGCCGCAGCAGACTAAAAGCATTTCATTTAAGTGGCCCTGAAGCTCTAGTGTGTTTTAAGAAGCGCACATGATTTCCACCTCCCTCTTATTACAAGCAGATATGCAAACACACCGATACACTCTCTCCTACAGTTCACTGAACTTCTGTATTCCCGGAAGATGTGGCGGCTCTAAATAAATCCGTGGAGATAATGTGGTGATAAATATGATAAAGCCGTTCTAGCAATGACATTTGCTTCGTCTCTTGGTCTAAAATGCTAATTCATGGCATGTCATGTTAAGTTTGCTGAAAGCCATGGGTTGTGTCTGAGCTGATTAATTGGAGTGGCAAAATGGTGTAGTCCTAGTGGTATTCCACTGAATTCTGTTTGTCTCATTGAGGGATTTGCTGGCCTTTAATTCAACCCGAAGCAGTTAATGAGGCCCATAAGATTTCATATTAGCAACTATCAAGTAATATCATCTGTCTTTCTGTGATACTAACAACATCATGAAACACAAGTTTCCATTTACTTTAGCCATCTAAGGCTCTTGATAGCTCACAGTATTTGGATTATTAGTTTATGGTGACATTTGTGACCCTGGACCACGAAACCAGTCTTAAGTATATTTGTCTTAAGGTATATTTGTAGCAATAGCCAACAATACATTGTATGGATCAGAATTATCAATGTTTATTTTATGCCAAAAATCATTAGGCTTTTAAGTAAAGATCATGTTCCATAAAGATATTTTGAAAATGTCCTACCGTAAATATATCAAAACTTAATTTTTGATTAGTAATATGCATTGCTAAGAACTTCATTTGGACAACTTTAAAGGTGATTTTGATTTTTTTTGCACCCTCAGATTCCAGATTTTCAAATCGTTGTATCTCGGACAAATATTTTCATATCCTAACAAACCATACATCAATGAAAAGCTTGTTTATTCAGCTTTTCAGATGTCGTATACATCTCGATTTAAAAAAATTGACCCTGGTTTTGTGGTCCAGTGTCATATTTGTTTTTGTTTTTTATGTTAAACCATTCATAAGTACTACTGTTCAAAAGTTTGGGGTCAGTAAGATTAACTTAATACTTTTATTCAGGAAGGATGGATGAAACACTTTTACTATTAACCATTTGTTCAGATGCCTCAAACACTAACAGAACAAATCGTGTCTCTGTCCAAGGTGCTGAACCAGCAGTTCAGGTTGGACTATTGCAGACTGTGGCAGAGTCTGATAAAAGGAGACTTGAAAGGCATCGAGCGTTACAGCAGGCGTCTGGGCGCTGGGGATCTCTATCCTCTGTTCGCTTGTGTCCTCACCGGCCGCTCCTGGACGTCAGTAAATACTGGCATCAGCCAGACACCTGTCACTCAATCTGAGGTAATCTATAAGCATAACTGATTGCATACTGTATATGAGGGTATTTTGACCAGGTCTACAACATACATTGTCAATATGTAGTTTTGACACACCTGCTCATTCTTTATTAATACTATTTTCCACAATAAATAACACAAATGTTATGTAGTGATCCAAACAATTCTTACATTTGAACTAAACCAAAGTAGAAACGTTTTTAAACAGTTTCATTTAAACAGATCATGTGAAGGCTGGGCATTTTTTGGCTGTTTTTCCTTCATTAGCTGGTCCAATTCATCTGTGCATAGATCCATTTATACTTAGGTGCAATATACAGTAGTCAACATTTGAAGTGGATCAAAACCTTTCATCAAAGTTGTCCAAAACAACTAAAACGATACCCGTTCTTGTCTTATGACAACTCTGATAACTTTTTTGATCCACTTCAAATGTTGACTACAGTATATTTGCTTATAAAGCTAATTTGAAGCACTTAAGTGCCATTTGAGCTTCAGATGGTTTTTAAGGTCATGAGAAACAAACGTTTGTCAATTCTTTGGACTGGTAGTGTATTTTTTAGAACAAAGCTAAACAGTTGCTACTTGTGGTACTTGCTACTAGTGGTATCTTAGCAATAGAACTTAGAAGTTAGATGCCACATTTAATTTAACATGGATGAAAGTGTGATTTACCATATATACAGTGGCACACTCTAGGTCAAGGGTGCTCAACCCTGTTCCTGGAGATCTACTTTCCTGCAGAGTTCAGCTCCAACCCTGATCAAAGACACCAAAACCAACTAATTAGGATCTGAAGGAGCACTTGATAATTACAGACAGGTGTGTTTGATCAGGGTTGGAGCTAAACTCTGCAGGAAGGTAAATCTCCAGGAACAGAGTTGGACACCCCTGCTCTAGGTCTTTAAAAGTCTTTATTTGTCCTTGCGCAACTGAATGTCTGAAAAAGGCCTTAAATCAGAGCAGAAAGTCTTAAATGCATAAACTAATTTTTGCATGCATTGCAAGAAATTAAATATCATCCTCAGTACTTTTGATATTAGATTTTTTACAAATATCTAAACATTCATAGATCAAGATATATTTACTTGAGATACAAATGTGAAATTAAGTGTTTATGCTAAAGAACTGTCAATGGGGTATAAAACTTGTTTTATTTTCCCTTTTAATTAAGTTTATTTTTCTAAGCCCATTGGCAGATGTTATTTTTTTTTTGTTCTAATCATAAGCTCACTTCATTTTGATCATATTAAATGAAAACAAGACTTATCTTAAGCTTTTTTAAGTAAATGTACAAAAAAATGCATGTTTTGCCATTCAACAGTTTTTTTGTTTTTTTAAAGAAGTTTCTTATGCTCATCAAGGCTGCATTTATTGGATTAAAAAAACAGTAATACTGTGAAATATTATTTCAATGTGAAGCAACAATTTTCTTTGTGAATATATTTAAAAATGTAATTTATTCCCGGGCTGCAAAGCTGAATTTTCAGCATCCTTACTCTAGTCTTCAGTGTCAGATGACTCTTCAGAAATCATTCTGATATGCTGATTTGTTATCAGTGTTAAAAACAGTTGTGCTGCTAAATATTTTGTTGAAACCTGTGATTTTTTTTTAATTTTTTTAATTTTTTAATAAATAAGTAAAAAAGAACAGCATTTATTTAAAATATAAATCTTTTGTAACAATATAAACTACCATTTAAAAGTTTGTGGTCAGTAAATTTTTATTCTTTCTTTCTTTTCTTTCATTTTTTTTTTTGTTTTGAAAGAAAATCACCAAGGATGTGTTGATTAAAGTTGATTAAAATTTATAGCAAAACTTATGTTGTTAAAAAGGTTTCTATTTTGAATGAATGCAGTTCTTTTTATCTTTTTATTCATCAAAGAATCCTGAAAAAATAATATTAAGCGGCACAACTGTTTCCAACACTGAAAACAATAAATTAGCGTATTAGAATGATTTCTGAAGGATCATGTGAAACTGAAGTCTGGAGTAATGGCTGGTGAAAATTTCGCTTTGCATCACAGAAATAATTTATATTTTAAAATATAATCAAATTGAAAACCATTATTTTAAACTGTAATAATATTTCACAATATTACTGTTTATTGATCAAGTGAATGCAGCCTTGATGAGCATGATGAGAATTTTTTAAAAAGCATTTAAAATCTTACTGATCCCAAGCTTTTGAATGGCAGTGTATCTTTAGATATTTGCACTGAAAAACAAAAAACCTGAGTAAGAACATCACTTTTTTGCAGTATCAGAATGGACAGTAAAAGTTATTTCTCTATTCTAGTGGTTAGGAGCAGAGCTATTCAATGTGTAAGCTTTTTTGGAGTAATGGAGATTCATTGAAAGGTGTATTTTCCAAACTTTAAAATATTGCTAATGTAACTCATTGTGTGTTACATTTAGAGAACTTACTGACGTGTTGTGTCCCCTTTAATCCTTACATTTTCTTTATTTGGTCGTAAAAAGGTTTTCAGGATGCAGAAACTCTCCTACGTCATGTCATTTTTAGAACTTTCAAAACTGTTATATGGAATTTTTGTTTACTGAAAGACTATTGAAGACATTTTGTCAGTTGAACCATCAGTATGTTGTTAAACAGCAATGCAATCCATTGAACACACTGTACTTTTATCCCTCACTGCCTCGTTTTCATTCCTGTCAAAAAAGAGTCTATAACCAGGGAGTGGTCAAAACATCAAACACCCCTCCTTCTGCCAGCAATATTGAAAAAAACATTAGGGTTGTGAAAACTGAAGTGCTATTTAATTGTTAGTGGTCACAAAGGGCCACAATAACACCTGTTAACCACATTTCTGAACAAGGTTCACCTGTCCTCTCATTAAATCTGCATAACTAACTGTCCAGGTGGCTGGCCTGGTGGCCCTGTGGCCAGAGTAGTGCTGTTGGGCCGTTGTGATGATGGTAGAGGGTTTCTGGAGGCCAGGCCTGGCCGGAGCTAGCCTCTGTGGGAGACGTATGGCCATCTGGAGGGTGTCAGGGACATTTATTTATACTTTTATTGCATAACCTTTTACGGGACGTAAAACAGAGTTTGGGTTGTACAAGCATATTATATCAGAGCATCTGACACAGTATTTGTTACCGCATGCATTAAAGCTATCATATTATTATAGGCCTAATATATGAATGATGAGTAATCAAATATTAACAAACCCTTTATATAAAGCTCTAAGCATTACTATTGCGTATGCATATTAGAACAGAATTATTTGGTATTAGTATAAAATACACACTTGAAGCTTTATATTATGATTTATATATATATATATATATATATATATATATATATATATATATATATATATATATATATATATATATATATATATACGTTTATAATAACATTTGAATGGTTTTCTTATAGTTGACTGCATATTAAGGTTTAAATATCTTTAAGTTTTATTTTTAATATACTTTATTTTGTTTAATAATATAATCTATAATAGTACTATCTGTAACTATTACTTTATTATACATTTTTCTTAATATATATTAATAATATATATTTTCTTATTATGACATCTGAATTGTATTATTAACATTTTTACTTTTATGTTAAGTTTAAATTATTTAAAATGATATCTAAAGCTTTAGGTGTAAAGTAAACCATTCAAATTATACTTATGAACATTTTTACATTTATTTGAAGTTGAAATTGTTATATAAAAAATCTCCCTTTCAGAATCTGCAAAATGTTAATTATTTTACCAGAATCGGGATCATACAAAATGCATGTTATTTTTATTTAGTAATGACCTGACTAAGATATTTCATATTAAAAATGTCTACATATAGTCCACAAGAGAATGTAATAGTTGAGTTTATAAAAATGACCCCATTCAAAAGTTTACATCCCCTTGATTCTTAATACTGTGTTGTTACCTCAATGATCCACAGCTGTCCTTCAGGTCTCACAAATTCTTTGGTTTTCCAGCATTTTTGTGTATTTGAATTCTTTCCAACAATGACTGTATGATTCTGAGATCTATCTTTTCACACTGAGGACAACTGAGGGACTCATATGCAACTATTACAGAAGGTTTAAACACCCACTGATGCTCCAAAAGGAAAAACGATGCATTAAAAGCCGGGGGGTGAAAACTTTTGAACAGAATGGAGATGTGTACATTTTTCTTATTTTGCCTAAATATCTTTTTTTTTTTTTCATTTAGCACTGCCCTTCAGAAGCTACAGAAGATAGTTACATGTTTCCAAGAAGACAAAATAAGTCAAATTTACCCTGGTCTTCAAATTCAAAAAGTTTCACCCCCCTGCTCTTAATGCATGGTTTTTCCTTCTGAAGCATCAGTGAGTGTTTGAACCCTATGTAATAGTTGCAAATGAGTCCCTCAGCTGTCCTCAGTGTGAAAAGATGGATCTCAAAATCATACAGTCATTGTTCGAAAGGGTTCAAATACACAAAAATGCTGGAAAACCAAAGAATTTGTGGGACCTGAAGAATTTTTCTGAAGAACAGCAGGCAGGACAAACATGGGACTCATGAACAACTATTACTAAACAAACAAACACAGCTGTGGATTATTCAGGTAACAACACAGTATTAAGAATCAAGGGGATGTAAACTTTCAATTGTGGTCATTTTTATAAATTCAACTATTATTTTCTCTTGTGGACTACATGTCAACATCTTGTGAAATATCTTAACTCTGGTCAGTACTAATTAAACAATAACATGCATTTTATATGATCTCTCTTATTTTGGTAAAATAATTAACATTTTGCAGATTCTGAAAGGGGATGAAAACTTTTGACCTCAACTGTATAAATCTCAAAGTGTGTTTTATACTAATGATGAATAATTCATTTTGTTCTAAGTAAGCCTTGCATCTAACTAAGTTTTGCTCCATTTAATTTGACAAAACCAAACAGGATACAGTACCAGCGTTTGACTCCGTCAAATATACTTGACTGTTAGCTGATTTGCGGCTTACTTGTTTTCAGATCCCCATCAGTTTTAGGAGCGTTCCACTTAGGCCTATTTAGGCAGTCATCTCAGTGTGCTGCATTTGAGAGCACTTTCCTGCAGGTGGCTTTTCTTTGTAGATTAATTACCCAGAAGCCTTTGCGAGGATAATTACGGCCCGGTCCACGGCCACTCGTGTTGGGTGTGCTTTTTTAGCGTGGCGTAGTACCTCTTCCCTTCTCTCTACCCCTCTGAAAGTGTCTGATTCTCCAAGCCGTGCAAAAGTCTCAGCAGCCATTCCTCCCCCCAACATCATCAAATTACCAGGATGTTTTGAAGTAGTCTGGTCTGCCATAATTACAGGCAGTTATAAAGGCGGATTTCACATGTACAGCTGTGGCATTTGCAGAAAGGGAGGCTGTCTCATCTGCATAAGAATGGAGAGATAAGAACATATTGTATTGCCAGCACAGAATAATGGGCGTTAAAAACTACAACAACAGAGCTTCATGCTTTATGTTTCAGAAAGAGAACACAAAGAATTCTTGCGTTTGAGTCTATATGTAGAAGAATATACTTTGTGCAAGGGTTTTATTGGTGGTTCAGATAGTGAAATCAGACTCTGGCAGAACCACAACCGTTTATCAAGTACACATTATTCAGTATTTCATGTCAAAATTAACAAATACATATACACTGCCATTCAAAAGTTTGGGATCAGTAATGTTTTTAAATAAATGAATTTAAATAGCACATTTAAATTAAATGCTGTTCTTTTAAACAAAGAATCCTGAAAAAAAAAATAAATAAATAAATAAAAATCACGGTTTCCAAATCGGCTTATTATAATGTTTTATAAAGGATCATGTGACACTGAAGACTGGAGTAATGGCTGCTGAAAATTCAGCTTTTCCATCACAGAAATAAATTGCATTTTAAAATATATTAAAGTAGAAAACTGCTATTTTGAATTGTAATAATATTTCACAATATTTCTGTTTTTACTGTATTTTTCATCAAATAAATGGTCCCTTAGCAAGACTTTTTTTTAAAAACTGATTCGGACATTTTAATGTTCTGCAACCTTTTTGACATCAAGTGCCATCTTTTCTTTCCCTTTTAATTGCCCTTTTTAATTGTTAATTAATTCTGCAGTGCTAGATGCTGGACTGTATTTCCCAGCATGCAGCGTGGCATGAATAAATCATGCAAATAGCTACCTCGTTGTTTAGTGTTTTTGCACTGGTGTTGTTCAGTTTGAGTTATGTGTCATGTGGCGACAGCATAGCATGCATTTCTTGTCTTAATGATGTGTTTTTGAGTATTACCATTGTTGTATTTTGCGTGTGGAATGTTAGGGGCTATTCCCAGCCTTAGAGCAATGCTCAAGAACATATTTATGGAAGTGGTTTATTGAGTCTTGGATAGCTGTCCGCATGGTTCACCTCACAGGTCAGAGTGAGCAGATGCAAACACACACCTCACACTTGCCTCATCCGACCCTGCACTCTGTTACCATCCACTGACTGCATCTCCACAGGGTTATTCACAAATCGAGCGGGCCTTTGGTGATATCTTACGTCTTTGTGTTTTGTAGATGGTGCATCAAAAAGTTTTTCACTTTATGTGACATAGTTAAACTTCGAAGATTGATGACGTATGTTGATACCATGAAGCTAATTGAGCGATTCTGTACAGTGCATTTGCATGTAATATAGAGATTTGCTAATTTGCTTCCTTTTGTTCATTTTTGAAGTTTTTCTTAAATGTTCTAATTTAGTAGATGAGGTTAAAGAAGTCTGTGATGATCTGTTGTATAGCATGAGTCATGCTTGACTCCAAGCCCCCATGGCGTCATTAGCCTACGCACTTTTTTAGAAGTTTTCTTTGTGCCATATTTTTGTTTTATTTTACCTTTGCTGTTGTCCTAACACATTACTAGTGGTTTAGAGGAGATATGTAGGTATTCATTTTAATCATATGTCCATGTTCACATACAGTTGAGGTCAAAAGTTTACATACACCTTGCAGAATCTGCAAAATGTCCATTTTTACCAAAATAAGAGGAAGCATACAAAATGCATGCTATTTTTAATTTAGTACTGACCTGAATAAGATATTTCACATGACTTTTACATATAGTCCACAAGAGAAAATAATAGTTGACCCTGTTCAAAAGTTTACATACACTTGATTCTTAATACTGTGTTGTTACCTGAATAATCCATAGCTGTGTTTGTTAGTTTTTTTGTTTTTTTTTGGAAGCTGTTCATGAGTTCCTTATTTGTCCTGAACAGTCAAACTGCCCACTGTTCGTCAGAAAAATTTCTTCAGGTCCCACAAATTCTTTGATTTTTCAGCCTTTTTGTGTATTTGAACTCTTCCCAACAATTACTGTATGATTTTTCCATCTTTTCACACTGAGGACAACTGAGGGACTCATTTGTAACTATTACAGAAGGTTAAAATGTTCACTAATGCTTCAGAAGGAAAAACCATGCATTAAAAGCCAGGGGTGTAAACCTTTGAACAGAATGAAGATGTGTACATTTTTCTTATTTTTCCTAAATATATATATATATATATATATATATATATATATATATATATTTTATTTATTTATTTATTTTTTTTTAAATTTAGTACTGCCCCCTCAGAAGCTACAGAAGATACATACATGTTTCCCAGAAGACAAATTAAGTTAAATTTACCCTGATCTTCAAATTCAAAAAGTTTTCATCCCCCGGCTCTTAATGTTTTTCCTTCTGAAGCATCAGTGAGCATTTACAGTCCTTATTGAAAAGGGTTCAAATACACAAAAATGCAGAAAAAACAAAGAATTTGTGGGACCTGAAGGATTTTTCTGAAGAACGCGGGCAGTTTAACTGTTCAGGACAAACAAGGGACTCATAAATAACTATCAATAAACAAACAAAAAAAAAAACACAGCTGTGGATCATTCAAGTAACAACACAGTATTAAGAATTAAGTGTATGTAAACTTTTGAACAGGGTCATTTTTATTAATTTTAACTATTATTTTCTCTTGTGGACTATATGTCAACGTATTTTATGTGAAATCTCTTATTCAGGTCAGGACTAAAAAAATAACATGCATTTTGTGTGATCCCTCCTAATTTGGTAAAAATTAACATTTTGCAGATTCTGCAAGGTGTATGTAAACTTTTGACCTCATCTGTATAATAGGTCAGATTATGTTGAACTATCCTCTTAAAAATAAAGGTTCTTCCTGCGTAATATCATTGCGCCTGCTGCACCTATGATACAGCAGCAAAGTTCTTTGATTATTACGCCAGAATGGGGTATAGTTCCTAGCCATATCGGCCTAGAAAATCGCAACTTTTTATTTTCCGTCAGTCTTAGTACACGATATAACTACAGTCAAGAGTCAAGTTTTAAATAGGGAAAATATCGAAACTCTTTGGTCATTTTTGAGGGTCTCCAGACCCGGAGATCGGCTGAATGGATTTGAAAACGGTAAAACTCACAGTTGGGCAGATGGAAAAAGCCTATTTTCAAAAAAAGTGGAGTGTTCCTTTAAGTTTAGAGTTATTTGAGCTGTTTACTGGTGTAGCTATGAGCAAAAAAAAAGACAAGCCGCCTTGTCTTTTATGAGACAGAAGGAACTGTAATAGCAAATAACTTTACATTTTAGCATAGAATTTTTGTTAAGAGCACTTGCACAGATTTTGATTGACGGGAAGGTGACTTGTCAACGGTTATAGCTGTGTGGTCATTTTTGCACTTTACAAATGTCTAGATAGCATGTAAGATACCATATAATTTCTTGCTTCAGATATTTGCATTTGTCATGTTTCACAGTTGTCATTTTTCTCAGAATTCTTATTTGGCATTTGTTGCTGTACATGAGTTGTTGTACATTGTACATTATTGACAGCATGAGAACAACAAAACATTTTCTTTTCTGAGAAAGAGAGTCAATAATATACAGTATGGTTGTGTGTGTGCGCACTTCCTTTTTTATACCTGTGGCAGTATTTCGGAAAATATAACACATAGGGAAGCATTTGAAGATGTGTTCACACTGACAGTAATTTGCACCAACCAGAAGTTTGGCAATTTAATGTGGCTTGATGTGAGATTATCCAGCTGAGCAGATTGGTATGATCAAATGTTATAAAATTCAGTGTTGCTTTTGCATCCTTACTGAAATCTAAAAAGCTTTAGTCCCAATTCATTAACAGATTTTTCATTTTTGGGTCAACTACTCCAGGTATGAGGTTAATTTAATTAACAGTGAAAGTCAATGCGAAATCCTTACAGTAAAAGTGCATATGTTTGTGTGTGAGCTGGTGTTTGTTTAGGTAACAGTGCTTTGAGCTCTCATTGTGTGATTGAGATCACAGGTGCCCTCCTGACCATCTGAAGGGCTCTCAGTATCTAAACACTCTGTGTCCAGTGCATTGCGCTTCCTATTCACAGCCTGCCTGCTTTGTACGGGACTATCAATATTAATGCAGTCGTCTCTACAGAAACCAGCGGTAGCATCAGAGAAGCTCCTCTCTGTCATTCTAACGCTGGATAGAGATGCACTTGCATTAAATCTCCAATCAGCATTCAGCTTTACACATGGTCATTAAACACGGAAATAATATGAATGCCCTAGGAATATTTTTGCGTAAGAATCCAGCTTGTTGTCAGTTAATCAAATTTGTTGCTTTGAAGCATGCGTGTGTGTTTTGTGTGACTTTGTGTGAAGGTTTTAAGATCACGAGAAACCTAAATTCAGTCAAGTATGTCCAGACTTTTGTGTATATAACCACAATATTATATCAGTATCAAAAACCACCAGTTCTGTTGTTCAGCTTTGTTGTTTCCCTCTTGACAGAGACATTCATTCCGACAGTCTGCATGAAAAGAAACACACACACAAAAACTCAACTGGAGCTACAGGTTTCTGTATTTGAAGTGCAGTAAAGGCAAAACCACTCAAACATTTTGATAAACACACACCATTAGTGTTGCGAGTGAAGTGGAGTGCTGGTCAATATGGGCCTGCCCCCTCATTAGAGAACACGCGCTCCTCGTCTGCCAGACCTCCACAGATAAAAGGCTTCTCGCTCTCTCTCTTTCTCTCCATCAGCCTCTCATAGGTCTGCCTCAGCAATTACCTGCTACCCAGCATCGCCGCTGCCCACAGAAACTACAGCCCTATTAGCCCTCTGTACAACTACAGACATTTTTTATTTCAGCATGTTGTACAGTATGCTGTTATCCATTCACTGTCTTTATTTGACTGCCTGTGAGTCCTTATATATATATATTAGGGCTGTCAGTTTAACACATTATTAAAAAACAACACGATTAAAATATTTTAAGGCATTTAACACTCTGGCCCCGCCCCCAGCCCTGTACGTCATCTTATTATTACACATTTCTTATAGTTGACTGTTGACAAATATGATGCAGGGCAACAACTCCACAAATGCAGTTATGCCCTAAAACTCGAGATATTGGTGCAAAAAGTGCCCCTGTATGTATTTTGTCTCATATTTATATATATATAACATATCACACGATATCTCGGAAAAAAAAATATGAGAAAAAAAGTCACAATTGTGAGATATAAATTCGCAATTCTGAAAAAGAAAGTCAGAATTGAATTTATATCTCAGAGTTCTAACATTATTTGTTAGAGTTGCGAGTTTGTCTCACAATTCTGGCTTTATGTCTTGCGATTGTGACTTTATATCATGCAATTCTGACTTTATTTCTTACAATTTTCATGCAATTCAGAGAAAAAAAATCAGTTTTGTAAAATCAGATATCTCAAAATTCTGACTTTATAATATGCACTTATAAGTTTATATCTCACAATTCTGAGAAATAAACTCGTAATTCTGAGAAAAAAGTCAGAATTGAGTTTATATCTCACAATTCTGACTTTATTTTGACAATAAGAATCGCGTGATGCAAAGTCATAACTCTGCAAAATAAAGCTTGAATTGCATGATATAAACTTGCAACTGCAAGTTATAAAGGCAGAATTTTGAGATTTTGAGAAAAAAACATATTATATCTCAAAATTCTGCCTTTATAATAAGCAATTGCGAGTTTATATCTCACAATTCTAAGAAAAAAAGGTCAGATTTGTGAGTTCTATCTCACAGTTCTGACTTTATAACTTGCAGTTGCGAGTTTATGTTATGCAATTTAGACTATTTTGCAGCGTTATGACTTTGTATCACGCGATTCTTAGAAAAAAGTCAGATTTTACAATTTGGACTTAATAACTCACAATTCGGAGAAATAATCTTGTAATTCTGAGAAAAAAATAAGTCAGAATTGAGTTCATATCTTGCAATTCTTTATTTTTCAGAATTGCAAGTTTATGTCATGCAGTTTATTTTTTAGAATTGTGACTATTTCTGAGAATTGTTACTTTATATCACGCAATTTTGAGTTTAAATCTTACAGTTCTGAGAACAAATGTCAGAATTTGCGAGTTTGTATCATTGTGAGATAAAAAAAAGTCGCTATTACCCTTTTTTTGTTTTTTATTCAGTGGTGGAAACGGGCTTTCTATAATATAATGATATTTTAGTGATCAGATACAAACATTAAGAAATGTGCTGTTACTGATGTGAAGATGCATCAATATCTATCACAGCTAAAAATAGAAAATTATACAGAATGTAGCACAGCACTATATTTTACTTTTACCTTTTTTTCCCTTCTATTTCTAAACATCCTGCAGGCTGGATTGGATTCAACTAGACCATGTATTTGGCACCACATGCTGAAACTATACGTTAGATGCAATTAACTAAAAATACTGGGATCGTGTTCATATATGACACCAACATGCATTTTTGAATGTCATTCTTTCCATATTTTTTTACTTGTTGCGGTCTAATTACATGCCTGATTAGACAGAACATAATCATATTTGGGACCGCAGCCAAATGAACTAGAGTTTCTCTCAGGGATGGCAGAACGACTTGGCTACAAAATATGCTCTAAATCCTAATCTTGCAATCCACCGAACGGAACTGTATTCCATTTTGTTTGTTTTGCCGTGAAACTGGAACAAACATCAAGAACATTAGTGCTGAAATTGAAATGAATGCAATTTACATTCATTGTGCTGCTGAAATGCTCGCTTTGTGGATGAATTGAGAGCTGCAATCATTTCTGCAGGAAGACGACGAGGAGGGGGCGAAGAGGCGGCGAAGATTGGGAGGAAGTGAGAGCTAGAGACATAGCCTGTCTGAAGATCATAGATATGGGCAGAAAAGAGCCATAGGAAGTGAAAAGAAGAGTGAGAGCTCAAAAAAAAAAAACACTTGGGAGTGAAGGAGTTAACAACAAAAGAGGTTAAAGCCGAGGTAGATCCAGTGAAACTCAGTTACGATACCCACCAAAGCATCAAGATCTTTTAAGACTAGACGATCAATACCATCCAAAATACGAGCGTGGAAGGGCTTTTTATATAGACGCTTTGTGAAGCATTTGTCTGTACGTAAACATGAAGTTTATCGCGTGAATTCGGTCGGGATGACCTACGGTTTTACTTAGTGAGGTGAAACAAAGAAAATCTCCTTTGAATCGATCTCCTCCGGCGGATGAAGCGAGGCCTTCTCTGTAAACACCTCCGTCCCCAGAGGTTTCTTCTCAGTCCTAATCAAAGTTTTTGTTGGCTTTAGGTCTGTTATCTGAAATTGGGTTTATGCTAAAATGGAAAAGTAACTACTGAGCTTTGAACCAGAGAATGCTAAGTGAAAACAAAGACCCAGAGGGCATCTAGAGCAGTGAATGTGAGTGCACTACCTGTCTGCCTGGCATTACACTGCTTGCCTGTCTGTATTACTTTAATGGTAGTTTATTTTTATTACATATTTAGATTTTTCATTATAATTATAATTATTTTAATAATAATAATTAACAGGACATCGACAGGAATTTTATTCTGATTATTTTGTTATTTTTATGTGTGGCAGTCATTTTGTAGAATGAGCGATGAGTTCTGTGTGATGGAAAATGTGTCTGACAAAGCTGACCCTCTCAGATGTTGCTGAGAACATGGAATTGAACATAATAGCTTTGCCCTTTAAACTTCTCAGAAATGATATGACTGCCTAAATGCAAGTTTCTTAGAGCACTGCATTGTTCAGTATGTGCTAAAGTCTTTGTCTTTTCTGACATTTCTTTCTCCATCTTTAAATAGATTGTTTTGTCTGACTGTGTTTTTCAGTTCTTGATGGCAGAGAGAAAAGCACCATTTTCTTAAAAGGTGAAACTATGCTGTTTCCTGGAAATCTGCAGGTTTTAGTGTTTGACTAAAGCTGAGGATCAGGGCAATGTGTTTTATACATGCATACACTGTCAATCAAACAAATTGCTAAAATTATTAGTATATAGTAATCTTTTTTGTAAGAAATGCAAATGTTTTGATAAAATGTATGTTTATGTACACAACTTATTTTAAGTATTTAATTTAGGGATGTTAACCGATGACCGTTTGACCGGTGGTTGACCGTATCAATGTTAACCGGTCAAAGTTGTCGGTAGTCGGTTAAAAAAAAAAGTGATATCTAAATTAGGCTATTATAGACAGTGGACTATACGCTACTACAGTTAGCCATCTCATTCCTCATCTTTTTGTGTTAAGTGAACAAATTATCCCTCACACTCAATTTTTCATAACTCGCCTGTTTGTACTTAATAAACCAATAAAAACATTTGGCGCGAGGTCACAGCGTTTGGGTTCGCGCGCTCACAAGGTTTGCGAAAAGTAAAGGCAACAGGCTAAAACACTCGAGGTTAGAGCGGCGTCTCTTCGGAGCTGTCATTTTCTTAAATGAGCCGTGGCAATGTTTCAAATGAGCTTCTAACCTAGACAAACGCCTTTATTTTCAAAGCGATCACCTTGTACCCAAACCATTTGAAACTAAGGAGCCATTTGTCCTACGATTACATACAACAAGCTCTTCGGCGCCGCGTTTGCGGGACTCATGTTTCGCGCTGTAGGGGATTTTAAAAAAGTGACGTGAGTGGCAGTGTGTGTGTGTGTGTGCGGGAGGCAGAGCGGCAGAGAGATGCGACAGAGTTGCGAAATTGCAGGCGCGGCTCGAAATGGCTGTTATTTCAAATAGTGTACCATATTTTAAACTAATCGGTTAACCGGTTTCAACCGGCTAATGAGGCTCGGTGGTCGGTCAAGAAATTTTTTAGTTTTCGCCATCCCTAATTTAATTGTAAGTGTTTAGATGGAAATATGACGCAAAAGATATTTAGCCAAAATCGTCAACCATCATCAATTACATATAATAATGTAATGATCATCGGATGTTAAGTTGACTTTTTCATGTTGTTTGAACATTAATGTGTGTTGGCAGTGTATGTACAAATCTACCCTATGATAAAAATCCATGCAGTGGTTTTTAATTAATCTGTAAAAATAATATCCCCTTTTTCAAATCGAGCCGTACTCAGATGCCTGTGGATGTGCCGTCACACCGACAGAGGCCGCTCCCACAATAGTTGATTGACATGAGCTCTTACCTTAGACCAGCTGTCACAGTCCAGTAACTTTCCATGTTTTGATGCTGGAGCAGGGATGTAAGTTAGACAAGAATATCTCTGATTAAGCGATTGAGGTGTTGTATTGCTGGATGTAATAATGAACATAGTGGTCGTCATTTACTCCCGACATCTGAGCCGCTGAAGATGCAGTGGATTACGTTTGTTTGTGAAGGGAATGCACCTCCCGATCTACATATATCCGTCTATGTTTGCGCGAATCATTCATGATCCAGCTTCACTTACAGCAGAAGTGAGTATAAGCATTTTTTAATGAATCTTTGCGATCACCTTTCCTTATAACGTGGTAGTTAGCAAGTTTAGCGACTAAACGCGCTAAATGCGGCTAATGTAAACAAGACCGTCTTTCCACAGAGAGAAAAGAGGGGCGTGGCGAGCAGAGCTCATTTGCATTTAAAGGAACAACCCCTTAGAATGAGATGATTTTTGCAGAGCTCATTTTGACAAGGTAAAAAAGGTGTTGTTTTACAAAACCATTGAGAATTTTTAATCAAAGTATATTAGAGACTTTTCATTAAGACCCTAAAGAATCATATCAACTTGTGGAAAATGGGCATCCGATGACCGCTTTAAAAGAAGACTCTTATGCTCATCAAGACTGCATTTATTTGATCAAAAATACAGAAAAAAAAAACAATAATACTACAAAATGTTATTACAATAAAAAATAATTGTTTTTATTTAAATATACTTAAAAATATAATTTATTCCTGTGATGCAAAGCTGAATTTTCATCAGCTGTTACTCCACTCTTGATCTTTCAGAAATCATTGTAATATACTGATTTATTATCAGTTCTGAAAGCATTTGTGTTGTTTAATTTTTTTGGAACCCGTAATTCTTTTTTTCAGGATTCTTTAATGAATAAAAAGTTATAAAGAACAGCATTTATTTAAAATAGAAATCTTTTCTAACAATTTACACTACTGTTCAAAAGTTTTTGAAGGAAATTAATACGTTTATTCATCAAGGATGTGTTAAATGAATAAAAAGTGACAGCATAGATTTACATAGTTAGAAAAGATTTATATTTTGAATAAATGTTGTTCTTTTTAACTTGTTATTCATCAAAGAAAAAAAAAAATTACGTGTTCCAAAAAAATATTTTCCAACATTGATCATTCTAATAATAAATCAGCAAATTAGAATGATTTCTGAAGGATCAGGTGGCACTTAAGACTGGAGTAACAGCTGATGAAAATTCTGCTTTGCATCACAGGAAGCAATTATATTTTAAAGTATATTCAAATAAAAAGCATTATTTTATATTGTAATAACATTTTTCCGTATTATTTTTTTCTGTATTTTTGATCAAATAAATGCTGTCTTGATGAACGTAAGAGACTTCTTTAAAAAACATTATAAGTCTTACTGATCCCAAACTTTTGAGCGGTAGTGTATACACACACAGACACACACACACTAAAAATGTATTTTGTCAAGCCATAGCCTTGTAGACTGAATATATATATATATATATATATATATATATATATATGCTTTTATGCTTGTATACAAAAAATATATTAAAGGGATCCCCGGGTATTAAGACTTGAATGGCTTAATATAATGTAAATGAAGTCTCTTACTGAATTATGTAGTAGAAAGCCCATGATGGATTTACGTTATTTAAAAAATCGATTGTTTTATACATATTTTGGACTATGGGGGGTGCCATTATTTAGATGATGTAAAATATTTGCATTCGGTGAGCTACTGGCGCTACCTGTTGCTATTTTTACCACAACACAACTCTGAAAATAAAATACTGATACGATGCCCACAGCTACTGAAAGAGCTTATAGGTGACAATGGATATAAGCGAATACCATACTATCAGTTTTTCACGACAAGGAGTGTAAATGCCCCCGGATATCAAGTGAAATCTGCACTTTGAAACTCCTTCAGTGGCTGCGGCGTTGTGACAAACGTCGGCATGTTTACATCCTGCCAGGATGGCATCTAGCGTTTCTTGTCTCTGCCGTTTGTAAGCTCTGTCAGTAGCTGTGGTCTACTAAAAGCCTCAAAAGCATCAGGGCTAAAGTGGAGAGAACAAAGATGCAGGTCTTTAGGAAGTTTTATTCATCCACAGGCATCTTCCTATTCTTTTCTCCTTTTCATATCGTTAGGAAAGCATTGAAGACGTACATCGCTTACTAAAAATTACAGCCAAAAGCCGCACAATATGGCATCAGTATTTTATTTTCTAAGTCGTGTTGTGGTAAAAATAGCAACAGGCAGCGCCAGTAGCTCACCAAGTGCAAGTACACCCTCCATAATCCAAAATATGTATAAAATTATGTGGATTTTTTTAAATAATGTAAAATATCATAGATTTTCTACTACATATTTTAGTAAAATACATCATTTATATTATATTAAGCCATACAAGTCTTAATACCCAGCGAAAATGTAAATAAAAAATGACAGATATATATATATATATATATATAATTTTTTTTGTAGTGGTAGCAGTTAGTAAGTTAGGCTTCTTTTAGTAAACATGGCCTCTTACCCCCGCTAAGCCTGCTTAGTTTACGTAGAGCCCTTAAAGGCCTATATGTGAATAATAAATTGTGGTGGCAGGACGAATAGCATCCCTCCTGCCTTTGTGTTTATCCCAGGGGAGTGCTTTTTTGGGCTGTTCATAGTGCTGTCCTCGCTGATCAGCCCCATGTCTCATAATGTCTGCCCTGCAGCTGCATATAGTTGAGGGAGAGACTGTTCAACCTGCTATATAAACCTATATGCTATCATGTGCAGTTCTCCTGTGGTCAGCTGTTTTTGTCTGTCCATCAGAGAAGAGCAGGTTGAGAGTATGTTAACAGAAGGGTGAGTTTTGAAATTCTATCCCTACGTGACTTCACACCTGTCAGTCGCACCTTTTTTTCCCCTGCTTTAGAGAAAGAGCGGGAAAAAAACAAAAACAAACAAAAAAACCTGAGTGTGCTTGTTTCTGTCTGGGTCTGTATTTCTGAAGTACCCTTCAGTACCTAATGTTGAGCCTCAGGCTTTGTGACAGGGGCACACACTCAGCTAAAAGAAAGAACTTAAGCTCTCCTCTGAGTGGCTCTGGCCTTTTTATTTGGTGGACAGCTGTAGAAAGTTGGGTTGTCCTGGTGTGGCTTACTGTCAGAAAGCTGAGCTCTAAATAGTCCTCCGTCCAGTGAGCTTGCATTAAGCAGTTAAATCAATTTCTGATATGTAAAGAATTTAATAGTTACTGTCCCAGCCTCCCTTCATGTACGCAGTCTCATAAATCTTTACTACTAACCCCACTGACGTTATTAACAACCGCAGCTCTCGTAAACATGCATAAAAGCACCGTGCTTGCATACGTTCTCGGTGGATGAGTAAAGACGTGACATTTTAATTTCGTTTACAGTAGATGTTTCTTCTTGCGCCTGTGCAGTCGGATGGTCACAGTAAAATCGAATCATAACCCAGACATTTTTCCATAGTGCTTTTCTTGGTATTAATGCTTGAAAGGTCTCAGGCATATTGTCTTAATGTGGAACAAATTCACTTCAAGGTTTGTTGGTTTAGCCTCAAGTTACCTTTTGTTTTGATATTCTTTTTCAAAAAGTGAACAGTGTCTGTTTGCACTTATCAGCATTTGGCCACAAGAAACCAGTGTCACATTTGCTAAGTCAGCTTGGTATTTATTGTACCTCTGGGCAATTTTTCAAAAATAGAAAAGTACCTCCACCTTGTCTCTCTTCAAACTTTGAAGTCATTTCAATTTTTTTCCAATCCTGTAAAGCATTCAGACACAATTACTACTTTGAGGTAATTAGAAATGTATTGTTTCTTCATCATCCAGCTGTTTTAGCATATGTTTATTCAAGTTAGTGGCCCAGTATTTATGTAGTTTTGAATTTGCAAATGTCATTAAACAAATTCACATTTTTATGATGTACAGTGGAGATCAAAATTAGAAAACAACCTATAATTTCCTAAATTTCAAGGTCACTGGTTAGTCCTATTTGAAATTATCCTAACAAGAGTAGAAGTGTAGTTTTTAGATCTCATAAATCAATTGTATTCTGAAGCACAGCATAAAAATTTAAATGAGGTATTTGAAATAGAACTCAAAATCTGAGAACACTTACAGATACCTCCAAGTTATTGATTTTAATCTGGCACCTGGTGCTAATTTCCTTAATTTAATTCTTAATGACAAACTCTATTTAATTGGCAGCATTCCTCCAATTTTTATTGAGATTGTAAGATGGCGTGCCACTCTAAGGTGACTGGAAGTCTGTGACAGGAGGTTGACCAGATGAAGGCCAAAGGGATGAAGCTTTTAATCACTCCGAGAGAAGTTGGTCATTCCAAATCTGGGATTTGTTGAATATTGCAGGTTTACAATGACACCAATTCATTCAAGTCCCCCAAAAAGGCTGGTCGTCCATGTAAGACAAATGTATGAGAAGACAGCAGAGAATCTCAATGGGGAATCGGTTCAACACTGCAGCTGGAATTGCTTGCCAGTTCTGTGCTAAACAGGGTCTGAATCTGTAATTTTCAGGGCTGTCCCCTAATAGTCGACTAACCGTTAGTCGACGAGAAGAGGCTTGGTTGACCAAAATTTTATTAGTCGCTTCAAAAAAAAAAATTTCACAGGAAGTGGTGAAGTCACGCAGTCTGTGACGGACAGATTATTAACGGCTGGTGTATGTGGTAATATAATATATCTGGCAGGACGTCCAAACACTCACCTATCATTCATCAACCTCAAATATTGCTTTTTTTTTTATCTGAAAAGATGTATGTAGTAGCAGCTTCACATGGCAGCTCAATCCAATGTTAATCTCGGAAAATGTGCACTATTCAAGCTTCTGTGCGGAGGCACGGCTGCGATCACTTGCTCTTAAAATACTCCGTCATTTTTGGTCATACAGATAAAAGTGCATCTTGTGCACTCAGAATAACAACGAAACGTTGCGCTTTTGTAAAATAATGAAAGCAAACAGGATGCGCTTTCTGCCGTCTCGATCTCTGTGAACTTGGGTTTAAAACTCTGCATATACTTGCCTTACATACATGAAAAATATATCTATAGAGAGTGAAATGTCTAAGCTTAAATGAACCAATTCAAATAGAAAACAAATATTCTCAGATTATGTAATCCGTATGAAACATGCATTCAGGCGCATCACTGCTGTGGAGATGACGAGCCAGTGTCGCAGACTTCATCTCTTTAAAGATTTTACTTACCCAGAGTTATCAAGACATTTGCGAAAGGTATTACAATGAGAATATATACAAGCAAAATGAGGGCTCGTATTAGAAAAGTTTCAAAACTCTGCTCTCTTTTGTCACATCCGTGTCTTTATTTTTCATATTGCCTGCGCATAATTTCACTGGCTTCTGCAGCACTCTATTAATAAACACATATTCGCTTCCTTTATGTCCTCCGTGTTTACTTCTGTATGACAGCGCGCTGCGAAATCTGCAGTTTCCCCGCGGAAGTGGGTTACTTTTGCCACTGTTGCCGTGGGTTGTTTTTTAACTTTGTGGGTTGAAGTGACCCCACTAACGTCATATTTACCCCCCGGATCATGATTGGGTTAGATTTGGACTACTTTTCAGAAGTATTTTGTCGTGAAAACCTGGCAACCCTGTTCATATCCTCCTTTTGCGCATACGAATCAGTTCAGAATTATGATCTGTTCACACTGGAAATCTGATATTCTGGAAATCTGAAATCTGACTATATATCTGATACAACAACGTGAACAGCTATGCAAAATAATTTTGATCTGAGCAAAAATCAGAATTGAGCACTAAGGCTTGCAGTGTGAACGTAGCCTATGTTGATTTAGTTGATGTAAATTCATTAGTGTTTACAATAGTTTCAAAAGTTTTCCACCCTATTCACTTTTCAGATTTTTGGTGTGCATTTTATTTTAAATATCGATGTAATGTCTGATTGACTGATAATCCTACTGCAATATTTTATACCCGTTATAAAGATTCATAGATGTGCATTGTTTAAAATCTTTTTGTGCATGTTTCTTGCGTATTTGTGCCACATATAGATCTTCACTCAGATCAGACTTTGGCTTCCCCAGCATTTCTCCAAATCTCCCAATGGACCTCCGTTCGCTTGATCAGATTGACCCATTTCCTCAGTGCCTTGATACAGAAAGCTGCGGAGCTGAGAGCACTAAGCGGTTAATCCTTTTATGTAGTGATTTTGACTCCTCACGGGGATGAAATGGAATGTGTATTTGAAGCACTCGTGAATATGCAGAAGGACCGTCGCATTGTTATTTTAACGTCCTCTTCCGTATTTCCTCCTAGGGCAAGCTGTGAATTTTTCTTCATTAAGTATTCGACTGAGGGACTGACTATCAATCTCAATGCTCCTGAATGCTGACTGATTTGATGGGTAGCGACTCCGTTGGCCGGTTAGTTATGTGCAGTCCCGGGCCTTCTCTGGCTGCTCACCAAGATCCCCAGAGGGAGGGCCGCTAGGACATGACCATATTCTCAACTTCTGCTTGTACCGAACAGGCAGAGATAGAGAGAGGCATGGCTAATCAGGACTGTCTCTCTCTCTCTCTCCAGCTGTCTGAGCTGGTAGCACGACACAGTTGGTCTGTCTCTGATTTTGTCCAATTCACGTCCACACAAAGCGATTGACCCTTTTATGCAGCACACCGTTTCCACCCAAGAGTCATCAGGGGACAATGGCGCATGAACGGAGCAGCAGGGTGACTTACCTCATGATTACCCCTCGTGTTTAAAGTGGAGAGATGCCTTGTAGTTGAACTTTGAAGTGCCGACTAACTTCAAAAGCAGGAGGCGAACGCGGAGAGATGGGGCCCGTCTGCTGAAAGGCAGAATGCGTCATCAGGCATGTAAAAAATAGCATATAATGGAGAATAATAATTATAATGTGCGACGTGACACAGAGTTACTCTTCAAGTAAATTAAACTAATGAAGTAAAAAATAAAAACTCAGGCTAAAAGGCCTTTTTTATTTAATACTGACCTGAATAAGACGTTTAGATATAGTCCACAAGAGAAAATAATAGTTGAATTTATAAAAACGACCCTGTTCAAAAGTTTACATACACTTAATTCTTAGTACTGTGTTGTTACCTGAATGATCCACAGCTGTTTTGTTTATTTTTATTTTTTTATTTGTTTTATTGATAGCTGTTCATGAGTCCAATGTTTGTCCTGGACAGTTTTTACTGCCCACTGTTCTTCAGAAAAATCCTTCAGGTCCCACAAATTCTGTGGTTTTTCAGCATTTTTGTGTATTTAAACCCTTTCCAACAATGACTATGATTCTGAGATCCATCTTTTCACACTGAGGACAACTGAGGGACTCGTATGCAACTATTACAGAAGGTTCAAATTTGAAGATCAGGGTAAGTTTAACTTATTTTGTCTTATTGGGAACATGTAAGTATCTTCTGTAGCTTCTGAAGGGCAGTACTAAATGAAAAAAAATATATGATAAAATAAGAAAAATTTACACATCCTCATTCTGTTCAAAAGTTTACACCCCTGGCTCTTAATGCATCGCTTTTCCTTCTGAAGCATCAGTGAGCGTTTGAACCTTCTGTAATAGTTGCATATGTTGCATATCCCTCAGTTGTCCTCAGTGTGAAAAATACACAAAAATGCTAAAAAAAAAAAAAAATGAAGTTTTGGGATCTGAAGGATTTTTCTGAAGAACAGCAGGCAGTTTAACTGTTCAGGTCAAACAGGGAACTCATGAACAACTATCACCAAGCTGTGGATCATTCAGGTAACAACACAGAATTAAGAATCAAGTGTATGTAAACTTTTGACTGGGGTCATTTTTATAAATTCAGCTATTGTTTTCTCTTGTGCACTATATGCTAATGTCTTTTATGTTAAATATCTTATTCAGGGCAGTCCTAAATAAAATAAAATAACATGCATCCCTCTTATTTTGGTAAAATAACATTTTGCAGATTTTGCAAGGTGTATGTAAACTTTTGATGTCAACTGTTTACTTTGGAAAAAAAAAAAACAACTGTGCAGTTCATAGAAATCTCTAGGGTCTAGGCTTTATGTTCATCCAAAAAATGAGGGGTGGCAATCTCTTAGTGGGCTTTTAATCCGGACAGACTCAGTCCAAAGACGGGGAACATTGGAACAGGCCCATAGTCCGTTTTGGACTATAACCAGCTATGCTGCACCACAGGAAACAAGGCAGCGAGCCTGTCAAGTTAGTCTTTCTTTAAAGAGAATGATTGCACATGGATGGAGCGCATGTGTCACTGTCTTATTGTTGCCGCAAGTGGTGGGATATATATGCAGAGAGATGTGGGGGCATATGGGTTGGATGTTGGAGCAGTAGCTTGAGGTCATAGACCAAGTGTTCAGTGTCCTATTTTAATCCGAGCCCCTCACTTCTGCTCGCTGCTGCTGCTGCCGGCGCCTGTAAATCCCACCCAAGCGATAGGAAACTTAAATCCACTTAATTTACCACCTAATCCCCCCCTCCTCCGACGAAATTTTAGAGATTGAGATTTAAGGATTAGCAGATAAATGGACAGGAAAATGGAGCTTGCACATGTTTTTCAAGCTCAAGTCATAGCACAGCAATCAGTTATTAAAATACTGTTGCTGCTGGAATGCACTTGGATGACCAGACTTTTTTATCCTGCCAAGGAACCAAAGTAATTTCTGGGAGCTCTCTTTTGGGAAATTGTCTTTGCATTGACTTTTCTTTTATAGCAGAACATGTTTGGGATTTTGACACCCTGACCTGCTTTGCTGCTTACTTTAGGCGATTGCCAATGTGTGATGAAAATCCTGTCAGATGTTCTGACCAATGGCTGTGTATCTGGACTACCGTTGTACAGTTTGCGCTTTGTCACTCATTTTGATTTTCTAGAAAGGATTTAACCTTTACGTCAGGCTTCCATCTGAACTTAATCCAAAGATTGTGTCATGTGACTTCCTATAAAAATGATCAAGTTATTTTGTGAAAGAGGCTACATCATATTTTTTCATAGCAGTCCACTTAATACATTGGTTTCTTATGCCCAAAGCAGTCTGAATGTACATTTGCATGACCAGATTATATTATCTGTGTAATGTTCTTCTGCATTTTAACAACTTTGGTCAACTAACATTCTGTGTTCCAGTGTTCTTGTCGCTGTTGTTTACAGACCAGTACGTGTTGCTGAATACTGTATGCTGAGACCTGAGCATTAAAAAATACTGGAGCAAAATTTTGGTTTAGTGGTTCTCATTCATGCATTCATGACCAGTGTATTCCAAACAAGTGACTCGGGTCATTTTAGTGAATCAAAAACTTACAGTGCGACCAGTTTAGTCCAATTCCCAAACAAGTGACTCTTGTGAATCAGAAACATGCAGTGCAACCAGTGTAGTCCAATTCCCAAACAAGTGACTCTTGTGAATCAGAAACATGCAGTGCAACCAGTGTAGTCCAATTCCCAAACAAATGACTCATATAAATCGGTTCTTTTTAGCTAATCAGAACCATACAATGTTTCCAGTATAGTCCAATTTTTTAAACAAATGACTCTTGTGAATCGGTTCTTTTTAGCAAATCAAAACCATACAGTGCACCCAGTGTAGTCCTGTTCCCAAACCAGTGACTCTTATGAATCAGTCCTTTTTAGCAAACCATTATATTTCAATTCCCAAACAAGTGGCACTTACGAATCGGCTTATTTTAGTGAATCAAAAACATACAGTGCAACCAGTTTAGTCCAATTCCCAAACAATCACTCTTATGAATCTGTTCATTTTAGTGAATCAAAACCACAAGGTGCAGCTAGTATAATCCAGATGATTCCTTAATTATTGAGTTCTAGGAACCAGTTCTTTTTAGTCCATCAAAACTATTTAGTGTGACCAGTGTATTCCAATTCCCAAACAAGTGACTCTTATGAAGTGGTTCATGTGAATCAAAAACATACAGTGTGATCAGTTTAGTCCAATTCCCAAACAAGTGACTCTTATTAATCAGTGCTTTTTAGCAAATCAGAACCAAACAGTGCAGTCAGTGTAGTCCAGTTCCTGAACATATGACTCAGAACATATGAGTCGGTTCTTTCGGGTGAGTCAAAACCGCGACGCAAACAATTTACAGTTATGTTGCACATATTTTGTTACTGAGTGGTTGTTCATATTGTGTAACTTATGTGTTGAAAGTACTATTATTATAAAAAAATGAATGAATAGTGTTCACCTTTTTGTTTTAGTATTGTTGTCCAATATAGCCAGTAGTTAAGGACAATTATTGGATTTTCTTTATAAAGGGAAAAAAAAAAAAATATTATTTATTTTTGAAATAACCCATTTGGCAATGGAATTCAAAAAAAAAAAAAAAAACTAAAAGGAGCTTAAATTATTAAATTATGATTTCCTATTAGGCTCTGATATATAAATGTGGGCGGTCATGTGTTAATGTGGTTATGTGGCTCATGGTTTAGGGTGACGGTTTCTTCTTTGATTCTAGGTCTGGGTGGATTTTATGCGTTTTCTATCCTTTAATATGTCTTGATCATTCTGTTCCTCTAGGGCTGTTTTTTCATCTTGCTGGTACATATTGTATGGCCACTGCCTCCTTTATTCCAGAGACATGTGTTTGGCATTGAGGCAGCTCTACACCTGTCCTGGCTGTTGCAGCAGCTTGTTGTGGGCCCTGGGCTGCTGGGGGTCTTCATGGGTCTCCGCAGGCCCCAGACATGTCTCTTGGCTCCCGGCCCTCTCAGGATAGATTAGCCCTGGGGTAAAATCGAGCCAGACACAACCAGGTCGATGCCAACCGTGGGACCAATGCCCATATGATACCATCAGGGGCTGCTTGCATGAACAATTGGACCATAATACAATACAATATGATTATATTTTGGTAGTACAATCTAATTTTGAAGACAGACTGTGTTTCTAGAAAGATTTCATTGAGAGTTTTGCACTCTGGTAGTTGGTCCCTTCTGTCCTTATGATTCTTTTGGGTTATTGTTGGGTTATTTCAGGACAGGACACAGGGTGTCGGAAATGTTCAGCCGAACCCACCTACTGTCACATTCACCTCGCCTGCTCTTCACACCACAGCCCAGCACAGCCGAGAGCAGAAAATACTTCAGTGCCATCACAGCCCATATGTAGTGTAACCCTATCATCTTGGTTTATAGAGACTTTAAACATGTTTCAAAAGAACATTATCTGGAACAACCCCAGCTTCTTGTGGGCTTTTAACAGGCAGCCATTTGGTTACTAGTCCAGATCTTTAACCACTAGGCTGCTGATTTATATAATATAGTATCAGTTTTGATTGAAACATATTGGAATTTATATCAGTGGGGCTTGAATTAAGCAGATTTTGCATTCTGGGTAAATCTAAATCAAAACTTGCAGTTATACAGCTCTTTGTACAGTTATGTTGTCACTTTGTGGTACTATAGGCTTATGCTTTTGCAACGACTAAATGAAGTTTAATTGCCTTAATCGAGGTTTGTGATTGTTAATTGTGAACTGTGATTTTAATCACTTGGTCTGCTGGTCAGTGGAATTAGTAGCTGTTAATGCAAATTGGCTCTGCTGTCAAACCTCAGCCGAACTAGAGTCCACAGCAACTGTTTTATGTTTGTACTGTCAGTGTCTATGTTGAGTTGTTTATTATTATTTATTGTCCCTTTATTTTTGTTTAGCATATTTTTCATATTTACTGTATACACAACAAGTCAAAAGTTTTTGAACAGTAAGATTTTTTTGATAAGATGAACAGTAAGATTTTTAATGTTTTTTTTTTTAAAGAAGTCTCTTCTGCTCACCAAGCCTGCATTTATTTGATCTAAAGTACAGCAAAAACAGTACATTTTAAAAATCTTTTTACTGTTTAAAATAACTGTTTTCTATTTGAATATATTTTAAAATGTAATTTATTCCTGTGATCAAAGCTACATTTTTAGCATCATTGCTTCAGTCTTCAGTGTCACATGATCCTTCAGAAATCAGTCTAATATTATTATCAACATCTACAACATCAGAGAAACCTGAAAAAAATTATACTCAGCTGTTTTCAACATAATAATGTTTTTTGAACAGCAAATCAGAATATTAGAATGATTTCTGAAAGATAACTAATAATGATAAAAATTCTGCTTTGAAACCACAGGAATAAATCAAATTTTAAAATATATTCAAATAGAAAACAGTTATTTTAAACAGTTATTTTTACTGTTTTTGCTGATCAAATAAATAGAGGCTTGGTGAGCAGACTGTTCAAAAATTATAATTTAAAATAACCCTTTTCTGTTTTAATGTTTTGTAAAATGTAAAATTTATTTCTGTAATAGCAGAGCTGAATTTTCAGCAGCCATTACTCCAGTTTTCAGTGTCACGATTGTTTAGAAATCATGCAAATATACTGATTTGCTGTTCAAGAAACATTTCTTCGTAATTTCAATGTTTTCAATAATAAAACATTGAAAACAGCAGTTATTTAAAATAGAAATCTTGGTAGTATTTATAATGGTTCATAAACAGTGCTAAAAGTGTGTTACATTAAAAATTTTTGCCTGAGATGCTAAATGTGAAAAAAAAAAATTGAAATGCTTATACATGGTGAGAAATTAATGTGCTTATGAACTGCTTTCCTTTTTTTGTTGTTGATGTCAAAGGCTGTGTCCAGTCAAAAACAAAAAAATAAATAAGGGCATAAAATTGAATCAGTTAAATAAAATAAATAAATAGTACACTTTTTAAAAATTCTATTAAATTAATTGAATGAATTAAGAATGAATGAATGCATGAACGAATTAATGAATAAATAAATAAATAGAAAATAGAATATAAAATAATGCAATGTAAGTAGGGTAAAGTACAGCATACTGCTTAGTCAGAGACTGCACAGGTATAAAGATCTGCTTACAGCCTGGACTTAAACGTGGCTACTGTTGACATCTTGTGGGATCTAATTTTTCCAGTCAGGCAGGGGGAGGAAGGGAGGTCTTCATGCCTGATTACTAATAAAAATTTGCCGGGAGTATCAACTCAGGGGGCTGATGTTGCTGAAGTGACACAGCCAAAATAGCTAATCTTCACAGTCGCAGTTTCAAGCACTTAGTTTCTCAGTTGTCTGTGAAATAAGCTACTCCATTTCCCTGCACCCAGCCCGTTCTCTCTCTCTCTCTCTCCTCTGTCTCTCTCTCTCACACACACTCTTCCCTGCACTCTGCCCCTAATACTGAATATTTTAATAACTTATTTAGTTGGGTGTGCCTTTAGAAAGGCAAGGCTAGAGATCATCTCTTATGTAGTGTACATAAAAGAGTAGGCCTGAAATTAAATTTTTCTCATTATTTATTAAAATGTCATTATAAATCCATATGAATGACTTTGTTTTATCTGTGGAACACAAAAGGCACATTTTTGAAGAATATAATGGTCATTCTGTTCAGTATAATCATATACTCTTAAAATAGTGTAATCTTCTAACATCTTCTGTTTTGTTTTACTGTACCTCTCAGGATGTGGAAATCCGAACGAATGCGGCGCTGTACCTCCCTCAGATCAGTGAGCTGCTGAACAGGGTTCCCCGACAGATGCTGCTGCTTCTGAAAACCAACGACCTGCTGAGAGGCATCGAGACTATCCTGCAGACTAGAGCCAGCTCCAGCTCCTTCATCAATATGTCCCGCTGCTGTACGCGTGCCATTGCCAGGTAAAACACCAGCGACAGCAAAATGGTGCATTTTAATGTCTTGTTCTTGGTCCATACGTTTGTATTTTTAACATATTTATTTGGCAAGGGTGCTAAATGGATTAAAAGTGAAGGGGCAGTAAAGAGTTAACACTATATTGGAATATTAGAATGATTGATCATGTGACATTCAAAACTGGACTAATGATGCTGAAAATTCAGCTTTTGTGTCACAGGAGTAAATTATGTTCTGAAATATCTTAAAATAGAAAACAGTTATTTTAACTGTAATAATATTTCACTATAATACTATTATTACAAAATAAATGCTGCCTTGGGGAACATAAGATACTTTAAAAAAAAAAAAAAACATGTAAAAGTCTTACTGACCTCAAACTTTTGATAGTGTATTTATAATTTATTAATTAAGAAATATGGAATTCTATTTAATAATATTTAATTTGTGTTTACATAATATGTGTGTTGAGATCAGGTCAGAAGTTTACATAACACCTTGCAGAATCTGCAAAATGTCAATTATTTTACCAAAATGAAAGGGATCATACAAAATGCATGTTATTTTTTTATTTAGTACTGACCTAAGATATTTCACATAAAAAAAAAAAACATTTACATATAGTCCACAAGAGAAAATAATAGTTGAGTTTATAAAAATGACCCTGTTCAAAAGTTTACATACACTTGATTCTCAATACTGTGTTGTTACCTGAATGATCCTTCAGGTCCCACAGGCTTTTCAGCATTTTTGTGTATTTGAACATTTTCCAACAGTGACTTTATGATTTTGAGATCCGTCTTTTTACACTGAGGACAACTGAGGGACTCACATGCAACTATTACAGAAGGTTCAAATGCTCACTGATGCTCCAGAAGGTAACACAATGCATTTAAGAGCCGGGGGTGAAAACTTTTGAAATTTGAAGATCAGGGTAAATTTAACTTATTTTGTCTTCTGGGAAACATGTATGTATCTTCTGTAGCTTCTGAAGGGCCGTACTAAATGAAAATATATGATATTTAGGCAAAATATAAAAAAAAATGTACACATTTTCATTCTGTTCAAAAGTTTACACCCCTGGCTCTTAATGCATTGTGTTTCCTTCTGGAGCATCAGTGAGTGTTTGAACCTTCTGTAATAGTTGCATATGAGTCTCTCAGTTGTCCTCAGTGTGAAAAGATGGATCTTAAAATCATACAACTATTCATCATACAACTATTCAACTATTATTTTTTCTTGTGGACTTTATGAAAACATCTTTTATGTGAATTGTCTTATTCAGTACTAAATTAAAGAATAACATGCATTTTGTATGATCCCTCTTATTTTGGTAAAAGTTTCTGCAAGGTGTATGTAAACTTTTGACCAAGTTTATATATTTATAAATCATAAATCGTGTGTATGTGTGTGTGTAAATATTAAATATATACATGTATGTGTGTGTATTTTTATATACATGTATATTATGTAAACAAACTTTTATTTTTGATGTGATTAATCGATTTGATAGCCCTATTAATATTTATTTAATACATATTTGGAATATTAGTAATATGAATTTCTTTTACGCCAATTTTTTCTTTATATTTTAAATAATTTATTTAGTTTGAATCCTATCTATACGATATATTAGTAAAGTTCTATCATATTCAATGGCACATTACTTGAATAAGGTTAGAGTTTTAGCACCCAAATCAACCGTTTCCCACACTCGAGGAGTCTGTCTGCTCCTAAACGCCTCATTCTCTCTGTTCAGTGGCTCTCATTGGCTCATCTCTGCGTGTCTGCTCTGGAGCACAAGTCCCTGATGTCATCTCAGTGCTCAAAGACAGTGTCATCTCTCTCACACCAGTAACCCACAGACACTATCCCATGCGCCGCAGGAACTCTCGTTCATTTAAACGGACTCTGTGGGACCTCACAAAGCATTTAAATGCACTCAGACACACAGGCGCACGACTTACCAGCCCCTCGGTCTAACCCTGAAATGAATGCCACTATATTGTACTATATTGTACTTTCCACAGCAGTGAGCAGTGATCATATTGATTTATTCTCACCATTCTAATGAAGAACACGATGATTGGAGGAGAAAATCGTTCGGATTTGAAGGAGGGCTCCTGACAGTTGTCAGCACGGAGACGCTCACGTCTGCCCGTAAAGGATTTCAGCGTGGTACAGAAAGAAAGAAGCACCCAGACATGAAACTCAATGTCGTCTGCCTCAGCGCCTCTTTATTAAAACCAAATGGCAGCAAAGTGCAGAATGCAGAATCTAAAATCCATTACCAATTGCTATGCTCACAGACACAGCAGAAAGAGAAAGACAGACCTAGAGAAGTAACCGGACCATCACACACTGATTTAGTTTGATGGGAGCTGAAATGTTTGCAGTATCATCTATTACGGCGAGTTAGATTTTTATAGTACAAGCCGTAGGAATAGTTCATGCAAAAATGAAAATTCTACCATCATTTACTCAAACCTGTAAGGCTTTCTTTTTTATCTGTGGAGCACAAAAGCAGACATTTTTGAAAATTGTTACACAAGACTTGTCATAAAACAAGAATGCCAAAAAGCTCCAAAAAAGATAAAAAACAAACAAGAAATAGTTCAAAGTGCTTGATTTTCAAAGTCTTGAATTCATACAACAGATTTGAAGAAAAATGCTTGCATCTAGCCTGTTTTTACATTCAGAATTTAAAAATGGCAGGCTGAAATGGCTTGGAAAACAGTGCTTCAGTCACATAGACCACTTTTGTGGTGCTTTTATAGTGTTTTTGTCAGTTTTGGAGCTCCGGTGACTGTGAACTGTCTACAAAATGACTCAAACCTTAGTGCTTTTGTGTCAAATAGATCAAATCAACAACATACTTGTTTGGATCGATATTAAAGGGATAGTTTACACAAAAATGAAAATTCTGTCATTAGTTACTCACCCTCATGTCGTTCCAAACTCGTAAGACCTTTGTTCATCTTTGGAACACAAATTAAGATATTCATAATGAAATCCGAGAGCTTTCTGACCCTGCATAAACAGCAATGCATGTTCAAAGCACAGAAAGGTAGTAAGGACAACGATAAAATAGTCTATCAGTGGTTCAACCTTAATTTTATGAAGCTACGAGAATACTTTTTGTGCGCAAAGAAAACAAAAATGTTAACAAGAGTACCACTATGCGTGAGAAGAAATTGAATGAAGTCATTATTTTTGTTTTTTTTTGCATACAAAAATATTACCGTAGCTTCATAAAATTACGGATGAACCGCTGATGTCACATGGGCCACGTACACATGCAAGTTTCAGGAGTGACAACCGCATTTAAATTTGGAAGTGAGTCCCGTAAATTATTGTGCCACATACACACTGCAGCTAAATTTGGTTGTCAGTTCATCTTTTACTCGTTAATCGTGTTCTGTACACACATAATTTGCTAAAATACGTGAGTCACAATCGCATTCAACAACCGCGTTAACTCCCGAAAAATACAGGTAGGCCACGTACAGACTGCAAGTTTCAGGAATGACAACCGCATTAAAATGCAGGAGTGAGTCCTGTAAATTATCGCTCCATGTGTGTACAGTACAGCAGCCACTCCCGCATTTGTAACCATAGCAATGTTTTGGCATCTCGTGGGAGTGAATAAGAATTTAGCCATTTGGTATATGCCATATTTTGGCTAAAGACTCATTTTCTCTGTCGATTTTAACTAAACTATTGCTGATAGAGATGCTGTGTTTTGTTTATGCAAGGCAGACTGCTTTTGCCATGTCCTCATATTTACAAGCGCTTTTAAGCATGTTGCTTGGTCTTAGCTCATAAAGCTAGGCACTTTATGGACTTAAAGTGGTCTGTTGTGGATGTGATTTTTTTTTTTTTTTTTTTGGTGTTGTAAATAGGGCTGTGATGGTGGCAGATTTTTTGTACCGCAGTGGTAATGGACCAGCTATATATATATATATATATATTTGAAACATAAAAAATGTGTGTATTTTAGCCTACAAAACACTAAAGTAAATATCAAAGAAATTATACAGTTAAATAAGAAAGTAGCCAAAATAAGAACGGTAAATATTAAAAAAACATTTGGCACTTTTTGACACAGGGCTAGTTCCTCTCACAAGCCCCGTGGTAAAGTGTCAGTGTTGCCAGATCTTCATAGAAAAAAAAGAATAACAAACAAGGACAAGCACAAAAAACACTAAAACACCCAAATGCTGTATGTCTTATAACACACACACACACACACACACACACAAAAAATACATCTCATATCCGCAACAAACCACTTTATTAACTAGCCTATATAAAGTCTTTTATTTGGTCTTTATGAGCTAAAACCAAACAACATGCCTAAAAGCGCTTGTAAATATGAGGACAACAATGCAAGACAGCGCTCTCTAAAGCAGCCTCCCGAACATAAACTAAACACAGCACGTTTATCAGTGATAGTTTAGTTCAAATTGATGGAGAAAAGGTGTCTTTAGCCAAAAATGTTGCTATGGTTATAAATGTGGTAATGACTGCTGTTCCATACACACATGGAACGATAATTTATAGGACTCATTCCTGCATTTAAATGTGGTTGTCACTCCTGAAACTTGCAGTGTGTACGTGGCCCATGTGTGTAAGGAACAACAGTCACTCCCCCATTTCACATACAGACAAAGACACAATTCTGATGCACGTTTAAATATGTCATTAACAACTAATTGTTCAGTTCAGTTCCGTACACACTGCGTAGAATTTCTGTAAATGCAAGTGTCATTACCTGTATTTTTCGGGAGTTAATGCGGTTGTCACTCCAGTATTTAAGTGAATTATGTGTGTACAGAGCACGATTAAGGAGTAAAAGGTGAACTGACAACCAAATTTAGCTGCAGTGCGCATGTGGCTGAAGTGACAACCACATTTACAAAAATTCTACACAGTGTGTACTGAACTGAACTGAACTGAACAACTAGTTGTTAATGACGTATTTAAATGCGCATTAGAAATGTGTCTTCATCTGTATGTGAGATGCAAGAAAACAACAGTGAAATAAATCTTAACCTTGGCACATTTTGACAAGGGGCTAGTTCCTCTCATGAGCCCTATGGTAAAGTGTCAGTGTTGCCAGATCTTCCTAGAAAAAAAACAACAAACATGGACAAGCAAAAAAAAAAAAATTTAAACACCCAAATGCTGAGTTTCATAACACCAAAAAAATCATACATCTCATATCCGCAACAAATCATGTTATTAACTAGCCTACATAAAGTCTTTTGTTTGGTCTTTATGAGCTAAAACCAAACAACATGCCTAAAAGCACTTGTAAATATGAGGACATGGCAACAATGCAAGACAGCAATCTCTAAAGCAGCCTCCCGAGCATGAACAAAACACAGCACGTTTATCAGTGATAGTTTAGTTCAAATTAATGGAGAAAAAGTTTCTTTAGCCAAAAATGTTGCTATGGTTACAAATGCTGGAGTGACTGCTGTTCCGTACACATGGAACGATATGGAACGATAATTTATAGGACTCAGTCCCGCATTTAAATGCAGTTGTCACTCCTGAAACTTGCAGTGTGTACATGGCCCATGTGTGTACGGAACAACAGTCACTCCCCCATTTACAACCATAGCAACATTTTGGCATCTTGTGGGAGTGAATAACAATTTAAAGGAACACTCCACTTTTTTTGAAAATAGGTTCATTTTCCAACTCTCCTAGAGTTACACAGATGCTAAGCTATGCTAAGCTATGCTAAAAGTGCTACTGCCAGACCCGGCGATCGGCTGAATGGATTCAAACACATCTGTATAACTCTAGGGGGGTGGGAAAATGAGCCTATTTCAAAAAAAGTGGAGTGTTCCTTTAACTGTTTGGTATTTGCCATTTAGCGACTAAAGCTCTTTGTCCGTCGATTTGAACTAAACTACCACTGATAGATGTACTGTATTTTGTTTATGCTCAGGACACTGCTTTAGAGATTGCTGTCTTGCAGTGTTGCCACGTCCTCATATTTACAAGCGCTTTTAGGCATGTTGTGTGGACTTAGCTCATAAAGCTAGGTTTATGAAGTTAATAAAGTGATTTTTTTGGTGTTACAAAACATAAAGCATTTGGGTGTTTTAGTGTTTTTTTGTGCTTGTCCTTGTTTGTTGTTTCTTTTCTATGAAGATCTGGCAACACTGACACTCTACCGCTGGGCTTATGAGCACAACTGTGTCAAAATGTGCTAAGGTTAAAACTTCTTTCACTGTTATTCGCATTTCACAAAGAGACGAATGACACATTTCTGATGCACGTTTAAATACGTCATTAACAACTAGTTGTTCAGTTCAGTCCAGTTCCTTTCACACTGCATAGACTCTGTAAATGCGGTTGTCACTAACTGTATTTTTTGGGAGTTAATGCAGTTGTCGAATGCGGTTGTCACTCCTATATTTTAGTGAATTATGTGTGTACAGAACACAATTAAGAAGTGAAAAGTGAACTGACAACCGAATTTAGCTGCAGTGTGTACGTGGCCACAGACTGTTTCATCAATGTCCTTACTACCTTTCTGGGCCTTGAATGTGGTAGCTGAATTACTGTCTATGTAGGGTCAGAAAGCTCTCGAATTTCATCAGAAATATCTTAATTTGTGTTTCGAAGATGAGTCGAGGTCTTACAGGTTTGGAACGACATGAGGGTGAGTAATAAATGACAGAATTTTCATATTTGGATGAACTATCCTTTGAAGGTGAGTAAATAATGACAGAATTTTCATTTGTTGAGTGAACTGTTTCTTTAAAGAACAGAAATCTGAGTTCTTTCTTTGTAGTCTATACAACCCACTCACTTTTCTTTGAAACAGACACTTTGTGAAGCAACGTCATAAAGAAATTAGGTTATTTTTCTTAGTCTCCCCATGAAAGCAAAATGACATTAGCATTCATTCTGTAGCCTCACACTGTTAAGTATTATTTTCAGCCTGACTGTACAAGTGACTAATGCAATCCACGTGATCGCGGTTCTGGAGGTGTCCCTGTGCTTTTCAAAATACTTAATGGTGTCTGAAGAAAATTAGAAGAAAAAGCATCTTTTCTTTTACATGTTACACTCGTTTACATGTTTGCTAAGCCTTTTTTAATCACACTTTGCAGCATGGGGTGATGGGTAATATGCGGTGAACCACCGTCCAACCACTGTACTACAGAACTCAGAATTGCTTAAACGTGGTCTGCTTTTTACCTCTACACTGGCCTAATCCACAGTCTAGAATAATCAGTCATTTATGAAGGTGAGATTAGTGGGATAATCATAATCAACAATGAATATCATTGTAATACACAGCCTATGTAGTTAATTAAGTGGTTAACTTTATTAACGCATAGCTGTTAGCAGCTACTTAAGTACTTAACTATAAATGCTAGTTACACACTTCAGCATTTAAAGAGCTCTGAGTAATTAATCAGACTAATCACAAGTCCTACATTTAGTATTTTGAGTAACACTGTGTAATATCTTGTATTAATAATTCTAAATATTACTCATGATTAACAGATCTGTAGTGCATTTTCATTCAAATATAAATATAAACTAAGTTTAATGACAGTTATAACTATATTAATGTGCATTAACAATCTCATAAACATAATGTAATGATTTTTAGTGTTATTAATGAAAGTTATTGTAATTTAAGTATTTGTGTGCACTTTCTTCCATTTTTTTAAAGTAAGCAGTGACTCCACTGAAATGCTTTTTTTTTCAATAAAAAATCTATTTGTGATGTACCTAACCTATTATTTTAATAGTATTGGCATTGTGATTGCTTCACTTGAAATGTTTAGAGTTTGTGAAGAGAGTTGCCATTTGTTATTACAGTAATTCCGACATAATGTGAATGCAACTTTAAGTGAGCTTTAGTCTTAACCTAGCAAATAATTAAGGACTACAAGACTTATTTCTTGGTTTAGATAATACATATACAATAAAAGACATTATGTTTTTTCAACCCCTCCCTCAGACTTCATTTTTATTCTTTCTACCAACCACTGAGCCGCCCACGTAGGATTGTTGGAAATCATAACGCAGCGAAGATGCATTTATGTGCCTCTCAAAATGATGATGCAGGGTGTTATGATACATTGTTTTTGAATGTGCATTATTCCTCTGCTTTCTGTGAAGGTAGTCATTTTTAGGTTTCGGACATATGCAAGGTAAGAGAAACGAAGAGGAGTGGAGGTTCATGCTGGGTTCACTCTTTCTGTCATTCTCTGTCCGCTCGTAGGGAACGACAGACGGAAAGGCCTCTCACTGAGCTAGGTTAATAATTCATCTCCTGCTCAGCTGTGACAACATCTACTACATCTCATTTTGATATATTAAATATGGATAATTCACAAGATACACCAAGTAATAGTCTAAATATACACCTGCAGGATTCAAAATTAGCTCTAGTGCCACTTGTAAAAATTGGTTTTGGCACAATGGAATCATTTGCGCGCACACACACACATTACAATACTGTTCAATAGTGTGGGGTCAGTAAGATATTTTTTGAAAGAAATGAAAAATTGTATTCAGCAAGAATGGATCAAATTGATTAAAGGTAACAGGAGGAGATGTATGTTACAATAGAATCTTGGAAAAACGTATTAGTTTCCACAATAAATGAATAAAAAGTGATAAAATAAAATAAATAAAATAAAAAATAAATCAGACTTTAAAATCAATGTGCCAAATAGGGAACAAGTTATGTTTGAAAATATGGTTAAATCAATCAATAAATAAATAAATAAAAGTGAACATGTTCAATTATAATATTTATACAGGTTAAATAGTAATAATATTTTACAATATTATTGTTTAATAATAATATTAATACATTAATTATTAATAATATTTTAATAATTAATATTTTACAATATTGTTGTTATTATATATATATATTTTTTTTTTATTGAACTTATTAATTTTTATGAAGTTTTTTCTCAGAATACCTCACAAGAGTTTATATGCATTTATCTGCATTTCTGGGTTTATATCTCAGAATTACAAAGGGGAGAAGTCAGAGACAAAAAGACTAAAATGACCTTTTTTAAGTTTTTATCCCATGGTGGAAACATGCTTCTATAGTTTTACTGTATTTTTGATCAAATAAAAGCAGCCTTTTACTGAAAAATGTAAATAAATAACACGTTAAATAATATTTCACAATATTATGTTTATAAGTTTTTGCTTTATGTAAAAAATAAAAATAAAAAAAAAATTGTTAAAATAATTACAAAATAATTTTTATCTTTTCCAAAATAAAAAATAAATAAATTAAATTAAATTAAATTAAATCTGATGTTTTAAAATGTGGAAATAAATAAATAAATAGGTTAAATCATTTTTCACAGTATTATGTTTATAAGGTTTTGTTTTATGGAAGCTTGTTTCTACCATGGAATAATAAAAATAAGGTAATTGCGACTTTTTATCTTACATTTCTAACTCTTTCTTACAATTTAGACTTTTTTTTAGAATTAATTTATATCTTGCGGTTGCACGTTATAAAGTTGTAATTGCGAATTTACATCTTACAGTTCTGACTTTTTTGCTTCAGTTCTGACTTTTTCTGAGAATTGAGTTTATTTCTTGCAAAGTTTATATTGCACGTTTCTGAGTTTATATGCTGCATTTCTGAGTGTATATCTCAGAATTACAGGGGGAGAAGTCAGAAATATGAGACAAAAAAACAGAAATTACTTTTTTTATATATATATAGTTTGTATCCCATGGTGGAAACATGCTTCCATAGTTTTACTGGATTTTTTGTGAAATAAATGCATCCTTTTGCTGCAAAAAATATAAAAAAATAAAAAATACAAAAATAAAAAATCTTTTCAACTATAAAATAAAATAAAATAAATCAGCTGTTGTATCATGGGAACAAGTTGTTTTAAAATATGGTACAAACAAACAAACAAACAAATAAATAAATTAAAACAGGTTAAATTGTAATAATATTTTACAATTTACAATATTATGTTTATATGTTTTTTGTTTTGTTTTTTAAAGCTTGTTTCCACCATGGAATAAAAAAAAAAAACAAGGTAATTGCAACTTTTTATCTTGCATTTCTGACTTTTTTTTTTACAATTTCGACAATTTTCCATGGTGGAAACATGCTTCCATAGTTTTACTGTATTTACTGTTCATACTGTATTATGTATCTATCTATCTATCTATATATATATATATCTAAACCTGCTAGATTTGGCAGGTCTGGCAAAACCCTTTGGACTCTGCGTGTCAAGCATGCAACAAGTTACTGTTGACATTTTTTGCAAGGTTTCTGGCAAAGTAGGACGGGTGACGATTCGTGACTGACTCCTGGGTTCCCATCAGTCCCTGCTTTCTGTTTCCAGCCTGTATTCTGTTCATGCTGTCGCTGTGCTCCTGTCAGAGGGTGGAAATGATACCACAGTGTGACATCTCCAGTCTGACACAGCAGCTACGGTCTGAAAAGTCAAACTTGTCCAGCTCAAAAAGCTTTGCGCACTTTGAATACTTAAAAATTAGAGCGAATTTCACCACTCATTTTTCCCAGGGGAACGTGTAAGGAAATTAATGCGATTTCACTTACTGTTTGTCAGTTCAAAGCTGTTCGCTGTGACAATGTGAGATGCATTCAGAAGAGCGGAGGAGTCATTGTTTTCCCCCCAAGGACATCCCACTTACTACAGCCTTGACACTGCTGTCTCTCTCTGTCTCTCGCTCACACTGTTAATATTACATGACCTAGTGTGCTCTGTCTAAAGTCCTCACTTATACCGTGAAGCCCGAGCCAACACAATCTGAATCATTTACAGCCAACTTACGTTAACCAGTGTAATCTCACCTTATCTTTCTCTGCGTCTCTCTCTTAGACACAAGAGGAGTAAAACCAAGTCTCGGACCAGGCGACTGCAGATCTCTCTGTCTGAGCGTTGGTCTCTGTGCCAGATAGATCTGTACGAACTTATGCTGTGGCTCCGCAGCTCCACGTTGGCCAGATGGATCTGTTACCTCTTCTACTGCCTGCCCTACACAAACTGAGAACCTTAAACCAGGCCATTACGCCCTCTGCACTGATCTCAACACACTGCCAATTGCTTTGTGGGTTGATCTTGGACTGTTTTTAATGAGAGTTAACTTAACAGACAGCCATAGTTATGAATGGTGACTGATCATGTGATTAATTAGTCATGTGATCAATATGCGTCTCAATGCATGTTTACTTTCTTTTAAAGTATCTAAATGATTTTCTTCACAGTACTGTAAGTAAGTTTGCATCATGCAGTATCTCAGACTTGTAAAATCGCTTGTGGATTCAGCATTTTGAGCTGCGATGCGCACATCACGCCATTTTACATTCCCTCATATTTCGGAGCATCTAAAACATTTTAATATAACAGTTACAGCATAACATAAAAATGATAACTAATTTATTTTGGCACTTTTATTTGATTTTTCTGAGTACAACTGTGGTTTATTTGTCATGCTGGATCAATAAATGGAAACATTTTTATTTCTCGCGTTTGTTTGTTGCTGGTTTCCTTTTTATTGAGTGCTTTGTGTTAAATTTCAGTCACATTAAATTAAATAATCTGTGAACCAAAAAACGTATTTTTCACATGGAACACAACAGATGAAAGTTCAAAAAATGTCAACGCTTCTCAGTTTGGTACAGATAAGCATATGATGACTAGGGGCTGTCAAGCTTTTAAAAAAAAAAAAAAGTATATAGAAAGTATATGTTTGCTATATTCTAGTCAGTGTTATTTTAGTATCAAATACTGAGTGAATGCTCTCGACACATATTATACGTCCATCAAATACTTTTTCTTCAAACTCGCTGAAATACCAGCATCAGCCCAATCTGAAGTACCGGTACTTACATAGAAATCTATACATCTGAGCCTGATAAAAATGCATTTTTTAAGAAAGACGTCAAATGGATTTAGCTGGTTTTGCATCTGAACTTCATATATATTCTGAAACCCTATTGTAATTGTTAGAATGGCCAAGGATCAGCAATCTCCACGTAAAACTGAGCAGGCAGACCAAACCGTAAGTAATAGAGACCTGAAACTTGTAGGGATGGTAGTACTCACACCATCTACAGTGTCACCAAGTCTCGCCCAAATCAGCCTGATGGGGGCGCTACAGCAATCAAAAGTATGAAATCACTCATAACCCTACCAAACTTACGGGTATTTAGCATTTTTTGAAAAATGTACTTTTGCGAACTAGTCCTAGGTTTTTTCACCTGATCGGATCGAATATTAATAATTATCAAAAAAAGCTGAACTTTCGACACTCCGTGGCAAAGGGACGCCAAAACACTCAACAGGGGGAGGGCCGCTTTTACTAAAACGGCTATAACTTTTGAATGGAAAAAAGATATCAACGCACATGTAAGAGCTGAATTTGAGGTCACATGAACAAGTTGTGGAGCTTGGCCACTATAAGAGGAAAAAAAAAAACATAAAATGGCCATAACTACGCACACGTTTGTCCTATCAACGTGAAAATTGCTACACACAGTCTTGGTCCAAAGTGCCACAAGTGGCTACGAGGACATCTGCGTATCTCAAAAGACATGGCTGCCATAGGCCGATGAACTTTGAGCACCCCAGTAGACAAGTTTATTAGAGGTCAATTGGAGTGAAACTCAGTGGGCCTGTTTGCCACACGGCCCTAAAGGTCTGTGATAAATTTTAAAGAAATCAGCCACTGGTGGAGGAAATCGCATTTTTCAAGGGCATAAACGAATGTATATTGTGCAGATTTTCACACATACGCACAATATTCATATCATACGATAGACGACGTCCTTGTTCCAAACAACTTTGCATCTGCTGTCAATGAAACCGTTTGTTAAACGATTGAGAAAAAAAAAAAAAACTACTTTTGTGAACTACTCCTAAAAAAACCATGCAGTACAATTCTCTGGCCTCTTTAGTCAATAATTATCAAAATATGCTGAAATTTGCCCTTTGGGAAGCTATAACAGGATCGTTTAGAAAAGGGGGCTGTCCAAAAATGCCTAAAAGCATATAAAGCCTAAAGGAAAACTCAAAACTTCACAAAACCAGCTGAGCACATGCAACAGGTGATTCTAAACAAATATGCAGAGTTTTAAGGAGATCGGACCACAGCTGGTGCTTTAACAGTCATAAATGTAAAAAAAAACATATGAAGAGTTTAGATGCAAAACCAGCTAAAAGCCATCTCAGTCAAAAATGAGATAGTGATACTGAGTGAATGCTCCTGACACATATTATATGTCCATCAAATACTTTTACTTCAAACTCGCTAAATTCCAGCCTCAGCCCAATCAGAAGTACCAGTACTTACATAGAAACCTATACAAAGTAGCCAGAAAAAAATGCTCATTTTAAAGAAATACATCAGATGGATTCTCATATGTTGGAACTCTTCTCATATGTTAAATGACCAGGATTTGCCAAAAATGCTTTTTTAATCGTTGATTTAGGTGGTTACAGGCTTGCCAAATAATATGTAATGTCTTTTTTCTATTTGTGCTTAAATGTCTTAAAATGCTTGCAGCTATATTTAATTTAGTTATAATGTAAATAAAAAAATTTGTTTTAATTTGAGTCATTTTTACTTTTAGTTAGTAATTTTGTTTCCCTAAGTTTACTTGACCATATTACATATAATTCCTAATGTAATCATGACAAACTATACATCGTTGGAAAGGTCTAAGACTCCTAAATAGATATTTTACCATATTTTTGTGTTACAAATTATGTAGAAAAAGTAATAGATTAATATATGTCAAGAGTGCAACTTAAAAAATCTACATCATAACATGAGTTCTGACCTTTGTCACAAAAGACTTTCTTTGTTTCCTTTTTCCCTTACACGCTTTAGATATCATAAGAAATTGTATATCAGTTCAAAAATCTCAAAATTCATCCTTTGAAAGGCATTTTAAAATCAGACATTGCATTACCACAGAAAGTGTACATCAAAATCATATTACAAAATGTTTTCATTCATGAATTATAAAAATTTAAGTCTGGATAGTGCATTTTTATGTCTGTGTTCAAAAATGGGAGTGACAGATAAAGGGTTAAATATCAGTATAGTTTTTAGTTATGTTTTAGTTTTTAGTTTTAGTTTATTTAGTTGTAGTTATTTTAATGCTTAAATTTAAAGTAAATGAAAATGAGAAATGCTGCCTTGCCAACTAACGAAGTATACAATTTTTCAGGTAATGTTTATTTTATTTCCGTTTTTTTTTTAAATCTGTGCTAAGAATGACATTGACACTGATCATGATGATCTGATCACAATGAATGAAATTTGAATATGTGCAAAAATAAATTAAATGCATAGTGGAGCTTGGGAAGTCTTCAGAATAAAACAAAAAAAAACAAGAAAATCTACAGAAAAAAAGTATGTTGGAAGAGTTTGAAATGACATGAGGGTAAAATGTTCATTTTTTGGATTAACTACTGCTTTAATTGATTTTTCTTTTTTTTCTTGAATAACTTTAGACCTACATTGGATTTGACAGGTATATAAGTGGTGTTCTCTAAATGCATTGCATTCAATAAAATCAAGAGCTAAATGCATAATTGTTGTAAGCTAGATATGTATCAGATGTAAAGAGTACATCACAGCCAGTCTTTTTTTTTATGTCCAGAAGGCAAGTTTTGGATCAGTTACCCCCTGTTCTTCCCTCCCAGGTTAGCTTTTTCAGGTAGGACCCCAGCTGAGGGGCCACAGGAGCACATCATCACAGAAAACCCCTCACTTCCCCCCAGCCTGAAGGCAACAGCCAGCAGTCAGGAAGTCCAAACCCCGCCACACTAATGCCCTCAGGCTAGAGAGCAGATTTTAGCTGCCGAGCACGGAATGATGGACGCAGTTATCTGCTCAACAAGTCTCTTCCACATCTCTCTCAGCTCAGCTCCACGGCTGAAACCAAATTGCTGAATTCCAGCCTCACCATCCACAATAATGTGTCATTTACTGTGTCCACAGTTAATCCCGTCAGGCACGAATTGCAGCTATGGCGTGGTTCCAGGAACCGTGCAAACTTGTAATTAATAATTTCAGTGGATGTGATGCACTCAAATTGCATAAGTGCACTATTACATTTTTCTGTCCTCTTGATATTAGCTCTTCACAATCTCTGTTGTGTTATCCTTTTATCTGACCTGTTGTTGTTCGTCACGTCAGGAAAATTGCCACGGTTAGCAACAGCTGAGCCAAAGGGTGAGGCCTGAAAAGATGAAGGTAACTCTTTAGAAAAAAAAAGTGCTTTCTGATGAAATGATGACATGAAAACCATTCCTGAGGGATGCTTCTGCTATCATATTCATATTTCTAACACAAAGCACTGCAGTGATGTGCTGTTGTCTCCTCTGCTTTGTCTTTGCTTCTCCTGATCAGAAATGGAAAATCTTTCTCCATCTCTCTCTGCTGAGTCAGAAAAGGACAATGGCTGCTTTTTCCTTATCACTTTCTTTCCATCTCTTAATTAGACTCGACCTCTGTAGGCGAACCCAGAGCCAACGTTAAGCCTGTGTCTGCCTAGAATAAAAAATCCATCCATCTTGATCAAAAAGCTGAGGCTGGAGCTGCCAAATGTAATCACCCTGGTAATAGGTCTGAAGCCTCCAGTGGGTACAAAAAGACGCCCGACGTTGCTGTAAGGTGACCGGAGAAGTACAAGTTCAGCTTCAGGTATGTTCTTTGGTTTATTTTCAGTACGGTTTGCAAACATAATTTAGTAATCACTTCAAGATAATAAAAGTTGACCACCAAGTGAACTTTATACTTATCCTCTATTGATTTCCCCTTCTAACTATACTCTTATTCTTTTATCATTATTTACCATACACTACCAGTCAAAAGTTCTTGAACGATTTTGAACTTCCAAAATGCAGTTTAAATGCGGCTTCAAACGATCCCAAATGTGGTTATAAACGATCCCAGCCAAGGAAGAAGGGTCTTATCTAGCTAAACGATCGGTTATTTTAATTAAAAAAATACAATTTAAATACTTTTTTAATCTCAAACGCTCGCCTTGCCTTTCTCTCCCTGAACTCTGTGTATTCTGCTTCAAGACAGTTAGGGCATGTCGAAAAACTCCAATCGTATTTTCTCCCTCAACTTCAAAAATCATTTCAAAATCATCCTACATCGCCACAGAAGTACCAACCCAGTCTTTGCAAAGTGAACATGCAAAGAAGATCAGACACCCTTAACGAAAAAGGTAAAACCATGATATAGGACGATTTTGAAGTTGAGGGAGAACATGAGATGGGAGTTTTTCGACATACCCTAACTGTCATGAACTGGAAGGCAGAGTAAGACAACACGAGCGTTTGGCATTAAAAAGCATATAAATTGTATTCTTTTTATTAAAATAACCGATCGTTACGCTAGATAAGACCCTTCTTTCTTGGCTGGGATCGTTCACAACTGCGTCTGGGATCGTTTGAAGCTGCATTTAAACTGCATTTTGGAAGTTCAAAATCGGGGCACCATATCAGTCCATTATATAGAGAAAAATGCTGAAATGTTTTCCTCAAAAAACATCATTTCTTTACGACTGAAGAAAAAAAGACATGAACATCTTGGATGACAAGGGGGTGAGTACATTATATGTCAATCTTTGTTTTGGAAGTGGACTTCTGCTTTAAAGAAGTCTCTTCTGCTCACCAAGCCTGCATTTATTTGATTCAAAGTACAGCAAAAACAGTAAAAATTTGAAATATTTTTACTATTTAAAATAACTGCTTTCTATTTGAATATATTTTCAAATGTAATTTATTCCTGTTAATTTTAAACCTGAATTTTTAGCATCATTACTCCATTCACATGATACTTCAGAATTCATTCTAATATAATGATTTGCTGCTCAAAGAAACAGAAAAAAAGAAATGTATTATTATAATGATGTTGAAAACAGCTGAGTATATATATTTTTTCTGGTTTCTTTAATGAATAGAAAGTTCAGAAGAACAGCTTTTATTTGAAATAGAATTTTTTTTCTGAAGGCTGGAGTACTGATGCTCAATATTTAGCTTTGATCACAGGAATAAATTACATTTTGCCTGGACTGTGAATCTTTGTTTTGGAAGTGGACTTTTCCTTTACATTTTAAAATATATTCAAATAGAAAACAGTTATTTTAATAGTAAAAATATTTCACAAAATTGCTGCTTTTCCTCTATTTTGGCTCAAGTAAATGCACAATTTTACCTAAGTGTATATATAAATACACTTATAAACTATACTATAACTATAAATTTCCTGTTAATATGAATATTAATGTTCAGTTCGAAATGTTGATGTTTTCTGAAGTGCAACCTAATATGCACCAAATTGGAATATGCATATACTCAAATTGCACAATTGCAGTAAATGGGTGCCGTCAGAATGAGTCCAAACAGCTGATAAAAACATCACAATAATCCACATGTAACGCAAATTCATCAATAAGATGTTTGAATTTAAAGTTTTTATGTTTTTAGCTAAAATACAAGCCCATAATCCATAATAACCCTGCAGTTAAAAAGTTCATCCCGTTGCCTCTTAACATAAACTATTTTGTCCTGTTTTCATTTGTAAATGCTGCTTTATCTGTGCATATTTCTCTCCTGATTCATACGAAATGACATTTTGACTTGAAAAAGCTATAATGGATAGAGGACTCATATTTTAAAAAGCTATAATGAATAGAGGACTCATATTTTAGCTGAAAGCAACAATTTGAAGTTCAAAAGATCTTGATATTTTACTTCACAGGATGTTAATTGATAGACTGGAGTTGTGTGGATTATTGTGATGCTTTTATCAGCTGTTTAGACTCTCATTCTGACGGCACCCATTCACTGCAGAGGAACCATTGGTGAGCAAATTTCTCCAAATCTGTTGTGATAAACAAACAAACTTATCTACATCTTGGATGGCCTGTGGGTGAGTACATTTTTTAGCAAATTGTCATTTTTGGGTGAATTATTCCTTTAAATACATTGTGTAGTATACATTTGTGACCCTGGACCACAAAACCAGTCTTAAGTAGCACGGGTGTATTTGTAGCAATAGTCAAAAATACATTGTATGGGTCAAAATGATTGATTTTTCTTTTATGCCAAAAATCTTTAGGATATTAAGTAAAGATCATGTTCCAAGAAAATATTTTATAAATTTCCTACCGTAAATATATGAAAACTTAATATGCATTGCTAAGAACTTAATTTGGACAACTTTAAATATTTCAATCAAAATTTAGATTTTTTTTTTTTTTCACCCTCAGATTCCAGATTTTCAAATAGTTGTATCTCAGCCAAATATTGTCCTATCCTAACAAACTGCATATCAATTTATTCAGCTTTCAGATGATATATAAATCTCAGTTTAACAAAAATGGACCCTAATGACTGGTTTTGTGGTCCAGGGTCACATTAATGAGAAAGCTTTCATGCATATTGTGTAACATTGTATTGCTTTTCTTTTCAAATCATCTTCATGCAAATTTAGAACTTTTTCAGTGAATATCAACATAAATCTTAATCATTTCCTCATGCAAAGCTATCATATAGCTTCAAAAAGCACTCAAACCCTATGAACTGTGATATTTGTGCTGTGGTTTATTGTCGTTGGTGCTAAAATCATTTACAGCAGCTTCATTGCCAAAAAAAAATCTTGTGCAGATCTGTATACCAATATAATATGCATATCAGTTTATAGCAATATGTTTCTTTAAAAAAGAATGTGTAGGTTTCGATGTATGCCATTTGTCCAGTTATTATATTATCAGTGGCTTTGTTGCTGGGGTTTAGTGAGGAGAAGAAATAAGGCATAGGAAGTAAATTAAATGTCACAATCAATTGTCCCACATAGTAGAATGTAATCTCTTTACTTCCCACAATGAATGAACTCTACTATACCTCATGTTGCTTTTATCTATCCAGTTATCCAGTTTTATGTAGTGTTGAAATAGCATTTGTATGTGTGTGTGTGTGTGTGTGTGTGTGTGTGAGTGTTTATAATGGTGACCTTATTTACAAATCTTTTATTATACAAATATTTTGCCCTTGACCCTATTCTCACATAAACCAATATATATATTGCAACTAAATGCTCAAATGTTTGTATCATTGCTTTTTCTGCTGTTAATTAAGTTTTGGATCAGGCCCAAGCAGAAGTTGGATATTCATATCTGTTCTCAAATGGTATTTGGCACTCTTTGCTTTCTTAATTCACATTTGCCATAAATAAGTTAAAGGAATAATTAAGCAGAGTTAAAGGAATAATTCACCCAGAAATTAGATTTGATGAAAAGTTACTCACCCTCAGGCCATCTAAACTGTAGGTAGATGAGTTTGTTTCTTCATTAGATCAGATTTGGAGAAATTTAGCATTACATTACTTGTTCATCAATGGATCCTCTGCAGTGAAAGGGTGCCGTCAGAATGAGAGTCCAAACAGCTAATAAAAACACATTAATCGACTTAACTGACTCAAATTTATCAATATGACATTCTAACTTTGATTTAATTTGGACTTTACTTCACAAGACATTAATGGATGGACTGGATTATTTGTGTACTGTAGTGTTTTTTTTTTATCAGCTGTTTGGACTCTCATTCTGACGGCACCCATTTACTACAGAGGATTCATTGTTGAGCAGACTTCTCCAAATCTGTTCTGATGAACAAACAAACTCATCTACATCTTGGATGGCCTGTGGGTGAGTACATTTCAGCAAATTTTCATTTTTGGGTGAACTATTCCTTTAAATCCATAGTGTTCATATACACTTTGTAACACTGTATTGTTTTCCTATTTAGAGCATCCTTATAATTTGGAAACAGACATTCTGCATTTCAGTGAGGTTGGTGTTTACATGTGAAAATCAGTCGAGTGAAAAGGGAAACCACAGTCGCCTGGCCATTTCCTGACGTTTTTAGGTTGGGTTGAGACATGGTGGTTTAAGCGTGGCTATAGATTTAAGAGCAACGGCAGCCATGAAAGACATTTTAATCTGCTAATGGAAAATCACATTACATTTTTTCCCTCCAATTTGGCTCTTCTGTTAGTGCAATATTATAGATTCTGGATTGCAGTGCAGGCTTGGATGGAGCCACTTTTCTTCTGGCTGTCCGCATGGTAAAACCCAGCATTTGAGATGGAGATTACCGTTCTCCCAAAGAATAATTTTCCTCTGGGATTATCTTCATTTGCTCTTATGCAGCCGCGACTTTTCTCATCGCAACCTATTATTCCATCAGGTGAGGTTGGTGTGTGTTACCCGAGGGGATCCAGAGTCCCTCTGAATGTTTCAGATGTCTGATATCTTTGTATGGGGTTCCCAAGGAAACTCTGGGAGAAAGATATTCATGTAATCCTGCCAGTCACAATGCTGCAGGTAAAGAAAACACTGCTTACCTCACTTATCCAAACTTTTTTTTCCCCCCAGCATCCAACCTGTCCCCATACGCTTTCATATTGTGTTGTTGTATATATATATAGAGAGAGAGAGAGAGAGAATTTTATTTAATTAATTTTTTTGTTTATATTTACTTTTTTAAATGAATCTATCTGTTCACAAACATATTAATTCATTATTATAATAGATATTATTTATATAGATATATTTTAAAATACATGTGAATAAATAAATCAAATTAAATAAAATGTACAGATAGATTTATAATAAATATTATTTATATATTAAATCCAACATAACAAAACAAATATGTATTTTAAATATATCAGTACAAATAAATATAAATACATTTACTTTTTCAAATAAATCTATACATTCACAAATATTCAAAACAAAACAATATAAAAATGTGTAAAACAAATGTGTGTGTATATATATTTTAAAATAAACATGAATAGATTAAATAATATTCATAGATTTAAAAAGTAAATATTTAAAAATAAATTAAATTTTATATATGTATTTATATATATTTATGTTATATATATATATATATATATATATATATATATATATATATATATATTTATTTTAAAATTACTTTTTTATTAAATTATATTTTAAATATATTGAATTCTAATAATTGTTTTTATAATAATTATATATATATACACAAATATATTACTTCACTATTTATATTCAATATTATTTATATATTAAATCTAATATAACAACACAAATATGTATTATATAATTTTAAAATAACTATTAAAAAATAAAACAAATAAAAGGAAATAAAATTTATAGATTTAAAAAGTAAATATTTATAAATGAATTAAATTAAATTTTGTGTGTGTGTGTGTGTGTATATATTTATATATATATGTGTGTGTGTGTGTGTGTGTGTGTGTAATAAAGGAAATAAAATAAAATTATTTTTTTCATTTAAAAAGTAAATTTTTGTAAATAAATAATTTTTTTTGTGTGTTTGTGTATCTATCTATCTATCTATCTATCTATATATATATATATATATATATACAGGGGTTGGACAATGAAACTGAAACACTCGCCAATATAGTATTGGAGGTTTCATGGCTATATTTGCGCTGTCTGGTGCCCAATCTTCACTTATTGTACATTACACCAGTTAGAGCAGAGTGTAAAGTTTCATTATGTGCACCCAATGGTTCAAACATTGTACCTTGAAGGTAGTGCTCTGTATCAGGATAATAATGCACCAATACAAACAGCAAGACTGGTGACAGACTGGTTTAATGAACATGAAAATTAAGTTGAACATCTCCCATGGCCTGCATAGTCACCAGATCTGAATATTATTGAGCCACTTTGGGGTGTTTTGGAGGAGCGAGTCAGGAAACGTTTTCCCACATCAGCATCACATAGTGACCTGGCCACTGTTCTGCAAGAGGAAAATGGCTCAAAATCCCTCTGGCTGCTTTGCAGGACTTGTATTTGTCACTCCCACGATGAAATCATGTTGTATTAGCTGCAAAAGGAGGCCCAATATCATACTAATTGTGATCTAAAACCAGGTGTTTCAGTTTCATTGTCCAACCCCTGTATATATGTAGGAATGTATGTGTGTGTTTTAAATTAATTTTATTTATATATATTCACTTTTTCAAAGAAGTCAATATATTGAAGTATTGTCTGTGAGTTGCTCTTGAGATTTGTTCAGCGATAACAAAAGTGCAGTTAGTTTTGAGGCAAGTCAGACCACTCTTATATATGTGTGTGTGTGTGTTAGAGAATAATTACTTTTATTTAATTATTTATTATTTCTAATAAATATTACTTACTGTATTACAGCAAATCAAATATTGAAACCCACCCTGTATATATTATTAATTTATTGGGGTTTGGACCTACAACCTATGTTTGTTTTGTTTTTTTGAAACTTTCATTTAGCATTATTTGATCATATTAATGTGATAAGAAGAGCTACAGTTACAACAGCTCAGGCATTCAGGCTCACCAGTGTCTGGAGATATAGTTCATGCAAGACAGAAAATACTGTAGATGAAGAGAAGGGATAAAAAAAGACCAAAGAGAGCAGAAAAAGTGTGCATGACCAAAGAACAATAAATCCAGTGGGCATGTATGCTGCTCCTCTGCGTTCTCAGGCTGCAGTGGGAAATGAGTTCATTTAATACTGTGAAATTCCATTAGAAGAGAACATGACGATTTTGTACAGCAGGCGCGCTGGTTGCTGGCCCTCTTAGACACTCATAATTCCCCCATAAGACCAACTCTGATGAAACGGCCAAAACATATTTATTCAGAGATTTAATCTCTGTAATCACAAAAATGGCTTTACTGTTGCTTTGGAAACAGACCAGAAGTGAATGACCTTATTGCGCGTGTATGTGTTCACCTCCTGTTTAAATGTGTAAAGTTCAAACCAATTTTCGAGCATTTGGTAGCGAAACAAATATTAGGGCAGTGAAAACAGTATTAACGGTTCAGCACCTTTCTGACACCGTTAAATATTATATTGTGCGAGTTCAAAAATTCATGCTGTTTTTGATTTTTATCCATTTTCTGCTTTTCGTTCAGACTGCTGCTGCAGACCGCCTTGGCTACAAACTGTATTTATGTAATGAACAAAATACAGTCCAGAGAATACAGCGAGCAGCATGACACGGCAATCGTTAGCAGGTGCTGTTCTCGTCAGGCCTCTTCTCGTCCCTGCATTGATCATTTGGTGTAATTAAAGAAGAGCTTGCTTATGCAAAGCCCTGTAAATGAAGCACACAATCATTAATTAGGCTTAGATGAAACACATTGTCTGTGAGTTGCTCTTGAGATTTGTCTAGTGATAACAAAAGTGCAGTTAGTCTTGAGGCAAGTCAGACCACTCTTAGTAAACTGCCACTCTGCCTCGCATGGATCAATACTAATCTTACTGATTCAGGCTAAGCTCAGACCGTTTCAATAAACAGGCAGCGAAGAATTGTACCCTGCTTCAAAAACATGCCAATGTTGTCTTATGTAAGAGAATTTGTGCTCTCTTGAGGGAAAAGCACTTTTCCACTGGTTTAGCCATTGGAAATAGCATTTGAATTAACCTCCAGATGTACACGGTTTTTAGGTGAAAGCTTAGAGATGATGTAGAAAATGTAGCATTTAACACTGTATACAAGTGTTAAATACTGTTTTTGATAGCGCTGTCGAAAACATTTCTGACAGATAATATCATGATGATTTTTTTTTGCATTTGCCTTACTGAATGTGGTATCCTGTCAGCATCCTGTGGGCTTTATTGATTACTGTCAGTTTAAGTGCTGCAATCATGGCAGTGTTGCCAGATATTGCTATAAAAAAAAATAAATAAATAAGTCAAAATTAGTTCAAATATTTTGTAAATAAGATAAGATATAGATATCACTAACCCTGTCAAATTAAGTAAAACAGAAAAGTCCAAAGACGCTTATAATAGCTTGATCTGGCAACACGGCTACGCCCACATTCGCTCACAACTTTTTCAAGCCTCATTCACTCCGCCGGCATCTCGCAGCGATCATTTTCACACCACGGATCCTAAACATTTTTGCAAAGTGTCTAAACTTAAATATGCATAATGCAGGCACTCATATGAGGAGTTTTACACAGTGTCTACACCGAACGCAAGTGGCAAGGCACGAAGCAACAAAATACGTCTACTATAGAACCCATTATGATCAGTGATGCTGTCAACACCGCCTGCGATGCGACACGTCAAATCCCCGGCAGTGTTTCCAGATATTTCTGTAAAAAATAAAATAAAATAAAATAAAAAATAAATCAAAATTAGCTTACATCTTTTGTTAATAAGATAAGTAAAGATATCACTAACCCTAGACTGCAACTTCCCTCTTTATTAACCTTCTAAAATGTCAAATTAAGTGGAAAAGATACGTCCACAAATGCTTATCATAGCTTGATCTGGCAACACGGCAATGCCCACATTCACTCACAACTTTCTCAAGCCTCATTCACTCCGCCGGCATCTCGCAGCGATCATTTTCACATCACGGATCCTAACTTTTTTTGCAAATTGTCTAATAAAGCAATAAGCCCCAAGAAGCCGTGGTTTACAGTGAATTTATAACAGCTAAAGGGTGTTGTTAAAAACCCTAAAACCCCCTTAGCTGTTATAAATTCACTGTAAACCATGGCTTCACAGGGCTTATTGCTTTTATAAAAGGGTTATTCCATATACGTAGTAAGGTTATATAAAATAAAGGAGAGCAAATAAAGTGTAATGATATTAATAAAAACATTATTCTTCCACCAAACAATGTAGTTCCTCAGAAATGGTTGTGGTTGCACTAAAGTGGTTGCCGAGCAGTGCAGAAATGTAAACAAAGGTGTATGTTTGTAAAGTAATTTACAACAGCTTTGAACATGGCTCAACCAGTTAGAATCAAAGAACATGTCTACACCGAACGTGACAGTTGTCGTGTCGTGTTGTGTTGTGCTGCACTGCGACAGCCAAAGTCTGTGTATGCTGGACACGACAAAGTGACAGTTGCAAAAAATATGAACTTTGTGTCAGTACATCATAAATAGAACAAGGCATCAGTAGGCACGTTTCCGTTACAGTTTTGTGATATAATTTTAAATGTCGATTAAAAAAGTATTGCGAAATGACGGCGTTTCTATTAACCAATGTTATGCGACTAAAACTTAATTTTTTCCTCTCACAATAAGTCATGGCAATGGATTTTGATGGGATTTTGAGATATTTTGTCTATATTTAATCAAAGGAGACATATGCGTATATCTTTACAGAAGCAGCGCGGAGAACCGCTTTAGAAACCTGCGTGCCACAGCTGGTATAAACACAAGCATTGACCTAGTTTTGGGCTAGTTTTAAGTGGCAATTGGGCGGGCAGGTTTTGTTGTGAAAACCTGGCAACCCTGTGTGGCAGCGATCAGCTCCGGTGGCCATGTCAGAGCTGTAATGAACTGCAGATGTGTGCACTGTGCAGTGTAAATTGTCTAAGCATTAATGGCAGGGAAAGCCCCTTATAATTGAGAGCAGCCACATATGAAGTGTTTCTTGGAGGTTAGTATGTTGAAAAATGATCATATTACTATTTACATACACCATGTGACCTGTAAATGCGAAAAAGATGTTTCCATTGCAGTTTTGCGAAATATTCCTTTTTCAAATTGCCCAAAGAGCCACCTCATGTGAGCGTCAAAACGTTTTTGCGAACTTGACGCGTTTCCATTAAGCATATTTTCAGTTTGCAATTTCAATTTGCGCAATTTGAAGGGTAATGGAAATGCAGCTACTGTAGACAGCATCATTAGCTGCATTTTTATGAACCTTCAAATTGCACAAACTGAAATTGCAAATTGAAAATACACCTAATATAAACACATCAATTTCACAAAAACTCCCATATATCGGAAAAATGTTTTTTTTTACACTCACATGAGGTGGTTTTTCAGCCAATTTGAAAAAGAAATATTTCACAAAACTGCAATGGAAATGGCTTTTTTGCATTTACAGGTCAACTTGCGCGCATAACAGTCACATCATCATTTTTTAATGTTCTATAACCCCAAAAAACACCTCATATGTGGTCGCTTATACAAGCATTGACTACACAATGTTTAAATAAAGGGCTTTCCTTGCCATTAAAGCTTGGATAAAACCTTATTTACACTGCACAAGTCTGTGGCGCATTACGGCTCAGACATGGCCACCGAAGCTGACCACAGCCACTTTAGTCAGTGCTTGTGTCAGGGTTCCCACACCTTGGTTAACTTCAAATTCAAGGACCTTTAAGGACTTTCCAGGTCCAATACCCTCAATTTCAAGGACTTAATGTGGGGACACATTTCAAGTGAGAGCAAGGTTACATCGTGTTATTTTGTAGGACACATTGTTACAGTTTCCATGTGTCAAACACAACTATACAACTTTTTTCTTTTTTTTTTTTTTTGGCCATATGACAGGGATCTGATATTCTATTTGTCACATTTCTGTTTTGCATAAAACTGAAGAATATTCAGCTCTGCACCTGGGCAAGTGATGGTCCTTTGGATCTCTGGCAAGCCATTCTTTGTAATCTTAATTATTCTAATTAAAAAGCCCCCAAAGTAGTGCAATGACCATATCCCATATCAAAACTCAAAATATTTAATTTCCATGCCTAAAATGTATATTTTACAGTCACCTTTGTGCAGATTGATCATAAACACACTTCCTAACAGTGGCCATCTCAAAACTTAACATGTTGCAGGTAGAATGCAAAATGTTTCAATACAAGCATTTCAGTCAAATGTAATTTATCCAATATTTTAATATGTTATCCACGGGAGAAAATCAAGCCTTCACAACAGTTTAAAATAAGGCCAATTCCGTGCAAAAAAATGCAAATTTGGCAACCCTGCATCCAACACAAGCTGCAGGAATCAGATTTAACTGATCATGGGTCAAGACAAGAGTAAGGAGAGAGGACTGACAAATCATGCTGGAGGATTTGCTGCTCAGCAGATAATGTGCTCATTTCTGATCTTGTAAGACGTGGTCCCTTAATACAGAGTGCGTGTAATCACGAAATTGAAAGTGAAAGTGAATGTACTGCATAGGGCCTTAATACAAAAACGCACACAATGAATGGTAACTGTAGAAAGCAGAAGCTGAATCCTGGACATTTTGGGCGATTTATAAATCCTGGCCGGATGCATTTTTTAAGTCCAAAAAGAGGACATGTCTGGGGAAAAGAGGACGTACGGTCACCCTAACTACAGAAAAATCAATCAAGCTAGTATGCATAGGGCACGGCGTGTTGGCAAAATAACATGTTAGCGGACCGGAGGGAATAAGATGGAATTTTTTCCAGAAAACTTCTTGCACAAAATAAATTCAAGCACTTTCAAAGACCTGTATCTTATGTATGTTTATTTTCAAAAACTTTCCAGGGCCTTGAAATAGTTTTTTCAGATTCACAAACTTTCAAGGATTTCAAGGACCTGTGGGAATCCTGTTGTGTTTATAGCAGGCGTGCCGCGGCACGTTTCAGAAGCGTCCCGGAGGTGGCTCTCCGCTCTGCTTCTAAAAAGTGAGACACCTACATTTCCTACAATTAAAATTAATGGCTAGTGCAGTGGCTGCGATATATGTAAACCTACCAACATCCATTGCCATGAATTATTGTGAGAGGATAAGTCGCATAACATTGGTTAATGGAAATGCTGTCATCTCGCAACAGTTTTTAAATCGACATTTATATAATATAGCAAAGGTTTTGCGCAAATCTGTAATGGAAACATATTGATGAGTTCTATTGTCGTTTGTCGTGTAGCGGCACTTGCATCCAGTATAGACACTGTGTTAAACAGCAAATTAGTCATTCAGAGAACAAATTTTTGATTTTGAACATGAAAAATATACCGAAGTCTGGACTTCAGTGACCTTATAGCTGGCTACGGCCATGACTCAAGCCTTGTAAGTCTTCTAGTAAAAAGCTTTAACAAGTTTTAAGTGTTCTTTTTACAGCATCCACTCCTTTTAAATGTCAATAGTATGACTAAGTGCTAAACTTGTGACTTTTTCCCTCACAATACTGAGTTTATATCTCACAAATCCCTTTTTTTATTGCAATCCTGAGAAAAAAAAAAATTAAATTGTGACACATAAACCTGCGGAGTGTTGATCAGTTTTGCTCTGGGACTTATGTCATGCTCAGCACATTTAGAAACTGTTTCTTTCTTTGGGTGTGTTGTCATTACAGCTGTTTTAATGCATGGAAATGTGTTAATCCATAGGGAAGAGTGTAGTTTTCAGAGTCACACCAATATCTCGATGGTACAGTTGGAGCCGGACCATGATTCACACCTTTCTAAAAGCTCTCACTTCACACCTTGATGCTGGCAGAATGCCTGCTCCGGCCTGCATTTAGTATATGTTTGCAAATCAGTCTCTTGGGAGTTCTTTCTATTGTAAAACACAGAGTGTGTGGCTCTCTTACTGAATGAAGAAACAACACTGAATATGATTCGCTGAGGCCAGTAGGAGATGACAAAAGTGTTTCTGGACAGAAAGAAAGATAGAAAATGAAATGTGACCCTGGACCGCAATACCAGTCATAAGTACGGGTATATTTGTTGCAATAGCTAACAATACATTGTATGGGTCAAAATTCTAGATTTTTCTTTTATGCCAAAAATCATTAGGATATTAAGTAAAGATCATGTTCCATGAAGATATTTTGTAAATTTCCTACTGTAAATATATCGAAACTTCATTTTTGATTAGTAATATCCATTGCTAAGAACTTCATTTGGACAACTTTAAAGGTGATTTTCTCAATATTTTGGATTTTTTGCACCCTCAGATTCCAGATTTTCAAATAGTTATATATTGGCCAAATATTGTCCTGTCCTCACAAATCATTCATCAATGGAAAGCCTATTTATTCAGCATTTAGATTATGTATAATTTCAAAAAAATTACCTTTATGACTGGTTTTGTGGTCCTGGGTGACAAATAAAACACACCTGGGAGTATTTAAAAAGTTTATAAGTTTACATATTTTAGATAAACAAATGCTTTTGAGGATTCAAAAGGCTGTTTTATTTAGGTTTTTATTTTTATTTTTCTATACACATTTGATTGTTTACTCAACGGACTGTTTTAAAAGTATTTATCTGAGCGCTTTTAAGGATAAATGCTATATACTGTTTTTAAGTACTCAAATCCAGTATTATTGTGAAACATTATTACAATTTAAAATAACTTTTCTATTTTAATATATTTTAAAATGTAATTTAATCCAGCGATGAAAAAGCTGAATTTTCAGCATCATTACGCCTGTCTTCAGTGTCACATGATCCTTCAGAAATCACTCTAATATGCTGATTTGGTCCTTAAGAAACATTTCTTGTTATTATCAATATTGAAAACAGTTGTGCTGCTTAAATCAGGATTTTTCAGGATATTTTAATGAATTAGAAATCACTTTTGATTAATTTAATGCACTGTTGCTGAATAAAAGTATATTAAAGAATGGCTTTGTTTTAAAGAATTGTTTATCTATACACATTTGACTGTTTGAATAGTGTTTGTTTGTTTACCTGTTTGTCTGTATTGAGTATTCAAATAACTGTTTTTAGAATTATTGGAATGTTTGCAATTTTCAAATGAAAGTATTTTTAAAAAAAATAAACATCTGTCTGTTTACTTTTAGTGTTCTGAAAATTCAAAGGCTGCTTTAAACACTCAAATGAACACTGATAAACAACTATTTTGAGTCCTATAAATACTTAAAATACTCATGTGTATAGCCTTCTTTGGTATTAAACATTGTTTTCCATCATTTCTTTCAAAGTACAGAGTGAATGATCCATTGTGCAGTGATCCTTTATAAAGAAGGCAGTAGGGAGAGTATGCACAATCAATATATATATATATATATATATGTAGACAAAACCGAGCAACGATGAGCGATGGAGGAAGACGAGAGGAAAATGATCCCTCATTGATCTCTGTCTTACTATGCTTTATTGCTTCAGAGCGTCAAGTGAGATGGCAAAGACAATGAACGCAGTATTATTTATTTTGAAACTCCGAGAAGTGCCGTGTGTCTGTGCCTCTCCCCAGCAGTTGGACATTGATTAACTCACATCCCTATTTTTACCAGAAGCCCATTATGAGTTTGATTCAGTCACGCATCGAACCTGACATTTCATTTAACTCGTCCCACAGTCCCATCATGCATTGCTTAAATAATGTTTCTTTTATTAGTGTTGCAATACATTTGCTTGTCTGTTTTGTTTTCACTCGCAGCCTATTTGCTAGTGAATGGGAGTTTCTGGAGGTACTGACCCAGAGAGGATCAGGGGTAGAATTACAGACGTTGGTCAGGTCAGATGTAGTTTTCATCAAGTTACAAACTGCTCTTCAGCTCACAAGACCTTTAGTATCCTGCTTAAACAGAGCTGTCGGTTTCACTGTTCATTTAGTTCTTACTAGTTGTGTACCAGAAATTAACTTTTCCTTTAAGAGGCATTTTTTACTTTTGTAAAAAGGGCAGTTTTTATAATAGCCTTATTATTATAAAAAACATATGTTATCTTTAATGTCAAATACTTACATTTACCCAATTACTTTAATCAGTATTTAAACTGTTGTCAATAACAATTGACTGTTTAAAACTGTCTTATTTATACATGTAAAAAACAGGAGCTCATAGGGCTGCAATATTATGACCAAAATCAGTATTGTAAATTATTGTTCTTTATATTGTAATAATGATTATTAATATGAATACAGAAAACAATATAAAACATTTTGTTAAGGGCATGTTACATTCTGGCTTCACAGACAAACATGTCGGTCCATGGCGTTAGTCAAGTCTAGCACAAGTTATGCAAAAACTGTTATAATCACTAAATGTACGAAATGAATCTTTTATTTACATTGTATCTGTACTGTGTTGTTTATCATGAGGGAATTCACAAGCGTGCGCACTCATCAACAGCTTTGGCGTTTTCAGCACTGACTAATCTATGTGCATCTGATTGGCCAATGCATTACTAAGTTCAACAGAAACTTGTTTGATTGGTTATAAGGCTCAACGCTGCACAACACAGCATGTATAAGCAATCTGATGCAGCGTGAGCGAATCTAAACACAGCAAATTGACACTTTTCATTTATTTTCACATTTCATTTTAATCGCAACAGCTGTAATATGTTGTTTAATTGTGCAGGTGCATTTTTGCCATTTTGTGTTGAATTTATGGGGCATTTTCTTTCATTTTGGTGGTATTTTTTGCCACAAGCCCTCATTAATTTCTGACCCTGTTGTATACAAACTTTAGACATATACTGTATATGTGATTATAGAGCCACTACTAGGGTATATCGCTTTGCTTTCTTGGAGGTGTGAATTTATGTTTTATAAAACAGTAATACATTTAAAATATAATAAGTTCATACAGTGATGTTTTTTTTTCATAAGTAGTTCAATCATAATTTTATGAAGCTACGAGAATACTTTATTTTTCCCTATCACACTTTAGATATCATTTATATCATTTATAACATGATATCACAAATTATATATCAGTTGAAAACTTAAAATCTGAAAATTCATCCTTTGAAAACCATTTTAAATTCAGACATTGCATTACCATTGAAAATGTACATTAAAATCATATTACAAAATGTTTTCGTTAATGAATTATAAAAATGTAAGTCTGAATAGTGCATTTTCACATCTATGTTCAAAAATAGGAATGACAGTTAAAGGGTTAAAAAAAAAAAACTGGATATCTTGAACGCTCAGAGAACATTCCAAAATAATAGTTTTCTACAACCTGATCTCATGACCAAAACCTATCTGTGGGAGATGCGACATACATGCCAATAAGTACATATCACTGCAGTTTTCAACAGAAATGTCTACTGAGTGGCACTAAAAGAGTGTTTGTTTGTTTTTTTTTTTTTTTCCCTGAAACAGATGAACATACATATGCTATGTTTTATGTGACATTGGTTTGTACGTGTCACCACAGTTCTGACTTCTGACTCTGAGTGGAGCTATTCGCTTGTTAAGTCTGACGTCAAGCGTTCGTTGGTGCGTTTGTTGGACGCATTACGTCATCACTTAACAAGCCCATAACTCTAATGCTCCATGACGTTTTAAAATAACGTACATCTGCACTACACCTAAACCTACCCAGTAGTATGTGACATAAAAATGCAACTGCAAGCATGCAGTTTTAGCTTGTTTTTCGATCTCTCATTTTCAGCTCTTTCATCGTAAGACATGTTTTTCACAGGATTCGTACCCAAGGATTTTGCATCCTAAGTCCAATTCCATGCCGGCTGAGCTACAGAGCAAGATTGCTACGTCTGGTGTTGTGTCCATTTTCGACCCCCTGCCAAATTATTACCCCCTTTTGTTGAAATCGCTACATGATTGCCTAATCCTAACCCCTCCTCCACACCTATCCCTAAACCTACCAATAGTAGAGGAGTAATCTGGCGAGGGTCAAGACCAAAAAGCGTAACATATGGAGCTGTAATCACAACTGTAAACACAGCTATTTTACCACTTCTAGTGTTCATTTCTGTTGGAAACTGCATGTACTTACTGGTACATATTTCGCGTCTTGCGATCAGTTTTCATCATGAGATCAGGCAGCATTTCTAACTAAATGGTAACCTTTGCAAACATTTCTGTTAGCTGAGAGCCTGCTTCTCATTTGCCCTAGCAGTTTAGAAAAATATGCTGTGGAAACTAATTATAATCATAATATTATATTTGTATCCTAATAATTTGGCTTTAATTGCATTATAGTGCAATTATGCCACTTCAATTGCACTAAAGAAAAAATGTCACCCTTGCTATGACTCAAAGTAACATGAACCTACAAAAAAATAAAATAAAATAAAAAAATCAGCACATGTAAGCTAATCAGCACTAACCCTGCTGATTGAATAGGTTTCTATTTAAAAGCAGGTGACTCATCATTGACGTAAAAGTGAGTATAGAAAAGTACATATCATTTTGAAATTCTAGAACTTTCCAGTGACGTTACAGTATATCAGCTTTCATTCATGTGAAGCTTTCTTGCCCATAATGTCATTTCACCTAACAATGTGATTCCTAATTTGTTATTTGTGTTGCTGCATAGTGCTTCATTCGTTTTGCAGCATGTCTCACTTTCTATCTCTGGCACAGACAACAGCTGCCATCAGGTATTCTTGTTGCATAACGTTGCCATGTATTATTGATGTGGATATTCCTGCCCTTAAACACACAGGCCAAGATAGAGTGACACATTATACCTCTACTATATCCCTGTGTATAGCTGCACTTTTGTTGCTGAAAGACCAATAAGGACTGTTAAATCAATACGGGACTATATTTAATATTACACGTGCCAATCTGAATTTATAATATCAGATTGTGAATTCATTATTAAAGGACAAACTAGATTCAATATGACTTATTTGAGCCTATAATTAATCTTATTGATATGTATATTGGGATTTAAACAAGCAATAGCTTGCTTTCTTTGCAGTAAAAGTCTTTGTTGGCGGACTGACAGGTGGAGATGTGTATATGTGTATGTGTGCATGACCTCCTCTGCTGTCATCAGTTTACATGCGAGATAAGGAGTCTCTAGGGAAAGCTAGCCTGTTTTGACAGCTACAATACCACACAGACCACTAACCCCAATGGGAGCCAGGCTTTGACTGTTCTGGGTTGCCATTAAACTTACAAATCAAGTGTAAACTAATACTTCTGAATAGATTTTGTAGTGTGAGTGGTCACTTAAGCATATAGTTTCTTTGCTCACAGTCGTATGCAATGTTTGACTCTATAGATTTGTAAATGAAAGAAAACTGAGGAAAACCCCCACAACCATCACCAACTCTCCTGTTCAAATAACATTTACAAATGAACAATAGCATCCTTTGTTGGTTCTGCAGCTGCTGAACTTGAGTCAATAGAAAGTGCTATTTACTCAACCTCTGTATGTCATTTCCTGCTGTTAATGTGCTTCCATTATCTCGCGTTGCTAAAATTTTCATAAGCCAGAAGCACATTTTTTTAAGAATGCTTTCTCGTATTGTCATAAACCCTGATTTTGAAGATTTTCCATTTACTCCGAGCAATTAATACCACAGTGCTGTTTTGAATGCATTCCCTCCATGTATTTTTGTATCGTGGAGTATTTTTGTGCTAAACACTTGTGTGATTATAACATGATTGTGCACTTAGCTGGTGGTGGGGTCGAGGCACTCACCATTCTAAGTCAACATCGTGACGCAGTGGACGGGAAAACGTCCCGACCTGCTTTTGTGTGGGCTGCTCTCTCTGCCGATCCACTCAGCATCATTTATTTTGTAACGGAGGTCGTGCGTATGGGATGTGCTTTTAAAGCTCTTACGATGGAGTTAAGTTTACCAGGCCAAATGTCATGGTAACATCATGTTCAATGGCGCATTGTGTGCTGCTCTCAAACTTCATGGGATAAAAGATGGCAGGAAATCATGCAAGTTAGTCGGTATCTTGTCACCAAAATGGTGTGTTAGTATATATCGATAAAATTACAGACAAAAGTCCTGTACAAAACAGATTAAATCAATGGCAATTATTTAAAAAAAAAGGTACTTCGATTATAAAATTGTGCTCTTGCTCTTTCTGTGCAGGAACGGGATCTATATAAAATGCAGTGGATTGTGAAGTAGATAGACTATTCAAAAAATCTTTTAACTAGAACAGCATATTCAGATTTTGCAATAATAGGTTCATCTGAAGCAGAAATGGCAATGTAAGTGCAGGAAGTGATGTATTTCTTAAGTTCTTTTTGGCTTGAAAATAAATAGTCATGTTGAGAAATAAGGCAAAATCTTTGTTTATTTATTTTTTTTATTTTTGCTTGTTTTCTGGTAAAAACCATTGGTTAAAATATGATATATTTTACTTGAAAAGAGAAATGACATAAGAGACTAAAAAGTATTTTCAGTGAATTTTAATAATTTTTTATTCAAATTCAATAAAAAATGGAATAAATGTACAAAAAAAAAAAATACACGTTTACTTTTCTTTCCCCATTGGCAATATGTTTTTATACTTAAACTTAAAAGTTTGTTAGACTCTTCAAAAACAAGACTTATCTTGTTGGAAAAACATATTAAATCAATAACTCTGTCAGTGCGAGAATGGAATTAGTTTAGAAGAATTAGACTATAAAATCTATAAAATCTATCTATATATATATATATATATATATAAATCTTTATATATGTAAATTTTGCATGAAGATGAAAATCTTTGTCTATTTTTATTTTATTATTTTATTTTTTATTTTATTTTTGCTTGTTCTGGTAAGAAATAAAGTTAAAACATGATACATTTTACTTCAAATAAAAAAAATGTAAAAAGAAGTTTCATATTTTTAAAAAATATCTTTCCACCAGAATGGCATATTCAAATTTTGCAAGAAGATGAAGTGTAAGTGCAGAAAGTGATGTATTTGTTAAATTAGTTTAGGTAGTCTACTTTATTTTAGTATATTTTATTTTAGCTTGTTTTCTGGTTAAAAAAAAAAAAAAAAAAAAAACATTGTTAAAACATGATATATTTTACTTAAAACGAAAAATGACACCAAGAAGTTTCATATTCATAAAATATAAAAATGGTCTATTTTATTTTATTTTAGCTTGTTTTCTCAAAAAACAAAAAAAAACAAAAACAAAAACAAACAAACAAACAAAAAAAACATTGTTATAACATGATATATTTTACTTGGTTTCATATGAGAGTTTCATATTCAAAAAATATAAAAATAAATCTTTTAACCAAAATGGCATATTGAAATTTTGCAAGATGAAGAACTAGGTGCACCTGAAAAGTGCAGAAAGTGATGTATTTCTTAACTTCTTAAGTTCTTCTTGGCTAAAAAAAAACGTTTTATTTTGCTTGTTTTCTAGTAAAAACCATTGTTAAAATATGCTATATTTTACTTGAAAAGAAAAATGACACAAGAGACTTGTAAGTATTTTGAGAGAAATCTAACAAAATGTAGTAAAATAGTGAAGCAAGACAAAAATTAAATAAATGTAAAAAAATAAAATAATAAATAAATTTAGTCAAAAAAAAAAAATACAGTGAAAAAAGTTCTTCTTGGCTGGAAGATAAATGGTCATGTTGAGAAATAAGGCAATTTTATTTTATTTTATTTTATTTTTGCTTATTTTCTTGTAAAAACCTTTGTTAACACATGATATGTGATTTCATATATAAGATATATAAGATTTCACTTGAAAAATGACAGAAGAGTATTTTCAGAGAAATCAAACTAAATTTAGTGAAGTAGTGAGGCAAGACAAAAAAATAAATAAATAAATAAAATACACATTTATTTTTCTTTCCTCAATATGTTTTCACATTTTATGAAAATTTGGCTAGATTATTCAAAAACCAGACTTATCTTGTTGGAAAAAAGAAAAAAAAAAAAAAACAGATTAAATCAATGGCTCTGTCCATGCAAGAGTGGAATTAGTTTACAACAGCTAGCCTGGCTATTAAAAATAAAAAAATAAATCTTTTAACCAGAATGGAATATTCAAATTTTGCAAGAAGATGAAGCACTAGGTTCATCTGAAGCATAAATGGCAATGTAAGTGCAGGCAGTGATGTATTTCCTGTGCCGTTCCTCTACCCTTGCGGCTCTACACTTCTATTTAAAGTGAGCAGAATCGGCTTGACATAGATAAGTTCTTCTTGGCTGGAAAATAAATGGTCATGTTGAGGAATGAACCAATGAAGACTTTTAAAGATGGCAGTGTAATCACAGTAATTAGAGTCGAGGTGGGAGGATGGAGCACTCAGGAGCCAAGATAAAAGATCCACCGCTGCAGTAGAACAACGTGAACAACGGTGTGCATTATGCTCGCTTATTGTTTACATTTTTGCAATGAAAGAACAATTGGAAACCATCTCATCCATTTCCCAGAAACGCATCTTGACTGAAGGTTAAAACTCCAACTCGACTTGGAGGAGAGAGTGAGATGGAGAAGGAGTTTTCAGAGACTGGCAGGCAGGAGGAGGATAGGGAGGAGGAAGTCGATGAAGTCAGATAACAGATTCAGAGAGACAGAAGTAGCTAGAGTGAGATAATCTCTATAGAATCAGCTCTGGGAAATTTAATGGAAGTTGGACCGATCTAGGGACAGGACGTGTCTAGTGTAATGCACTTATGATGTCAGGGCGAGTAATGAGCCACCCGACATCAAGGAAATGAGGCTTTGATAATGTCTGCGTTCCCAGAACTCGGGCAATGCCTATACTTCTTTGGAAAGAAAAGAGGCATGGGAAAGAAATGAGAGAGAGAACTTCCCGCAATACATGCGGCTCAATCTATGTGAAAGAATGCTTGCAGAGGACAAATACTTTCGGCACTGCAGAGAGAGAAAGAAAGAGCGAAAAGAGTGAGGTTTTGTTTTGTTTTGTTTTTTTGTGATTTTGCTTTTTATTGTGGTGTTGTTTTTGTTTTTTGATATTTTGTTTTGATGTTTATTTTGGTTGTGTTGTTTGTTTTGTTTAGGTTTTTGTTGTTTTGTTTTGTTAGTTTGCTTGTTTTTTCTTGTTTTCCAATAAAACATTATTTTATTTCATTTTATTTTATTTTATTTTAGCTGGTTTTCTGGTAAAAACAATTGTTGATGATTACTTGAAAAATAATAAAATAAATAATAAAATAAAATAAATATGTTTTTAAACAAAACAAAACAATGAAACAAAAACCTAAACAAAACAAAAACACAACCAACAAAAACACGAAAGAAAACATTAAAATAAATAAATAAATAAATAAAAATGCTGTTTGTTTTGTTTAGGTTTTTATTGCGTTTTTTTAGTTTTATTTTATTTTATTATAATTTATTTTATTTTATTATTTTTGCTTGTTTTCTGGTAAAAAACATTGTTGGTGATTACTTGAAAATAAATAAATAATAAAATAAAATAAATATGGTTTTAAACAAAACAAAAAAACAACAAAACAAAAACCTAAACAAAGAAACATAGCCAAAAAAAAAAAAAAATAATAATAAAAAAAAAAAACACTAAAGAAAACATTTTAAATAAATAATCAAAGAAACAAATCCAACAAAGTTTAGAAAAACATGAAAAGGGTGTACTGTACATATTTATTTTTTTTAGTGAGTTTATTCCCTTATTCCTCAGCTGGGGTTGTGTAGAGCCCTTTGAAGCTGCATCGAAACTGTAATTTGGACCTTCAATCTGTTGGCCACCACTGAAGTACATATATATGGATAAAAATCCTGCAATTTTTTCCTCAAAAACCTTAATTTCTTTGCAACTGAAGACAGAAAGATGAACATCTTGGATCACATGGGGGTGAGTAAATTATCAGGAATTTTTTGTTCTGGAAGTGAATATTTCCTTTAAACAATATTTTATGTTTCACAGAAGAAAGTTAAATAGGTTTGGAACAATAGGCAGCAGTGACTCGGGAATGATCTGATGTCAGAAGCTTTCGGAATCCAAATAAAGGAATCATTAGCAGATCTGCTCCTGTTATATAAAACATGTTGATCTCAGTATGCCAGATGGGAACCTTTGGGTCTGTGAAGGCACGTTTTCACTATTTATTTAGAGTCTCTTACTTAGCTAACTGTTGGAAGTGACTGTGTTTGTGCTTGTTTGTGGGTGGGGGGCAAAACAGAAACAAAAGAGTCACTAAGAAATATAATAGTGAATTCTTAAGTCTAAAAAAAATCAAACAGGTGAGGCTGTGTGTGGAGATAACAAGAGTTGAGTAAGTTAGACAGGCTGAAAATGTGAGACACAGATATCCTGCACACGGGTTGATTCTCCAGCACAGCTTCAGCGTGGAGGGCTCGAGCAGATGCTCACAGAAGGTTGATCACAGTGAGAGAAAAAGAGAGAGATGTGCGATATGGAGATCTTGCTTGATGAATGTGAGAATCTCAGAGGAAATGTCAGTGAATGCTCCAGTGACTCAGTATGTTATCGCTCTTTCTTTTTTGTCCTCTAGTTTTCTCTCTCTTTGTTTCTATCTGTCAGATTGTCTCTACAGTGTATCTCCTTTTTCTTAATGCCATTCCGGCTCTTCTGTCTTACACACACAAAACAACAGTTTGCAGCTCCTTACTCTTTCAATCCCCTCTCCTCACTGAAATATTTTGAAATGATCACCTTTGACCTTTTTTTTTTAATCCCAAATGCAATTTTCTCTGAAAACTAGTCATTTTTCTCAAGCTTTTAACATGTTTAGTAATAATAGGTCTTATGATTTCCTTAGATTCAATCTCTTTAGTCTTTCGGTTTACTAACATCAAATCTCATTGATTCATGACGTTCGGTCACATGGGAAACCAGTGAGGTTTGACGTAAGTTGACGCTTAGATTTGCGTCAGAGTTTAATGTAGTCTGCCTATAGTGCCAAAAATATTATTTCCAGATATATTTTAAAATTGACGTGATACTTTTATATATATATAATTTATAATTATTTATATGTCTTATTTTTGTCAATATTGTATATAAAATTATTATAAATAAATATTTATATTGTCCAAAATCTTGTTTTAAAATAACATTTTGATCAGTGATTTGGAGTGAAAAAGGCTTCATTGCATGCATCAAAAAATAAAAATAAAAATAAAATAAAAATAAATAAATAACATAAAATAAATAAAATAAAATATAAAATGTTAATTTTAACTTACTGGTTCTCAGAAACTTTTCACACATCATGATGTTTGTTCACATGATTTGCAAGAACTAATAATTAAGTCTGACATTTAGGCTGCCATATTTGATGTAGTCTACCAAAAAATATATATTTTCAGATATCATTTTAAATATACAACATATACAAAACATGACCAAAAATATATCGATTTTAAAATATCCTTGCATTTTGTTATTTATATTTCCTCATATAATCTTTGGTCTTTTTGTATATATTTTGGCTACAAAAATATTTTGGAATATTTATATTGTCCAAAATCATAAAACTTCTTCTAATATGGACTTTTTTTTTTCCTGCAGAAGAATGAAAATTTTACGAATTTGGAATGACATGAGGGTAAGTAAATGATGACGGAAGGAGAAGTCTAGTGGTATACATTAGAGATCATAAATAATGGGAAAACTATTCTTATAACTGATTATTTGCACTGTACATTTACCCTGAAGGTTTAATTATAGTGTATACAGTTTATTATTGTACCCCCAGCAGGAAGCTCTTCTCTATTTTATCCGATTTTATGAAATGGTGGCTTTAGATTTGCTCAGACTAAGACTTAAAATCATGCAGCAGAAACCTGACTTTCTTATGCGCTTTGCAAAGAGAGGTCTTTCATAGTAAAGCCAGCCATTATGCAGTGACTGAACTTATCCTTTTTTCCCTTATCATCCTTTTACTACAAAGCTTGTGTTGCTTGTCTGATTTCCTTCTGACACTAGACTTGAATAAGAGTGTGTGTGTGTGAGAGAGAAAGATGCCTTGGCTGGTGCCTCAACTCTACGAAAACCACAAAAAGCAAAGAAAAATACTTATTACAACAGGAAATACTAGGTTAAAAGTAAACCCTGGAAGTGATAACTCCATAGGTCAGTCTTCCCGAGCAAAGTTAAACAGAATATGAGAACAGAGCTGTCAGTTTCTCCCAGCATGCTCTCTTTTCAGCTTGTCATCAGCTGCAACACAGGAAGCTCAGGACTGTGAGTGTGTCAGTCAATATGTTGTTTACTTAGTCAATCTAAGTAAATCTGCTCTGAACTCATACCTGCGGGCGCAACATTGATCCACTTGACCCAGGCGGCTTCCAGGTTTAATTGAAAAAGAACAGCGGAGACCTTTATGAATTAACTGCAGAAATCAATATCTGCAGAATGCCACCCTGTAAACTCTCTCCTTACATGCCGACGATGCCAGAGCAGCCAGCAGGCAGGCTGTTTGCAGAGTAAACAGATGGTTTCCTTTGCTGTCTGTTTTATTGTCTACTGTACAGGTGTACTGTACTGTTTTAGGCACTCAGAATTGTTAGTGAGTGCTAAGGCTGTCATCTGTTCCTCTCTTTTGTTTTATGTCATGTCATATTGAATGACAACAGGTGGTAAACATCACACTGTAATGTTTCAGTATAAATCTTCTGCAGACAAACCTCTCAGCCTCAAGCTATGTGGTATGTGGAAAGTCTGCTGCCTTTACATGGGCAGGTTAAGGGAATAGCTCAGCCTAAAATGAAAATTTGCTGAAAACTGATGTCCTAGATGTAAATGAGTTTGTTTCTTCATCAGAAAAGATGTGGAGAAATTTTGGAGTCAAAATGAGAGTTCAAACGACTGTTGAAAACATCACAATGATCCACACGACTCCAGTCCATCAGATGTCTGTAAGAACATGTACAAATCAATCTTTAAGACATTTTTAACCTCAAGCCATCACTTCCAGCTAAAATACCTGTCCTCTATCCATAATATTGCACTGAAAAAGTCATCTCTTCTGAATCAGAAGAGAAATATGCAGAAGCAGTTGAGTAAATTTTCATCAAATTTTCATTTTTGGGTGAACTATTCCTTTAGGGCTGCTTTGTAAAGATGCATAGCTGCATAAAAGCGATATTAATGTGTGCAGCCATGTCTTAAATTAAATACAGCATCTGTGCAACCTTGTATGCTCTGTCTTTGATTTTGATTGTTTCATTTTACTGTATTTAATTTAGTGCTGTTGAAACGATTAATCGCGATTAATCGCATTCAAAATAAAAGTTTTTGTTTATATATGCGTGTGTACAGTGCATATTTATTATGTATATACAAAAGGACACACATACAGCATATATCTTAAAAATATTTACATGTATTTACATGTATATATTTATACTTAATATATAAACTTAATATATATTAAGTATACTTAATATATAATATATATTATATTTAATATATAAACATAACATTTTTTAAAATATATACATGCATGTATGTGTATTTATATATACATAATAAATATACACAGTACTCACACATATATTATTTACACAAAAAATTTTTTATTTTGGATGCGATTAATTGTTGCCCAGCACGGGTTGCTTCAGATGCACTTTTGTGCTCTTGACTGATTGATTTAATCGAAAGATCGAGTTGTTATTTTAATGAAAAAAAAAAATGAAACATGCATGGATGAATCTTTCCCAATAAGATCAATAATGTGCATTTAGAAAATTCTGTCCCAGCAGTCACAGAATTCATGGAACGCCCATTATTTGCTATATACTTTCATGGCAGTTTTACATATTTTTACCATGTTTAGAATGTAAATTCCACAGATTTTCAATCTGTCTAAGCCTACTTAATAAATATGATGTATATCTTTATATCTATCAATATTTTCATATCTCTTTGTATGTACATAGAATGTTAGTATCTCCTATACTGCATAAGATAAAAAGCCATGGAGTGACATGCCACTTGGCCTGGTTGTACACTTGGAATGACAGGAAATTGGCGGGACATGAGTGAATGAAGGAGATGTCAAGCTTTCAGGTGAAGGGACTGTTTCTTAGAGGGTGGTTTGGAAAGCTTGTCTTTGTGTAGTGTCTAAAATGTCCTGAAGGAGATAAAGAGAACCAGTCTGTCACACAGGGCTTGTAGATGCCTCAAGACCTATTAGTCGCTGGTGAATACTAGAATGGACAGGCACACAAAAGAGTGGAAGCCAAACTTTCATTCTTACTGTGTGAATGAGACCAAAACACAGTCGTCTCACAGGCACTGCATGGGATACAGTGCTACAAGAAGAATCCCAACATTGCAACATGGTTACCTCTGATAGCTTCTCTGCCTCAAACACGTATCATACAGCTTCAGATGAGCTTGACTCTGCAGGCCGGAGAGGTTCGATCCATTCAACTCTGAGACGCGCTCAATATTCTGTAGGATCTATGATGGATCATTTGGCCTGCAAATCAATAACATGGTCAACACCTATCGATCGCAATGTTAGTTTTTGAGCGTGTAGATTTCACTTACGTCCCAAGTAGCAAACTATCTGGAAAATAGCTTTATACTCCTTTGGAAGACCAAATACAGGAGTTCAGCACCAAGGACAGCAGATTCTCCCAGGCCTTGCCTGTTGTAAGTAAGTGGACTTACAAGTAAAACCTGAAGTTAAAAAAAAAAAAAAAAAGACTAACATATGTGTGACCCTGGACCACAAAACCAGTCTTAAGTAGCATGGGTGCATTTGTTGCAATTGCCAAAAATATATTGTATGGATCAAAATTATTTCTTTTATGACAAAAATCATTAGGATATTAAATAAAGATCATGTTTCATGAAGATATTTTGTAAATTTCCTACTGTAAATATATCCAAACTTAATTTTTGATTAGTAATATGCATTGCCAAGAAATTAATATTGACAACTTTAAAGGCGATTTTCTCAATATTTTGATTTTTTTTTTTGCACCTTCAGATTACAGACTTTCAAATACTTGTATCTTGGCCAAATATGGCCCTATCCTAACATATAATACATCAATGGATGATACAAACCATACTCTATTTAAAAAAAAAACTGACCCTTATGACTGGTTTTGTGGTCCAGGGTCACTTTTATTGGTTATGTTACAATGGATCCCCCCTTTAATGAAAATGTTTTGCTTGGTCCTAAAGTGCATTATTATTGAAAAAAAGTGTTTTTAAAGAAGATTTGGTTTCATTGTACACTATCATGGAGTATAGTATATTTTTGGAAGGGACGAATATGAGAAAATTACATAAGTTTGGGTCAAATTAGATTTATAGATATACAAAAACTATTTAAAACTAAAATGCTGAGTCAAAGGTAAAAAGTTACTCAACTCTGGTGTGGTTCTTCATTAGGTCTCCAGATATAACAACAGATGAAACACTTTCAAGTACTGTTTATGAAAATCTATTCAATAAATCAAAAAACTAGATTTTAATGTGTTTCTTACAATACCTGGTTCTAATACTAAAACATTTAGCGATTTTTTTTATATTGAAAACTGGCCAAAAACAACCATAGACACTTTAACCCACATCAAATGCGTTTCTTGCCGGTATTGTTGAGAAATGTGCTTTTCATTTTTACCGAATTTCTTTGTAAGAGATGATGATGGTGAAGAAACGGCGCGTTTCTGAGGGGACGTCATCACAGGTCTACAAATGTAAGCAAACACAGCCATCTTGTTCACATTTCGTGTCCCTTTTCCACATTTAAATGTATCTATCGTTTCAAAAAGAAACTCGTTTGTTTCAAGCTAAGTTTTCGCTCAGATTTCACTTCACCTTTAAATGGCGCGAGCCTCGCAGTAAGAGGAAGGCGGGGTCGCGCGGCGCGTGTGTGTGAAAATCTCGTGATTGTCCAACAGTATCTCTGAGCGCTCGGCTCTCTGTAACTGCAAGCGAGCACAGAACGAGGCAAGTACACGCGGGTAAAACATCCTCACAAGACCGCTAAAAACGTTATTAGGCGGCGTGGACCAAACATATAGAGCCTGTTGGGAATGTAATGTGGATTATTACGCTTTGGGATATTTTTACGAAACTGAGGTTAGTCTGTTTCTTTTTTTTGGTACGGAATGAATGAAAGCTCACCGGGATGTTATAAGTTCATCACTTACTTTGAGTGTTTACACTTAATGGCTTGTTTTTTACATTGTAAATCACGGTTGGTGTTGAATGCTACTTTTATTTCGGTGAACTCGGCGTGTTACACAGAATCGAAACAAATGACATTCGCGCTGTTTCGCGTAGAAGCGCGAAGAAAAATACTAAGCTAAATCATCATTCAGGCCCACAAGAAACGGTTTTAGACACGCTGTCAAACTCTAAAAATACGTTTACGAGTATTTATTCTTCAAGGATAGACGGTCATCTTCTGTACAGAACACTGTGGAAACACTAGAATATTTTTGTCAGAGTTGACCGGTTTTCGAGACAAAATCTGAGGCACAAATAAACGTGTACCGTCTGTTTTTTATGTCAGCTGCCCGAAATATTACAGATTTTTCGTTTATCTTCAATAAGTTAGACAACATAGGCCTGTCTAGTAGTAATCACGAAAAAAAGCACGCCTTTTCCTCCGTAAACACGCAACAAACAATTTCGCGCTTTGGTCTCAGGAGACCTGTGTTTTTCTTAATCTGTAAAAGTAGCTGTGAATAATGAATAAGACTTCTCAGGTGTCTGTGGAGCCCATGATCAACTGCCACTCAGGATAAACAACACGCATGCCCACTGCAGGTCCAGCCTTATGAATGCAGCTAGACATGGACTGGACAAATACACAGGAACGCATATCCATGTTCCTTTTTCTTTTTAGAACATGTATGAAAATGTATAATACGTTTGGTATGAATTTATTTAGCTAAAATTTATTTTTAGGATGCACACATGTGGTATACGCAGCATAGTATGTTTTACTATTGTGATCTATTAGTGTACAGCTTTATTTTGGGTTTTATTAGACAGAATGTGCAGGGAAATTCAAGCCAGTCATTTATTAAAAAAATATTTATTTAAACATTTATGAATTGTTAAAGTTAAGGTTAAATTAACACGTTGCAGTGATTTAAAAATATTTACAAACCCTTATAAATAATTCGATGTAAACAGCTGTTTTGATGCCACAATAATCGAAATGTTAGAATTTTTTGGAACTGATTTTTGCATACATAACATGCACATTCAGCTCTTTTTGTCTCGCTTTGAAGTACTCAAGTGAGTACAGTGCATTATTAGAATATCTTAATTCGTTCTCATCAATTTGTAGTGGCTCATTTAGATCTCCTGGAATTTAATAGACTTTGGTAATAATCCACTATAATATACACTTGCGCGCTCACACACTCATTTTAAAGGTAGGCTATTCAGCCTTGTGCTTTTTATTAGTACATTTCATGTTTTTGTCAAAATAATAATTGGGCTATACACACTGTATTTGTGTCTTAACATTTTCCCGAAATTTTAACACATCCACAAAGGCAGTATCGTTTGTCCTGAAATTGTCCGGGTGGATAATATTTCCTGCGCGCGGCCTTGTCACACACACTTTCTTCGACGTTTTATTTTTTGTACAGCTGACAGAAAAGAAAACGAACACTTATGTCTGAATTAAAATAATATGTCATATATTTATTCGAGCGTGTTTAATTTCTCCATGACGCTCGAGTATAATTTCACCCTGTGGTGTTTTGTGACCTCTTTTGTGTGAAATGTAATGCAGTGTCCTCTCACCAAAATGTAAATTATTTTGTCGGTCTCTGCACATTTATCAGAGACTGACGTGCCTTATTTTAAGTGACTGAATTGTGCACTAATAATTTGGATCAAAAGCGAGATTTAAATGTATTGGGGCACATTTTATGTGTAAATCGTGCTGCCTTTTAAATGGGTGGAACGCAGCGAAATGCTGTTTTAAAAACGAAATATTAGAGCACAATAGCTTTTCTAATTTAATAATCCGTTTAAACGTTTTTCTTTCTTAAAAATAGGCTATAACTGACTATAATATTAATGTGCATCTATTTAAAATGTATTAAATCGCATTAAACGTTTGCTAGAATTAAAAGGAAAGGACATTTATATTGTTTCGTTTCCTTGTATTTTGGTAACGTTTTGTTCTTACGGGTGTTGGTTATAATCTCCATTTACATATCAAGCCAAGACAGGCAATTTGATCTTAATGTAACGGAGGTATTTTTCCATAGAGATAAACGAATTTGAATAATTCAGACTGATAATTCTAAAACTGAAAAATATATGCATATGTAATGTTTTATTAAGTGAACGCTATGTAATGTATATATACGTATGTTTAATATATTGTATGTTATATATACGTATGTTTTGCTTGCCGAAAATAAATGTTGTGTTTTTCATGCAACATCTATGCATTTTTTTCCTTTTGTAACGAATATCGCTTTCCAGCGTTTTGAATTTTTTGTTTTTAAATCCTTAAAATCGCCTTTTTGTCTGTGTCGCATAGAAAAATATTTCCTATTGGCGTTGTGTAATGCTCAACCTCTAAAACACTCATCGAATGTGCTCTGCCTTTCCAATACACCGCAGTGTGACGTGATCTTTCTGTCTTGATCAGAGCCCTATATAATGCACACACTCCACACCTTTACCACAGTGAAATTTGGTCATAAATCATATTACTAATCCTCTGGTTCTGATTATGAGGGGTGTTATAGTGAATCATGCCACAAGGATGGTGTGTTTTGGCAAGGTGATGTAATGCCATAAATGACTGCTGCAGAACCGCTCCCGCCGTTCCCTCGGTTTAAGTCGCTGTTCCTCTGCAGTGGGTTGTTTAGGGGGTTGCTGGTGGTACCCGTGCCCACTCTGGGTCATGGGGGGGGGAGGTTGTATGAGGCCAGGTAGGAACCTCACGCCTCCCATTCGCCGGCTGGCAGCCCAGGAGGAGAGCACCGGACGCTGATGTCATCCATTTTGGCCCAGCTCTTCCTCGCCCACACCTCCGCTCCACCACGCGGATGCTCGACGGCACCCGTGTCACGTACGGAGCCGAGCTCGCTGAAATGGCGTGCGCCTCCTCCCAAAGCCTCCATGATATCATCGGGGCGCACTGGAGGACATTTTGTCGCAGCTCTTCTGGTGTAATGGCAGAGCGTAATTGAGGCACCTGTGGTAAAACCCAGCTTTGTGTGTCTGATGAATGGTTGGGCCTGCTGTCATTAACATGCCCCCCTTCCTCCATTACACCTCCTTCTCCTACTCGCCGACTTTTTAAGCGGGATCCAAAAGCAGGGGTTTTATTTGGTGGTGTCGTGTGCCATTCCTAGTGGGGTGTGTCAATCACATATCAATGAGGACAATGATGTGCTCAGTTTAGCCTTTTCACCTCTCGCCTCCTCTTCGCAAGCCCTCGCTCAACAAAAAAAGAAAAAGAGAAAGCACACATGCATATTCTGAGGTGTGGGCGCGAGCCAACGTGGAGTATCTGTTACAAGCACGCAGTCTCTCGCTCTTTTTTCCCCTCTTCAGCTGCAGCAGGCAGAACTCTGACGGCATGCATTGTGTTTCGGCTCGGCTGAATCGCGTGGGCCGGTAGCACTATTGTCCTGCCGTACCTGCTGCCTACGCCTCTGGCAAGGACACGGGCAATATTAGATGTCTATTAGGTTACACCTCGCATGTTGCCATGTAATTGGAGCCTATTCATTTATGCACGTAGGGGACACATGTTAAGAGGAGCCGGAGCTGCGTTTTGCCTTCACAAAAGTCCTACTAATCTGTGCTGGTTCAAGGCCAGCGTCAGCTCAGCATGGGAATCTTCTCTCATATGTGTAGGACAATACAGGCCATTTTGTTTGCACTTGATTTTTTTTAGGATGTTCAAAAATGAATCCATAAAACAAACATTTCCTTTTCCCTTTTTTTTACTGCATCTTATTTACTGCAAGATTATTTTAAAATAATAACAATGCACACTGAATTTAGATTTAACCTCATTTTCAATGCAGTGTATTGTTTTTTTTTTTTTTTTTTTTTTTTTTTTTTTCAAAATGAAGGACCACACCTAAACTAAATATTTATGTATTTTTCGAATCAGTGTTTAGATGACTATAGTGCTGGAAATGTGGAGTATATGTCATGGGAATGTGTCGACATGCGTATTATTGTTTTCATGCATTGTGCATCCTGCAGAAAGCCTTTTAATTTTCCACATCATCAGATAAACACAGACTCGCTGCTATTGAATGATAGCTGGAGCTGCCATGTGAATAATGCTGGTAATTTACGCACTAGATGACCGATAACACAGAATCTTTTAGGTAAAACAGCTCAAAAATAGAAACTTTTAATTAGGTTTTATCAGGAACGTCGAGACTTCAAATGCAGCACTGAATTGTTTTAAGCAGTATATTTTTATGCTTTTGTGTTTTATGTGTAAAAAAAAATTCACACAGATAGATTAGATAGACTGAGACAACGGTGGATTCGTTTGTAATTTGATGCTTTTCTATTTTGACAGCTAGATGGGGCAGAGTAACCGTATGGACTACATTACCCACAAGGCATCATGCAGACTGCGCTGGTTTCCCTAAATGCAGAAAGAGTCCGACCTGGAGGACCTGTCTGGATGATTGAGGTCTGAGGAGATACCATAAGAAAACAACACCTCAGCTGACACACAGCACCTCATCTGCTCGTCTTCTCAAGTCGATCCGTTCCAGGAAAGGTGGAAGAAGTACTTTTATTGTCGCCTGACAGAGATTGGATTGTTGTGCAATGTCATTGGCCTTATGACTGTTATTTAAGACTGTTCTCCCTCCTAACTCCCTCTCCTCTTTTAGGATATTTTTCGTTTGTCGCTGCGTTGACTATCTCACCTCTTCTCTAGTATCTCTGGGCATACTGTGGGATGTACTTTGGATATACTGACCTTTGAACCAAAGCGAATTCAATGATTTCCTTCTGTTCAGGATAATAACCCCAAATCTCCAGCACTTTTACAATGAATTTCTTCAGATTCCCTGTCCATTTGCAGCTGCTGATCAGTACTGTGCTTGGGCCCTGCTTGGGTCTGGAGTTTACAGGGTCGCAAGGCCAGTGGGCACGCTATCTCCGCTGGGACGCCAGCACCAGAAGTGACCTCAGCTTCCAGTTCAAAACAGACGTGTCCACCGCCTTAATCCTGTACTTTGACGATGGCGGCTTCTGCGACTTCCTGCAACTCATGGTGGTTGAAGGGAAGCTCCAGTTGCAGTACAGCATCGACTGCGCCGAGACCACAGTCGTATCGGACAAGCGAGTCAATGACAGCAGCTGGCATTCTGCCACCCTGAGCAGGTACAACCTGAGAACTGTGCTGGGGCTGGACGGAGCGAGCAAATCGGGCGAAGTGCGGCCACAGAGGCAGTACATGAAGATCGTTAGTGACCTCTTCCTGGGCGGAGTCCCTCAAGATATTCGCATCTCTGTGCTCACTCTCCCGACAGTGAAGGATCTTCCGCCGTTTAAGGGAATTATCAGGGAACTGAAGTACAGTAACAAGGAACCTATTCTACTAAGCAGCCAGAGGGTCCGCATGGACATAGAGGGCATCTGCATGGAGAACCCATGTGAGAACGGAGGAACGTGCTCTGTTGTGGATGGGGAACCGCTTTGTGATTGTTCTAAGACGGAATATGTTGGCCGATTCTGCAACGAAGGTAAAGCGGTTTATATTTTACAGCTTAAGCAAATGTACAGCAGTACATACAATGTTAACATCTTTCCCCAAATGTTTATTGCCATCTAATCCTACTTGATATCATCAGCTGAACTGTGATTAATGTTTCCCAGAATCCTTCATGCCACTGAAGCTTGATTCTTAAGGTCCAGGTTAATGGCGTCTCTTAGCTGTTTTGTGCATTGGCAGGCGATTTGTGCTGGGAATTTCTCGATCAAGACTCTCCTCTATTCCCCCATCGCTTCTCACGGTCAATTGAAAGCCAATGTCATTGAAATGCTCTACTAGCAAAGCCTGTGTTTTTACCTCTGTAAAGCACTAAGCTGTTTGTCTCTGGCAAGCGTTTTTGTCTGTGTGTGTGTGTGTGTGTGTGTGTGTATGTATGTGTGTGTGTGTGTGTTAATCGTGCCCGGCTGAGGAGGTGGGGTGTTAGGATGTTAAGGTGCCTTTTCAGATCCCTTGGTTGTTTTTCTGAAGTGGCCATTTTAGTTTCTCTGGGGATTTGAGGAGGCCATTTCACAGCTCTGGGTTTTGTTGTTGCACCTCTTCAACAGAGAATGAATCATAGACGGGGGATAATTGGCAATTTTAAACATGTCAATTGCAATTTTTTTTATAGCGACATTATTGGTTTTCCTAGAAAGAATTTTATGACCTTGGTTATCGAATCTGCTCATTATTTTCTGGTTTGCGTGCATTTATTTTCTAAGCATAATCGTAACTAAACTAATTTTATGTTATACCACAGAAGAAAATCACAACTTTGAGTTCTTCCCCATGAACCATGTTTTAGATCCTGATAGATGATCCTGATGGTAATGAAAGGTACACCATGATTTTTTTTTTTTTTTTTTTGAACATTTCTCTGCTCTCTCATTTCTCTTTTGATAATTTTGGATTTAAATATATGCTTAAAATTGCGACAAAAATCTGTATGAAATTTAATTAGCAAGAAAACTAATGTGTATATATATCCTGTCTTGATTAGGCCTAAACCTTTTTCCCCCTTGTGATTGGAGTGTTTAAGCTGGGTGATTGATCGGTGATCAGTGCTCTGAGATGTTACTCTCATTGTAGACCCAACCTCTCCTGTGATTCTCTCCTTAATTACACAATTACTGAATGTGATTAAAATGTTAAAGCCAGGATGCTATCTGTGCACTCAGGTACTTTATATAGAACTCAATGTATATGCATGTGCAGAGCACAAGACGGAGAAAATGAGAGAAAGAGGCATGCGTGAAAGACTGGGCACTAGGGTTAGATTTATAGGCTGTAAAGAGAACAGAGTTTTGGGCTTGATTTACAGCCGTTGTTCCTCTCCATCTTGTTTGGCTGACTGGGTCCTGCAGTCCACTGATAGGGGCTAAAGCCAGACGTAAAAGCAGCTTTGATGGCTTTGAATGCTGGGAATCAGTTCAGCCAATCATAAAAGAATAAATAAACCGTTTTTGGAGGCCATTTATATTGGTGCACAGGGGCAGGCTCTGTGAGACTACAGCTGAACTTTCTCTGCTGGCATCTCTTACAAATCCAAGTCAAAACCAGCATTGTGAAATGACACATTAATGGGTGACATCAGTGTTTGATAACAACATTACGAAAATCCACTGAGCAATCTTAATTCCATCTTAATCTTGTGTCTTCAGGCTTTTGAAACATCTGTACGTGGGTAATAAATATCGGGTCGGAGCCATATGGCAAGCTGGTCCGAAGTGTTAAGCATTAGCCTTACGTACGTTTGACTGAATCCAATTGCCATAGCAGCGGCAACAACAATCTGACACCGCTCTCGATGGCCAGATGGTTAAAATGGCCTCGGAACTGTTTTGCGTTGCCGTGGCGTATGTTCCTCGCTCTGTGAAAATCGTGATAGCCACGGCGCTACATCGTTTGCGAAAGCGCGTAATCTTTTGGCGGATTAGAATAATAAACATTTGGCAGCCAAACAAACACTCAATCTGTCTTCCCATGCGGATGGTCGCTGAATTGCTACGCTGAGGTTTATGTTTAAGCCGGCCACTCTTTACAAATCTCCTCTTGTGTTTTCTAATGTAAACGAAGCAAATGCATTACGAGGATATGTAGAATTTAGAGTTGTTTTTTTTTAAAAGATAAGGCTCTCTAAACATTTTCTAGTTATGGTTAATTAATGATGTGTGCTATTTTTCTAAGTAATGGAAATTCTATTGAACTTTTTGAACAAAATTCTCTAGAAAATGCAAAAAATGGTATTGTAGTTAATAATTGAATTGTGAACCCAGATTAAACTAGCACTCTTCACTTGTTGCTGTTGAGAAATCAAGGAAAAGATCTTCGATGCGCCACTACTAATCATTAATTTCTGTTTTCGTCGCCGTTTCTGAGAAACTAGGTCATTGTAGAAGGCTGACAGTGCATGTAGACATTCATATTCAAGCCAGAACTTCAGTACAGGTCGACTCCAGAGCTGAACACATCAATCAAGTCACCATGGCTCTTACATCCTGAGTGTAACTCAGCATTCCCCACTCTCCAATCACATCCTAATACTTTCCCCACCAGGTTAATGCATCTCAACAGAGGACTTAATGTCTTGTACCAGCCTTTAACAAGCACGGCAGACAGACGCACACTTACACATTGGAACGTGTCCCGAAAATGAGGGACCATGAGAGACAACATATTGCATTTTCAGCCAGTACAGACATCAACACATACAGGACTAAATTAATGTCTAATGTAGCTATAATTACTCTGCACTAAAAGCATTTCATGGAGGCAGACCCCATCAGGTTTCCCTTAATTTCCTGTATTAGCTGCAGTTTGTGTGCGCACTGGCAACAGATAAATTGGTTCTTCAGCTTGTAGGTGTCTGGTACTAAAAAAATCAAGAGTAAAATCTGTAATTCTTTAGAGTCATATGAAATGATGTATGTGACCCTGGACCACAAAACCAGTCTTAAGTAGCACAGGTATATTTGTGGCAATAGACAAAAATACATTGAATTTTTTTTTTTTTTTTTTCCTTCTTCTTTTATGCAAAAAATAATTAGGATATTAAGTAAAGATCATGTTCCATGAAGATATTTTGTACATTTCCTACTGTAAATATATCAAAACTTATTTTTTCATTAGTATTATGCATTGCTAAGAACTTCATTTGAACAACTTTAAAGGCAATTTTCTCAGTATTTATTTATTTATTTTTTTTCTCACCCTCGGATTCTAGATTTTCAAATAGTTGTATCCCAACCAAATATTGTCCTATCCTAACAAACCATACATCAATGGAAAACTTTAGCGTTCAGAAATTTACTCTTATGACTGATTTTGTGGTTCAGGGTTGGATATTCTCAAAGTTAGCTAAATATTAATAAATATAAAGTATGTACTCATTTCTATTAAAATTATTGGCGTATTTCCTCAATCGGAAGTTTTTCCAAATAACCTTTTAAAAAATGAAAACATGTACACTGCTGTTCAAACATTTGGAATCAGTACGATTTTTAATGTTGTGTTTCTTTTTTTTTTTTTCTTATGCTCATCAAAGTTCCATTTATTTGATCAAAAACACAGAAAAGAAGTAATATTAGACCTATATATTATTGCAGTTCAAAATAAGTTTTCTATTTTAATATGCTTTAAAATATCATTTATTTCTGTGACGTAAAGCTGAATTTTCATCAGCCATTACTCCAGTCTTCAGTGTCACATGATCCTTCAAAAAAAAAAAAAAAAAAAAAACATTCTAATATGCTAATTTTATTACCAATGTTGGAAATAATTGTGCTGCTTAATTTTTTTGGAACCTGTGATACTTTTTTCAGGATTTTTTGAATAAAAAGTTAAAAACAACAGCATTTATTCAAAATAGAAATCTTTAATATCACTTATCAATTAAACACATCCTTGCAGAACAATAATAATTAAAAAAATTAAGCAGCAGTTTTCAACAGTGATTATAATAAATCAACATATTAAAATGATTTCTGAAGGATCATGTGACTCTGAAGACTGGAGTAATTAAAATAGAAAACCACTATTTTAAATTGCAATAATATTTCACAATGTTTCTAGTGTATTTTTAATCAAATAAACATAGCCTTGATGAGCAGAAAAGACTTCTTTAAAAAAAACATTAAAAATCTTACTGATCCCAAACTTTTGAACGGCAGTGTACTTTGAAATTTTGTCTATTTATGTTAGTTTTTTTAATAGTCAAATAAATACATTATTTAAAAAAAAAAAAAAAAAAAACTAAATGCCATATAATGGCTGTATCTTAAGAGATTTTTGCCGTGTTTAACAGCTGAAGTTGAGCACAATAAAAGCCACCACTGCTAAAAATATCAAAGCTTAAGAATTTGCTGAATTCACTAATCGAGTAGTTGGATGTTCGGATGATCATGAATCATCCCTAGCCAGAACAGATTAGAAAAATCGTAGATTAGCTGTTTTTCATCACACAGAGCATTGCAATGCCCGTTTATCAGTGTTGGATGCCCTTTGGTTTGGGAGACGACCAGAGTGCATTAATGAAATGAGTCAGCCCAGCGCTTCAGTGCCAAAGGCGGCCTGTGACAAAGAGAGAGAGAGAGAGAGCGAGCGTGTGTCTACAATGGGAGTAAACGCTACCAGGCTCTGAGTATGGAACAGTGCTTTAGACAAACATCAGCGTCCCATAAATCCACAGCCCTCTCTAAAGGGAGCAGGTTCTGTTGCCTGTTTGGATTTATGACCCGGGCGTGGATGTGGGCTTTGGGAGTGTAAGACATGGAAGATGAACTAGACCTCTTAGATGTTGGTGTGTCATGGCGTTTCATACATTACAGATCTGATTCCCCACCCCCCCTCCCTGGGAGAAGTAGGGGCGGATGGATGGATGCAAGGGGCTTTTTTAGGGTTTCTGTGTACATGCACAGGGCAAATGTCTGCTCAGTGCATGCTGGCAGGTGTGTCAGAGTTTGCATGATAGTTTTCATGCAAAGATAATATGAGTGGTCTCTAATGGCTGCAATGTTTCTCTCCTCTTTTTTTTTTCTTTTTTCCATTGTGTCTTTTTTGCTGCAACACCATCAGAGGCCAACAGCATCCCAGGTGAGTTGATAATATCCTGTATTGAAGCTGTCTTTAAAATAAATAAATAAAATGAAATTTACATAAATGAACTTTTCAGTAAGGTCTATAATATGGATTTGGCAAAAAAAAAAATCACTACATTAATAATTAAAATCAATATACTTTGTCACATTTATATTAAACAGCAAATAAAATGCATCACTCTGTGTAAAATAATTTTTCAATGTTTTAGAAAAAAAAATCTTGGAATATGTTTTACAAGGAAATACCATTTTAGTGCCTCACATTCAGTTAAGTGTTACTTGCCATTTCTTTGTAATTAATTGTCAAATTTAGCAGTTTCTGAGTGAAAATAATTTCTAAACCAATTTTTGACTACATTTGACTATAGGTGACTTCATAATATTTACATTTTTTTTTTCACTTTACAACCAAAAAACTGAGTTGTCACATTAGATACAAAGTCTAAATAAATAAAGATAAATGCGTTAAACCAATAATTTTCATAAACATTCAATTAAACGTCTTACTTACCATTCCTTTGCAATTAATGGTCAAATTTAGCAGTTTCTGAGTGTAAGTCATTTCTACACCAATTTTTGACTACATTTGACTATAGGTGACTATCCATAAGATATTTACACTTTTTTTTTTTTTTTTTTTTTTTCATTTTACAACAAAAAAAAATTGAGCTGTCACATTAGATACAAAGTCTAAATAAATAAACATTAACTCGTTAAACCGATAATTTCCATAAACATTCAATTAAATGTTACTTGCCATTTCTTTGTAATTAATTGTCAAATTTAGCAGTTTCTGAATGAAATTTTTTTACACCGATTTTTGACTACATTTGACTATAGGTGACTTCATAATATTTAAGTTTTTTTTATTTTTATTTTTATTTTTTTTCACTTTACAACCAAAAATCTGAGTTGTCACATTAGATACAAAGTCTATTGCCATTTCTTTGCAATTAATTTTAGCAACAAATTCAGCAGTTTCTGAGTATAAATAATTTCTACACCAATTTTTGACTACATTCGACTATAGGTGACTATTCGTAAGATATTTACTTTTTTCACTTTACAACCAAAAAAACTGAACTCTCACATTAGATACAAAGTCTAAATAAATAAAATAAACTCGTTAAACCAGTAATTTCCATAAACATTCAATTAATGTGTTACTTGCCTTTTCTTTGTCATTAATTGTCAAATTTAGCAGTTTCTGAGTGAAAAAACATTTCTACACCAATTTTTTGACTAGATTTGACTATAGGTGACTTCATAATATTTTACCAAAATTGAGCTGTCACATTAGATACAAAGTCTAAATAATCAAAAAAAAAAATCAAGTTAAACCGTAATTTCCATAGACATTCAATTAAATGTTACTTGCCATTTCTTTATTAATGGTTGAATTTAGCAGTTTCTGAGTGAAAATAATTTCTACACCAATTTTTGGCTACATTTGACTATAGGTGACTATCCATAAGATATTTACACTTTTTTTTTTTTTTTTTTTTTTTTTTTTTTTATTTTACAACAAAAAAATAAACTCGTTAAACCAATAATTTCCATAAACATTTAATTAAATGTTACTTGCCATTTCTTTGTAATTAATTGTCAAATTTAGCAGTTTCTGAATGAAAATAATTTTTACACCAAATTTTTACTACATTTGACTATAGGTGACTTCATAATATTTACTTTTTTTTTTTTTTCACCTTGCATTTTTTCACTTTCTTTTTAATTTTACAACAAAAAACTCAGCTGTCGCATTAGATACAAAGTCTAAATAAATAAAAATAAACGTGTTAAACCAATAATTTCCAGAAAAATTCAGTTAAATGTCTAACTTGCCATTTCTTTGCAATTAATTGTCAAATTTAGCAGTTTTGAGAATACATAATCTCTATACCAATTTTTGACTATAGGTGACTATTCATAAGACATTTACTTTTTTCACTTTACAACCAAAAAAATTGATCACAATTGTCACATTAGACAAAGTCTAAGCATTCAATTAAATGTTACTTGCCATTACTTTGTAATTAATTGTGAAATTTAGCAGTTTCAGAGTAAAGAGAATTTCTACACCAGTTTTGGCCATATTTGACTAGAGGTGACTGTTCATAAGATATTTACATCACCCCCCCCCCCCCCCCCCCCCCCACTTTACAACCAAAGCGTTGAGCTGTCACATTAGATAATAAAAATAAACAAGTTAAACTAATAATTTCCATAAAAATGCAAAAGCAGAATCTTTTGTAATTACCACTTTGTCTCAACTTATAAAATCTTTTTAAAAAATATATAATTAAAATGTTCATGAACACTTTTTTTTCTGCAAAGATGTGATGTCATGGTATGCTCTGATACATGCCTAAAGATGTTCTTCTCTTTTTGTCACTTTCTCTGTTTCTCAAAGGATTTGCACACATGATGATGGCTGATCAAGGTATACCACACCCCTTCACTTGTATTCACTCTGTTGTGATTGATTATATATTGCATGCCTAATTTGACTGAATTGCTGTGCACTGAATGAGCTAAAGTGTAACTTTGAATGTTGAATGCATAGATGTGAACTGTGCTTTGACCCCTTCTTTCATATCTCTCCATGCTTACCTTCTGTGGATACACTTTATCTCTCTGTTCCTTTCCATCTCCTTTCTCAAGCCAAAGGCAAAGGTACAGAACCATTTTCTTCCTCAAGTTGTGCTCTCTTGTGTTTACATTCTTGTTTTTAGTACCTTTTTTGCTCATAGCTGCTCACCATGGGTGACTGGCTCAAGAGTATAATTAAATAGGTGTTAATTGAAGACGCACACAAAAGGTATTCTGACTGGAGCCTAAATGGTCTGAACTGTTGCGTCTGCCTCCCTGGTGGTCTTATACCCAGTTGATATTTGTATCCGCTGCTAAAATGCTTAAACGGCACAGTATGACTCAGTCTCATGAGGGTTTATCTAGCTTGGGACCATGAATGATGCTTTATTTGCCATGCAGTGTTTGTTGTGGTTTGGATCTTGCATGTGGAGTTTTGAGAAATGTTGTGTTTGTGTTCAGTCAGGTGCCACAATGACTTCCTCTTTGTTTTTGTTTTTTTGAAAGAAAGAACTGTGATATTTCAGGTTGGCAGTACATGTGTGCTGTCATGTCATTTCATAGCTGGCTTCTCTAGGGAGGCTTGTAGATGGGCCCGATTTAGCCTTGACTTGCTGCTGGGCTGAGCATCCCTGTGGAACGCTGTTGTACCACATGTCATCCTGCCATCTCACCCGATCCAATATTTCAGCATGTCTCAGACTGGCCAAATAACTTTATTCTTCAATAGACAAAGCCTGGAATTGGCTTGATTCTTTGCAGGACTTCAGTGCATCCACCAATGTGCAATCATACACAGTATAGCTGAATTATTTCAAAGTTCTCAGGATTTTAGGGTGATTGCTTCTCTCTGCTTAGACCGTTTTTTTCCCCACAATAGAGATTTTGGTGCAGACCTGAGTACAATTAGCTTCAGAGTTGGTTTATTTTGTTGGTGCAGCAAATGTGAAAACTTGAGTATGCTTGTTTTTTAAGGATTGATCAGTTGGTAATGGTTGATTTATGAAAACGACTTTTTTCCAACTTTAAAAAATTTAATTTTAAATATTTTGACGTTGGAGGAGAAAATGAGATGACGTTTTTCTGAACTGAAGTACACAGATGAAGAACTAACTGCTCTTGACCTTACCAACGTGATTACGTAATGTGTGAAGTCATAGACACGCATCACAGAGCTAGTGCAAGATGAGCATTTGTGGTAAAAAGATTTTTTTTTTTTTTTTCATAAGACCCTTATTCCAAGTCATCAGCTGAACAATTGGCTTCCAAAATTTCATCTTGGAAAATTGTGTATATGTCAGTTTGGTAACTTAAAGGGACAAAAAAATGAGTAAAAAAGAAAAAGTGTTGATGTACCTCTGCTCTAACTTGTCTGCTGATATACACTCTAAAAAATGCTGGGTTAAAAACAACTCATCTTGGGTTATTTGGCAACCGAACGCTGGGTAAATATTAAACAGATCACATGCTGGGTTATTTTGGCCCAGCTGGTTGGGTTAAATGTTTTACAGCTAGTCAGCTATTGTTTAAAAATTATATTGCTGGCTTAAAATGGGCTGGAAATTAAAACTCACACAGAATTATAGAGGCAACGGCAATAATCAAAAGATGAACATTTGTTATTAGGCAAGGGACACCAATTAACAAAAATATAAGACAAATTTAATTTATTTGGGTGAATACAGCATAGTTTACAATATTACATACATTTAAACTTGTCCAACAAGCATTTTTGAAATAATAAAAAAAATAAATTTTAAAGTACCATTTTAGTTTGTGTATTCAAGCATTCTCTGTAATCACTTTTCACCTAAATAGCACTAATTCTCATGCCGGTGTGTCGCCGAAATCTAAGCAGGTGATGGGCTGCTGTTCACCGGGGGAACTATGAACCTCTGTGATTGACTCTGCAACCTGCCCATTATCAAACAGTACTGAGATTAGAGAACAGATTTTAACATCAAATTAAATTAAGTTCGTTAATATAACGAAAAGACCGCTGCTGAGGCAACTGACTGACATCTCGTCCTTGTATGTTGCGTTGTGTAAAATAATATAATTTAGTAAAGATGTTATAAATGAAATAAAATTTGTTCAAACCTTTACTTGGCTGAAAAAGTGCACCAAATCGGTGGCACTGAGAACCGCCCTCTCCTGTAGAGGACTCAAAAAGCCTGCGCTCTGACTGTACCTCAGCAGCTGGGTTGTTTTATTGGAGACAACCCAGCGGTTGGGCAGAAAAAAAATAACCCACCATTAAAAATGACCCAGCAGCTTAGTTACAGAAAAACTACCTAGCACCTGGGTAAAAAAATAATAAAAACCCAATAAAATGACCCAGCAGCCTGAACCCAGCATTTGGGTTAAAAAAAAATAACCCAGCATTTTTTAGAGTGTAGGTTTTGTGAGTTGTAAGTTGCTTGGGGTGAAAGTGTCTGCTAAATTTATTCATGTGAATTTTGACTTGTGGGTTCACTGAAAATGAATACAGAATTGATCAATCAAACCAGGTGCGAAAATACTCAGAGTGGACATTAGAATCACATAGTACAGTATAAAGGGTGTGGCTTTCTGTTGCATGAATGCTGATATGAACTAGAATAAATCCAGGCATATGCTGCAATTCCACTTGCCAACCTAGTTCTTCCCTCAACCCAGTTTAAGTGCTAAGTCAGAGCCCAGTCAGCGAGAACCTGGCAGGCCGACAATACCGTATAGCCAGTGAGATGCATTAGCACATATTTGCCTGCGTTGCATCAACAGCGTTTGTATTGTAGCGCTGTCTCCAGCACTGTCTGTCTCTCCCGCTACCGCCCTGCTTTAAATCCCTCTGCTAGACGGAGGGACATTATTACAAATCAGCCTGGCTGCACGCCCAAGTTAAGATGACAAGGGCTTCCATTTAGGAGCCCATTTGCATCTTCGCCGTGCTGAACGATACAACGAAATGTTTATTTATCTGCATTTGTTTCTAACGCCACGTCTGTTCCTTTCACCTGTCATCGCAGCTCGAGTTTGTACAGCACGTAAATCTCAAAATTTTCCTGTAATTTTTAAACCTTTCCTCAGAAACCTCTTGCCGTTAAACCTTAGGAAGGTTCCTAATTGTAGTGCTTTGTAATATTTGACAGTGTTGTGTCTGCAGAGAGGAAGTGAGAGGCAGCAGCTGTTTTTGGGTAGCCCAGGGCTTGTCGCTCATGTCTGCGTATCTCAGGGCTCTCGGACGCCATTCCTCAGCACCCGTCTGAAGTCAATCATATCAGTCAGCACCCTGTTCTCCTCTCTGGCATAGGCATATGTCAGCAAACAACAGAAAGTCAGAGGACAAAGATGAAGAAGGGTCTCTCGGGACTTCCTGTCTTGCATTGTTTTTGATTCTGTCCTCTTTCCTTCTATCTGTTAGTTTATCTGTGATGTAACTTCCTTTTTATTTTCCCAGAGGAACCTTGTGGTGCTCAGAAGTTGTGCTTTCATAACTTAGGAGACATAATGGAGTCCTCATTTGTTTTTCTTTGAAGTATCAGCTAGGATGATTTCTAGAAAAAGATACTAATCGTTACAGAACAGTACAGAACTTATTAAATTAAATTAATCTGGATGGCAAGCTTAGATAATTCGGTCTAAAAGAGTTTGATGATAAATATTTGAGGTAGTATTGAAACTGTTATGTACTCTTTGGTGTCTTGGAAAATTTGACCACAGTTTGTGACATTTATTATCTTTTCTGAAACTCTAAAGCAGAATTGATTGAGATCATTATGGAGTTCTCATTTATGTCTCACTGAAGTAAGTAAAATTGTGTATTGCACAGCATAGAATATTGAATAAAGTATTTAATGAGTTCATATTAAGTTTGTGATATTGTTAAGGTCTCGTAACTTCAGAAGAGACTGATGTAAGATTGCTAGAGTCTTTAAATCTCCATTTTGCTCAGAGGTTGCTTTTTAATAGCCTATTAGACATAATAGAGTTCTCATTTATGGCTTTTTGAGCTATCAGCTTTGTATCTAATGTTTCTCCTAAATTTTTTTGGGATGAATAGAAATAGATACAGTTGTGAGATGATGTTGACAAGTGTTGAGTATATAGCTACATATCCATTAGTTGGATTGCACTTGAAAGTTGGAGTTGTTATTGAAGCAGATGAGAGTATAATTTCTGAGATTGTGGAGGTATTTTATGGCTCTAGAGGAGACACATGAGATCACTAGGGTTTTTTTTTTTTTTTTTTTTCCAGGAGACTGTAAACAGTAAAAAAACTGGTTTAGGATTTACTTTGAAACATTTTGCTATTAAATTTTACAAAATTACTAAAATGACAAGTGACACTGGATTAAACATGAAATTTCTTAATAGATGGTCTGAAATAGTATTTTCTTGTAAAACAGGCTCCAATAATCTAGTGTTAATTTCGTTAACGAAAACTATGCCGAAAAAAGTTTGAGGGTTTTTTTATTTTTTTTTCCTCATGACTAAAACGAGACGATGACTAGATGACAACAGGCTCAGATAATCTAGTGTTAATTTCGTTAACGAAAACTATGACGAAAAAAGTTTTTTTTTTTCTTTTTTTTTTTTTTTCCCATGACTTGACGACAACAGGCTCCGATAATCTAGCATTAATTTCATTAACAAAAACTATTACGAAAAAAGTTTGAGGTTTTTTCCATGACTAAAACGAGACTAAATAACTAAACGACAGCAGGCTTCGGTAATCTAGCATTTATTTTGTTAACGAAAACTAAACTATGACTAAAAAAGTTTGTTGACGAGGTTATTTTTTTTCCCATGACTAAAACGAGATGATGACGAGATGACAATAAGGTTAATAAATAGCTGTGACTGAATCAACATGCAATATCGTTAACGATAAAAGACAACAATAATATGTATTTTAAAAAAGACGGAAACGATACCAAAATCTCTTTTTATTTTTGTCAAAAAAAGGAGACAAAATTGCAGACTGCTGTACATGCCTCTACTACGCAAGCTTTAGTGTGCAGTTTCCAAATGTCATGATCAAATCCCCAAATCAGAGCGTCTCTGTTAAAAGAATACATTTTCTATCCGGTGTTTTGCTTAATTTTTGCAATCTGGCAACCATGCGTACATGCTCGCTCTTCATTGCAGAAGTGCAGACGGTGATAATGTGAAAATGTCGACAAACAAGCAAGCTGAAGTTTAGTGAGCTCCATGTGAGAATTTTTTTTGGTTTTGTTTGTTTTTTTTGCTTAAATGAATGTGCTGACTAAATGCACTTAATCAACAGCTGTTGTTTTAATAAAGAAACATTACTGCAATTTGGAGTTTTTTTGGAATTTCTATTAGAAATTTCATAGTTATAATATATATATATGTTTTGTTTGTTTGTTTTTGCCAGTTTTCATAATGTAGACAGAGACAGTGCAAATCTAATTCTTTGATATATTAAATAGCCTACAATAAATCAGTACACAAGGTAAAATAAACCATGTGTATGAGTCCACATTCTGTTGATTACTGATTCTACTCTATTGATTTTCTGTTGACTAAAAGTTGACTAAACAAAAACAGGACGAGGTTGACTAAATAAGATAACTAAAAAGTACATTTAACACGGGACTAAGACTAATTTAAAAATGGCTGACAAAATGAACACTGTCAATCTTTGTTTTATTAATAATTTTGAAAAATCTTTTTTTTATCACTGTAGCAGAAGTTTCCATTTGTTCTCCACTGAGCAACAATTGAGATCATTTGTGATTTTACTTCATTGCTCATGCCTAATGGCAGCATGTTTTTGTGTCTTTGTTTTGTCTGAGCTGTAGAGGTTTTTATTAGCTTTTCTGATAGCACAGTAAATGGAATCATTTTAAATAATTTTTTAGTTGTTTGTCATAATATCTTTAAAACAGTGTAGTATCACTCACCTGTTCCTCTTTATCATCTTAAATCATTTGCAAAAAATATCATTTTAGTGAAATTAAATCAGTACAAGTCTGCAAATATTGTCTGTGTCGCACAGCGGTTAGATTAGTTACTGTGGCTCTGGCTCAGACCTCCCGGAGATTCCGCAAGTGTGCGAGTCTTTGATAGATATTAGTTGGTACAGGAGGCAGTAAATGAGTTGACCTTTTCGGACGGCAGTAGAGAGTCTGAGCTTTGTTACAGGACAGAGGGGAGTAGAAACACTGTAGCTCACGCTATGCTGATGAACTCGCATGCAAGGTAATGAATTGCAGTGCCATTATGCAAATACTATGCTAATTATCTAATCAGATTTGATTCCATTAAGGATGTACCCAGCTTCCTAACCTTGAGAAGGCAGGGACTGATCAGCTCACTCTTTCCAAATTTTTCTTTCTTTTTTCTTTTTCTTTTCTTCTTTTTTCAAATTCTTTCTGTCTTCCTTCTCTTTTATTTTTCTTTTCAGTTTTTTTTTATTTGCTCATTTTTTTTTCAAATTGCCTATTTTTTTTTTCCTTGCCTTTTTCTTGCATTTTATTTTCTAATTTTCTCTGTTCTTTTTCTTTGCTTTATTCTATTGCAAATCTTTTTTCTTTTCTTCTTGTTTCTCTTATTTTTTTTTCCTCTTGAATTTTATAGTTTTCCTACCCTTAATTTTTCTTTGTTTCTTTTTTTGTTTCTTTATTTTTTACTTTTTCCTGTCAGTTTCTTTTAAGTTCTTTAACATTTCTGTCTCAACCTGAACTTAACATTTCCTTTCCAAACCGAACTAAAATCTCTGACTGCTTAAATTCAAAAAGATGAGTCCTGTCGTTAATTTTTTTTTCTTTTTTTTTTTTTTTTTTTTATATTTACACCTTATTCGCTTCAGGACAAAATGCATATCCTCCATGTTCCTCGGAGTGGGGTGTTTTTATGGCACCAAACAGCGTTCTCTGTTACCACACATCTGAAGGCAGGTCTCCCTGACAGTGAGGTGACACATGGTGTGTGTGAGAGCCAGATAATGAAATCTTTATCACATGTTTGGGAGGCCTGTAATTCCATTTGCTCTACTAATCCCTCGGTCACTCTGTCTCTGTCACTCACCGAACAAACCCGTCTAACCAGAATTCCCCTTCCATTCATCTTCAGTTTACACTCTTTTTAATGTCACAAATGTAATGAGCCTAAATAAGCCTACTTTTAAAATAGACCCTGGTTACTTTCTTAATAAAAGTAGGTTACACATTTTGTCTCTAAGCAAATACAGGTTGTGTATTTGGAGGACAGATGAAGCTTGAATCCTCGGTAACTTGCAGAGTCGTGTTTTGTATTTCATGTTGTCCATAATTTTTTTTTTTTTTTTTTTTAAATGTCATGCACTGAAGACTCCTCAGGCCTCATCAGTGCAGGAAGAGCTCTTAGGGAAGCCTGATTGAGCCACCTTGCCGGCTGTCTGCTGATCAGAGAGCGATGGCCTCTCTTGTGTAATCAGGAGCAGCCACACAGGGCGTCCTTTAACAAAATAGCCTCATCACCTCCCCCTCCGTGATCTCCCCCTTCTCCATACGCTGTAACCGAGACAACAGAACTCCTCGCCAACCCCCCCCCCCCCCCCCCCCCACAGCCCTCTATTTCCAAATCCCAAAGGCTCTTTTCAGCGCAACACCGAAAAGAACATCAATCACACCTGATACACACACATATACACACAAACAAACAAAAAAAAATAAAGCCTTACTCTGCCACCCCCCGTCCACCCATCTGAATGCAGTTATGCCCATAATTGCTTCCAATTTCCCTGAGTCACACCTGACATATTAAGCTACTGTACACAACGATTTCCTTTCTGGTCCCCAGAGGGAACAAGTGCCATTTGATTATGGCTAAATGTGATTATTGTCCTCCCTTCCAACTGGCTTGTGGCGGTCTTTTGTCCCTGACAAAACAAGAGAACAAGGCGACCACTCTGATAGGGACGGACCAGCCCGGATGTTGCCCGCTGAACAAAAAAAACTGTTAATTATTTGTTGAAATAGCCATTTGTGACAATGAAATGAATGAAAAGAAATAAATCAGATTCATGAAAAACTGTGGACAAAATGGGGAAAAAACTGCTCTGACACACATTTGCATAATAGGGTTTGACATGCATCTATGCTATATTTATAATTTTTTCCTTTTAATAATAATTTTATGATAATTATGTGACCCTGGACCACAAAACTAGTCTTAAGTAGCACGGATATATTTGTAGCAATAGTCAAAAATGCATTGTTTGGGGCAAAATTATAATTTTTTTTTTTATGCCACAAATCATTAGGCTATTAAAGGGTTACTCCACCCCAAAATAAACATTTTGTCATTAATCACTTACCCCAAGTCGTTCCAAACCCGTAAAAGGTTCGTTCGTCTTCGGGACACAATTTATGATATTTTGGATAAAAAACCGGGAGGCTTGTGACTGTCCCATTGACTGCTAGGTAAATACCACTGTCAAGACCCAGAAAACTATGAAAGAAATCGTCAAAATAGTCCATCTACCATCAGTGGTTCAATCTGAATTTTATGAAATGACGAGAATACTTTTTGTACGCAAAGGAAAAAAAATATAGTGAATCTATTTAACAATTTGTCTTTGCATCAGCGTAGCGCCATTTTGGAGAGTATCCGCAAACTGTGTACGCCATTCTGTGTCAGTCGCACCACATAGATATGTTTTCTATGTATATTTACTCTCTGATTTGAAAGAAGAAGCAGATCTGGTGTCCGCAGTTTGCATCCAGCGGATGCTCTCTGAAATGGCGCTACGCTGACATGGAGGAGATGAATTGTTGAATAAAATAATTTTTTCTGATGGTAGATGGACTATTTTGATGATCTCTTTCATACTTTTCTGGGTCTTGACAGTGGTATTTACCTGGCAGTCAACGGGATAGTCACAAACCTACTGGTTTTCATCCAAAATATCTTAAATTGTCTTCTGAAGACGAACAAAGCTTTTACGGGTTTGGAAAGACATGCGGGTAAGTGATTGATGACAGTTTCCGTTTTCGGGTGGAGTTACCCTTTAAGTAAAGATTATATCATATTCCATTAAAATATTTTGGAAATTTTAAAAATATATCAGAACTTAATTTTTGATTAGTAATTTGCTTTGCTAAGAACTTCATTTGGACAACTTTTAAAGGTGATTTTTCTCAATATTTTGATTTCTTTGCACCCGCAGATTCCAGATTTTCAAATAGTTGTATCTCCGCCAAATCTATTCATCTTATATTTATATATTTTTTTCATTATTATTTATTCTTTTGAAATGAACAAAAAGAAATGTTGCTTATAGCTTAACTTTGTTTGCATGTCTGTATGTGTTCTGATTGATGAATGCAAGCTATTTTTGGCCAGTCTCATCAGACATGCAGAAGTAGGAGGCACATTTGCAAAAAGGACTGCTTATTTAAAGCCACTTCAATTAGTAAGATTTAACCTCTCCGTTCTGTGAGCGAGAGGGGGGTTTGGAGCAAATAGTGGTTTGCACGGGTAGAATTTGAAAGTATAACACAAGTCAATGGTGTGTTTAGTTTGGTACTGTATCTCCTTTAAGATATCTCCTCTCATTCTTTTTTGAGACATCTCAATCACTTGGTTACATCTTTTTGAAAATGTTCTGCTTCAGACAGTAATAAGATTTTATTTTTTATTTTTTTCACATTCAGAGTGAATAGCATCGGTCTGTTATTTGTCATTTGAAAATGTCATGTTTCAGTAATGGAAATTGATTCAGAAATGACACAACTTGTCTTTATGACACTGACAAAAATGAGACCGGGCCAGACCTAATGGAGTTCTCTAGTTTTTATAGAGCAAAACAATGAAGAGATATAACATTATTTACTTTACACATAAGCTTATGCATGTTTTCAGCATGTTTTTGAGATTAAATTAAAGGCATGCTTTTTGTGGAAATATGTAGTATTTCAAATATTTTCCAAATGTTGTGCTGGCTGTAAGGCAAAAAAAAGGTTTGAATAAGCCAGAGACTTTTTTTTATGCATGTATTTTTGGTGATTTCTCCATTGCAAGGGTCAACACAATATTTATCTTTATATTAGGCATGATAAAGCATGTATTTGTATTAATGAGAGTTTATATGCGAGTCACCGAGTGTAGATATCTGGTTCTGGACAGAGGTCATACAGTGCCAAGCTGTAATTGCATTGTTAGAAGTGGGCAGATGTGAACATCTGGTGTCCGGCAATGCACCTATTGATCCTCATTACTTTGTGTTCTTGGAGACAGCAAAGGGCTTTCATTCCCACAATCGCTCTTTAATTGTGACAAGCACGAAATGAGCATATTTAGCACTATTAACCATCATTGATTGAGAGTTATTTGAGTCATTTGCACTGGCTTGCATTGGTGTAAATGCTGGACATTGTAAGCATCTTTATTTACTGTTTAATTAAGAGCATTACTGATATCAAATATGGAATATAGCCAGTTATCCGGATACTATTAAAGGAGTTGTTCAGCCAAAAAATTAAAATTTGCTTAAATGTAATTATAAGAGATAAGTTTGTTTCTTCATCAAATTAGATTTGGAGAAATTTAGCATTTCATCACTTGCTAACTAACGGTTCCTCTGCATTGAATGGGTGCCGTCAGAATGAGAGTTCAAACAGCTGATAAAAGCATTGCAATAATCCACCAGTAATCTCTCCAGTCCATCATTTAATGTCTTGTGAAGTAAAAAACTGCATGTTTGTAAGAAACAAATCAATCATTTTGGCATTTTAACTTTTAAATTGTCACTTTGGGCAAAAAAAAAAAAAACGTTTTGGACTCTCATTCTGACGGCACCCATTCACTGCAGAGGATTCATTAGTGAGCAAGTGATGTAATGCTAAATTTCTCTAAATCTGTTATGATGAAGAAATAAACATGTCTACATTTTAAATGGCCTTAACAATGAGTAAATTTCCATTTTTGGATGAACTATTGCTTAATTTATTTTTTTAGAAATTATTTGTAGTAGTTTGATTTTCATCTCTATTTAGGGATGTAAAGTTTTGTTAGAACATATGAAATTTATTTGTCTTCACAAGACTAAAAATAAGCTCTTTTCCAAAACATAGTGAGCTGCATATGGAGGAACTAGCAACTAGCAAAGTGCTGCCTCGAGGCTGTACCTCATTTTGGCCAAATCTGAAGACACCATTAAAGGTTTTGGAACACGTTCATCGTGTTAATTAAGATAGCTGGTAACATTTCCAGTGTTTTTAATATTATGGTTCAGTAAAGTTTGAATCCGCAACTTTGACAGTGTTTAATGTCTAAGACTCAGAACTTAGCTAAGTATACAAAAACCTCAGTTTGAGGACATATAGTGCCATTCTTATTTGTAATAAAAACAATTTTTATAGTCTTATAGGTCTATAGTAATTATAATATGAGCTATATGTGACAGTAACCAACATTACATTGTATTGGTCAAAATTATCGATTTTTTTTTTATTTTATTTTTATTTTTTTATGAAAAATCAAAAATCATCAGGATATTATGTAAATATCATGTTTCATAAAACTAATTTGTGAGTTTCCCTTTATAAATATATTAAAACAAATTTTTGATTAGTAATATGCATTGCTAAGAACTTCATTTGGACAACTTTAAAGGTGATTTTCTTAATCTTTAGATTTTTTTTGCACCCTCAGATTTCAGATTTTCAAATAGTTGCATCTCGGCCAAATATTGTTCAATCCTAACAGACCATATAGCAACAGCTAAGTAAATATGTGCGTGTAGATATGTGTGAGACAACCTACACCTGCTAGTAATCGATACCCCTCTCAAGCGGAACCTGGCTGCCATGGTAACCCCCATCAAGCGGTTTGTTTGGGGTGGTGTGTTAGCATGGTGCCTGGCCTGGTTTCCCTGGTCTTGGCTAAATCTAACCAAAGCTGACATTTTTGTGCATGATTGTGCATCAATGGAAATCCTCATGCAGCTCTTCCAAATGCTAATTTCCTTTCCTGTTATAATCCAAAAGCAGGATTAAACAGTGCGTCATAGTACTCCCTCACGCTTTTATAATATCCACCTTCGTAATGAAGACTTGCATGTAGGCATTTCTCACAATGGGTGGACATGCTGAGAATATCTTTGAGAATTATGCTGCCTTCAAACGTCCTGCTTGAGAAAGTGCCACTTGGATCCAGGTGTGGTTTTCTGGTTCCATATCCTTTATCTGTATGAATTAGAAAATATTGGGTTTTACAGACAAAATGTGTTTTCTTAATATGTTATTTTCTTAAAAATAATTACTAGCACAACTAAGCTGCTTTCTATACAACACAACACCTAATTCTGATGACTGCAGGAAGAATGTCTGGGTGGATGGCAGATTCTGACCCACTTTTTACCCGAGCCTGGCTAACCTGCCGTGTGTGTATGTGCTGAGCACCGTTTGAATTGTGTGCGTTGTGAAATATGCATGAGTCTTGCCTGGGCAAAGGGCCATGAGGAAGCAGGTCAGCCCTGGCCTGGACTTGAGAACCTGTTAAGTGTATACACACACACACACACACACACACAGACTGGACTTCACCGAACACAAGCACAACAGCAGGTTGTACAGTCACAAAAAAAAAAAAAAAAAAAAAACAGAGTATAAGGCTTTTTTTGTGTACCTGCACAGGTTTTAATATTTGATTTCAATTTCCACAAGGGATGCACAATACTTTACAGGTTAATATATTTTTATATTACTAATATTTAACATTATATATACAATTTTTCATATATTCATAACAATTTCTGAGTGAAAATTATTTTAAATGTATTAAAAATAATCATTACTATTATTACTATTATTAAAATGTAGCAAATTTCAAAAATAAGAATTTGTTTTCATGGTTAAATTAATTTGTGGTTTACCTTTAGCATTTAAAATGGTTGATTTCAGTTTGTAGTGTTGGATCTGGCCACTTAACGTTTTAATCACACTTTCCTTCCTTAAGTTAATGCCTGGAATCACTGTAATTGTGCTTTTGCGAGACAGGATCCTGTCCTTGTTGTGGACACTCTGACCTGTGCTTTTGGTTAAACGCTGTACACATCTATTCTTTCCTGCTCTTCTCTTTCCTAGAACACACGCACACCGTAAGTAACCGGTGTCGGTGTCGTGCCTGTGTTTGGTGTGAGTAACCCCCCCTCAGTGCTTTGGAAGCCTGAGATAGTCACCTGATCTGGCCTTGCTGTGAAAGGGTAGAGTTTGTGACCTCAAGCCAGATGAGATGCTCTGCCAACAAGAGACAGGCAAAGCAATGACGGACGATTGTCCATTTCAAAGCAAGCAATATTTCATCAGAGGGCAATTACTGTGTCCCTTTGTGCGCAATTCAGAACTTAAATGTTTTATAACATAAGTTGCTGTAAGATCAAGTTGTCTTCTGATGTTTCACAAGACATTTGGTATGTGTACGCACAGATGTGTCAGTGAAAGCTGATGGCAAGAAAAAAAATCAAATGTCGTTCTTTTAATAGTGTTATGATATAATCAGTAGTTTCAGTGAATCAGTTGAGAAATCCCATTGGCCCAAAAGACAGTTTTACTTCAGGCAAAGTCAATAGCAGAGGGCAGAACATAATTTATCTGGTGCACACATCTGTTGTGTTTAGAAAACATAGGGCCCAGACACCAGGAGATCTACTTTAGAATACTGATAAACAGTCTGTAAACCTCAGTTATTAAAGGCTGACTTTTCATGCATCTTACTAGAAAGACTTTTGTTTTACTATGTTTTAAAATGGCATTTATTCCTGTGATGGCAAAGCTTTAATTTGAACTTATTTAGTGCTTAAGTAACATTTCTTAGTAGTATAACAGTGAAAGCATCTTAAAGGGATAGTTCATCCAAAAATGAAAATTCTGTCTTTAAATTACCCTTATGTTGTTCCAAACATGTAAGACCTTCATTCATCTTCATAACACAAATTAACCCTTTCACGCGTACGATCACACCGGTGTGATCATTCTTGGCTGGTCCCTGGAGCGTACAATCACACCGGTGTGATTCGAACGTTCGGCGCGTCACGTGATCAACTGCTGAATTCAAATCTGCTTTGGCGCTTTGGCTGGCGCAGAGCCAGATCGGACGCGCTGAGCACTTGTCATATTATCGCAACTTTTCCGTGTTTTCAACCATATAATGCTTATTTTAGGTTCCAGACATTTACATACAAATAAGTCCTAGTAAAACGATTCATTTATAGTTAGCAAAATACACGCCAATGTCTATGGCAGCGGCAATAATGATCCTTACAAATATAATCTGATGACATGTTTTATTGATATCATATACACATTGTGTAGGTAACTATAAAGGTTACTCTACTCTTCTCCAGGTTCACCAGAGACTGACTTTAATGTTTTTCGGGAGGAGAGGATGAATTTGCGTTTTGTAAATCCCACAGCTCGGATTCAGCGCGAACTAACATGGCGGCGCCCATCACTCGGCATAGATCAACTAACACGCTCATTATAAAAGTGTTTAAACCTCCAAATACATTCACTTGCACGTATTTCAGAATCTGAATATCAGATATTTCATAATACAGTGAGCACGTTTGTGAATATTAATAATTAAACAGGAAAAACTATATAAAAGTGATACATGTGTCATACAGCGCTATTGTGGCTGAGTTGTGTCACGTGACAAACACGACGCGGTCGCCATGGAAACAATAAGGCTATACGTTCTAAATAACGGTCGCCTAAAAAAACTCACTCTGGGGGCCCAGCTAGAACATTTTAAACTCACGTGTGAAAGGGTTAAGATATTTTTGATGAAATCCGAGAACTTTCTGACCCTGCATAGATGGCAATGCAACTGACACATTCAAGGCCCAGAAAGTTAGAAAAATAGTCAGTGTGACTAACGGTACACATATTTGTACCGAAATTTTACGTATGTGTACCGGACAAATATAGCATTTTTTCCCCAGGAAATTCAAACACTAAATGGCGTTTTGACAGTCTTTGATGTGGCATGACAGATCGCTGTATAGGGCCGTGCAAAAAATCGGATGCGATCGTCATGCACATCTTGTCAGCAATGCCGGTTCTGTGAATAGTCGTAAATCTCCATCGCGTGCTGTCAGATGGATTGGCATTTACTACACAGAACCATAGTTCACTGACAAGCTATGCAATATAGCGTTCATCACTGGATATGTGTCGCCTCTGATAATAAACTCGATATTGTGTTGGTTGTCAGTGAACTACGGCTAAGTAGTAAATGCCGCTCCATCTGACAGCATTGAGATTTACGACTAATCAAAAAACTGGCATTACTGATGAGATTGTGCATGATAATCGCATCAGATTTTTTGCCCTATCGCTGTAAACATCTCGGAGAGCCGCTTCTGCGACGCTTCAGAAACATGCCGTGGTGCAGCTAGTATAAACACAAGCAGTGACTAGAGTGGCCGCGATCAGCTCCGGTGGCTGTGTCAGAGCCGTAACGCCACGCAGACTTGTCAAATTGGGTTATTTAAAACGGCAGAGCGGAGCATGAGTGAACGTGGTCATTCCTTCCCATTTACTATTAGTTTTAATGCACAATAACATGAATGAACATCTCATGGCTCATGTAATCGCTGAATCAGTGTTTAAACCACGGAAAGACATCAATAAAACAGCTTCTAAACAAAGTAGCATTTCATTTACCTTAGGCAAAACATTAGTGTCCACAGCTCTTTAGTTTGCTAGTGAAACGAAGTCTAGAGAGGAGCATTTCATGAAATATTAGACTATATACTCATTATATTATACTTCATCTGTTAGTGATGTATTTATTATTTAATGTATATTTAATTGAATCTGTTATGAAACAAGTTATGACAGCCACTGTGTAATTGAATATCAACAAATAGAAACTTTATAAATTGATATAAAATTATGTGCATTTACATGTTTGCTTATAAACATTCAAGTTTAGTGTTGATTATTATATTTAAAAATAAATAGTAATTAAATTTAATTTTGGGATTTAATTGTAACCTTGTAGTAATGTTAAAGGACTCCCTAGTTTAAAGCTTATTGTTATCACCAAGAAAATTAATTATAACTGAATTTATTAAAAGAAAGAGCAACTTATTTATTAAACCACTGTTTAATTGACAAAAAATATATATATATTTTTCCCCCTGCTGTACCGAAATCATGCAGAACCATGACCGAGATATTTACTGAATCATCGTATTTGAGTACCGTTACACCCCAATGCGAGAATACTCTTTATGCGCAAAGAAAACAAAAGTAAGGACTTTATTCAACAATTTCTTCTCTTCCGTGTCAGTCATCGTGCATTCAGGGGAGTACCATGACGAAGAGAAAAACTTGTTGAATAAAGTAATTATTTTTGTTTTCTTTGCAAACGTAAAGTATTCTCGTAGCTTTATAACGTTACGATTGAACCACTGATGTCATATAGACTATTTTAACAATGTCTTTACTACCTTTCTGGGCCTTGAACGTGTCAGTTGTGTTGCTGTCTATGCAGGCTCTCGAATTTCATCAAAAATCTTAATTTGCGTTCAAGGAGTGTTTATTTAGAAAATAATAGGGCTCCCTTTTGATTTGATGGTGACTTTAATGATGTGCAATTCGCTAATTAAGAAAAACGGATATTAAAAACCAAGCCTTAGCACAAGCATTCAGCTCAAGCATTTTTATTTTTAGCTACAACTTAAGCCAGTGTTTCCGGTGTTAGAAATCCAAAATGACACAAGCACCGCCATTCCTTTGAGGAGGCGGTTAATGTTTTAAGGTCTTTAGATCCACCATCCGCCATCACACCATCACAAAAGCATAGGGAAAAAAAGGGTATTCTTTTTTTAATAAACACCGTGGGTCTTCGTCTCTCAGAAAGCTCGATTTAGGAAATGAAAGACTTCAAAGGCGTTGTGCCCTTTCATGTCCCAGATTAAACACGGTACGCTCAGCCTGCATGAGTAGGTTTGCTCTACACGCGGGGAAATCCGTGCTGATATGATACGTGCCTGTACGCTTATAGGTGTTCCTCCGCATGACAGTTCGGTTTCATGCGATATGCAGATCCGCGCACGAGACGCTTGTAACATGATTGGCTTAGAATAGAAATGAGAAGGTGACACATCAGATTATGACATTCTGTCTGCTGTATTAATATTCCTTCCTTGTAGTACACTGGTTTCTGCGTGGATTGATTTTGTGTGTCACAAATAATGTCTACATACTAGACACATCAGATCTGACACAAACATACACACTTTTACATGGACACATCTTTGGTTTGGTGTGTCGGGAATAGCTGGCGGCCTCATGCTGAAGGTGTGGACTTCCTGTCAAGAGGTCACTGCTTTGATTACCATTTCCCCTGTCACTTCCCCCCCCCGTCTATGTGCAGTGGGAGTGATGGGTAACATAGCTGAGAGCGAGACCACCAGACATTCATGCTTCTGGGCTAATCACAAGCTGTTGTTTGGATGTCATCATGTGCTCATGTGTCAAGTTTGCTGCCAGGGTTTTGCAAGTCTTGCTCGTATGTGCCAGGAGCATTACGCTAGATGAGGACTTCCTCTGTTTACACCCACTGGCATCCGACATAGCTTATGAATTTAACATAGCCGACCTTTGGTATGAGAGTGTTTGCTATTTTGGGTAAGTTGACTGTATTGAATAAAATATTCAGCAATTTTAGTTCAGCTCTACTGCAAGAGCAGCTGTTTACCTGAAATCTCTTCCTATGGCAGAGTAGTTTTATTACTTTGCTGCCTCGGTCTATTCAGTCTACTCTGTCTTATTTTGTTCATTTATTTTATGTTCTAGAGCAAAAATGTCCAAGTGTCACCAAATTGTTTACCACAGACCTTATTTTACTTAGAAATTGAAAACTGAGGGAACCCATGGCAAATTAGTCTTCTGGGTTTTGATGTTGTGGCTGCAGTGCTCCGTCTCTTTCAATCATTTTAAAGAAGTCCACTTCTAGAACAAAAATTTACAAATGATGTACTCGCCCCTTGTCATCCAAGATGTTCATGTCTGTCTTTATTCAGTTGGAAAGAAATTGTTTTTTGAGGAAAACATTTCAGGATTTTTCTCCATATAATGGACTGATATGGTGCCCCGAGTTTGAACTTCCAAAATATAGTTTAAATGTGGTTTCAAACAATCCCAAATGCGGTTGTAAACAATCCCAGCTGAGGAAGAAGGGCCTTATCTAGCGAAATGATTGGTTATTTTTATAAAAATAATACATTTATATACTTTTTTTAATGTCAAACGCTCGTCTTGTCTTGCTCTGCCTAAACTGTTTTTTTCCAGTTCATGACAGTTAGGGTAAGTCGAAAAATTCCCATCTCATCTTCTCCCTCAACTTCAAAATTGTCCTATATTGCTGTTTTACCTTATTTGTTAAGGGTGTTTGATCTTCTTTGCATGTTCACTTTGCAAAGACTGGGTCAGCACTTCTGCAGCAATGTAGGATGATTTTGAAATGATTTTTGAAGTTGAAGGAGAAAATACGATTGGAATTTTTCGACACCCTAACTGTCTTGAACCAGAATACACAGAGTTCAGGGAGAGCAAGACAAGATGAGCGTTTGAGATTAAAAAGTATTTAAATTTTACTTTTTTAATGAAAATAACCGATCGTTTCGATAGATAAGACCCTTCTTCCTCGGCTGGGATCGTTTACAACCACATTTGGGATCATTTGAAGCCGCATTTAAACTGCATTTTGGAAGTTCAAACTCTGGGCACCATATCAGTCCATTATATGGAGAAAAATGCTGAAATGTTTTCCTCAAAAAACATGATTTCTTTACGACTGATGAAAGACAGACATGAAGATCTTGGATGACAAGGGGGTGAGTACATTATCTGTAAATTTTTGTTAAACTTCTCCTTTAACCAATAGGAAAGGGGTGAATCAAATATCAAATCTAATATTTTTAACTAATTGTATCACGATTATAGCGTTATTTTCTGCTTAGGAGTGTTTTCCTTCCAAGTTTACTCTAATGCAGAGTAGAAAAAGTGTTGCTTTTTATTGTCTAGTGCATTTAAAGTCAACATGAAACGGCATTTGCAGCCCATTTTACTTCCCGATGTTCATTGGGGAAAAAATGTAAGTTAGGTCTCAAGTGCCTCCATTGGGAGTTGATTAGATTGTTAACAGTATAGACGTTTTGTACCAGATTGATGCTAGACTTGAATGTAGGTTTGCAGTAATTTGTGAAGGACTTCTATGCCACTTTTGAGTCTAGACTGAAGGACAAGAACAACCTTTTCCCAAAATCTATCATTATCGGATGTTATTTCAGTAATTTATATGTGACCCTGGACCGCAAAGCCAGTCTTAAGTAGCATGGGAATATTTGTACTAGTAGTAACATTTGTACCAAAAATGCATAGTATGGGTCAAAATTATTGATTTTTCTTTTATGCCAAAAATCATTTGGATATTAAGTAAAGATCATGTTTTATGAAGATATTTTGCAAATTTCCTACTGTTTATATATATATATATATATATATATATATATATATATATATATATATATATATATATATATATATATATATATATATATATATATATATCTATACATAATTTTTGATTAGTAATATGCATTGCTAAGAACTTCATTTGGATAACTTTAAAAGTGATTTTCCTCAATATTTTGACTTTTTATTTTTTGCACCCTCAGACTCCAGATTTTCAAATAGTTGTATCTGTAGTTGTAGCCAAATATTGTCCTTACAAAACCATACACTAATTGAAAGCTTATTCATTCAGCTTTCAGATGATGTATAAATCTCAGTTTCAAAAAATTGACCCTTATGACTGGTTTGGTCCAGGGTCACATATTACTTTAACATCAACTGACTGTAGATTACTGAGTAAAAATTGTCATGAAACGGAAGTGGTTATAGTCTATTCTTCCCTATTGTGATGAATATCTGTGTGAAATGGCTTCTCAAACAAGAAAAAATGTAGGATGGGATTTGCTGGGATCTCAAGTGACTGACAGGTTGATGGGGAGGATGGATTATTTCCCAGCCCTCGCACCGGCACACACATCATCATAAAAGAATAAAATAAGGTCTTTGCCATGTTTTTGATGAAAGATTATAAAGGCAAAAAAAAAAAAAAAAAAAAAAAAAAAGCTGTGCATGGATTAATAATTTACTGTATAATAGCACTGCAATATTCCATTTAGAAAAAGTACTGTCAATTTTGAGAGTGACAGATTGACAAAGATTAAAAGGGGGACATTAGCAATGCAGCAGTAATTTTAGAGATGGAAGTTGTTGCATTTGGATTAAATGCTGTTATAGTAGTAATGCACACTTTGCAGGAATGTTTGTTGAGAAAGTAATAGAGGTCTGTTTGATTCTATGATGACCTTAAGCAAACAGCTGAAAAGGAATCACTTTTAACAAGAAAATATTCAATTCAATTAAATATTCAGTTCTAAACTTGGAATTAATTGGTTGAGTTGTGAAGTCCTTAGTCATTTCCTGATATGCTGAGCCAAAAAAGACACTTCAACTTTTTATCTTAGCTAAAACCATTTTTTTTTCTTCTTTTTTTTAAAGATTTGGCAAGAGTTAAAAGGCCTCCCAGGCATGGCTTATTATTGTTTTTTTTTTTGTTTTTTTTTTTGTGTAGTGCATGTATGTGGCGTTTTATTCTCCCTGCAGGCCTGTTTTCAAAAGAAAGAATCTTTTAAACTTTGATTTCTGGCACATTAGCGACATTCTGATGTTGCACTTACAGCAGTTTGTTACACACTAGTGTCAGTGAATAATGAGAGCCTGTGGAACGTTTTGAAGCCTAAAATAATGAATACTCCAGAGGTGTTATTTTCACATTCATCCAACATTTGGTGAGTTTAAGGTGTCATTCCTCATGTCTGCCAATGACAGAGAGTGCAGAGGGGCAGAGGCATGACAAATAACCCACCCATGTATTACAGCCACTTTTTTTTTTTCTCTAGACATTTCGGTTACATTTAACAGGAAAAGTGCAGGAAAATTAAAAGGAAGGTTTGTACAGATATATGTATATGGTTATAACACATGATTGCAGTGGAGCTGACATTATATAATTCTACTATTGCTGTTCTGTGAAACAAGACAAGGATGCATCACTTTCAAGCTGAAAGTGTCCCAAATGGACATTTGCATCAAAAAGAGGGGTGTTGAGAAGTCTATCATCAAAGAATGATTGAAGCTCTTGGGACACTTTAGCTAAAAGAATGATTTAATGTAAATAAATATTGAATGGCAGTACTATAAAGTGTATTCGCATAGGCGCTGAGCTGTTAGCACCACAAGCTCTGATGTCCCACTGGCTGATTCAAGGCTTGGTTAGCTATGCCAAAGTGTTTATTCTTCCTCATTTTTATTTTTAGCAGCCAGCTAATATTAACAGTTTTGTCAACTCTACTGCGCCTGTGGCAAAAGCGCTTAAGTGTATCTTTTGCAATTTAAGTGACCTGCTTTCCGGCTTCGACTTTTCCCATTACTGGGAGTGACATTTCATTTAGGGCCCATCATTCATCTTTCTTGCGCCTGGGCCTGGGCCATGAGTCTGTGCCCTCTCTCTCTTGCAGCTGAACCTATTTTTACTTTTCTTTTTATTTATTTATTTATTTATTTTAAGGAAGAGTCTAGCTCCTTTTTGTTCATTTTGGGAAGAAAAAAAAACTTATAAAAAGATACACATTTTGTGTTTGTTTATAAAAAAAAAAAAATCAAATCATGCATTTTGTCTGTAATCATCACCAGGTTAGTTTATAAATGTTACAAAACAAAAAAAAATTAACAGTACTCATAAAATGTAAAAAACTTGCTCTTTTGGTTTGTAGAGAACCAAGAAAGTTTATGTACAGAGGAAATTATTATTATTATTATTATTATTATTATTATTATTATTATTATTATTATTGTTATTTTTTTTTGGTCCCAGTACAATAGAGCTTGAGGGGAATCTTGATCAGAGATAAACTAAAAAGGCCAATTTGATGATGCAGGAAGAGTCACTGTGGTTTGTTTGTGAAAGAACCAGAAAGAGATGGTAGATGTGCCCTTTGGGGAGTAAATCAGCGCAAAATGAACAGCACCGGCTGCTTCCCACGCACACTCAGCTCTGTGTTATTGCACTGATTTTTATGCATTTGATTTGTTTAGCTATTTTTACTAATTGATAGGAGGAAGAGTGATCAAAATGACATTAGCTCCTGGGCTTTGGCTTGTATGCAGAGAGATTTATATTTTTCTGGCTAATTTTAAGTTCACTGAACTTGAAATTTTGCCATGACTTTAAATTTGTGTCAATATGAATTGAATATCAATTAAGTGTTCTCTTTATTAACCTTGTTTTCAAATTTTCAGGTTTATGTATATTATTTCTTGTTTTCTACAGTATAATAAATGCAGATAGATTGTAGTTATTTTTGGAAAACACACACACACACACACCCACACATTCTTGCATTTGTGGTTTACGGGGGCTCTCCATAGGCGTAATGGTTTTTATACTGTACAAACCGTATTTTCTATCGCCCTACACCTACCCTACACCTAAACCTAGCCCTCACAGGAGACTGTGCACATTTTTTGAATTTCATAAAATACTGTTTAGTATGTTTTTTTTTTTTTTTTTTTTTTTTTTTTTTAAGCCTTTTGTTTTACGGGGACACAGGAAGTGTCCTCATAAACCATGTTTACGTTGTAGTACCCATGTCATTATACACATTTGTGTCCTCATAAACCACAAATGCTGGAACACACACACACGCACACACACACACACACACACACACAATACATTAATCTAGCTAAAAACAGCTAGAAGCGAATGACACTGGAAACCAGACCCATAAGTTTTACAAATGGCTTATTTACGGGAAAAATAAGTAGGGCCCTATGAAAGCCGTTTTATTTTTTCCCAAATTCCGTTTTATTTTTTTCCAAATTCCGTTTTTTCAGTTTAGATTTTTCTGGATTTCATTTTTTTTTTCCATTTTAATTTTTATCAACTCCTTTTTAATGGTTAAATTAAATTATTAATCAAAGAGCATGTCTAATTAATTAAAATCAGTAAACGTATACAGTTTTGCATCAGTTTAATAAAGGTTTAACCAAAATGACCTGTTTAGGGCCCTATGAAATGTTTTATTTTTTTCTCACCATATGTTTTATTATCATCAAATTCTGTGTTTTAGCATGTCTAATTATTTGAATGCATACTTAATTTATTCAAATTTATTCTTAAAATAGCCTTATGAAAGTTTTTTTTTTTTTTTTTTTTTTTTATACTCTCAGAAATTCTGTGTTGCGTATTTAAAATATCAATTGAAGTTATAAAACAATAATTTAATTTATCTTTTAATTAGTTGGAAATTAAGCAAACTTTTTTTTTGGCCAAAAAAAGGGGAACTTACTATTAAAATGAAAACATAGAAGAAATGTTGTGTGATTATACCCTAAAAAATAATGTTTGTTTCATTTTAGTAGTTGTAGTAGTAGTAGTAGTAGTAGTAGTAGTAATATATTTCTTGCACAGTGACTTTTATTTTGACGGGTTGCCGTGTTTACCTTTACATTTCTGTGTATATATGATGCTAGTTTTCCTAAAATGGAACGAAATGCTGAAATCACCATGAATGTCACGCTTTCTTCAGTGTTTGTAGTAAGCAAAACCGCTTGTCTGCTTCATTCATTAAAACAGACACGAAGAACATGCAGGATTCACATTTAAATCGTATTTTTGTGGCGTAATATTTACAAATACTAGTCCATATTGCAGTTTGATTTAAGTGTAATGACCTACTTTTGATTAATTCATTCAAACTTTGACAAATTGAGTGACATTCTGCGTTAATAAGTAAATTCCATTTTTATGACTGGATTCTGCGTTTTCTGCAATGTGGAAATCATAGGGCCCTAAATAAGGTTGACAAGGTTGTTATTGGGACCCCCACTGAGCGTATGCTCAATTATTGCCTTCATGAACGTGACCTCATCATCACAGGGTAATTATTTAGTTTCAAAAAGCACATTGAGCAAGATAGCAGAATGGCCTGTATGGATTTTGAAACCAGTGAGGGCGATGTATCTGATTGCATGTTATGCAAGGTGAGAATATGAGTGACCCTTTTATTTTAATCAGCACCAATTATTCCTTGTAATAATTTTCATCATAGTTTAATTATGGGAACGTTTCTTTCTGTTATTGGATAGTGAGCTTTTCATATGTGGGATCCCCTGACTGGCTGGTGCTTAGATTATATTGGAAGAGATAAACATGCAGTGCATGATGGGTTGTAGCTCCAATCCAACATGACGAAATTACCTGTTGTACTGTCAGCACAAGTGGGTGAGCATGTGTGCATGTGTTTGATTGCCATATTTGCCCTCCCTTAGAGCGTCCTGGTTATAGTCTCCCTGCTGGAAGCCATATCTGATTGAGTCAGAGACCACAGGGTGCAGTGCATTCTGGGATGATGGCCACCCCTTTAGGGAAGAGGCCATTGATAATTTGTTGCAGAGGCAATCTTGATGTCTTTTACATGCCCAAACTAAAAATGCAGCATAAGCACTCTAACATTTTATCTTATTTTTGAGGAAATCATTGTAGTTATTGCAATATATTTTTTTGTTAAATTATGGTGTTATAGAATTTTCATGATGGTTCATCACTCTAATAAACTCCTACAATAATTAGAAAAGGCACTAAAAACAACATGAAACGGCAGTAACAAACCATTTACTTCCATAATGTGATTATGTAAGATTTTCAACATGAAATTGTTTTGTTTATCTATCAGGATTTAATTGGCTCATGCAAAATAGGCATTTTAGGCAATGATGTTATTGTCAATATTACATAGATTTTACATAGAAAACCCTTTTTTAAGTCACTTAAAGATAAGAATTTTGCACAGCGTGTTTTAAGACGTCTGTTCAGTTCTATTCTAGGTATTGATGCAAGAAAGAATAATAAATTATGTCTCTTATATCTATTGGTTATGGCTTGCAGCATTTTACAAATTGTTTTAGTACAGCAGTGTAAATTTCTGGCCAAACCACGACCCTGTACTTGATAGTGAAGTTTACCCTGTGCTATTGTTGTGAAATTATCTTGAAACTCTTGAGCCGTCTGCCCTCATGTTCATGCAGGAGGGTTGAGGTGATACCGTTATCATTTTGGATGTGCGTTTCGCATGACTGGCAGTGTGCTGAAGATTTTTTGGGGGGTACCAAAAGCTCCTGCCCTGCCTCTGACTTTCGATTAGGTTTGACAAACAAAATGGCTCATCGAAGACCACCTCCATTTTCTTCAGACACACTGGTTGAAAGAACATCTTTTTTTTTTTTTTTTTTTTTTTTTTTCCTGATTCTTCATAGTGGAAAGCTTCCCTAAGGGGAAACATTTCTAACCAGTTCTGCTTTAACAAAGAGCATTAACATGCAGAAACACAGCACTGAAATAGAAGCACTTTGTGATTTTGTAAAGCAGGTTGTTTTGTGCTCTTTTTTAATTTAAATAAAGAAAATAGTAAGTGCACATATGTTTATTGCCATTTTTAGAAGACATTTTATATTTATTGGTAACACTTTACAATAAGGTTCTTTAGTTAACACCATTTAACGACATTAGTTAACATGAACTGAGAATAAACAGTACTTACACCTTAGTTGTTAATTTTAGCATTTATAATGCATTATTAAAATTATAAGCTGTGTTTGTTAACATTTAGTTAATGCAGTGTGAACTAACAAGAAAAAAAACTGCGAACGACTGTTTTTATTAACTAACATTAACACAGATTAGTAAATAGTGTAATAAATGTATCATTCATTGTTCATGTAGATAATGCATTAACTAATGCTTACAAATGTCACCTTATTGTAAAGCATTGCCTATTTATTTAAAGCAATTTTACAATTTTAAGCTATTATTTTGATTATTTATTATTTTAAATTATATATCCTTTCATCTATGGCAGCATACTAAATTCCATATAGGCCAAAATCACCGTCTTTGACTTAGAAAGGACTTTTTCTCACTTGTCTATATGGTAGACAATCACATATGTGCCTTTATAGTGCTATCATTGTACATTTGATGTAAAGGAAATGGTCTATTTTGTTATTACAGGTTTTTTTTTGCCTCTTTTTTTATGCATTTTACATGTAGTGGATGTTGTACCAATCATTCGAGTTGCTGGCTGCTCTCAGATTAGTGACACTCTGCCTTTGTTGTATTTTACTTAGACCACAATGATCAGATTGTTAGATGTGGTCCACACTGGTGTCATTTTTTTTTGACTGTCCATGTTTTGAGACATGCATGGGTTATTTTGGGGTACTCGGATTATTTTGGTAGGATCGGGAGACTGGGCGGAAGTCCAAATGCACAGTGTTCCCACTGAGACTGAAGCAGAACACAATGCACCCTTCACCATCAAATTATGTGTAGTTAATTACAGAACTTGTACTTTACAGTGTATTTCAAGTCTCTCTTCATTTAATTTCATTTTTTATTATTTATTCATTTAGTTTTACTTTTCTTGGAAGAATTTTTTTTCTGTAAACTATTCACTAAGAGACCCTGAGGGATTTTATGTTTTGAATTTAATTTGAGTTCAGGGTTGACAAATAAATGCTACTTACTAATTTATCTCAGAATACACAATAAACTGATGTGCGTAAAACACAAAGGTTGCATTTTTTTTTTGTTTACAAGCACAGCTCAGCCTGTCAAAAAAGGGTGCAGGGAGACACAGTGACAATTTTGGAGAGAAATACGCTGGTTGTGATTGGTTGGCATGTGGTGCTGCACTCCCTGTTGGCCCGTCTGATTGGTTGAGAGCTCTCCGTGGTGCTGAACTCAAGAACAATAGTGCTATAGTAGAGTGTCTGGTGCCCCCAAGGACAGATTATCAGGCCCTCTTCACTCTTCCTCATAATTTGTCCTGAAAGGATGGGGCTTCCACCCATGGCACGGCCTGAGTCTCTTGCGATTTCATGGAGAGATGATTTTGATGATTTCAGTGAATTGGTTTGAGTTAATCCTCTTTTGTTTGACCCCCTACCACATGCCCACTGACACAAAACTGTGCTCTTTGAGTCGGTTCATTTTGTTGATGCTTTGTCTGCATGAGTGCAAATTCATTATCTGTAAATGTTTGTGAAGGAATAGTTTTAATGTTAATACTGTATATAGTACCCTGAACACGGTCAGCACTGTTAAAATCATTTCTTAGTTATATCAGCCATGTTTTACACAACCAGCTATTAAAATCTAACAGAAACCACTATTTTCATAATCTGTTAGTAACTCAAGGTGTTATTGATGTTCCGATTCTGTTTGCTCTACGCATAAATCCAGACAGCTGTACAATCTGCCTCAGGCTGTTTATATAAAGCAAGTCAATTCAAGCACATGTACTGAGAGAAAATTAACCCAATTATGCCCCTTAATCAGTACCCTGCTCCCATCCAGACGAGAGTAATTGTAGGCCGCGTTCAGCACTTTGAAATTGAGGGCGGAAGAGGCCCCTGTCATTTTTGGGGGTCCAAGACGTCATATAAAGGTTCAGCCAATTACTGTAATCAGCCCCAGACAGCACAGTGTGCTCCAGTCATGGACGAAATGGAAAAGGAAACAGACTGCATCTTTTCTATTTCTGTTTGATCCTCTGTCTTATGTCCTCCTGTACTGAGATTACTGAATGTTGCATCCATTTGAAACATTAAAACTGTAAAATATGTTTTGTCATATTAAATAATCTATACACAATATATTGAAATATGTTTTTATATAATATATATTTATATAAACAAATACATTTTTATTTTTTTTCAGTTTACATTTCATTTTTTTTTAATGGTTTGTGAAGACGTTTCTTGTGCTCATCAAGGCTGTGTTCATTTGATCAAAAATACAGAAAATAATTAATATTGTGAAATATTATGATGTAAAACAATGTTTTATATATATATATATTAATATACATTAAAACTGAATTTATATCTGTAATTAAAGTTGAATTTTCAGAATCATTACTCCAGTCTTCAGTGTCACATGATCCTTCAAAAATCGTTCTGTAATGTGCTGAATTATCATCAGTGCTGGAAACAGTTGTGCTGCTTAATATTTTTTTTGTAACTTGTGATACTTTTTTCAGGATTCTTTGATCAATAAAAGGTTAATTTATTTAGAATAGAAAGGTTTTCTAACAGTATACACTACTGTTCAAAAGTTTGGGGTCAGTAAATTTTTATTCTTTCTTTTTTTTTTTGAAAAAGCAATACTTTTATTCATCAAGGATGTTTTAAATTAAGAAAAAGTTATAGCTCAGATTTACATAGTTAGAAAAGCTTTATATTTTGAATAAAAGCTGTTCTTTTAACTTATTCATCAAAGAATACTAAAAAAAAAAACAATCACAGGTTCCAAAGAAATATTTGGAAGAACAACCGTTTCCAACAATGATAATTCTAATAATCAATCAGCATATTAGAATGATTTCTGAAGGATCATGTGACACTTAAGACTGGAGTAACAGCTGATAAAAATTTAGCTTTGCATCACAGGAATAAATTATATTTAAAAGTATATTAAAATAAAAAACATAATTTTATATTGTAATAATGTTTTGCAATATTAGTGTTTTTTTTTTTTTTTTTTTTTTCCTGTGTTTTTGATCAAATAAATGCAGTCTTGATGCACATAAGAGACTTCCTTAAAAAAACATTACAAGTCTTACTGATCCCAAACGTTTGATCGGTTGTGTGTGTGTGTGTGTGTTTATTTATTTATACAGTATATATAATGTTTCACATAACAGTTGCAAATATGGTTGTAAATTTTTAGTTGTAATGCTCACACATCAGTGTGAAACATCATTTATTATTTTAGATATATAATATAATGCAGTATATTAATGTATATGTGTATAATGTATTGTTGTTAATACGTTAATATTTTAATCATATAATTATTTTAAACAACAGCGCAGCAACAATACTATTATTATTATTATTATTATTATTATTATTATTATTATTATTAGCAGCAGCAGCAGCAGCAGCAGCAGTAGTAGTAGTAGTAGTAGTACTTTATGCATCTTCATATCCACAACAAGCTGTAACGACTGAATCTTTTATCATGTAGGTATCCATAAAACAAATGAAACAAATTTTGTCAGAACATTCAACCAAATGTGGTACTAGTAGTGTGTGTGTGTGTGTGTGTGTGTGTGTTATGTGAGTCGGTAGATTTTGTTATGTCTGCATGCGCTACATTGGATGTTGCTCTTAATGAGAATGGAAACGTATCTGATAGTATTTTTTGTATAGTTATGGTTCACAGCTTCTGTCTTTGCCCCTAATGCATTCAGTGTTATTTTCATTTCTTTTTTTTTTCTGGCACTATAGTACACAGAACACACACGTTAGAGCGTTCGAGATTAACATATTAAAGGGAGATTTCAAAAATACATTACACTAAACGTCTTGTGTTCTTTCTGCCGTTGACTGCGTTCTCTAGGAGATTGTCTTTGAAGCGAGGAACAGGAAGGAGGAGAAGAGAGAGCAATGCCTTGTGGGGCTAATGAGTGGAATCATAGCCGTTTGTGTAGCGAGTTTTGTTGATTAGCTAATATTTGATTTCTCCACCGCTCGTGCCTCGCAGGACTTTAGCTCATTGAGTTTGTTCAGGGAAAACAGCAATGACTTTTGAAAGCTCAGATTACAGTACCTTGAAAATGAAAATTAACCTGAAGCTTTTTTTTGAAAGTGAAGCTTTTTTCCATAAAGCCTATTATCATTCCGAAGGTGCCCTTGAGAGTTACATTTTAGGTTTACGCTCAGCAAAAACAGCACTGAGGTTGATAAAAGCTCTGGATTGATTGACACATACTGTCTCACCACTGTCTTGCACAGAAATACAGGACCGTACATCTGACTCTGGAAGGACATCATTGCAATAAAAAAAAAAAAATTCTCCTTATGTGTTTTACGCATTGTGTGTATTGTACTAGTAGCCCTTTTCTTTTCTGTTTTTTATTTTCATTTAGAATATTCTTCACAAAGCTTGAATTTACCAAGTAAAAAAAAATATAGATTTTCCAATTTTGTTTTGTTTTGCAAAGAAAACACCTTATTGAATGCAGTGACTGTGTTAGCAATGTGAGATAAGGCTATGAGAAAGCTAAGCTAGGAATGGTCTGGAGAGAGGGAGAGAATAGGAGAGAGAAACACTCCTCTGCTTTTGTTTCACTTGGTTTCTGACAGTCACTTTGCCGCTGAAGCTTCCCTTTGTGTCTGTGACAGCTGAACAGACTCAGATAAACAAAAGGGCTGCGTCTGCACTTCACTGCAACTTTGACTGCAGCTCCGCTGGGAGATTCCAATCCTCCTCTGATTTTCTTTCCCGTTTTGAGGCTTCTGATGAACGGTGCAGGCTTGAGATTTGCTTCATCTAAATATTGAAGAATTTGGACATTGTTACCCTTTGATAATGAAACTGAATCTGAAATCGGAAGGCCTGTGTAGAATAAACCCAATCATGTGATTGTCTTTGACCTGATAGTCTGTTAGTTTTCATTTGGAGTATACTGCTACATATAATTAGACCAGTGATTAAAATAGAAGTTTAATTTAAAAAAAAAATTTAGTTCACCTATTTATTTTTATTTTTATTTTTATTTTTATTTATTTATTTATTTATTTATTTATTTATTTATTTATTTATTTATTTATTTTTTAAGTTAAACTTACCCCCATGTCTTGTCACCTACCTTTGCATACAACTAGGGGTTGACTGATACGTGTTTTTTAGGGCCGATGCCAAAACCAGTTATTACAGATCAAGTAGACGGATAGCCGATATTCTGAACCAAAATATGACAATTAATATCAAAATTAAGAATAACGGCAGCTCTGACTTTCCTTAAACTTTCTTTAAATGCTTTTAAATTATTTTATTGGCAAATCAGTTTTGAAACCATAAAAATGATTAATATTGGAGCCGATAATTGGCCAGCGATAATTGGTTGACCCAATTAGAACTAGATGACATTGTTAAAAGAAGAAAATGAAGAAAATAAAACATTACTTCAGCAAGGATGCAATAAATTGATCAAAAGTGACAGTAATAGATTTTTACATTGTTACAAAAAAATATTTCAAATATTTCTTATATAATTTTGTTCTTCTGAACTTTCTATTCATCAAAGAATCAGATATATATTATGGTTTCCACAAATATTAAGCAGCATAACTGTTTTCAACACTGATAGTAATAAGAAATGTTTCTTGAGCACAAAATCTGCATATTAGAATTATTTCTGAAGGATCATGTGTAGGGCCCTATGAAATTTTTTTTTTTTTTTTATTTTTTTTTCTGAATTCAGTTTTTTTTCTAGACTCTATTTTAATGTTTAAATTAAAAAAATGTTCATCACAAAGCATATCCAATTAATTGAAATCATGAAACGTACATAATTTAACAGAAATTTTCCCCCTCAAATGACCCCTCAAAGTTTCTTTTTACCAAAATTCTGTGTTTCTTCAAGTTAAACCAAACCTTTATTTGATAGGTTGCTGTGAAGACCTTTTAGTTTTTTGTTTGTATATGAAATTACAAAGCTTTGCATTACAGGAATAAATTACATTTTAAAATATTATGATTGAACATAATTATTTCAAATTGTAATAATGTTTTACAGTATTACTGTTTTTACTGTAATTTTAATAAAATAAATGCAGCCTTGATGAGCAGTAGAGGCTTTTTTTTTTTTTTTTTTTTTTTTTTTTTTTTAAAACATTAAAATCTTACTGACTCTAAACATTTGAAGTAAATGTTGGCACAATGTAATATGAGAGTATTGGTGGCAGTCAGTTTAGTTGTTTTGTTGTATAGAAAAACTAAAATATAGCATATTTTTTTAATGCTACATTTATAATGTTTTTGTTCTATGGAAAAGAGCCGCCAGACCTTTCTTCAGGTTTGAAATGACCTAAGTGAGTAAATAACCGCATTTTTATTTTTGGGTAATATATTCCTTGGAATATTAAGTGTACATGTATAAATGTGATCCTGGACCACAAAACCAGTCGTAAGTTTTGTGTCACTGTATGTGTCAAAATTATACATTTTTCTTTTTTGCCGAAAATCATTAGGATATCAGGATATTCAGTAAAGATCATGTTTCATGAAGATATTTTGTAAATTTCCTATCATAAATATATCAAAACTTAATTTTTGATATTCAAATAGTTGTATCTCGGCTAAATATTGTCCTATACTAACGAACCATACATCAATGGAAAGCTTATTTATTCAGCTTTCAGATGTGAATGATGTATAAATCTCAATTTAAAAAAAAAAAATGTCCCCTACGTCCCCTAAGTGAACAGTGAACTTTGCAAAACTGTCTGTAATTGTACATCAGTGTAAATGCGTTGACCCCAATACTAAGCAAGCAATGTTTTCTGTTATCTGATGAATGACTTGTACAGTCTGTGACTGGAAAAGGTCAGCACGAAAGCCCTACACGCTCTCCACCGATACTCCGAGCAGATAAACAATCCTTTCATCTCGTCCCACCGTAGCTGTTACAGGCCGGTTCGCTGTCATCCAGAGCACCGAGCAAACATGGCTGCCGTTTCTGCCTCTCTACGCTCTTCGTGCTCTAAAGTGAGCGTTATGTAAATCAGGCTTCAGAAGTAATTAAGTCACAGATCACCTTTGACCAGACCTGCAGAATCCAGTCTGGTCTAGTTCTGACTGCTGCCTGTCACATAAAAATGGATGTTACAAATATAGATTGTTGTCATGTAGTTGGGAACTTTATTTCATGACCTAAATGATGATAATTAATTACTCTCTCATTATAGGGCAAAAGAATGCATTAGTCTGTAAGCCATTTGGATGAGTCTGTATGCATTTGTGCAATTATGTCATGTGTTTTGATATTGGTTCCTTCACCTTTCAGCCTCAAAGTAGATCCTAATGATGCAGCAGACAAAAGCTGAAATTAAATGAACAGCAGAGAAAACAAACAAGCCCCTATAGACATTCACCTAGACCACTTTAGTCGGATTTAATTTAATTTAATTTAATTTTATTTTATTTTATTTTAGGGGACATGCTATTTAATCATCAAAGGGACATGTAAAAAAAAAAAAAAAAAAAAAAAAAAAAACAGGACAATGACCAAGGCATTACACATTTTATTTTATTTTATTTTATTTTATTTTATTTTATTTTATGTAATTTGATGATAACATTGTGATGTTGCACCATGGTAGTTTTTTTTTTTTGTTTGTTTTTTGTTTTTTTGTACTGCTGTGCTGTTCTACTAACGTACCTTGGAGCCATAATTTTGCCAGAAAATATTGGTTATGAAAATGAAAGTTGATCGAATGACCTACATTGCTTCAGTTTTCTGTGTCACATGATCCTTCAGAAATCATTCTAATATGCTTTTATCAATTATCAATGTTGACAACAGTTGTGCTGCATGTTTCCAGTATGTTTGTGGAGACCAAGATACTTTTTTCAGGATTCTTCAGTGAATAGAAAGTTAAAAAGAACAGCATTTATTTGAAATAGAAATCTCTCTATTGTCACTTTTTACATAAATGTAATGGATCCTTACTGAATAAAAGTATTAATGTCTTTTGGCCAAAAAACATTTGAACTGTAGTGTGTCTTTTGTCAGCCTGTTTTTTGATAGCAATTTAAATATGGCATCTACTCATTTTCCTATGAACTTACAAGCTGTTCTTTTGTTCACCCTTTTTTTGATAACATAAACTGAGGTATAAACAAACCTCTAAACAGTCTGTTGTGGTCTGGACTCGACAAAATAAAAAAACAAGTTTTCCATTCAGGTGCACTGAGCGGTAGAGGAAGGGGGACGGCCAGAAACGACACTGTCAATCTTCTCTTTGAAAAACTACATGCACAAAAGCAGGCAATCAAGTCGACGTGTGGAGCTTCACACATGAGTGGCTTCCTCTTACCCACCCTGCCCATCTCCACACAGAGCCAATCCAGAACGGCCCACACGCCAACCCACACGCACCGCTTGCTATACCTCACCCAGCTCTCTGGGTTTATCCATCAGCTTTAACCTGGCCGTAAGGGATCTGGTGTTAGTAGCCGTCCTTTGTTTGGTGGCCGTTGGCCCAGACTGAAGGAAAAGAATGATTTAGACTCAGGTCATGGAATAATATCATTCGGTTTATGCTTGCATTCTCCCATCATTCCTCTTCAGTGAGCAGCAGCCTCATATTCAACCCCCACACAAGCCCTGCACCTTTGTGTCCATATAAGATCACATTTACAGCTTTATAGATAGAACATATTTTATTTAGGTAAATTACATGTTACACACACACACACACACAGATATATATATATATATATATATATATATATATATATATATATATATATATATATATATATATATATATATATATATATATATATATATATATTATTTTTTTTTTTATTTATTTTTTTTTTTAAGTTGGTAGTATACTTTAAAATAGGTCAGTGCTTTATATATAGACTATACAATCATTAAAGGGAAATATGAATAAACAATGAATTTTATTTTCTATTTTATTTTATTATTGTAATTATTATTATTATTATTATTATTATTATTATTATTATTATTATTATTATTATTATTTTAGGGGACTTGCTATTTAAACAAACAAACAAACAAACAAAAAACAGGATAATGACTAAGGTGTTTTATTTATGTTATTTTATATATAAAAACAAACAAACAAAAAAAAAAGGGCAATGACCAAGGTATTTTATTTTATTTTATTTTATTTTATTTTGTATTTTGTATCTTGTATTTTGTTTTATTTTATTTTGTACTTTGTTTTATTTTGTATTTTGTTTTATTTTGTATTTTGTTTTATTTTATTTTGTGTTTTGTTTATATTTTGTTCTGTTTTATTTAGTTTTATTTTATTTTATTTTATTTTATTTTATTTTGTTGTTTTGTTTTGTTTCAGTGGACTTGCTAGTCAATCATAAAACATAAAAAAAAAAAAAAAAAAAAAAAAAAACAGGACAATGGCTGAGGTAATTTTATTTAATTTTGTTTTGTTTTTATTTAGTTTTTTTTTTTTTTTTTTAGTGGACTTGCTATTTAATCATAAAACATAAAAACAAACAAACAAAAACAAAGCAAAAAAACAACAAAAAAACTGGACAATGGCTGAGGTAATTTTATGTTTTGTTTTGTTATTTTATTTCAAAAACAATGGGCAGAGATTAGAACCAGGAAATTAAGCTCTATATTATTATTATTATTATTTGATTTTATTTTTTGTATTTTATTTAAGAAGTGTCATGTACAATGTAAAATAGACCCAGGACATTACACATGATAAAAAAACATTTATGTATGTAACTTTCAAATCTTTTTTATTTTATTTTTTACTTATTATTTTCACTATTTTTCAAAGCTTTAGGAACCTTAATCATGACAAGAGAAACATCAGAGGGAATTTGGGACAGATTTAGACAATGCAGTCTGAGGAATTTCAGGCAGTCGGCTACTGCAGAGAGATCGAGAGTGAGCAAGTGAGAGAGAGAGAGAGAGAGAGAGAGAGAGAGACAGTGGGGAGGGGGGGCGAGTCATTCTGAAAGGAGGTGATTATGGGACGCCTGGGGACTCCTTCTGTCTGGTACCCAGGAGAGAACGGGTTAAGAACACTTAGCCCAGGGGGGAGTTGGGATGTAGGGGCGGCTGTATAGACAGGGCATTGGGGTGGGGGGGTGGCGGTATATTAGAAATGGGTCTTCGTTGCCCCTCTCTTGAGTCAGGTCCCTTATGGATAATATGGACTTCTGAGAGTCTTTGCAGGGTCATTGTGTTTGACACTGGCTTTTGCCGAGGGCCTTGCGCATGCTGCTGGCGTGGTGCCAGTTCCTGTGAGGAAGACCCCAGCAGTGGATCTGTCAGACGCATCTGTCTTTCTGTCCCTTACAGTTTACTGAACATGCTCACAGCCCTATCTTCAATCTGCATTTAATCTGCAAATTCATTTAGAGTGTCATTAATGCAAGGAGAAACAGGTTCCTTAAAGAATAATAATTCTTAAGCATGATTTAAAGATAAGCCTATAACTAATTGGTCTTAACAAATGTAATTAGTACACTTGATAAAACTGAAAACTAAAAATAAAATGTGCTATGGCAAAATGATACTGACTATGGATCTATATATATATATATATATATATATATATATATACACTTACATATGTGTATGTATATATGTATATCTTTAAATAATATTTCTAATAACATCTCTATTTTGTGTGTGTATGTGTAAATACAGTATATCAGTGAATACATGTGTATATGTATGTATGTCTTTAAAAATAAATATTCTTTAGAATATATTTAAATTATATATAAAGAATTAATTTAGTGGGTAGTAGTTTATTTTTATTATTGCCAAATACTACTGTTATTATTACTAATATAAATATTTATAATAATATTTAAATACATAAGTGTGTGTGTGTGTGTATACTGTATAAATGTGTGTATGCATGTAACATATTTCTAATAATGGGTAGTAGTTTATTTCCATTTACTATTTTCAAATACTAATATTACTATTATTATAAGTATTTATTTCTACATACATAAGTGTGTGTATGTATGCATGTGAAAATATTTAATAATATTTCAGATTTTTTTAATGGTTAGTAGTAGTAATAGTTATAGTAGTTAGTTATTTTATTTTATTTTATTTTATTTTTTATTTTATTTTATTTAACACAGGTAACCTACTGTCTGTACATTAATTTTTTTTATCTATTTTTTTTTTATTCAGGTAACTGACTGTCTGTTCATATTTATTTTATTTTATTTTATTTTATTTTATCATTAAAGGGACATTTAAAAAAAAAAAAAAAAAAAAAAAGGACAATGGCCAAGGCATTACACATGATGTCTATTTTATTTTATTTTTCAACTACTAATACAGGTAATAAATGCAGTAAAATATTTAATATTTGTACATTTTAAATAGTAAGTAGTTTTTATTTTATTTTATTTTATTTTATTTTATTTTATTTTATTTTATTTTATTTTATTTTATTTTTATAGCAGTCAACAATTTGTGTGTTTTTTTTATTTTTTTTTTTTTTTATAAATACTAGGCCAATATCAAGATTGATGTTGACAAGCATATAAATTGCCCATCATTGTCATTACAATTAATGTTCCTCAAATGAGGAAACACATTTCCCATTGCCACAGGGCGTAATAGTGGCCCACTCCCTAGGGAATGAGATCTAGGCTGTTCATACAGACTAAACTAAAGCAGCAGATTCCACTTCCTGAGGTCTTCTGAAGAGCCTGTGTGTGAATGCTAACCTACAATGCAGTTGAGCAGTGTATATTTCTGTATATTTATATCCACTCTGTACTGTAAGAGTGCGTTAGACTCTAAACTTTAATACATCACTGTTTGTGTCTCACTGCTTTCTGTTTGCAACACATGCAAGAGTTCTAAAGCATAATGTGCTCTGGAGTTTAATGTAGGCAGAACAAATAAAGGCAAAAGGATGTGTTTACTGTTGTGAAGCCTTGATATGTATTCCTCTGCTCTCAGGAGAAAATTCAGCAAAGCCTTCTGTTGCTTTAAAGGACGGCAGCTCTTTGTTTTTGCCGCTGGGTACAGCTGGTTACAAGTGGACGACCAATCACAGCATAGTGTCCTGCATGTAGAAGCAGCAGGTTTCGTGTTTTTGTTTGATGCATTAAGCGACTGTAGGTCTTTGAGATATTCCAATACTGTATAGCTTTCATTTCGACAAAAAGAAAAGTGTAAAATTAAGTTAAGGTCTGTCAGTTGTCAGTTTAATCTGAAATGACCTTTCCTCAGCCTTGTTAATTGTTCTTACGCAACAATTTTTTGCCTGTCCAGTCCCATTCACTTACCTAAAGGAAGGAAACTCATTGACTCTAATATGTGTAATTTATCACAAACACTCTGAATCCCTCTGTAAATTAGTTTAACATTTTGATTAATCTCAGCTTGTGCTATCTCTCATGTCAAAGCGTCAATTATTTCCTCTAACTGGTGGAACGTGGTACAGACTTTATGAGGAATTATGGAAAGCCGAGAAGACGGCTGTCTTTAACACTTACGGATTTTGTGCGCACACATACGTGGCCTTTAAGACTCTATAATCACTAATCATTCATGACCAATAATGTCAAACTCAATTCAATAGAATCTTAATACTGTTTTACGACCTTTCATTGAATCCCAAGCAGATGCACAATATGCGGTTTTAAGATCAGCCGTTTCTTTTTTCGCACGCAGATGAATAGATGTACGAATGAATGGGGAGATATCAAGGGAATAGATGCCCTTGGTGATCAATATCCTTTATCAGTGTCACCTGCTCTTTCTCTTTGGAAGTGAACGGGCTATTACTTTGTGTTTAATGGTGTTTCTTGGGTCGTGAGTTTATTGACAGGTACGAGTCATGGATATTTCCCTGTGGAGGGTAAAGGTCATTCTGTTTATGTTTTTTCGAGCAAGGCTAATGTGTTTTTGTAGTACCTGCTTGTAGGAGACAAAGCGTGTCCTGTTTGTCCTTTTGTGTCTGCAGTTATAAATTTAGGACGTAGGAAACGTACTAACGTACTTGTCTCATTTGCATATTCAGAGGCTCTGTAGTGAACGTGATTACGTCATCACATTTCCTCAGCATTGATTCGTCAGATGAAACCAATGCATTTCATTCCTCTGAGCCAAACAGGAACGATTTTTGATGCTTAGTCCCACCCACGTGCCCAGATTGGTTCAAACTGTCATCTATTCAACCAATAAACAGGTTTTGGTCTTTCGAATTACCAATTAGCATGTTTCTTTGGAAATTTGAACAAGCGCAAAGTGAAAGTAAAACGCTTTGTGCGTGCATGAAAATAAACGCAAAATAACTCATTTGCATGACAGCACTCTTTGAAAAAGTGCAGAAATACAAACGACAGTGCCCTTTGACATAACAGAAACCAAAAACAAGGATGAAACGGCGGTACATATCGGATAAAGCATTGGAATTTAGGTTTTTGCGTCGCTATGCGTTGTCCCAGTTAAATAGATTCTGACGCAGACTACAGCCAGCAGATTGATCTATTTGGTTGTTATATTATGTAACTAGTTCTTATATAGTTTATAAAGATCATTTGCTCTGTTTTTTTCAGTTGCACTCTGTATATTTTTCTCTCATTTTGTGTGTAGTTGGTAATTAATTTGGACTGTTTGTATTTTTGTTGCACAAGACATAGCAAGTTATAGCAAGCAGTTGTTTTCACTGTTTACACTGTTTGTTTATTGTTCATACTCAGATTAAGAATATATTTATCTGAAAAAGTCACTTTTTTTGTTATTATATAACACTGTTTCTACGTGACTTTACTCCTGAAACGTTTTTGGACACATCTATATTTCAGTAAACTAAATAGGCCTGTTTTTCACTAAAAAGCGCCTATAGTAAAATTGTAATAAATTGCTATAACTTGCTTGGGGAATGTTATATGAGGACAAAATTTTATTTGCAAGTGTAAAACACCTAAATACAATTTTCTAAAAAAAAAAAAAAATCCAAACTTCAGGAGTTTTTATTTGAGTATACAGTAAAAACACCCAATTGTTTTTTCCTAAAATTCTGGAAATTCACTCATTTTTAGAGAAAACAAAAGGAAAATTGGGACTTTAAATAAGCTAGTCATAAACTTCAAGTTCTCCTGATTATAATGATATATGGCACTTGATGCTGACTGCTAGAATAGGTCTGGAAAAAACAAAGAAAAGTACAGGTGCGTCAGGTGCCCCAAAAATGTTCTAGGTCTTTAAGGGTTAATTAACCATAGAAAAAGAGCACTACCATCTAAATTGGTTTAAATTGGTTTAAAACGGTTTAGTTTTCTACACATACTAAGGCAAGCATTACGCTCGCGTCTGCATTTTCACTAAATGAGCACATAAATACATGAATAACATCTCCAGAACATACTGAGAATTCTTCATGCACATTTTACCGTTTCATATGAGTAAAACTATCGTCATGTCTTATACACACAGAAACTTAAAGGTCCTCATGGAGACTCGTCAAAATAAAAGTTTGGTTTAACTTGAATATATTGTCAGAAATATATTACTGTTGTGCAGTAGAATGTACTCAAAGGGATAGTTCATCAAAAAATGAAATTCTGTCAATAATTATTCAACCTAATGTCATTCCAAACCCATAAGACCTTTGTTCTTTTTGTTTTCTTTGCTTTGTTAAATTACGGTTGAACCACTCATGTCATGTGGACTATATTAACGAAGTCCTTACTATGTTTCTGGGCCTGGGAACATTTCAGTTTCATTGCTGTCTATGCAGGGTCAGAAAGCTCTTGAATCTCAACAAAAATATATTAATTTGTTTTACAAAGATAAACGAAGGTCTTACGGGTTTGAAACGACATGGGTGAGTAATTAATGACAAAATTTTCATTTTTCACTTTAACACTACCACTTATACTACTGCTGCTAAAATTTGCTGTTTTTTTTTCAAGGAATAATATGTATTTCACAGGGCCCTAAAAATTTGATTTTTGTCAAGTCAAGTCACCTTTATTTATATACCGCCTTTAACAGTACAGAATTGTGATAAAGCGGCTGTACAGTATTAAATAGGAAATAGTGCATCAATAATGCAAAAGGGCAACAGTAAACACTCAATGTTCCAGTTTTTGTCAAACTAATTAGGCATGCTTTTTGATTAATAGCATTTAATTTAACCATTAAATAGGATTTTAAAAAATGTAAATAGAAAAAAATGGAATCCAGAAAAATTAAAATGTAAAAAATATAATTTAGAAAAAAAAAAAAAAAAAAATGGAAATTGTGAAAAAAATAATTGTTGCCAGGGAAATTATGATATGTGACCCTGGACCACAAAACAAGCCATAAGGGTCAGTTTTTTGAAACTGAGATTTATACATAACCTGATGTATGGTTTGTTAGGATAGGACAATATTTGGTCTAGATACAACAATTTGAAAATCTGAAACCTAAGGGTGCAAAAAAATCAAAACATTGAGAAAATCACCTTTAAAGTTGTCCAAATTAAGCTTTTAGCAATGGATATTACTAATCAAAAATTAAGTTTTGAATTATTTATGGTGGAAAACTTACAAAATATCTTCATGGAACATGATCTTTACTTAATATCCTAATGATTTTGGGCATAAAAGAAAAATCGATCATTTTGACCCATACAGTGTATCTTTGACTTATGCTACAAATATACCCATGCTACTTAAGGTCCAGGCTCACATATGATTTAAAAAAAAAAAAATTCTAAATAGTAATCTCTCATAATCTACAAATGCACTACAGATGATTTGTGCGCTTATTCTCGCCTCTGCTCTGCGTACTTGTATTTGTATTTGTACTCTGTAATATGTGTGGATATTCTATTCATTTTATGACCTAAGCTAAAACTGCAGTATATTTGCTGTTTTTGAAGATTCCTTGTATTGTTTTTTTGGCCTTTTGCTTTTTGTGTGTGTGTGTGATTTTTAGCATAGCATGTAATGTGTGCTACTACCTTTCCAAGTGCATCTATTTACATGATGTATGCACTTTATTGTTGTTTACTGTGGTTATACAGCATTTGCATTAGGAATATAAATGCAAATGCACATGGAAATCAGGTGGCTTTATTTGACCTCACTAAGTGCCCTCAGTTGTTAACAATAATGTGTACAGTTACGATGGCCCTCTATTGCATATCACAGTGGAATTATACATTTGTGTAATGGAATATATCGTTCCTCTACCTTCCAATATAACCTTCCATTGCATGTTACAAAACAGTAATCCTACTAACAAGCTATCTCTCTCACTTTCTCTCTCTCCGGGTGTAACATTTGAAACATGTGAGATGCAAATGAAGGGGGATGGAAAATAAATATTGAATTTGGGCTCTGGCACTAAATGCCTGTCTTATCTGGTTCAAGTGGAAAATGATGGGCCAAGCCCCACTGCCCTCCACCGGCATGTCTCCACGGCAACACCAAGGCAGCTGAAAAATGGCACCCAGACATAGATGCCCCTTCATTAAATATCAACACAGCAGCTGACAGCAGAGATAATGGCCAATAACACTGTATTATGTTGAAAGCAAATGAAATACTCACGGGACCGGCTATCATGCCTCGGGGAAGAATACATACCGACCCAAAGAACAGGCGTACTGTATATGAATAACGTCGGCTTTCTGCGTAACTCGCAAGTCAGTGCTCACAAATAGAGTTAGTTCTCAATTTATGGCTGGATACCTTAAGAATACAGTGCTATATCAAGAATGTTTTTGGATTTTTGTTTTATTTGAAAGAACGACATCCAGCCTTCGCGAGCTGTTTGTTGTAATGAAAATGGCAGCCAGCATTTTCCTGCTTTTCCGTGTGATCTGTTGTTTCTCCTTTGTGACGTGAAATTCACTGACATCCGGGCTTTTCATTGGTTGCGGAGGGGAGGCTAACAAACGAGTTCTCTTGTGTGTGCAGACATTTCTGATGATTATCTGTCTTCTATTCCATTGGAGGAATCTCTTTGGCTCATCTGCTCTCATTTCGAGGTGTATTTTAGCTTCCCTCACCCCCGTCTTACTTCTGAGATGACAGTATCTTTCTCCTTTGATACTGTGCTTGCTCTAGTTTTTCTGTGCTTTTCTTTCACCTTTTTCAGGATTACATCAACCACTTCGTGCCATTACACCAAATTACAGCGGCAGAGACAGAGCCTTTCAGAGGGAAATGCCACTGTAGCTCTAGATTGTAGATACAGTGAAAAATGTGACATTTACACGGAATGTAGATCCTAGAGAAGAACTTGTGTGAAAGAATCTGCATTTTTTTCCTCCAGTGCATATTGAATCCTTGTGCTTAATAAATGTGTGCAATGCATCATTACTGGCATCATTACTCCTAAAGTCAACAACATCTCCAGTGGTGCAAAAAAATGCAGTTTCGGTGCTGCATGTTCTGTTTTTTTTTTTCTGTAGGACGTTTTTGATGTCGTTGAAAACGATGACAGTCACGTCTTAAGTCTGTGGATAAAAATTATACACGTTTATTCAGCAATTAGAGGTACACTGCCATTCAAAAGTTTGGGATCAGTAAGATTTTTAATGTTCATCTGCTCATCAAGGCTGTGTTTGTTTAATTAAAAATATAGGAAAAAACAGGAATATTGTGAAATGTTTTTGCAATTTAAAATAGTTGTTTTCTATTTTAATATATTTTAAAATTATTCCTGTGATGTAACGCTGAATTTTCAGCATCATTATTTCAGTCTTCAGTGTCAAATGATCCTTCAGAAATCATTCTAATATGCTGATTTATTATCACTGTTGGAAAAAAAAAATGTTAAAACGAACAGCATTTATTTAAAATGGAAATCTTTTGTAACCATATACACTACCGTTTAAAATTTGGGGTCAGTAATTTTTTTTCTTTCTTTCTTTCTTTGAAAGAAATTAATACTTTTATTCAGCAAGGATGTTAAATTGTCAAAAAAGAGATATTAAAGATTTATATTAGAAAATATTTCTGTTTTGAATAAATGCTGTTTGTTTGTTTTTTATTTATTTATTTATTTTTATTCATCAAAGAATCCTGAAAAAAATGTCACAAGTTCCAAAATATTAAACAACACAACTGTTTCCAACATTAATAATAAATTAGCATATTAGAATGATTTCTGAAGGATCATGTGAAGTAATGGCTAATGAAAATTTAGCTTTGCATCACAAAAATTAATTATATTTTAAAGTATATTAAAATAGAAAACTCGTATTTTTGAAATGCAAAAATATTTCACAATATTACTGATTTTACTGTATTTTTCAGCAAATAAATGCAGTCTTGGCAAGCAAAAGAGATTTCTGTCAAAAACATTAAAAAAAGAAAATGCTACATGTGACTGCAGAATGGATGAACATTCAGCTTTGCATCACAGAAACAAATTATATTTTAAAGTATATTAAAATGGAAAGCTGTTATTTTAAACTGCAGTATTTCATAATATTACTTTTTCTGCATTTTTTAACAAACAAATGGAACTTTGATGAGCATAAGAGACTTCTTTATCGGCGGCCTACAACACATTGAATGTTACAAAATATTTCTATTTCATATAAATGAAGAATTCTGAAGATTGATAATAATAAAAATATTTCTTGTGCACCAAAATAGGATATTAGTATGATTTCTGAAGGATCATGTGATGAAAGGTCAATTTTCAAGATGAAAATTCAGCTTTGCCATTGGATTAATACATTAGATTTTAAAATACCTATTTAAAATAGAAACCAATTATTTTAAATTGTAGTAACAGCTGTTCTTTTATTAGTGCACTTAAAGTCAGATCAATTCTAGATTGCAGATGTAACTTTATTTCTCGAAACCGTGAACCCTTAATGACTACACATCACCTGTAGTCGATCAGTGAGTAGCTTTACTGCTGTTGGACTGCTAGTGCTTTAATAGTTTTGTTTTCTTCTTCTTCTTCTTCTTTATTAGATGGTCCCTCAATCCTAGAGCGTCATACCTGTAATTGAAAATATGAGGAAAAAAATTAATGAAATACATTTAATGCCAGAGATCAAAAAGAGCTGGCAAATTTAAATTAGCTGGGTATGAAATTGCTTTCCCTGGATTGTGAAAGCAAATGCTTAAACAGTATCCCGAAGCTTTTCAAAAGCGGAATAACAATTTCAATGGAATGGAGCGCAGCAATGCTTGTCATTTCAAGAGCTGATCTGCATGTAGCTTCACTTTTGCTGCACTAAAACGAGCTAGGAGAGGAGATAATACTCTCAACGCTGACAGATACGCTGATAGAACATGGCCTTTAACAGGGACTAGATTGTATACTGTTATCTTTTCATTTCTCTTCTCTCATTCTCAGGAAAAAAGGCTTTGCTGGTATAGGGAAGTTGGTTTAATCTACCACTCTGTGTTTGAAAAGATCTCATCCCACCAGGAAAGTTGCTTAAAGGAATAGTTCACACACCTTCAGGCCACCCAAAACAGAGATGTGTTTGTTTCATCATCTGAAGAGATTTGGGAAAATGTAGCATTACTTCACTTGCTCACCAGTAGATCCTCTGGAGTGAATGGGTGCCATCAGAATGAGAGTCCAAACAGCTGATAAAAACATCACAATCATCCACAAGTATTCCACATGACTGAAGTCCATCAATATCTTGTGAAGTGAAAGGCTGTGTGTTTGTGATTATTGTTTCAGTATTCCAGGGCTCAACGCTAAGGATTTTTTCCATGTTTCTCATTTCTCGCCATCATTTCCATAATTTTGTTGCCTCGCCACGGCCAAACTGTTCGAGATATCAAAAATCCCTTCGCAATTTAGCATCCCCAATGTCTTGAGGTCATGCTGACCAAGTTTGGTGGCAATCCGAAAAAAAAAAAACCCCAGTAGGACTTTTGCAAATTCCAGAGCAGCCCTGAATAGGTCACTTCCTGTTGGGTGGAGCCTATGACATGAGTGTGAAAGTTGTTCGGGTCAGTGAGATCTATATGTGTACTGAGTTTCATATGTATACGTGCAAGCATGTGTGGGATATACATCAAGATTTCTGACTGCGTTCCAGGGGGCTCCGTAGAGCCCCTGTGCCACGCCCGGGTCCCAACCTCTGCGGCGTCCTAATGGCCGCAGATTCCAACGTGTATGCCAATTTTCAAGAGTTTTTGAGCACATTAAGTCCCCCAAAACCCCCCAGATAAAAAAAAAAAATAATAATAATAATAAAAATAATCCTTAGAAGCACAATCCTTAGAAGTCCATTTGGGCTCGGGCCCTAATAAATAAACAAATATAGCTGCAAGCAGCGATGACGGGCCTGAGCCGTCAGCGCAACCACCACCCTGGTGCCATCAGGAAAGCGGTGCCCAGCGGACACGTGTAGATACAGTAACCCTGTGGCAATTTGGAATTTTTTGGAATTTTTCAAATTTTTACTTGCCCGGTCAAAATTTTCACTGGCCCTGCCACAAAAAATAAAATAGTTGCTGTTATCATTGTTTTTGACCCATGTTATCTTTTATTTTAATAAATAAACTTATATGACATCAAAATTTTATAGACCAATTCAGTTGTACAATTCTCGATTCCAATTTTGATGTTACTATTGATAAAGTTCAAACATTATTTGTTCGTCCAAAAATTATTATTATTATTATGTTACAAATGAAAAGATGCTTTAGGGAAAAACAGCAGACAGACTGAAGGAACGCAAATTTAGTCTCTGCCAGCAGGTGGCGCTTATGGAATAATGACAGCGTTTCCCTGGTTACCGCTGTAAACAAAGCAGCGCCTTGCTTATGATTGCAACTTTAAATGCATTATACAGAGGCAAATAAAAAGAAAACGCCATGTAAACAGTTCCCCTCAGAGATACATTTAAATAAACCCCTGTTTCAATATTTAGGATAATATTTCCAATATTTTGGACATTGTAAATTGTGATATTGCTATCGATATCGCTTGAAATTTTAAATGAACAAGGCTTAAAAACACGTGAAAATGTAATGACGCAGCAGTGGCCTGATTGGGCCAGCAACAGATCTGTCAACTGTCCCGAGCGTCTTTCACCCTGGCCCTGGGCCATTAGGCACTCCTTATTGTCGAGCCCTGGTATTCTATAATAATATCACTTTCTCCAGTGAAATACACACAAATCAAGCACCGTTTACAAGTCAAAACAGTTCTAAACAAATACTGTTTGGACTCTCTGACGGCACCCATTCACTGCAAAGGACCCCTTGTTGAGCGAGTCATGTAATGCTAAATTTTCTTTAAATCTGCTCCAATGAAAAAACAATCTACATTTTAAATAGTTTGAGGGTGAGTAAAATTTCAACAAAATTTCATTTTTGGGTGAACTATTCCTTTTAAACGCTGTGGATAACAGTTGTAATTTTTTAAAGTTGGCTTCATGAAAAGAAGATTGATGTCGATTGCGTGTTTTAATGCATTTTGTATTGAAGCTAGTGAAAGTGTTAATGCATCTTTTAGTGTCAGCGCAATGTGTTTCAGAACTTAAGATTGTATGTTTGCTTGCTCTGAGAAAGACCAACAGATGGTCCGATCTGGAATTCCTGTCTTGTTGCACCTGGTCCTAGTCCAGAACTCCCTGCTGATTTCACTCCTACTCCTGTCCTAGCTAGGCACGTCACACACCCACAATCAGGCACGATCACACACACTTGCTCCATATACCACAATCAAAACATTACGTCATTCTTACACAAGGTTTAATACGACCATCTGTACATCTGCTCCGATCTTTACAATCACTGGCAAGCTTTTGTGACCTCGTGAGAAATCCTGTTTTATATCTACTTTAACGAAACGTATACATCTAGAGTTGAAGGTTCAAGGGAAGCAGTTGGATAAAATAGAATTGGAGGTTTACAATTTGGATCTTGTGCAGTTTGATGTCTTTGGACTTCCTGTTTAACTTGTAATTACTAAGAAATAATCCCACGTCAAGCTTTTTGTCTCACCTGGCGTTTACAGGTTAATTCTTCTACACAGTGGTTGTAACAGGCAGACTGGCACCCAGACACCAGTGGGGAGGCAGACAGACTGAGAGAGATGGAGAAATCGAGAGAGAAAGCTAATAGTAGCAGCTAAAAGCTGCAAAAGGGAGGAGCGAGCTATTGAAGCTGAACACGGACTGCGGCAGGCCTCTCCTACCCAGAATGTTCTCTCAGTGAGGGAGATTTAAACGCACACTTAGATCGGCAAATGGCACTTTCCAAGAAAAACGTACAAAATAAAGGAAAAAACCTGAAATCTCTTATGAGTTCTTTTAGTTTTTCAGAAAATGTTCCAAGGATGAAGGAGATGGTTATGACTCAGAAGGAGCTTGCTAGTTTGGGACCAAATGTAGCTTTTTACTTATTCATACAAGTAATTTTTTTTATATATATTTTTTCTGACAGTCAGCAGAAAAACAAGGTTTAGTGGTTTAGAAGAAAATGGTCGTAACTAAATATCAATAAAAAATGTTATACAAAACATATTTATAGTATATTTTTGTGAAATATATGTTATAAAAGTTTTATACAAAGTATTATAAATAGTAATAATCAAAGTTCTTTAAAATATTTGTACTACAGAGAATAAAATATCAGTTGACTGTCCAATTTTAACATTGATTTATTAATATAATTATTTATTTATATTCATAAGCATTTGATTTTTAAAAGTCTAGTTATATTCGTGTATATATAACAAACATTATTTTTCTTTTTTCTTTTCTTTCTGTCTTTCTTTTTTTTTTTGTTTTTTTTTTGTTTTTAAATTAATACTTTAGAAATTAACACTTAAGGACAGAGCTTGCTAATATGGGACCAAATGTACCTTTTTAGTTATTCATAAAATGTTTTTTTTTCTTATAATAAGTAGAAAAATAGGGTTTATTAGTATACAAAATAATGCCAAAAATTTGGCCGCAACTACATATCAGTGCAAAATATTATACAAAACTTGTGTAGTATTTATTTGTATCATACAGTATTATACAAAAATCTAGACAAAATATTGTAAATAGTAATAAAAATCTACAGTACAACATATTATTCAAAATATATGCATAATAAAAGTGTAAAAATTTAATATTGAATAAAATAGTATGTTATTACATAGTAAAATAGTACATATAAACAAACTTTTTTTTTTTTTTTTTTTTTTTTTTTTAATTTATTTGTTTAAAAAAATGAATACTTAATCAACACAACAGACAGCAACTTGTGTAATGGCTGCTGAAAATTCTGCTTTACATTATGTGTCTAATATTATAGTTGGTAGGTTTGGTTGCAGTTTTATGTGAGTTAACAATCAGAGGTTGTAATATACGTTTGCTAGAGGCTGGTGAGTCAGCAACTGTCCGTGACGGGAGTTTGGCCTGCACAACAGGGTCTCACTAGGTCAGCCTGAGGGAGATGGGCCCCGTTTCTTCTTCCCTCTTTATTGATTTTCTCCGTCACCGCTGCATGACGGATGCTCGGGCCACACCGTCTGGAAGCTCCCTCTGGATCTGCAGGGATAGATTAGCCTTAACACTGCCCTCAGTTGACACATGAAAAGAGAGAGAGGAAGACTGAGGGAGATTGATTAGCTCTAATTATGTACTCCATCGCAAGAATGTGCTCATCTTTTGGTCACTTTTAAGATGGCTTGATGGTAGAACAAGCGCCTTCCTTTATTCCACCATTTTTCATGCATAACAAGATGTTGATAAATCTTTTTTGGTAACATTTTACAATAAGGCTCATTAGTTAACATTAGTTTACTACATTAGTTAATATGAACTAAGAATGAACTTCTTCAGCATTTTTTAATCTTAGTTAATGTTAATTTCAGCATTTCCTGATGCATTAAAATCACAAGCTGTGTTTGTTAATTTTAGTTAATGCACTGTGAACTAATATGAACAAACAATGAACAACTGTATTTTTATTAACTAAAGATTATGAATGTACCGCTCATTGTTCATTCATGTTAGTTAATACATTAATGTTACCAAATGACACCTTATTGTGAAGCGTTGCCCATTTTTTGTGTTTGTATTTTTATTTTATTTGATTTGATTCTGATTAATGTTAAGCAAATTCTGTGTACTGCAATGAAAAAGCACAAAGGCTTTTTTGAAACAGTCTTATGTATAAAGCAGTATAAAAATGATTTTGAGGTCATTTGAAAAAAAAAAAAATATATGGTGCAGAAACAATTTTCACTCAGAAATTGAAAAAAAAAAAAAAAAATCATTTTTCAGTGTTGCAGTCATTTTTTCTTCTTCAGCATTTTAGGACCTTTAACAATTTTTTAATAATATTTATAGAAAAATTTTGATAAATGTCCCTGATTTTATGCATAATTTATCTGTGAAAAAAAAAATAACCATAAAAAATATATCATGTTTTTACTTCAGCAGTTTATGACCTTTAACAGAATTTTTTAATAATATTTATACAAAATTACTGAAGAATGTCCCTGATTTTATGCATAATTTATCTGTGGAAAAAAAATAAATAAAAAAAAATATATAATTTTTTCAGTGTTGCAGTCATTTTTTATTCTTCAGCATTTTAGGACCTTTAACAATTTTTTAATAATATTTATAGAAACATTTTGATAAATGTCCCTGATTTTATGCATAATTTATCTGTGAAAAAAAAATAACCATAGAAAAATATATCATGTTTTTACTTCAGCAGTTTATGACCTTTAACAGAATTTTTTAATAATATTTATACAATATATATATATAATTATATAATAAAATATTAAAATATATATATAATTTTTACAGTGTTGCAGTCATTTTTTACTTCAGCAGTTTATGACCTTTAACTGAAAATATTTATAATATTTTTAAAAAATTCTTGAAAAACATCCTTGACTTTATGCTTAATTCATCTGTGGAAAAACAATAAATAAAAAATAATAATCAGATTTTCAGTTTTTGACCTTTAGCTGAAATTTAATCATATTTTTAGAAAATTCTTAAAAAATGTCCCTGATTTTATTATGCATAATTCATCTGTGCCAAAAGAAATTCAAAGTAAAAATAATTAAGTAAGTAAAAACATTAATCAAATATTTCAAAAAAATTTACTTTCTCAAACTTTTCTGCTGATGCAAACAAGGCAGTTTGGGCCAGGCAAAATAAGGTTTTTCCGACCCATCAAATCCTGAGTGGATAATAAGTCTTGTTCTGCTTTATTCCCCACTGAATATTTAGTTTCACTTGAAAATGTCACATTACAAAATATATTGAATGTGTTACAAATGCAAACAACATAAGTAAATAATTACAGAATTTTCCGATCTGGCTGAACAATATAATATCAGCACCTCTGATACAGGCATTATCATTTCCATCTGTGTCTGTGAAGGGAGACCATATTTTTGTGGAGGGCACTATGTGGCAAATGCCAGTTTTGTTCTTAGAAGTTGAGGGGCCAATTGGTCAGAAAGTTGCCTGCATCCTCTCACATGTGATTGACAGGTTGAGAGCTCTCACCCTGTAATGGTCTCCCCCCCAAAGCACGCTGGATTTAATGGCTTCTCTAACGACACTACTTTTCTCCACTCGTGGGCCTCTGACACCTTTACGCATGAGCACGTCTCTGACCAAACCACCGTCATCCGTCTCTGCGTAGTGGAGGGAAAAAGCATTAGCGGGCCATTGCAATTATGATTCGATAAGAATCTCTGTCCCTGGTGCCGATTTGACTAATAATGATGTTTTCATTAAGATTTCATAATTCAGCACGTTTACTATCTCGCGCACAGCCGTAACCTCACCCCTCCTTTCTGTCGGATTCTCCATTATAGAGGAGATTAAGTACCTTTGCCCCCCCTGAGGATTTTCATTAAAAATCTATACAGATAAGGTTTGTTTTGAAAGGAGTGCTGCGGCGAGACAGAGACTGTGGGAAATGTGCTTCTTTGCTTGGGTTTTTGTTCACAGTATTCTGTGTGATAGTTTGAGATTATAGGCTGGAAACTTTATAAAGAAAAAAGTCTAAAAACAAAAACAAAGGATTTCTTGCAAGGTCGGCATTGAATACCATGCACTGTATGCGACGTGGCCAATAATATGTCTTCTAATTATCCTACATAGCTTGTAGAAGCAGATCACTTCATTCTGTTGGCCAGACGTCTGGCATTGAGATTTTTCATTATACAGTATATGTATATTAATAGGATTGTTTTGGGGGTCATAAATATGGACTGTAAAATAATTAATACAGTTAATGCAGCCACAAGTTATAGTATTGATCATGTTTTGTTAAATAATAAACAAAAACAGTAGTCTGATCATTTGAACTGTCTTTAAAATATAAGGTTATATTGCTGTAATCCACAAAAACAGTAAGCAGCATTTCAACACTGATAATTAGGGATGCACGATATGCGATTATACCGATATCCGATCTCTCCTGTGCAGAAATTTTAAACAAATAATTTTTCATTTTGGTCTTGAGCAAAACCTTATTTATTAGAACATTATTTATTTATTTATTCATGAGTACTTTGAAAATAACTAATAAAATTAATCTCTGCTGTGTTATTTTTTTTTTTTTTTTTTTTTTTTTTTGTTAAAGACAGATGCACTTGAAACCATAACATTTTATTTGTGGATTTAACATTAATAGATGGTCTAAAGTAAAAGCTGTAAAAATTCTAAAAAACGTTGTATTCTTTGAATTCTTTGTATTTAAATTTTCATAACCCATTAAAAAAATGTTACACATTAATTAATACATTTTTATATATAAAATTATTGGTAACACTTTACAATAAGGTGTCATTTGTTAACTTTAGTTAATGTATTAACTAACTTGAACAAACTATGAACAAAACATTTATTACATTATTTATTCATATTTGTTAATGTTAGTTAATAAAAATACGGTTGTTCATCGTTAATTCATGTTAGTTCATAGTGCAACCAATGTTAACAAACACAACTTGTGATTTTAATAATGCATTAGTAAATGCTGAAATTCACATTAACTAAGATTAGTAAATGGTGTAGAAGTATTGTTCATTCTTAGTTCATGTTAACTAATGTAGTTAACTAATATTAACTAATGAATCTTATTGTAAAGTGTTACCAAATTATTCAATGTACAAGTGTCATGTTTGTGATTTCTTATTATATATATATATATATATATATATATATATAGCTTCTGACCTTTAAATTAAAACAGGCATAATTTTATCATGCATCCCTACTGATAATAATAGAAAATGTTTGTTGAGCACCAAATCAACATTTTAGAATGATTTCTGAAGGATCATGTGATACTGACAACTGGAGTAAGGGGCCGTTCACATATTCCGTCTTTCGCGCGTTCAAGTTTGTTATTTCAAATGTAGGCGCGTGGCAGCCGCGCTCATAACGGAAGTGACGCGCTCGGTTTTTCCAGGCGTGTCTGCGCCGCATCGAGATAAAAACATCTCAGCTTTTCAGAATGCTGCAAGTGCACCGCCCAAGTGAACCAACCAATTAGCTTCATCTTTTCCGTAACATTGAAAGCTTAGCCAAGATGGAGAAATAGCTGATCATAGCAGTACAGGGATAGCCATATTTACATAAATTTAAAAGCAGAGCTACAGCAAGCGATTTTTAGTGCTGGAAATCAGTTTGTCCTTTGCTGAAACTTCCCCGTCTTCATTGAGAGTGCAGGTCATGGTTGCTTAGCAATGGCAGAAGCCACGGGAGCACAAGCTACAGAGTGCTTTGGAAAGAAGGAGAAAGCGCTACATCTAGCGTTTTCCATGCGTTTTTAGGCACGAACGGAACGGACCCTAATGGCTGCTGAAAATTCTGATTTGCCTTTACAGGGATAAATTACTTTAAAATATGTTAAAATTGAAAATAGTTATTTTCAATTTTAAAAATATGTCACAATATTGCTGTTTTTTCTGTATTTTTATTAAATAAATGCAGCCTTGGTGTGCAAAACGCACCTGAAACACATTTTTTTTTTTTTTAATTCTTACTGACCCCAAACATGCGATAGTGTACTTCGTTCATTTTGATTTTATTTTAATTTTATTTTAATTTAAAATTCTGTTGTGTAATTCCAAGGTTCCGTCGTGAAACTCTAGATGGCGCAGTCCGATAGGTCTAACTCAATCTGACATAATGACATCATCATCACATGGCATAGCTCAACATTCAAATACTTGTCTAATGCTTGCCTCTCGGAGTTGCAGCGGGCTTCAGAAACCCTCCACCTTCCCCAGCTTCACCTATTTAGTTCTGCTACGGGGTGAATCATGTATGCTTTCATATGTTATATGTGCAGCAGCAGTAGTTCTTACATTCTCACAGCAGCAAGTTGTGGATGTATTGGCATTACCAAGTCTCGAAACTGCCGCAGCAGCGTGGCAGATCTATTCTGCCGAAACTAAACACACCAACATTGTTATGTACATTACCATGCTAAACCCTCAGAGAGTTGTCATGGCAGAAATGTGTTTACAATCACGATCCAGAGAAGTGATTTTTTTTTCCCACAGCCATAATGCATCCATCTTTATCCTCTCTCTTTTCCCCTTACTGACCCGTCCATCAGGGTTGCCAGGTTTTCACAACAAAACCCACCCAATTGTTGCTCAAAACTAGCCCAGTCGCTTTTAGAGTTGGGTCCTTGTTAAAAATTACATTCCGTGGGGATCATCTGGTAAAATTCGCATTCCAGGAGATAAATATCACATTTTTGGGGTTGCTTCAAAACGCGGACATGAAAAACAATCTGCAGCAACAGTGTTAAAGTAACCCAATTCTGCAGAAAAACGGTGGACTTGGCAACACTGCCTCCCATGTATCCGTCACGTGTTCCACTCTGCTCACTGTGCGATCCCACATCATATCAGCATGGGAAGGTGACTTTTTATTAATTATTCAGAGCTTAAGATGATTGTACAGGGCAACATCTGGCAGTAATGTGGAGCGGCGTCTTTAGTAAAAACAACACTCTGTTTAATTAATAATTGATCAGTACTCTCTCTAGGCACTTTAACGGCATGGCAGGATCTCAGGGATGTGGTTACTGCGCCAAGTAAGTCAAGAGGAGGGAGATAAGGTGTCGGCGAGCTATTTGAGGGCCCGCTCTTTCAGAAACACACAGCTAACGGTAGCCGTGCTCTGGGGAGTAATAATGCATCTGCTGAGGTGTCGACACAAGGTTTCCATGCCAGCATGTGGCTCACAATAACACCCATGCGCTATTAGGGGAAGCAAGGGGCCCTGTTCAGCAGTCTGGAAATCTTTTGCTTGTGTTTCAAGCTGGTGATCTAGTTTGCATACTCCTGAGATGTGTACAGGAGGACACAGTGATGCTTTAGTTGATTCATACCAGGAGCTGCAGTAATTCTGTAATGCAGAGTGGATCTGAATTTTATTTAAGTCCTGCGAAGACCTGTTTTGTTGAACGCCTGTGACTTTCTGTTGTATCAGTGCTAGAAAAACTCCTTGAACCTCTTTGGCATGGTCCAGTAATCTCCACAGGCTAAACATTAAGCTCTCTTTCTTTTTTCCTGTCCAGTCTAGCCAAATATTAATGGACTTGAGAATCTCTTCAGCAGTGTGGGATTCGCACTACAAGTAGCCAAGCACACCTGACTGCCAGTTTTTGACACATGGATAATACGCCACCCTCTCCTGCTGGACCGAATTCTTTGCCACTATCCATTCAGTCATCTTTTATTAATCTGTTTCTTTCAGCCTTGTAATGAGCGATATAATCTGAATCATCTCTGTGACTGCACAGAACTAGTGGTTTTTTTGTTTTTGGTGTTCACCAGCTGCATCAGGGTCCCATGTGTTTCCAATATGTTCCACCGTCAGTCAGTTCGCCCGGTTCTTAACCGTGAGTCTATTACCATGTGAAGTGTATCACAGCTGGGCACCAGCCCTGATGAAAAAAAAAATCTGCTCTCCAACTCTGCAGTCTGCTCAGGCTCTCTTAGTCCAGTGAAAAACTGGTCAAGATGTCTTTACCCAGTCGGATAAAACACATGCTACATTCACTAATGCTGATCACTGAGGTGGAGCATAGACTTGGACGTGTGAGTGTTTTGTCAACATTTAGCTGGAGAATATATATCGACCCCACGGTGGCCCAAGTGAAGCACTGATAAATCAATGATGCCATTAGCGCTGAGGTCCTACTGATGTAAATGATGTCCAGTGTTGGTTTGGAGGAACTTTCCATTAAATATGTGTATTTTATTCTCCTTTGAGCCACACCACCATAGCTTGGTGATTAATGGATTGGGGACCACAGGGACCAGGAGTGAACTTATTTCCATAAGTGTGGATGCAGTAGATTATCTACTTTGAATTACAATGACCAATGGGATCTTGGCATGCAATCACTAAAACTGTTTTAAGACAACTTGATAGCGAAATACTGATATCAAAGTTTCTCCTCATAATTTTTCAGCTTCCATCTTCGTGTTCAGCTCATCAAACGCTCCCCTTTACCAACTCGTCATAAAGAGATTTTCTCTTGATCCAATCAAAACCTTATGGATAAATTCAAGTTCCACCCTACATTTTTTCTTGTAGAAATGTACTGCAGTAAAATGGGTAACAGGCCATTTTGTTGAATTTAAAGGATGTTGTTGGAAAACGATGCTTTGTTCTATTTTGTTCTTTTTTCTAGTTTTTAAATAGTGGTGTGTAAAATGCATTGTGTATGATATTATAATTGTTGTTTTAATGGTGCCTGTAGTATTTATGCAGTGTATATGCACTTATACTACCTTCTGAGTTTCGTTAAACAGTCTGCAGAAATACATCTAAATGCTACTTAAAATGCAGCTTGTATCATCTCTGCATGATCTCATGGATCAGGCATATTGTCATAGTTTGAGGAGCTTAAACAACATTAATGGTGATGGATTAGAGGGCACTGCAACTTCTTTAATTATAACTCAGACGCGCAACACAATCACTGAACATTAGTGCATATACCTCAATAAGAGAAATGATCTCACTGATGATCTCACCAGATCTTTGGCTTTGAATGCACAGCCTCTGTGTATTTTGCTGCCCACACTTGACTGTGTCATCTTGTCTCATTTTATCATCTGGCCTGGACTTAAAGACACAGTTCACCCAAAAATGAAAATTCTGTCATTAATTCTTCATGCTGTTCCAAACCCATAAGACCTTTGTTCATCTTTGAAACACAAATTAAGATATTTTTGATGAAATCTGAGAGCTTTCAGACCCTGCATAGACAGAAACGCAACTAACATGTTCAAGACCTAGAAAGGTGGTAAGGACATCGCTAAAATAGTCCATTAAGAAATTGTTAAAGTCGTTATTTTTGTTTCCTTTGTGCACAAAAAGTATTCTCGTAGCTTCATTAAATTATGGTTGAACCACTGTCCTTACTACATTTCTGGGCCTTGAACGTGGTAGTTGTGTTGCTTTCTGTGCAAGGTCAGAAAGCGCTCGGATTTCATAAAAAATATCTTAATTTGTGTTCCGAAGATGAACGAAAGTCTTAAAGGTTTGGAACGACATGAGGGTGAGTAATTAATGACAGAATTTTCATTTTTGAAAACTATCCCTTAAATTGCAGTCCTTTAGTGGTCAATCTCAAGAAACTTGCCGAGCTCGTATATTCAGGGCTCGAGCACAAATGGTGCAACGACCCTATTGGAATTGCTCAGTTTCTTCTTCTCCAAAATGAATCGCATTTTTGAGAGCCTAAACATGGTCAAACTCATGAAACTTTGCACACATGCCAAAAGTGGTGAAAATTTACATTAGATATGGCTTTCAAAAGTGGGTGTGGCAAAGTGGCTTGATAGCGCCACCTATAAAATTTGTTAAAAAGTGTCTTTCGAGCTATTTTCCACATACTTGTACAAAATTCGGAAGACAAATGTAACACACCAATACTTACAAAAAACACAACACAAAGTCTGTTATTTAGAATTTTCTCGACAAGTTTTGTGCCGTTTTTTGCATTTTCAGGCGTATTTAAACAAACTCCTCCTAGAGATTTAAACAGATCAAAACCAAATTTGGTCAGTGTAATCCAAAGCCCTTTGTGATGTTAAATTGTGAAGATCTTGAGTTTTCGTTGAAAGGCGTGTCCGTGGCAGCCTGACAAACTTCGATGTTCTGCCATAAAACAGGAAGTTGTTATAATTCAGGCATACAATGTCTGATCTGCACCAAAATTCACATGTTTGAGCACATGCCCATACCCATATTCAGTTATAGTCATAGTGCCACCTGCTGGCAACCGAAAGTGGCATGTTTTATGCCCTAACAAACTCCTCCTAACGATTTAATGACATCAACAATTCATTTGGTCAGTCTAATCTTTGTTAAAGGGCGTGTCCGTGGCGGCCTGACAAAGTTCTATGTTTCACCATGTAAAATTCATGCGTGAGGGCCCTTTCAAAGCTCCTTGCAGCTTTAATAGAGTTTGTTTTTTTCAAGAAGTTCTAACACCATTTTTTCCCTCTCTTATAGCACGAGAAGAGAACGTTGCCACTTTCAGAGGTTCCGAGTACTTCTGCTACGACTTGTCTCAGAATCCCATCCAGAGCAGCAGCGATGAGATCACATTGTCCTTCAAGACCTGGCAAAGAAATGGCCTTATCCTTCACACGGGCAAGTCAGCAGACTACGTCAACCTGGCCCTGAAAGATGGGGCCGTTTCACTGGTCATCAACTTGGGTTCCGGAGCCTTCGAGGCCATTGTTGAACCTGTCAATGGCAAATTCAACGACAACGCCTGGCATGACGTGAAAGTCACACGCAACCTCAGACAGGTAATGCTTAAACAGCTGGTATTTCATGTTTTCTGATCTAATTCAGAGCTACTGTATATTGCCTAAATGAGCATTTTCTGTTACTTTTTAAGTTCTTCAAGATGTTAACGCAACTATTTCTTCTCTGAGTTCTTCTACCTTGCCTCATGTTTTGCCTCCTCAGGCATTTACCTCTGTCTGAAGCTATCAACAGTGCAATGGCTTCAAGAGGCTGTCTCTCTCACCCCTCTAGATATTCACCTCACTTCTCCAAATAGTCTGTCTTATCAGGGCAGCGGAGAGAGGCTCCAACCAACCTCAACCGTTCCATTTACCCACAGCCAATCTTTGTTGAACTGTTAAATCACTCCGCCGCTGCATTTTAAAATATGTAAATATTTAGGGTGGTTTTGCCCCTCAGGAGTGAAAAGATGTCGCTTTTTGCGCAGGCGTGTGTGGAGGCGTGAGTGCCCACAAGCGCAAGCTATTTCAGCTCTGATCCCTTAGGACTGTGACATTTTTTTTCGCTTTGTTTAATAGCTGTTTTACTATCACGCCAAGAACATGCATTAGAATTGCCTTATACAGTTGCCCGAGGAAAGTCAAAAAACAAATGAATCACAAAAAAGAGGTAGCTAGATAGAGGTCACCATTCATGGTTGTAGCAGAAAACAACACACTACATTAGAAGGGACCTAAAAATTGTGTTTTGATAAAGAAAAAAAAGGGGAATTATTGGTGAAAAATGCAGTCTGAAATCTGGAAGGCTTTTTCCAAGTGAGTAAGCACTTTAAGATCTTGAATACAAGTGCAGCGCCTTTATAAAAGTGAAATGCCACAGGCTCTGTGGAGAATCCGTTGTTTCTTTTTCTTTTCCACCTTTTCTTACTCTCACTCATATGCTTTGCTTGTCTACGGATAACATTTGTTCAGACCCAGACTAACCACTCATGAACCATTGACTAGAGTCTTTAGTTTACTAACCAGAACCTAAACTAATGTACTACTCCTCATGACTTCATTTGAGTTTATTTCATTTTATTAACAACCCTTTTGTTCATTGTTTAATTTCCTTTCTTCCCCCTTTTCTCAAAGCATTCAGGTATTGGACACGCTATGGTAAACAAACTACATTGTCTGGTAGATATCATTCTTATTGTCCTTTTTTGGGTTTACCGTGTGTTTCCCTGGCCCTTTTTCTTTTTTTTCTCTTTTTTGGGATTTCATGGCTAAACAGACTGGGGTTTGTATTTCGGGGATTTCTTCTTTTTTTATTTCAAATCTCATCCCATTTTTCACCACAGCTTTACCGGCATTTTCTATCTTTATTTCTTTGAACTTCTTCTTTGGCCCTTTTTTAGTTTTTTTTAAGGCTTAGTCTTCCTCTTAGCCCTTTTCTTTAAATCAAATACTGTCAAAAACTGGCAGATGCTTTCCAAAACAAAAAAGTGACGAAAACAACAGTATGAAAAGAATAAAAAAACTACTTCAGCACTGGAGCTCTGACAGTTGATTCCAGTTGTTTGCGCATGCCGCGCCGACCCATTCGTGCCGGATCAGCCCTTGTGTTACTAACACCAAAACTTTTGTCTGAGCAACCCACCATCTGCCCAGTGTCTTGTCCTGTCTGTATTGTGGTGTAGGTCATGATTTCCTGTGTCCTCCCTTGTTACCCCTCATCCTGTAGCTTTTGCTTTGGCCTCATATATGCTGCTTCTCTTGCATGTCATCTTGGCTTGAAGATGCATGAATCCATGGCAATGGTTGTATATCTCACTATTAATGTTATATGAGGAAAACCACCATCTGACCTATGTGTTGCATGCTCATTTTTGGTAGTACAGCTCATTTTGGATGCATGCATACTGTATGTATGTCAACTAACCCTGTGTGCACAGAATTTGAACTAAAAACAAGCAATTTGTCTATAGTTTGTTACATAACACTAACCCCTCAAACTAACGTCCCAAAGCAGAAAACCATTTCTGACACCATCAAAGATAAAGAAAATATGCCGGCAAAATATTTTCTTTACCTGTCCTTTGTAAGTCTACAAATACTAGACAAGAACGGCCTACTAAAAGTCTCCAAGTGGTCTTTGGTACACAATCAAAGACAGACAGCAAGCAGCAAGATCGAAGCTAACCTATTCCTGGCAGAGCGGCCATCACAGCCATGATGTTCATGAATGGATTTTTCCCTCCCTTTTGTCATTCCTCTCAATCAGGTGACAATATCTGTGGACGGCATCCTGACCACAACAGGCTATACGCAGGAGGACTACACAATGCTGGGATCAGATGATTTCTTCTACGTAGGAGGAAGTCCAAGCACAGCAGACTTGCCTGGGTCGCCCGTCAGCAACAACTTTATGGGTTGCCTGAAAGAGGTAGGTGGTCCAGGCTCTTTCATCTACATGCATCATATCACTGTGTCCTTGTCTGGACTGAGAGGGAACAAGTTTGAATAGACCGTCCGAGCAGAATAATAGATTCAGTACAGCTTATCTTGTGAAAAGGATAGAACAGACATCATAACCCGTGGTGTGTTTCTCTAATGAAATTCGCTGGAGTTATACATTTTTGCCCAGATGCAAAATTGTTTCAGGCGTGTTTAATTTGACTTTTCAATTGTGGTGAATCATTTGATTAAGGCTCCACAGGCCAGAGAAGAAGCTACGGTGATTGGATGAGATAAGACTTTGCATAATGATATGCATCAATCGTAAAAAGGGAAGCCCAAAGAGATTCTGGTGAACAATTGGACATGAAAGACACCTGTAAATGCAAAATTAAAATGTACCTGTAAGCTGACTTTATAGGGTGAATCTTACAAAAACACATTTCACCCCTAAATTTAAAAACCAAAAAAAAAAGAAAGAAAGAAAAGAAAAAAATATGTTATATTCTGCTTATATATATTTATTTATTTTATATTTTAATTTTGTTTATATATATATATATTTATTATTAAATCAATCAGTTTTTTACATTTTACATTTTTTGTTCTATTGTTGTGATCAATGTTTTTATGATTGTTCTATTTCCTTTTTTGTGATTATTGTTTTTATTATTGCTTTTATGATTATTCTACTTCCTTTTATGTAAAGCACTTTGAATTACCTTTGTGTATGAAATGTGCTATATAAATAAACTTGCCTTGCCTTGCCTAGTATATCTATAGTATATCTTTAGTATAATTTCTGCTATAAAAAACTTATACAATGCAGTTACACCCCTAAATTAAGAATATGCGTGTATGTATATGTATGTGTGTGTATATATATATATATATATATATGTGTTGTTAAAATACATTAAAAACCTATTTTGTGGCATGGGTCACCTTTTACCCCAAAATAAAATAAAATAAAAATAAAATAAAATAAAATAAAATAAAATAAAATAAAATAAAATAAAATAAAATAAAATAAAATAAAATAAAATAAAATAAAATAAAATAAAATAAAATAAAATAAAATAAAATAAAATAAAATAAAATAAATTTGTTGGACCATTATTTTGAACTTTAATTTTTGTAAATTTTTTTTTTTTATTGTAATTTGTAATTTAGTTACAATAAATTAAACACCTAATTTAAGGAAGGTTTTCATCAAAAGAAAAAAAAAGACTGCAGTAAATGTAATGTAAATTCAGTAATGGTAATTGAAAAAACTTGTCATAAAAATGATTTCACAATGCAAGTCATCTTAGTCCTAAAAAGTTTTCTTTTTTTTTTTTTTTTTTAAACAAAATATCATTTCTTTCTTGCTTTTTTTGAGGTGAAATATGATCCAGGCAGGTTCAGTTCCCCCTCTAAGAGCTATTATTCTGTTTGCAGAAGTTAGATGTCATTCTCTTCGATCAGCTGTTCATTTGCACATTCCTCAGTTGTCAGGTCTGGATAACATTATCAGCAAATGGACTGATCTTTAATTTAGCTGGAAATAGGCAATTACTCTGTTGTGCGGCTGCTGGCGAGATCCTTCATTAATTCATGCTGAACAAACAGCAGACAACAGAACCTCCTTTTTCGCAGTGAGTGCTACAACAGCCTGCTATCTTTTAATGACCCGCCATCAAGCTATCACTGCCGTTTCCATCTCAGCCCGGCCCTCCTATCGAAGGGCTAAAAACCTGCAACATCGCCGTTTGCGTAAAAAACTCATTTCATTCCCTCTTTACTGTGCTGAGTTTTGAAAAAACTGCCACCCATGTCAGAGATTACAGTAATCAGTCTCATATGTGCCACTATATCGAATGCTTACATAACACTGCTCTGTTAGATAGGTGAACTGAATGCTAAGAGCTACTCAAGACGAGATAGCAAAATTTATACATCCTTCACCCACCCAAGAGTGGCCATAATGATAGATACCTCCTCCTCATACTCTTTCTCATAGTCTGAGCCCATGGATAAAAAAGAGCTTTATACGGTTCTCAGCTTTTAAAACCTCACATTTGATGTGGAAGCTGAAAATGATGTAGTTATGGATCACGTGTGGCTGCTCAGACACGTAGGGTTTGTAATATGACATGAGATATCAACATCTGTTCAGGATGTCTTGTTCTTATGTTCACAGTAGCTAATGTAATGTAATGCTCTGTGCATTGTAGAAGGACAGAAATTAAGGGGGTTTAAAAAAGCCAGTGAACTAGATTTTTTTTTTTTTTTTTTTTTTTTTTGAAAAAAAAAAATGTTTGTTTGAAGAAACACTCTGTCAAGGATTTATTATTATTATTAGTAGTAGTATTATATGAATTCCCTTGTATTTGACTTTTATTCACTACATTTTATTCACTCATTATATATATTGTTTTGAAGAATGGATGGATAATAATATTATATATAATTATATAATTTATATTATATTATATTATAAATTATATTATATGAATTTCCTTTTAGTTTCCTTTTATTCACTCTATATATGTGTGTGTGTGTGTGTGTATATATATATATATATACTCATTTTTCTGAAAAAAGTATTTTTATAATATAATATATATTATATTATATTATATTATGCATCCAGTCTACAAAACTATTATTATTATTATTATTATTATTATTATTATTATTATTATTATTATTATTATTATTATTATTATTTTATGAATTCCCTTGTTTTTTACTTTTATTCACTACATTTTATTCAGTCATTATATATACTGTTTTGAAGAATGGATGGATAATAATTATATTATATTATATTATATTATAGGATATTATATTATCAGAATCAGAATCAGAACTTAAAAAATAAATAATAATGTATGAATCTGAACAGATGATTTATGTACAGATTTGTGCATTATTTTCTCTATATACAGCTATATAAATAAGAGATGTGCATGAGTATTTACATAATAATACTACAGAAGTTTACATAATAATACTACAGAAAGAGACAATTAGAAATGGAGAAAGAAATACAGAAATGAATTGTAGAATTGTAGATTATTATATGAATTTCTTTTTATTATACTTTTATTCACTACACTTTTATTGTCTGCTCTGGAGTATTTTTGTACTGGTAAACTTATGTGTGAGTAGCTATTATTAGACATAGACTGTGGTATTGTAGAGTGTACCACCCTGTGGCATAAGATGCGTACTGCAGTCATGTTGTGGAAAGATTAATGCACAGCTACAAATTTATCACTGTTTTTATCTGTTTACTGTATATAGGAGCAGAGGTTGCAAAAAATGGTCTTAACACAGAAAATCACAGGAGTATGCACTGAATTCTTTGTTTGTGCAGTTTTCAAAATGAAATCTATCTGTATTTCCTTCTCTTTCTTCAAATGAAGCAGACTGTATAGAGAGTCGCAGGCCTCCTCAGAGCCGCCTTGTGTCCGTCTTTCAAGCTGAGCGTGAAGGGCAGTAATCAGGGTATGGCGGGGCGTGTGGCTGCACAGGGGTCTGCCAGCACTAATGACTGGATACTGAGCGGCCTCCACTGCTGAGCTGGACTCTGGCTCCCTTCCTTTGTGCTCTGCCATCACAATCAGTTTCCAGGATGTGCGCATGGTGACTGTCATTTGTCACTTTGCTGGGCCGGCTGGATGAAACTGTCCCTGCTCTCTGGACACTTGCTCCAGAGCCAGCACCGCTCTATGGATGCGAGACAGGTCTGAGAGTTCTGATAGATAGGCAGACTCAGCCTCTCTCCCTCTCAAACTCACTCTCTCTCATCCTCTATCCAGCAGATTTGTTTCAGTAAGCACCGCAGGACTATTAATATTTGGCAAAAGCTCAGAGCTGGAATACTGGCCAGCCTGAAACAGCAGGATTGGTCTTTGTCTTCTGTGTCAGTCATGTAGTGTTCAAATGAAATTAATATGTAGGATATTTTAGAATATGTTGATTAAATAAACAAAACATCAATTAAAGTCATAGTTTAGAAATTTTGACATGTATTAACCCTTATGTCGTTCAAAACCTATATGTGACCCTGGACCACAAAAGCAGTCATGTGGGTCAATTTTCTAATTTTCAGTCATCCAAGAGCTGAATAAATAAGCTTTCCACTGATGTGTGGTTTGTTGGGATATGACAATATTTGGTCGAGATACAACTATTTGAAAATCTAGAATCTGAGAATGCAAAAAAATCTAAATATTGAGAAAATAACCTTTAAAGTTAAATAAAGTCCTTAGCAATGCATATTACTAATCAAAAATTAAGTTTTGATTTATTAACAGTAGGAAATTTACAAAATATCTTCATGGGACTTGATCTTTACTTAATATCTTAATGATTTTTTGGCATAAAAGAAAAATCGATAATTTTGACCCGTAGAGTGTATTTTTGGCTGTTGCTACAAATATACCTGTGCTACTTATGACTGGTTTTGTGTAATAAATTCTACAATAGTATATAAATAATATAATTTAATAATATAAACAATTTGTATATTAATAAAATAACACATTTAATAATTATTATATTTATTTTAATATATTTATTGTCATTATTTATTTTTTTTGGTCCATAATATGGAGGTCATTGCTAACCAAAACTATTACCATATTCTTCAAAATATTTTATTCACAGAAGAAAAAAAAGTTTATAGGTTTTGTAACAGTCTCTTCACTTTGGATAAAAGCATCTGCTAAATGATTAAAATTGAATGTAGGATTTATAGATGGTATGTTTTAAATGGCTAGCAGCAATGCTGAGTTGTTTGTGAAAGTGAAGATGGTAGGCTTCTCATATTAGCATGATAATTAGCATTAGCATTTGGTTCAACACTGTTGAGCTTGTGAGGAAAAACATATTTGTGACCCTGGACCACAAAACCAGTCATAAGGGTAAATTTTCTGAAATTGAGATTTATACATCACTCAAAAGCTAAATACATAGGCTTTTCATTGATGTATGGTTTGTTAGGAACAATATTTGATATGATATTAATATAATGTTAGGACAATATTATTTGATATACAATATTTGAATCTGAAAACTGAAGGTGCAAAAAAATCTAAATATTGAAAAAGTCACCTTTAAAGTTGTCCAAATGAAGTTCTTAGCAATGCATATTACTAATCAAAAATTAAGTTTTGATATATTTACGGTAGGAAATAATATACAAAATATATAAATATATAAAATATATTCATGGAACTTAACATCCGTTTACTTAACATCCTAATGATTTTTGGCATAAAAGAAGAATTGGTCATTTTGAGCCATACAATGTATTGTTGGCTATTGCTACAAATATACCCGTGCTACTTAAGACTGGTTTTGTGGTCCAGGGTCACATTTAATAGTGTATGCAAATGAGCTGTTGTCTAGCAGAGGTTTGAACACAACAAAACAAACTCTTGATAGGATGAGCTGAATAAGTTGCAAACTAGACCAGATGGCATTACGTCGATAGTCATACGTTTGGCTGCGTAAGCCCCGACCTGTTATACCATGTCCAAGCAGGCCATCTAGACCTTTCTGCTCCTCGTTGCTCTGAGCTCCCATGCAAAACACCCACAAAGGGCCACCTGGCATGCTTGACTAGTGAATAATCTATACCGATTTCCAAGTTTTCTCCAGTTTGACCTGGGGGCTATTAATTCCTTGAGAGTGGTGGGTAGGCACTGTAGGCAGAGATTTATAGTAGAAGCAGACAGCTGTGGATGATGAATGCGGGTGTCACTACAGGCCCAGCACAGGCAGAGAAGAGGCCGCGGGCACGGGGAGGACCCTGAGAATGTGCATAGGTGCTCTTCCAGTTCTCAGCTCAACAGCATGGGTGCTACAACAGAACCTTAGCTTCAAATTCAAGCAAATATCCCTTTGCTTATCTCACGCTCATAGCTGTCAGTGAGAGTATAGACTGCATTTGATTTGACGTACTGTCTTTCACAACCCAGGCTTTCTATCCGCTGGAGTTTGTGGAAAGACATATTTTCAATATTTCATCAGCAGAATTGACACTCAGGTGCACAATAATACAATATGTTGAATGGACTTCACTGCAAATGACATATCAGCTGTGTTCTGAAAACTAGTGAGCTGACTTGCTGCTTACTGTCTACTTAGTCAGCGTCTTAACTTTACAAGTGCAGTGCATTCTCGGATTGTCTTAGACATGAAGTGTCTAAGTGGGCTGCCTTGTAATTTGGTGGCCTATACAAATTAAGTTTATCAAAAAAATTTTTTGTTTTTTTAAACAAAAGCTTTGGGAAAAATATATGGCTTCCCTGGTTGTAAATTATGGAATCCCGTTTCTGCCACTGAATAAAAAAAAAAAAAATGGTTATAGCGGGTTTTTATCTCACAATTCTGACTTTTATTCTCAGTGTTGTCTTTTACAAACTCTTTTTAGCAAACTTTTTTTCTCAGAATTGCATGATATAAACTCACAATTGCGAGTTTTAAAGTCAGAATTGCATGATGTAAACTCAGAATTGTGAAAAATAAGGTCAGAATTGCAAGATATAAACTCAGAATTGCGGAAAAAAAAAATCAGAATGGTGTGATACAAACTCACAATTGTGAAAAATAAACTCAGAATTGTGAAAATAATTTTCTCAGAATTTTATCTTACAATTCTGACTTTATAACACAATTGTGAGTTATGTCAGAATTGTGTGATATAAACTCAGAATTGTGAAAAATAAACTCAGAATTGCAAAAGATAAAGTCAGAATTGCATGATATAAACTCAGAATTGTGAAAATAATTTTCTCAGAATTGCAAGTTTTAATCTTACAATTCTGACTTTATAACACAAATGCGAGTTAAGTCAGAATTGTGTGATATAAACTCCCAATTGTGTTATAAAGTCAGAATTGCGAGATATAAAGTCAGAATTGTGATATAAACTCAGAATTGTGAAAAATAAAGTCAGAATTGTGAGTTATAATGTCAGAATTGCAAGATATATACTCAGAATTGTGAAAATAATTTTCTCAGAATTGCAAGTTTATATCTTACAATTCTGACTTTATAACACAAATGCGAGTTAAGTCAGAATTGTGTGATATAAACTCCCAATTGTGTTATAAAGTCAGAATTGCGAGATATAAAGTCAGAATTGTGATATAAACTCAGAATTGTGAAAAATAAAGTCAGAATTGTGAGTTATAATGTCAGAATTGCAAGATATATACTCAGAATTGTAAAAATAATTTTCTCAGAATTGCAAGTTTTAATCTTACAATTCTGACTTTATAACACAAATGCGAGTTAAGTCAGAATTGTGTGATATAAACTCCCAATTGTGTTATAAAGTCAGAATTGTGAGTTATAATGTCAGAATTGCAAGATATATACTCAGAATTGTGAAAATAATTTTCTCAGAATTGCAAGTTTATATCTTACAATTCTGACTTTATAACACACAAATGCGAGTTAAGTCAAAATTGTGTGATATAAACTTGCAATTGTGAGTTATAAAGTCAGAATTCCGAGATATAAAGTCAGAATTGTGATATAAACTCACAATTCTTACTTTCTCAAAATTACATCATATAAACTCATAATTGTGAAAAATAAAGTCAGAATTGTGTGATATGAACTCGCAACTGTGAGTTGTAAAGTCAGAATTGTGTGATATACACTCACAATTCTGACTTTCTCAGAATTACATCATATAAACTCAGAACTGTGAAAATATGTTCCCAGAATTGCGAGTTTATATTTCACAATTCTGATTTAACTCGCATTTGTGTGTTATAAAGTCAGAATTGTAAGATATTATTTCACAATTCTGAGAAAAAAGTCACAATTGTGAGTTTATATCTCAGAATGTGTGATTATTTCTCACAATTGTGAGTTTATTTCATGTAATTCTGAGGAAAAAAAGTCAGAATTGTGAGTTTGTATCACGCAATTCTGAGAAAAGAAGTCAGAACTGCGAGATGTAAACTCCCAATTGCGAAGAAAAAAAGTCAGAATTGTGAGAAGTCGCAATAACCTTTTTTATTTTTATATTCAGTGGTGGAAACAGACTTCCATAGTAAATAGCTTAGCTGTACAACAAAGACTTACATGAAAACACTGATCTATCCATCCATTTTTTTTTTCTTTTTCCATTTTATTTCAGAGTCTGCAAGGCAAGATAACAACCTGATGAAATTTTTAGTCCATCCACACACTCAAACAAATTTCTTTCTGTGTCTGGAACCAGTCAATCCTCACGTTCCCTCACGGCCGAATCCATAAAGCCGAGATAGCTCCACACAGACAGATCCATGGAGTCTTCTCATGTCTATCTATAGATTATGTCTCAGTTACACTTGCTTGGTTTTCCTGCAAACTACATACCAAGTGTTGTTAGATAAATCTCTGCCATTATATTCAAATGTCAGATTTCTATGGACACTCTATTTAAGTAACCCTTCTTTTCACCCAAAGAAAAAAAAGATATTTGTTTTCACCGAAATGCTTATTTTGGTCGAGTGACATATGTTACTTTTCCGCTATGGTTTGCACCATGCTCCGAAAGTCAATTAATGCAATTAAAGAATAATTCAGCAAAGAGATTTAACAGTTTGGACAACTGAAATATGATTTGCCAGCTCGGTTACAGAATCAAGACTCATGGAAGGGTGCGGATATTTCACAGCTTTGAGCGGCTCATCAGCTGAATTAACCGGCTGACATTTCATGGGCCGCCCGAGCGCATCAAAATGACAATGCCATAGAACAGACCAAATTGCAGAGTATCAATTTGTGTCAGATGCCATGGCTGCCCCTGGTGTTGTGGACAATTTGCAAGATGAAACTTGATTTAGGTGATGAAAAATGCACCAGACAGGATAAATAGAAATGATAATGTTACAAATAACAGCAATCATTGTCTAATCAATGTCTGGCAGTTTTCAGTCATGTTGAAGTCCTCAAGGTCATATTTGGGACTGTGAGATGCTTGCGAGGATTCTGTGTGTAGCACACAATCTCTTTCTTTCCTTTTCTTTCTCCATTCCCAGAATCCAGTATTCACAGATTATCCGATGTTAAAAAAAAAATCTCTCTATGTAAGTAGGCATGTATAGTGGTTTTTTTTTTATTGAAATTAACACTTTTATTCTGCAAGGATGCATTAAATTGATTAAAAGTTTTAGTAAAGACATTTATAATGTTCAAATAAATACTGTTCTTTCTCATAAGAAATTTCTTGAGCACAAAATCGGAATATTAGAATGTTTTCTGAAGGATTCTGCCTGGAGGACAGGAGTAATGGCTGCTGAAAAATCTTCTTTACAATCATAGAAATAAATTGTTAAAATATATTTAAAAAGAAAACAGTTAAATTATAAATCGTAATATTTTGTAATATTCCTGTCTTTACTGTATATTTTTGTTCAAATAAACGCAACTTTGGTGAGCATAAAAGACTTATTTTAAAAATAAATATAGAAAAACAAATAGTACAGACTCCGAACATTTGAATGGAAGTGTATTTATTTAAAAAAAAAAGAAAAAAATATATTATATTGTTTCTGTTTGTGTGTGTGTGTGTGTGTGTAAATCTCAAAAAAAAAAAAAAATTCAGTTGATATAGTTTATTTTAAGAAAACATCCTTTACATCCTATACCATCGTGCCAGTATTTCAGACCTGTAATTCTATAATATATTCTCGAGTTACTAGACCACAGCTGCAAAAAATGCTTTAAATTTCTGTGATTCTGCAGGTGAAGTAATCTTTCCTTCATGATGTTAGAGTTTTAACAGAGCCAGTGTACGTCAATCTATCTGACAGCACCCTGGTGGTTTACAGAGGAGAAATACTGTTTTTGAAAGAACAATAAGAGACTAAAGCTAGCAGTTGTAGTCTTCTGGAAAAAAAAATGACGATGTTTGTATGAGATGTGAGGAACCAACGTATGGCTTTGTCTGAGAAATGGATCCCCCTCAGGGAGAATGATATTTATGATCTATCAGATAAGAAACACGACAGAGGAGAAAAGCCTGGAAATCTCAGCGGCTTTTCTGCAGAAACAGAACTCAATCCTTCCATTCCGCTTTGCCCTTCTTGCACCTGAGAGAATGTTTGATTTACACCCCGAGACATCCAGGATTAACTGTAATATCAGGGCTGGAGCGTTTGTGTCGATTGCTTGCGCTCACAAACAGCATGACGTTCTAAAAATGTACACCCAAAAAAAAAAAAAAAACGCTTTCTTCAGGAGAAATTATCTAAAGCAGGCAATTTCACACCCCGGTGAATTTCTGCGGTGTTTGCAGGTACAATACGCTCTATGCCGGTTTAGTCTGTATTAAATGTAATGTATGGTCAGACCATGCAAAATTAGCAAGGCAGAGGAATAGCAACCATAATAATTTGCAAAAAAAATAGCCCAGATGGCCTTTTCCCACAAACAAACAGAGCCCAACTGTGAGTGTTTCACTTGAATAGATGTATGTAAACTGTAAGATGTATTTGGGAACATGTGTCCGAATTTAAAAAAAAAAAACAAAAAAAAAGTCTCTCACTCAAGCCATCCTAGGCGTATATGACTTTCTTCTTTCAGACGAATACAACTGGAGTTATATTAAAACATGTCCTGGCTCTTCCAAGCTTTATAATGGCAGTGAATGGCTGTTGATATTCAGTAGTCCAATAAAATGCATCCATCCATCATAAAGAAGCTCCACACTGCTCAGGGAGGTTAATAAAGCGCTACTGAAGTGAATCGATGCATATATGAAAAATAGAGGATGACATAGGAGACGAACACAGAAGCGCAGAGGAGAGAGTAAAACAAAACACTGGTCACGAATTAAAAGTACAAAACAAGGATTTGTAAAGAAAAATGTCAGAGGATTTTGATATAAGCCAACAGGTGCTGTAAATAAAACTTGGTTCTCGCGAGACTAGCATATTCTTACTGGAGCTTACACTACGCTTACGTCCTACATCATCCGTTGTAACGCCACTCTCTTGTGAGCTTGCGTACGACAGTTAGCGGAAGCTAAAGATTTTGGTTTGTAAAATTTTAAATATGGATATTTTTTTTCTTACACAAACGCATTGATTTGCTTTAGGAGGCCTTTATTATCCCTCTGAAGGCATGTGGAGAATGTTATGATTGATGGATGCACTTTATTGGACTTCTGTTGGACAACTGAATCTCAACACCCATTCACTGCCATTATAAAGCTTGGGTGAGCCAGGACATTTTTCAATATAACTCCAATTTTATTCGTCTGAAAGAAGAAAGTCATATACATCTAGGATGGCTTGTGGATGAGTAAATCATGAGGAAACTTTCATTTTTGGGTGAACTATCCCTTTAAATATCTTAAATGGTATAACAAATGTCTTAATTTGGGGATGGAAAAAAAGGAATCGCAAAACAGCCTAATGTGATTTATTAAACTTCAAAAGGCTTTAATTTCATTAAGTAAATATGATCCCTGCGCATTTAAAAATTAAATTGTGGCACAGCTGCATGTTCTACAGGCTCACAATTTCATTATACTGTGCATTTATACCAATAAATTGCTTATGATCGGCTGTTGATGAATTATGACAGTATTTATTTTGTTTGCATATGACAGTATGCTGTAGGTGGTTGTAAGAGTCCCAGAATCCTCCTTCAGTTTATTTTATAATTTATAAATTTGACCCTATTCAAAAATTTACATAGACTTGATTCTTAATACTGTGTTGTTACCTGAATAATCCACAGCTGTTTTTTTTTGTTTGTTTGTTTTTTGTTTTGTTTTTTGTTTTTTTTAGTGATAGTTGTTCATGAGTCCCTTGTTTGTCCTAAACAGTTAAACTGCCCGCTGTTGTTCAGGAAAAAAATCTGCAGGTCCCACAGGAACCTTTTTGAATGTGAAGATCAGGGTAAATTTAACTTATTTCGTCTTCTGGGAAACATATAAGCATCTTCTGTAGCTTCTGAAGGGCAGTACTAAACGAAAAAAAAAGGAAGATATTTAGGCAAACTAAGAAAAATGTACACATCTTCATTCTGTTCAAAAGTTTACACCCCCAGCTCTTAATGCATCTTTTTTCCTTCTGGAGCATCAGTGAGTGTTTGAACCTTCTGTAATAGCTGCATATGAGTCCCTCAGTTGTCCTCAGTGTGAAAAGCTTGATCTCAAAATCATACAGTCATTGTTGTAAAGGGTTCAAATACACAGACATGCTAAAAACGCAAATATTTTGTGGGACCTGAAGGACTTTTCTGATGAACAGCGGGAAGTTTAACTGTGCAGGATGAACAAGGGACTCATAAACATCACTCCAAAAAAAAAAAAAACGCTGTGGATCATTCAGATAACAACACAGTATTAAGAATCAAGTGTATGTAAACTTTTGAACGGGGTAATTTTTATAAATTCAACTATTATTTTCTTATCTGGACTATATGTGAACATCTTTTATGTGAAATATCTTATTCAGGTCAGTACTTAATAAAAAACAACAACATGCATTTTGTATGATCCCTCTTATCTTGGTAAAATAGTTAACATTTTGCAGATTCTGCAAGGTGTATGAAAACTTTTGACCTCAACTGTATCTCCTTGTATCCATTTATTATGGGAAAAAACATAATTTGATCACATTTTCATTGCACCCATAAAGTATTTTAAAGTGCTTCTAAATTGTTCAATTCAAAAAAGTGAACATCAAACTAACCACTTGCTAAACTAACCACTTGCTCAAGCACATGGCTAGGTGTCTTAGATTCAACTGACTGGCACTAGGACCCAGAGCACAATGTCAGATTTGGGAAGCAGACAGGGGGCAGGACTTGCTTCCTCGAGCTTTTGTGGCAGAAAGTGCCATTGCAGCTTTGTCAACCCATTACCATAGTTATCAAGAAAACCAGACCCACATGCTTGTGCCAGCACAGCCCGAGTCAATTACCATTGAGAGACAGTCATTTGCAGGCAGTGGCCTGGCCTATTGGTATTATCACAGGTCATATTTGAATAAAGTCACCTTTCCTGGTCTCTCTATTTAGCATCCAGCATAAAAAAAGCATATTTGCATATTCATATTCATTATCTTTGAAAGCCAGATAAAGATATCTCGTATATCATCATCATTCAGTGATTCTTTGCTTACATCCACACAGGTTGTTTACAAAAACAATGATATCCGGCTGGAACTCTCCCGGCTCGCTCGTATCGTGGATCCCAAAATGAAGATCCAAGGAGATGTGGTGTTCAAGTGTGAGAATGTGGCCACCCTGGACCCCATCTCGTTCGAGACGCCCGAGGCTTACATCAGCCTACCCAAGTGGAACACCAAACGCATGGGCTCCATCTCCTTCGACTTCCGTACCACCGAACCAAACGGCCTTATTCTCTTTACCCACGGGAAGCCGCAGGAAAGAAAGGATGCCCGTAGCCAAAAGAACACAAAAGTGGACTTTTTTGCAGTTGAGCTTCTGGATGGAAGTTTGTACCTGCTGCTGGACATGGGATCTGGGACTATTAAAGTGAAGGCCACGCAGAACAAGGTGAACGACGGGGCCTGGTATCATGTGGACATCCAACGAGATGGAAGATCAGGTCAGTGTGTGGATTCTCCTACGATACACTCACGCACTTAAATGTGCTCTTTATTCCATGATTAAAACATTTAATAACCCTTTTTAAAAAAAAAAATTCCAAGAGATTTTTAAAATATTTATAATATAATATTTTCTCTAGCTTGTGCACTACATTATTTTTTTTTAACCATATTGTAGTAAATGTAATATTATTGGCACCTTTATGATAAATTACTATTTTTATTTATTTTTTTATTTATTAATAAAGAATAATATTAGTAACAACAACAGCAATATAATAATAATAATAATAACATTAATATTGTGATTATTTTATTTAATAATTTATTATCATTATTATTAAATTATAATATAACAACAACAATAAGTGATAAGTGAATAATAAGCGAAAATAATAACAATATAAATAAATCAGATAATAAGTAATAATAATATGATTACAATTTTTTTTTTATATTTATCATTATTATTTATTATTATTTTACTGTTTTTAATAAATATTAATTTATTCATTTTATTATTATTAAATAATCATAATAATGGTAGCAACAACAGCAATAATAAGATTATTATAATTACTATTTTTATTTAATAATAATAATAATAATAGTAACAACAATAGCAATAATAATACTAATATTTTTGTTTAATAATGTATTATTATTTTTATTTAATTTATTGTCATTATTATTAAGTAATAATAATAATAATAATAGCAACAACAGCGACAATAGTAATAATAATTAATATTTTATTACTATTTCTATTAAAAAATAATTTATGTGTATTATTATCATTATTATTATTATTATTATTAAAAAATCATAATAAAATTAATTCATGTTTCACACACAAAGCAGATTTTTTGCAGTTTTTTTCCCCCTCATATTAACAGGTTACAGTATTAGAATAGTGTGTAGGAAAAACACAGGTGAAATTACAGTTTTTGTGTTGAGCCTTCTTTTTTTTCTGTGTACATGGCTGAATGTTACATGGCTGTTAATAAAGGAAATATTCAGTATAATCCCCCAAAATCACTCTATTTATGGTATTTAAAAAATTGTTAAAAGCACAAAGCAAACCTTTTATTGTATGTGCTTTTGCTTCTTTGCCATATGAAATAGGTCTAAAGAAAGGATTGAATCTTATACATCTCATTTGCGACAAAAATTACTAAAGTTGACTAATGTTATAAATGATATTTAAGAAAATATCTTCAAAATTAATTTCCATGTGGCAAGTATGCTCTTAGAAATAAAGACATTGTCCATAAATTGTATCTCATTTTAAAACCAATTTTTTAACTGAGCACATGAAGAACTCCCACTTTGTTTCATTATTAAATCGGTTGGATACTGTAATTGCTTGTGTGTTTTCCATAGGAGTTAAGCTCTGCAGCCCAAAGATAACAGCTTTAAACAAAAAGCACAGTGGTTAGTCACCAATAATGGACAGATTTAGACCAAGGCAGGCTGACATTTTCATTTCATTTCACATCTACTTTGACAGAACTTTCTATTAGGTTTTATCCCCTCTATCTTTCTCTGTATCCTCCTTCACCTCTTTTTTTCTTTCATTGCCCTTGAATCGCTGGCACTCTGTTTCTGAATCGATCGACGACTACTCCATATCACTTCATAGCACAGGGCCCTTGGGAGGTCTTGTAGGATATCAATAATGCGAGGTTTTAGACAGAGCCATGTGGGTGACTGGACCAGTGTCAGTTCTGAAGAGATTATTCCCATTGATCCCTGCTTCCCCACATGGGATGCATTGTTTACATCTGCGTGTCTGTACGAGGGACGCCGCTTTACAAGATTCACACACTCCCAATGAGGTCATAAATAGAAAATAATCTTCTCGTAGACCCCCCCACACACACCCTCCATCACATACTCTCTATGGATAGTCTTTCGATCCTTATCTTTGTCTCTTGTGGACAGGAGTGACGCAGGACAGACTGTCTTAGTCTGAACCCTGCTGGATTACGCAGTGCAGTAATTTACAGTATTTTAGTTTACACTTTATAGTCTCTCCACATAAAAAAAAAAAAAAAAAAAAAGTTTTCTTGTATTTATTTGATTGTATTTTGTTTTATTTTAATTATGTTTATATTTTAACATCACCTTCCCTTTATTCATAATATAATTCATAATATAAATTACTTTATACATTTATTTATATATTTATTCATTCATGTATGCACTGTATGTCTCCTAACCAGTTTTAGCATTATGTGTATACTATTATAGTATTTAATAATAATAACTAATTTGAACAAGCATTTATTTTTATATTTAGAGTTTTCAGTTTAATTTTAGTTTCAAAACAAATTGCTCCTAAATTTCTGATCTATTTACATGTTCAATTACTTTTCCTTTTTTAATCAGACATTTTTAGCCCAAAATGAAAAGTATAAAAATCACAAGCAATTTATCATACACTTGGCAACAATATTAGCTTTATTGCAATACAGAATAGTGCAGAAGCTAGTTTCAATTAAAAACAAACAAAAAAAAAAATTAATTAATCAATAAATTCAAATCAATAAATTAATAATTGTATGTGCTTTTGTAATTTATATTAGTTTTTTTTTTTTAAATATTTCTATTTCTGTTTAATTTATTTTTATTTTAGTAATTCTAGTACTTCAAATTATTTTATTTCAGTTAGTTGCCAAGACAGCATTTCTAACAAACATTTTATTATATAAATATTTTTAGTAAAGTCTCATCTGCTCACTAAGCCTGCATTTATTTGATCCAAAGTACAGTAAAAACTGAAATTTTGAAATATTTTTATATTTAAAATAACTTTTCTATTTGAATATATTTTAAAAATGTAATTTATTCCTGATTTCAAAGCTGATTTTTTTTTTAGCATCACATGATCCTTCAGAAACCATTCTAATATTCTGATTTGCTGCTCAAAAAAACATGTATTACTGCTATTTTGTTGAAAACAGCTGAGTAGATTTTTTGGGGGCTTTTTTTTTTTGATGATTAGAAAGTTCAGAAGAAGAGCATTTATTTCTAATAGAAATTGTTTGTAACATTATAAATGTCTTTATCATCACTTTAGATCAATTTAAAATAAAAATATTAATTTCTATAATTTCTTTCCCAGCAAAAAAAAAAGAAAAAAAAAAAACAACTTTTAAGTGTTATAGTGTATAATGTTACAAAAGCTTTTATATTTCAGATAAATGCTGATCTTTGGATCTTTCTATTCATCAAAGAATCCTGAAAAAATGTACACAACTGTTTTAAATATTGATGATGATAATAATAATAATTGATGTTTCTTGAACAGCATATCAGCATATTAGAAAGATTTCCGAAGGATCGTGTGACACTGAAGACTGGAGTAATGATGCTGAAAATGTAGCTTTGATCACAGGAATAAATTACATTTTAAAATATATTCAAATCGAAAGCAATCATTTTAAATAGTGAACATATTTCACAATATTACTGCTTTTGCTATATTTTGGAACAAATAAATGCATGCTTGGTGAGCAGAAGAGACTGCAAAAATCTTACTGTTCAAAAACTTTTGAATTAGTGTATATTTATTTTGTTGCAGCTGTATTTAGCAAATATTATTTTTGAGATTTGTCAGATTAAAATGCCTTTTGGGGCTATTTTAGGGGTTAAAAACAAACCAAAACTGCTAAAAAAATAAATTAACTGTAATGTTACTTGACCACTAACAGTGTTAGGATAGGACAATATATGGCTGAGATACAACTATTTGAAAATCTAGAATCAGAGGGTGCAAAAATATGTAAATATTGAGAAAATCGCCTTTAAAGTTGTCAGAATGAAGTTCTTAGCAATGCGTAGTACTAATCAAAAATTATGTTTTAGTATATTAACAGTAGGAAATTTACAAAATATCTTCATGGAACATGATCTTTACTTAATATCCTAATGATTTTGGCATGAAATTGAAAATTTTGACCCATATGATGTATTGTTGGCTATTGCTACAAATATACCCGTGCTACTTACGACTGGTTTTGTGGTCCAGGGTCACATATAATCTCAGTTTTTCTTGAATTTTTTTTTTTTTTTTTTTTTTTTTTCTCCAGGCACCATATCTGTTAACAGCCGCCGCACTCCGTTCACCGCCAGTGGTGAAAATGAGATCCTGGATCTAGAGGGTGACATGTACCTGGGCGGCCTCCCCGATAACCGGGCCGGCCTTATCCTTCCCACCGAACTATGGACCGCCATGCTAAACTATGGCTACGTGGGATGCATTCGGGACCTGTTCATTGACGGTCGCAGCAAAGACATCCGGCAAATCGCTGAAGCCCAGAACGGTGCAGGCATCAAACCTTCCTGCAACAAGATGTCAGGCAAGCAGTGCGACAGCTATCCGTGCAAGAACAAAGGCGTGTGCAAAGAAGGATGGAATCGTTTTATCTGTGACTGCACAGGCACCGGATACTGGTCCCGCACATGTGAGAGGGGTGAGTTTTAGCTGCCTTTACATTAACATTCCTTTAATAGTTCATATAAACCAAACAGGACACTGATTTGCTAGAATTGATTTTTCGCTTTATTCAAGAATGAACCCAAGAGGTGGGTTTAATTTCAGTTGCAACATTTGAATAAAAAAAAAGAACCGTTTACAATCACCGTCACGCCAGTTTGTTTAGCTTCTCACCTGTAAAATCCCATCTGCTGCTGTTTGTAAACAGCGGATTAGCTTTCACATAATCAGTTAAACTATAAGCTCATTAATATCTCAGCACGTTGCTGTATGGATGCTGATGTTCTCCGGGGTTTGGGGAGTGTTGCGTCTGCGCCAAACCTGTGATGATGTCATACCTTGGAAAAAGTCCAGCTGTTCATACAGTATAGATCTTCAGATGTCATAGGCAAAAATGTCAATATTTGCATGAAAAATGAAGTGGAATGTATAGTGGCTTTGGTAGATGACAGGAGATCATTGAGGTTTTAAGTGGTTGTGGATCTTTTGCTCTTTTGAGTCTGTTGTGGCTGCATGTTTGAAGGGCTCCATATGGACCGAAACGCAGGGGTTCCAGGTAACCAGATAATAGAGGGACTTCCTGCATGTCTGTGAACACTGAGCAAAGCAAATTGCTTATTATGTTGGCGTGAGAGCTGCTTTCTCTGTTGGGCTTCATTTATTTGCGTAATGTTGCAAGAAACCATTGTTATCTTATTTTACTCATGGTCTATATAACATGTTTAGATAATCACATTTGTAGTAGAAGTAGATATGAAGTAAATATGAGTAGTTTTCAAATGTTTTGGACCAAGTACTGCCAAAGTCCCTTTAAAGGGGTTAACTGCCTTTTTTTATTATTATTTTGTACTATCATGTTTTGTACACATCATGATTTAGAAGTAATGGGTAGAGCCCTATGATTTCTGTGGACAGAATGACGGAATCCAGTCATAAAAAATGAATTTACAGTTTAACGCGGAATATCACAGAATTTATCAATGTTTGGATAAATGAATCAAAAGTAGCACTAACTTGGTATCTGTAAATATTAAGCAGCAAAAAGACTATTTTAAATATAAATTCTGCATCTTCTGCATGTCTCCTCGTTTACTACACACATACTGAAGCGCGCAGTGATTTCAGCGTCTGTTGTCTTACTGAATGAGGACATAAATACACAAACAACATCTCCAGAACTGCTCTGAGAGTCACTTCATGAGCATTTTACCATATCATATACACACAGAAGTTTAAAGGAATTCATAGCAACCTGTCAAAATAAAAGTTCGGTTAACTTGAAGACCAAAGTAATAAATAATAAAAAAAAAAATTAAAACTTTTATTTTTAAGGAAATAATTACACAATATTTCTTCCATGTTTTAATTTGAATAGTAAACCCCCCTTATTTGGCAAAAAATAAAATGTGGGCTTCTTTTGATAACTAGAAAAATTTAAATACACAACAGAAAATTTCTGAGGAAAAAAAAAAACATTTCATAAACCTATTGTAAGAGTAAATAAAAGTTGTTTTTATACATTAAAATAATTATACAAGCTAAAACTATAACAATAAAACATAAGGTGAGGAAAAAAATAGGCCATTAAACATGTAATTTTTAAACTTTTAGTAAATTGTTGGTAAATTGTAAAAGTTTCATGATTTTATGATTCATGCTTTTTGATTAATACAATTTTATTTAACCATTTAAAAGGAGTCCAGAAAAATGAAAATGGAAAAAAAAAAAAACAGAATCTAGAAAAATTAAAATGGAAAAAAATGAATTTGGGAAAAAATAAAACGGATTTCGTATAGCCCTAAATAGGCTATTTTTTGGTCCTGTTTTGACCCCCCTGGTCATTACGCTCTGTTTGAAAAGGCGTGACGAATTGTACACTCAGAAGTAAACACCCACTGCTATGATATGAGTATTTTTGACAGCCTACATTCTTCATAGATAGATGCTGCTGTGATTTAGGTTAAAAATGCATGAATACTTGCGAATACTAGTAAACGATCTGTAATAACAGACAAAGCAATACTGACCACGTAATCAAAACAGTTACTCACACTTGTGTGTTGTGGCGTTACCATCGGATTCAATGTAGTCGGCACAGCATCGTCTTTTAGTTTCAATATTTCTGAAATTTCTGAATTGTGCCTTGTTTGTAAATGAATCCATAGTAAAATGAAGTGAACAAAGGACCACAGTCTGGAACTTAATTAAAAAGTTCATCCATGTCCACATTTGGTGCTTTGGTGTAAAAATGTCTGATAAACAAATGTAAAGTTAAATGCAAATAGATGAGAAATTAAAATTGCAATTAAAAATTATTTAAAATTAAAACAGGACTGCCCCCTAATAGTCAACTTACTATTAGTCAACGAGAAGAGGCTTGGTCAACCAAAATATTATTAGTTGTTTAGTCGCAGAAAAAAAAAAAAAAAAAACAGGAAGTGGCCAAGTCACGCAGTCCGTGATGGACAGATCGTTAACGGCTGGTCTGTGTTAATACAGTACATCGGACAGGACATCAAACACTCACCTATCATTCATCGACCTCAAAAAAGTAGTAGCAACTTAGCCACTCAATTTAATGTTAACCAAGAAAAATGTGTGCTATTCAAGTGTCTACGCGGTGTGTGGATGCTGAATAGTAGCCTGCTTACTGCATGACAGATAGAGGCGCCAATGCGGTCACTTAAAATACTGTCATTTTTGGCCATACAGATAAGAGTAATACATTTTTCAAATCTGTAAAGATAATGAAGTAATGATAATGAAAAGAAACAGGATGCACTTTCTGCCATCTCTGTCTCTTTAAAAAAAAAAAAAAAAAAAGATGTGTATACTTGCCTTACAGACATGAAAAATATATATATTATAGAGAGTGAAATGTCTACTTCAAAATGAACCAATTCAAATGGAAAACAAATATTCTCAGATTATGTAATCTGTATAAAACTTGCATACAGTCGCATCACTACTGCGGAGATGACGAGTCAGTGTCACCGTCTTCATCTCTTAAGCCAAAAACAAAGAAAGCACTAGTTTATCAATAAATTATTAAAATATTAATGCAGCCTCCTTACTGTTTTTCCCTGACACTTCATAATCATTGCTTCTGCTGGTGTGCTGTGGCAAGCTTTACTCATGCGTTTGAGTGTAGGGCTGTGACGGTGGCAGATTTTTTCCGTCGGTGGCATGGTGTTGAAAAAAAAATAAAAAAATAAAATACAAATATATATATATATATATATATATATATATATATATATATATATATATATATAATTTTGAAACAAAAAATTAGGCTCAGAAATGATTAACAAATGTGTGTGTTTATTTCAGCCTACAAAACACTAAAGTAAATATCAAAGAAATTATACAGTTAAATTAGAAAACAGCCAAAATGAGAACGGTAAATATTAAACAAACATTTGTTGCATAAATTCGTAACAACCTTGCCCAACCCTTGTCCGACTGAAGCCAGAGTCTTTTCTCTCTCTTTCCCATTACACTGTTGCATCCGTTAAAATAGCTCAGTTTTGTTTTTAATAGGAATGTGGTTATGTTTCTTTTCTTTTCTTTTGTTTGTTAAATTAAGGTTTTTGCTTTTTTAAAGTAACGACCAAGCGGCCAGAGGCAGGCAGTGAGTTGATTACAGCATATGTTTGATCAATTTTGCCTTCTCAAATCATCACGACTTGCCTAAAATAAAATCATCAAGCATATCACAATGTTATTTTAAACATTCAACTTATATAAATGCACACTTTTTGCGCATACAGTGGTTTGTTGGAGAGTGGAAGCTAAATGCGCTTTGCAGGACATGGAGGCGCCAGCGCAATCACTTACAAAAAAATTAAAATACGCCATAATCTTTGCTCATAAAGGTAAGCGTAATATATCATCCGAAACTGTAAAGGGTCTAATTTTATTTGCGTGCACTCACAATGTCAACAAAATGTTGTGCTTTTGTAAAAATAAAGAAAACAAACAAGATGTGCTTTCTGATGTCTCGGTGTTAAACAGGAGCGCTGCACAAAAATGAAACTAAACTTACCGAATACTTGCCTTACAGTCAGGATAAATATATCTATAGAAAGTTTAAAATTATTACTTTACTACTTTAAAACTAAAAAATTCATGAGATGCATTTTTCTCTAAAGGCATGTCCATTGAGCAGATGGCTAGTTAGGATCGTCATCTTTGCGACACTGGCTCAGAAAACACTAGTTTATTAATAATTAATTCGAGTATCTCCTTATGTCCCCCCGACACATTCATGGTAATTAGTTTTCCTGGAGCTTTGCAAGCTTTAGCCTATTGTGTGTGTTTGAACGTGGATTTCTTCCAGCAACTGCGAAGGCACTTGCGCTCGGTGCTGCTGCCGGCGGGGACACTAAAAATGGCCACGGCAGAGTAATTGTTGCAGAAACACTGTATTTTATGCTTGTTATAGATTGTGTGACGTCACGTGCAGTACTGCCGGTGGCAATCGACAACCGCGGTGGTGCAGTTGTCATTGTGACCGTCACAGCCCTACTTGAGTGCTTATTAGGCTATAGTAGACAATTAAAGGCTCATTATTATGATTTAAATAGTTTATTAATAAACGTGCGATTAGTTGACTAATCGCTTAAAATGAACAACTACTAGTCGACCAGTAAAATCTTTAGTCGAGGACAGCCCTACCACTAATAATAATAAAATAAAACTAATTTTAGACTTTAGGCTCATGCTTTTGATCAAGAACAAAACTGAGTGTCAAAAGGATACAAAGAGTCAGACGTAGCAAACATTGATTCATTTTGTTTTTGTATTGTCAGAGGACGTCATATCTTTTTTGCCCTTGTGCAGTGTTTTTAGACAAATATAAAAGTCATATACAGCTGTTTAACACTCCATTGCCACAGATACAGATTGTAAATCAACCTCCTGCACCTTTATCTGCCGTGAATGTCAGTCATAATCATCTGCAAGGGCATCATACTGAGTGTCACTGTGTGTTATACTAAGTTTGTGAGAACAGTGAGTATAAAAAATATTCTGATTCTGACTAAATGTGCGTCTAAAGGTTGTCATTCAACTGCATCTATGCCACAAGGCAAAATATTCAGCTCTATAAGTGTTCACACACGCACTTCTGTGTGCACCTGGACTGTTCATTTGCACGGCTTATGTCTGAACTAATAACCAAACACTGAGATGACTAGACAGCCATAACACTTTAAAGAATACAGTATAATTATTAATGATGCTTGTTGAGCTGCTTAGCTAAACTGTATAGTAGATTCTTGGTGAAATCTGTGCACCCTGACTCAACCAGCTCTTGTGTGATATGCATCACAAAGCCATTAAACAGACTTTGTGGTGTTGGGTACGCCGGCTGAGACTTTACGCCGATAGTCAGATGTCTAATAGTTCTGCTAAACTACACCGTCAAGTTCTGTTTTTTTTTTTCTGCGATATAACTTTAAACCCACACTCGAGTGCACACCCGTCTACCTGATATTTGTCCAGATCTATTATCTGCTCCATAGAAGCCTGTAGCTGCTGGTCGGGCCAGACAACTGGCTGCTGTCACACACCACGCTGTCCTCCTGTCAGTACACATACACTTCAGATTTTCTCTAATGCACACTCAGCATTTCAACCCTGACAAATACCTCTTTTTTTCTAGATGTGACTGTGTTCTTGGAAGTTTCAGGCCTGTAAGAGCAACCAATGATTCATTGGCTGTAGAAATTTAAAGCATGTAATACAGGGGTCAAATCATGAGATTTTCTTTTCTTTTTTTTTTTTTTTTGCTATTAATAAATAATAAAATGCTTCTCATAATGACACCTTCATAAAATGTTTTGCATTTCTACAAGCTGATCAGTATTGTAAAATTCAGTATATATAATATGTTTGCAGATGCTGCATGCTCTAACATCTAAACATGTTATATCACATCATTTTATATTATCCAAAAGCCTACATACATGTATAGAAATGAATATGAATGTGTCTTTTCCTCTCACTTTTGTGAGTTTGATTGGCATGAATTATCTTCTAAACAAAGAAAACTTCCCTCACATAATAGCCTGCTGGAATACAAAACAAACGCAGTCTGGAGAGTCTGAAATAACTGAATCACATTTTCTTAATAGTTATTAAATCCACTATGCAGCTAGGATCTCTCGAGGTCATTTCATATCTTTTTCTTAAAATTACACACAACACCATTGCATACACTGCATATGAGCTGAGAAAATGACATTTCTGAGCACTGAATGAGATTAATAAAGTGCTGCATTTTTTATAGATGCACAATTCTAATACTGTGCAGTTTTACATATTACAATATTGGCATCTTTTTTTATATCTAACTGACTGTAGCATTGACTAACTTCACAATATAGCACAGTCCCATTTATTACTTATTGTTATTAATTAGAGGTGTGACGAGACACTTATCCCACGAGACAAGACATGAGACTGGGTTCACGAGACAGGATGAGATTTTTAAAATTTTCTTAAGAAATCCTCAGTGATGAAATATATAGGGAAAATAGTCTTTTATTCAACTGAAAAAGACAAAATGCAAAAAAATGTAGGTGCATTTTCAACTTTATAAAGTTAAACTTCCATTTTAATTAATTATATGCAGTAATAAACAACATTTAAACAAGCTTCATGATTCTGGATAAATTGAGAATCCCAGTTGTTTTTAATAAATTGGAGATCATGATTCTCTCACGATTCTGGAGAAAAAAAGATTAGAAAACGAAACAAAATAACGTAATTTACTAGTGGTTCTGACAAACTTTTCATTGCTTAAGTCTTTTAAAAACATATATTCATTTAAACCAAAAAAAAAAAAAAATCATTCAGTAAAGGAGTCAGTGTCTCACTTCATTAAGACTTCTTTGACTATTGAAATCTCCTGAATGAATGATTCAATGACATACTTTTTTTAAACGGGCAGTTGTCGCCACCTTTTGGCGGAAGCGTTACAATACATACAAGTGTTAAAGGAACACTTCACTTTTTTTTGAAAATAGGCTCATTGTCCAACTCCCCTAGAGTTAAACAGTTGAGTTTTGCTGTTTTTGAATCCATTCAGGCGATCTCCGGGTCTGGCGGTAGCACTTTTAGCATAGCTTAGCATAGATCATTGAATCTGATTAGACCAATAGCATCTCGCTCAAAAATGACCATATATAATGACGATATTTTTCCTATTTAAAACTTGACTCTTCTGTATTTACATCGTGTACAAAGACTGATGGAAAATGAAAAGTTGCGATTTTCTAGGCTGATATGGCTAGGAACTATACTCTCATTCCAGCATAATAATCAAGGAACTTTGCTGCCGTACTATGGGTGCAGCAGGCGCAATGATATTACGCAGCACCTGAAAGTGACCGGCACTAAGTTTGTGTAGATGCAGAGTTGCGCCTGCTGCACCCATGGTACGGCAGCAAAGTTCCTTGATTATTACGCTGAAATGAGAGTATAGTTCCTAGTCATATCGACCTAGAAAATCGCAACTTTTCATTTTTCGTCTGTCTTTGTACACAATGTAACTACAGAAGAGTCAAGTTTTAAATAGGAAAAATATCAAAACTCTCTGGTCATTTTTGAGCGAGATGCTATCGGTCTAATCAGATTCAAGGATTTATGCTAAGCTATGCTAAAAGTGCTACCGCCAGACCCGGAGATCGGCTGAATGGATTCGAAAACGGCAAAACTCAAATGTTTAACTCTAGGGGAGTTGGAAAATGAGCTTATTTTTTTAAAAAAAGTGGATTGTTCCTTTAAGATACTTTAGTTTTGATCGCAACTCTAGACAATAAGTGTTTATACCCAAACTATAAACTTTTATCCCAGTACTTCTATTATTTAAATGTCTGTAACACAGAAATAATGATCATAATGTGGTTAAAAAGACTTTGTTGCACTTTCTGTGTTCACATTTACCCCGACCCTCTGATTCATTAACATGGGCAGCAACAAAACGTGCTTCTCACGCTCCACTGACACTCGCAATGTGAAACAGTCCTAATAGACAAAGCTAAATCGTTGTCATTCAGGAATAAGATCGCGTGGGTGTTTGAATCGAGATCTTGATATTTTAAGGATTAATTGTGCAGCTCTAATGTCAACACTGCAAAATGTTTTGCGAAGATATCGTCACGAGATCAGTCGGATCTCGTCACATCCCTATTATTAATAGTTGATTATTTTGCTTAATTGCAAAATTAAGTCATTAAAACATTTTATTAAGCAAATGAATTCTAAGTGCCATATTTGCACAGGAAGGCACAGTGTAATTCCAAGCCAATATAATAGCAATCTGTTTTGTGTTAATATGAATATTTTGATTAAATCTGTTATATCTGAATGATAGTTTAAAACATTTCCTTTAAAAAATACAATACTGTTATAGCTCACAGTAGAATAAAGCTAACACTGTGTAAACAGGTAAAACCTGTTTCCATGCGGTAATTGAACTCATTTTACCGCATCGTCTGATGTGCCTTGCCAATTTAGTGCTAAGATTTCATTTTGCACGTTAATTCCTTCAGTCATTAATGTAGAAAATGAGTTTGTTTGGTTAATAAATGCAAAACCTCATTTCCGTGCGAACAGCCCTGATCATTACAAAAGTACCTCGACAGGTCATGCCTCAGTAATGCTAAATTAAATAACGAGATCGGATGATTGCGGGATGAGCTGATATGTTGATAATTGGCTCAGATATTTCAGTTCATATGCATGGTTTGCCATGCGGATTGTTAATATAATTTATATGTGTTTTAATGTGCTTTTGTGTTTGCAAACAGGCCGAGTTGTACTGGGAACTTTGGGAACTTTCTACTAAGCACCACTGGCTATAGCGTTCGAGTTAATTGCTATTGATTCAGGCAGTGTGAAGGTCATCTATCCCAGCCTAGGGGCTGCAGAGAGCCAGAGTGGACCCCACAGCCATGGCCCTTAAATCACCTGAGAGTGCACCGAATGCAGGGCTACAGTCCCTTAACAACACTCAAATATAATCACAACTGAGTCTACTCACAAAAAAAAACTCAGTCTTTTTTTTTTTTTTTCCTCTTTGTCGAAACTATATTTCTCCCAGGCTTGACCGTAGTGAAGCCCATGTGGCACGGAGGCCTAGGCGATCAGTGTAAAACTTTATAACACAAACTGCAGGTTTTCGGTAGTGCACTGCAGTTCTGTTTTACTTTCCTGTTTTAGCACAAACCGTTTTACCGCCGAAGGCTTTTAGCATATATTGATTTGATACTGTAGTGTCTCTGATTAAGCCACAAAGAGCACATAGAGATGACATCCGTGAGGGTTTATCTTGCAATTACTCTTTCCAGCCTAATCTGGGTAATTATGTCAGTGATTTTACTCTTTCCTCAGGTTGTCTTTTCTTTTGATTGCCTTCATTTCTCTCACTGTCTCTCTGTTTCATTCTCTTTGGAGAGATGATGAGGGGGAGGAACCTTTGTAAAATGCACAATGATTGGAGTATAACATTTCATGGCAAAAATTCCCAAGACAAAACACATAGAATTGAAAAAGATCTAGATTTGTGCAATTTATTCATGCAGCTACAAATGAGGTTATCCACAAACAAAAATACAGACATGTTTTATTTTGATCACTCGCAGCTAGAAAAATGTCTGATGTGTCTGATAGAATTCTGTTAGTCTGGGTTTTTTATTTTATCTTTGAAGTCTTTGTCCGTTCCATAATATGCAAGTGTTTTTTTTGTTTGTTTGTTTGTTTTTGTTTTTGTTTTGTTTTGTTTTGTTTTGTTAGGGTCTAGTGTTCTGGAGTTTTGCATATTTATATATATTAAGTTAAAAATTAAAAATACTCTAAGTTTTATGTTTAACTTTTGTGTGTGTGTGTGTGTGTGTGTGTGAGACATCATTATATGTTTAAAATGTAAAGATTTTCTTTTTCTTTTTATAAAAAAATAAAAATATAAAATGACATATTATATTATATTATATTATATTATTTTATATTTAGTGCTGGGCAATGATTAATCGTGATTAATCACATTGAAAATAAGTTTTTGTTTATATAATATATGTGTGTGTACTGTGTATATTTATGTGTATATATAAAGACATACATACAGTATATGTTTTGAAAATATTTACATGTATATATTTATATTCATATAATTTATATGCAAATTAATATATAAACAACATATTTTTCTTAAATATATACATGCATGTGTGTGTATTTATATATATATGTAATAAATATACACAGTACACACACGTATATTATGTACACAAAAACATTTATTTTGGATGCGATTAATTGCAATTAATCGTTGCCCATTAAATAATATTATATTACATTATATTATATTATATCATGATCACTATATATGATATTATGATTGCTATGGTCATTTTAGAGTTATCGTGCCCATCACTAGTCCACACTCCCATATACGTATATACCCACATATTCAGACATTTTGGACTAAGGACTGAGGGTATGGATCAACACTCAAGTCAGGTCTTGGGGGTAAACACGTCAGTATAAGATTTCACAGCAGTCGATCAAAACGTGCCGCCCCCGTGGTCCCAAGGCCTTGTTATCTTTTCTCATCCCTTCCTCTCCATCCCCAGCAATCTGCCTGATTTCACAGCTTCAGGAAATCAGCTCATATTCTGCAGATTTTCCCCTCCCTATCATTCACCTCTCTTTGAAAAGTCTCTAATCATGCTGAATAGCCAATCAGTGAAGCACTAACAACAGCATTCATTTAGCCACAGTACACAAGCTCATCCAGACAGAAGTGAAAGGGAACTTTGTGTCTGCCGTTGTGTAGCTCTTTATTTAGAACCGGGTAAAAATGATTTGTTCCTTTACGAGATGCACCAGTGTGTTGACATATCAGACCCCATCAATAGAAAGTATTCAACGTGAGTGTACAAAACATGCCATTCCATCACGAGAGGGGAGAGGTGGTCTCCGCCGCTGCCTGAGGAAATGGGAGATAGCATTGCTTTGCTTGACAGTTGTGGATATTGGATATTTCGAGAGTTTTCACATTCTCTCCGGCTCTTTATTTTCCCTTTCTCACTCTATTCTTGCATTCTGTCTTTGTTAGAATATATTCGGACTATATGCATAGCTTTTTTTTTTGTTACTGTTTAAGTTCACTCATGGCAGCATGATTCTGATCCTCCTTTTGGTTTAAGTCAGCATAGCTTGCATCTTTCACTGAAAAAGGCAAACCTATAATGCATTGCAACAGCTGACCCAAGATGACAGATAGAGCCATATGAATCTCTTTAATCATAGTGTGTTTAGTGGAGAAGTTCACTTCCAGAACAATAATTTACAGATAATTTACCCACCCCCTTGTCATCCAAGATGTTCATGTCTTTCTTTCTTCAGTCGATAAGAAATTGTTTTTTGAGAAAAATTTTCAGGATTTCTCTCCGTATAATGGACTTCTATGGTGCCTGCAAGTTCAGACTTCTAAAATGTAGTTTCAGTGCAGCTTCAAAGGCCTCTAAATGATCCCAGCTGAGGAAGAAGGGTTTTATCTAGTGAAACGATTGGTCATTTTCTAAACAAATTGACAATTTCTATACTTTTTAAACTTAAATGCTCATCTTGTCTAGCTGTGTCAACTGTGTTTTCTGGTTCAAAACAGTTACAGTAGAATAGGTCGAAAAACTCCCATGTCTTTTTCTCCTCCAACTTCAAAATCATCCTACATCGCTGCAGAAGTACTGACCCAGTGTTTGCAAAGTGAACATGCAAAGAAGATCAAACGCCCTTTACAAAAAAAAGTAAAACAGCGATTTTTAAAGTTGGAGAAGAAAATGAGATGGGAGTTTTTCGACCTACCCTAACCATCTTGAATCGGAATACACACGCAGAGTTCACATAGAGCTAGAAAAGACAAGCATTTGAGGTTAAAAAGTATATAAATTGCAATTTTTCAGAAAATGAACGATCGTTTCGATAGACAAGACACTTCCTCCTCGGCTGGGATCGTTTAGAGCCGCTTGAAGCCGCATTTAAACTGCATTTTGGAAGTTCAAACTTACAGGCACCATTAAAGTCCACTATGTGGAGAAAAATCCTGAAATGTTTTCCTCAAAAAACAATTACTTTACGACTGAAGAAAGAAAGACATGAACATCTTGGAAGACAAGGGGGTAAGTAAATTATCTGTAAATTTTTGCTCTGGAAGTGAACTTCTCCTTTAACTATTGATAAAGCTCATTAGGTTTTGAAGTGTTTTTTTGCATTGGACAACATTTTATAATCAGACCTGGATATTTAATATGATGATTTAAATCAAGGTTTCAGAAGCCATTTCAGGTTTTAAAAGCATTTTGATTAATTATTCAGTAGATTTCAATGAACTCTTCTGGTACTGATCAGAATTAAAACTCATGTCTGAGTTCATGACTAATCAAAATGGTAAGCTAGAATGAATTCATTAGAATCACTAAATATCTTAAAATAAAGTCTGTCATGAGCCTACTCTGGCCGTTTTCACTTTAATAAAGACTATGAGATAGGTAGGCTATGAAATATTGCACCTTTTATCATTTTAGGCTGAAAATTAACATTTGTCTTCTAATGCATTAGCGGTGAAGATACTGTACTCTATTGTACAGGCTGTACAAAGGGTTTATAAATACACTAACTCTCTTTAAGAGTATTGGAGTAGAAACTCAAAACACAATGAAATTCATTTATTCACTGTATCTCAGTCTGCCATCTTGTGTAATACTGGCTGAGTAACATGAATTTCTGTAGCTCTGAGCTAATCTCAGTGCTCTTAGTAAGATAATACTTTTGTTTTTGACTCCTTGAGTCTGTGATTGAGGACAATACATGAGCACAGAAGAATGTGGAAGCAAATTATTATTTTTCTGTTGTGGCAGGAACATTACTTCCTTTCAGTATTCAGAGAAAATGGAAGCATGTTTCTTTCCAAAGTCTTTTTTTGTTTTTCGTTTTTCTCTAAGCACTTATCTGTCATGCAGACTTGAATAATTATTGAAATGAGCAGACAGTGGAAAAGAATATCTGCATTTTTAATTTATCACAGGAAGTGAAGCCAAAGGAGAATATCTGTCTGTCTGTCTGTCTGTCTGTCTAGACTTTTTTCTTTTTTTTCTTTCTCTCAGTGCTTTTTTTTTTCACCTTTTTATTTCTCGCATTTGCGAGTGTATATCTCACAGTTGCTATAAACTAGTCATTTTATTACTTTTTCCAAGTAACTAGTAAAGTAACACATTACTTTTTAATTGACAAGAAAATATCTGAGTTACTTTTTTCAAATAAGCAACACCAGTTACTTTTTCCCCCATTTATTGATTAAAAGCTCTCCTGTCCCCATGTTGGGAGAAATTGGGAGTAAGGTAATAGTTCTAGAATAAATGTGAACATGCATTAATTCATCTCACTCACAAAAAACAGATTCAGTATTCCTCAAAATGAATAAAAACAGTGAAATTCAACTCCGAATATGACGCAAACCTGCAATAATTAAATAATACAAATATCCTTTATGCATTTAATCCCATTTTATTAACCAATATCTTTGCTGCTGACCTTCGATTATCCAATTAAACCATACTAATAAGAAAAAAATACTCAAGATAATCTAACATTTGTTTTTTTTGTTTTTTTTTTTAATGGCTGAAGAGTTGACATTTTTTTTTTCTTTTGCGGTCTACTGTACGGACGTGAATTTACTTTTGTCAAAGGCTGAGGCTTTTGGTGTGAAAAGGCTTTTACGTTTGCCAAAAATAGAACTTTTTATATTTAAAAACAAAGAAGCAAGCCCTGCCCAGATTTAAAAAGTAACGCAAAAGTAAAGTAAACTAAAGTACTTACTTTCCATAAAAAGTAACTAACATAATTGGTTACTTTTTTTAGGGAGTAACTCAATATTGTAATGCATTACTTTTAAAAGTAACTTTCCCCAACACTGCTTATAATATTGAAGGTTAAAATTAACTGATTTGTATACAAACGCTTATATTACACTTTTCATAATAATAAAGATTATATTTCTACTCCAATTGGTTTTTTGACATATAAACATTTAAATGGTGGCTGTCATAAAAACTTGATGGATTAATTTAAATATAAATGAAACACTTAAGAACAGTAAATAATGTAATGAATATGTTATACATTTAGCTAAATGCTCCTCTAAAGTTAATTTTTCTAGCTGACTAATATGTGTTTGGTCATCTGAGGTAAATGTGACATTACGTGACATTGTTTACTAGCTGTTATATTGACATCTTTGCGTGGTTGAAACACTGATTGAGCGATTATAAGACAAGATACGTTTTTTAGTAAGATCATACTCTCTTTTAACATGTCTTCGGTTGTTTATTCATGTTTATTTAATGCTATAAATAGTAGAAAAGCAGAGGAGATGATCAGCTCACCTGCACTTCGTGCTGTCGCTTCTGATTAACTGAGGCGCTACAGCGATCTGTCACTGCATAAACAGCACCAAAACACAATTTATTGTTTGAATACTAATAAAATGGTCAGAATTTGAAATCTAAGACTTGGTTTCATAGCAAAAACAACAAAGCACAAAGCTTTTTGCTATTAATTGGATGGAAGGCGCGCTACAATGTTCAGTTCATTATATGAAAACAGGCTAGACTAATCGATTCCTGGGATTTAAGAATTGATATCATTTTGTAAAAATGAGAATCGATTATAATTGAGAAATTTATATTTTTTCCCCCCAGCCCTAGCCTTAATATCTCTGCTCCATAGTTAAGTTTTCAAGTGGTATTGAGTAGCATGTAAACTTTATATCCTTGAGCACACCTGTATATTTTTTTCCTAAGAGACATTTTATTTCACATTTATCTGCACCTAAACTCAAATTGTGGTTGGTCGCTTTACATGTTAGTCATAAGTCTGTTCTTGTCATCCTTGTAGTTCTTTTACAAAAACGCTGCATCGTGGAGCAGACTTTATGCTGCGAGAAAGACTTTTGACTATGTATAAGCCGACTCTCAGGTCACTGAATAGTACTGAGCATTTAAATAGTGTTTTATCACACTGCAAATTCAAGCTGACACCAAGTAAATTAGTCATCATTGAGCATTCACATCCCATAGTATCTCATTTTACATCAATGCGGCTTTTTTCTCGCCCTTCTCTCCATGCATGAAGGCACACAGGAGCCGAGGTCTTTGTCTGCCCCTCTGTCACAGCTGGTTAGAGGAGCAAGAGGTGACGGCACACGATAATCCACCTAACATGCTCTTAGTAGTCACTCACAGGCCTGCTGAATTTTTCAGATCACAGGTGTTGGCAGCCTCAGAAACCTTCGTAGCCGAAGACCTTCATCAGGTGAAACCAGGATGTTACATCGCTGTTTCTGTAGTCATCTATGCCAGTCGCTACCATTCCTGCTTGCTTCCCTTAGAAAAATTTAAATGAGCCATGAAAGGACAAGGAACAGTAGGGAAGCACAGAGAGAGAGTCAGCATAAGAAAGACGAGAAATATGGGAACTACCATAGCGGTTAGGATATGTGCACATAATATACAGATTACCAATCTGTGTGACATTGTTTGTGATATTGAAATCTTTTCTGAGATTTCTAAGAAGAAAAGTGCGTTGTACATTGTATTTTAATAAAACTCTCCATTAGCTCTCCATTTAATTTCATTGCTATCTGAGAGACATAATACATATTAAAGAGATTTGTGATTTTTTTTATATAGGCCTCTCCCTGCTATTCTCTGCTGTCTACAATAAAATAAGAAACCCAAGAAGAGAGGGATTCACGGAGGGCTTGTGGGTTTGCTGTAAGCGGTGCGGCTCTGCGGTTGAAAACAGTTTATTTTCAGTGGCAGGAGAGTTATTGAACTGTTTCTAATCCAGCTCTGAAGCCAAATGAGTGCAGACGAGAGCGGTCCGCAAGCTGCTTCCACAATCGTGGCTGAAACAGAACAGAGTAAATCCTTTTGTGTCGGCGTTGGGAGGAGCAGAGAGGCAGCACGTGGAGGAGGATGTGCCTACTTGTATTTGGTCCTCCTTTTTTCTTTTTTAAGGGTGGCTCTGAATTATTCAAATTGTTGCTGCAGTATAGCTACAGTACGATCCGCTATTTATGGCAACTGCGGGTGTCAGAAGACCCCTTCAGGGCTTCACTATAAACAAGTCCCGTGCCCACACCAGCGGACCGGAGCGTGAGAACTGATTTACTTGTGGTTTTGAAGGATACACACAGTAAGAAACTTGCACATCGTCTATTCACACACGGCATTGATTCTTTAAAATTGTTCATTGTGTACCGTGTCTATGCAGAAGTGCGTTTAGTTATCTGTATTTAACAATGGTTGACATTAATTATTGTGCAACCGTATAAAAAAACACTGCAAGATATAGATTTTACATGCATTGTCATCATAAGGCATCTGCTGCCATCTAGTGGCACAGTAAGGAAGTATTAAAGTCTCTGTGATTGTCAAAGGGAGATAGAGGACATTTTAAGGACAGATGTTGTTTTCTTTGATATTTGTTCTGTTTGATGCTATGCATAATGATGTGCTTTATTTCTAGGCTGAAGCAGATTTTAATGTTAAGTAATATTAATACAGTATTTTTCAATTTAGATAAGGCAATCGATTCATTTTATGTTACAAACCCCTTTACGTAACATTTCAAGATAGTCATCTTATGTAAAATAATACTGCTTCAAATAAATGGTCTGTAAGTCATTATAATCACATTTAGACCTGATGCTCTTTTAGGTTTATGATGGGTTAGGATTGTTGAACACGCTGTGCTGAGAAAAACTTAAAAATTTTCTCCCTTGTGACAAAATAATGCTCATTGAAAGTGACTCTGTTTGATGTATATTGTGTGATTATGGCAGTGACCCAAAATCAGGTCTCTTTCGCTCTTGTTAGAGACATGTAATTAGCATCATCTGGGTATTTGCTTCTCTACAAAATAGAACACACACCTGTGACGCGTTATTTAACGTGTAAATGACGTTTGTGTGGGTGTGACCACCTGCAAGTCTGTGCTGAACAATTTCCTGAATGATTTAGCTTTAGTAAAAGGTTTTAGTTTAGTTTTTACATCATTATTTTGTCCACGGTAGCAGAGAATATTACGACGTGGTCTTTCGCTTTCGGCGATCAGGACTATTTTTTCCCATTTAAAAAAAAAAAAAAAAAAAAAAAAAAAGTGTCTGAATTGGTCAGTGATTTCTACATTTTTTTTTCCCCAGATTTGTTTTCTTTCTGCAATATGCTCATTGGAATTACAGTTGAGGTCAAAAGTTTACATCCTCTTTTCAGAATCTGCAAAATGTTAATCATTTTACCAAAATAAGAGGAATCATACAATGCATGTTATTGTTTATTTAGTATTTATCTGAATAAGATATTTTACATAAAATATGTTTACATATAGTCCACAAGATTAAAATAATTAAGATTTTGCAGATTCTGAAAAGGGGATGTAATCTTTTGACCTCAACTATACATGCCTGCATTTCTGCAAAACTGAAAAGCATATCTGTATGTACGAATCACTGCAGTTTCCAGTTGAAATGAACACTAGAGGCAGAGGCATTCCTTTTCACACAAACTATGATTTACAGGTACAGAGTTTTGATTAATAAAGCCTAATTTTCACATAACCTGCAGAATATTATGTTATGACTTCAAAACAGTTTTAACATCCTGCACGATTTGACAGCTGATACTTTTGACCATTGTCGTCACATACAGTTTCATATGCATGAGTTTTTTAATTCAGTAGGTTTACTCGGTAGCTCACGCTCCGCTACGAACCCCATGAAACTATGGTTTGACAAAACAGCTCAAATCTGCATAAGGAAGTTAAAATAGCACAGCTGCATCAACAAATGCGTTTTTATATCACTTTTGCATTGTAGGTTTAGAGTTGGGTTTGGTGTAGGGGATATTTCCAACATGATAGAGCATTAACCTTTAGCAACACCTATGATAAATGAATTCTGAACAGCTGCAATGCAAACCTGAAGTAGCGTAATAAAACTGCAGCAATACGTGTCTATATCAACGTAATAAAAATGTGCCACGGTCACGCATTGAACGCGTGTTTTAGTACCACTCTCTGGACATTTCACTTTGAAACTGCCACGAAACGTGCAGTAAGGTATGTAATTACGGTGTTGCAGAAATGTTTATAGAAGCATGGTATTTTCATGAGCCTGGGTTGATATTATTCTAAATATACGAAAACATTTATTAAAGGAATAGTTTGTCCAAAATTACATTTGCTGAAAATTGACTCACCCTCAGGTCATCCAAGACGTAGATGAGTTTGTTTCTACATCAATACAGATTTGGAAAAATTAAGCATTACATCACTTTGCTCACCACTGGATCCTCTGCAGTGAATGGGTGCCATCAGAATGAGAGTCCAAACAGCTGATAAAAACATCACTATAATCCACAAATAATGCCAAACGACTCAATTTCCAAATCCATCAATTATTACCAATTTATTGTTGCTAAAAAACAAGTCCATAATCCATAATAACGCCTCTTTTAATGAAAAAGTCTATTCCCTGCTGTCCTTTCACATCAAAATCCACAGACATATTTGTTTAGAACTGTTTTCATTCATAGATGATGCTTGATCTGTGCATATTTGTGATCTTGGACCACAGAACAATCAGTTGACAGCTGAATAAATAAGCTTTCCATTGATGTATGGTTTGTTAGGATAGGACAATATTTGGCTGAGATACAACTATTTGAAAATCTGGAATCTGAGGGTGCAAAAAAATCAAAATATTGAGAAAATCGACTTTGAAGTTGTCCAAATGAAGTTCCAAAAATTAAGTTTTGATATATTTACAGAAGGAAATTTACAAAAGATCTTCATGGAACATGATCTTTATTTAATATCCTAATGATTTTTGGCATAAAAGAAAAATGTATAATTTTGAACCATTTTTGACTATTTGCTGCAAATATACTCATGCTACTTAAGACTGGTTTTGTGGTCCAGGGTCACATTTCTCTCCTGATTCAGATGAGGCAACCTTTTCAGAGAATGCAATATTGTGGATAGAGGACTTGTATTTTAGCCAGAAGCAATGGTTTGAAGTTAAAATGATGGATTTGTTTGTAGCTCATGGATTGTGATATTTTATCAGCTGAACTCTCGTTCTGACGGCACCCATTCACTGCATATGATCCATTGGTGAGCAAGTCATGTAAAGCTACATTTCTCCAAATCCAATGAAGAAACAAACTCATCTACATCTTGGATGGCTTGCGGGTGAGTGCATTTTCAGTTTTTTATTTTTTTTATTTTTGCATGAACTATTCCTTCAGTACACCTGAATTGCCTATTATTATCATAATTATCTCTCATACACACAGCGGTTGATGAAATGTCATTAGGAGTTACCTAAAATCTAAACTGGGCAGTTGGCAGAGATATCAAAAATCTCTCTCTTTCCATCTTAATTTCCAGCATGTGGCACCACAGGAGCTGCTAAAGGTTAAGAGTCTAACTGGCCAGATAAAGACAGCGGCAACAGCTGCTCTGTTTTGAGGCGCTGCTTACCAAATGGTCTCTGCACGTCTCTGTCTCACAGGAGAGATTGAAGGTTGAATTGCTGTCTGCATTAATGTCCTTGTCATCTTCAGTTTAGAGTTTGTCGTCTGCCGGCGAGCAGCAGGAAGACTGACAATATAATGAACATTGATTGCCTTTTATGCCTGATGTTTCCCTCATTATGTCATTGAGACAGAGCTTGGTACAGGTCAGTCTGATCCCTCTGTGGCGCACAGATGATGATGATAGATCATATCACAGATACACCTTAATTAAGCAGCCTGCGCTCACTCAATATTAGAAGCTGAATCAATACATTTGTATTCCAGAGCAGTAGCCATCCGGGTTAATCGAAACGTTATGACACAAATGTGTTACCGGTGCCTCAAGCAAGGCCTGTAACTATTTATTTTGTGTAATAAATGTACATAATTTTTATTAAGTTATTATGATTTATTTATTTATTTTTACATTTTTAACACATGCTGTATATTTTACGTGTTTTTTCCCTTCTGTTCACTTAGAGTAAATAGTCCCGCAGTGTGACAAGAATTTTTTGGCTCTCAAAAATATGAAGTAAAAACAGCATCCATAATAATCATAAAATAATTACAAAAATGTTTGCTGGAGTGTAGCATGTCACTTTGAAAATCTGACTTGCATATTCCCTTGAATGTGCATGAATGCTCAAATGCATAAATGCATGGGTAATAAAAATGTGCCAGTTATAAATATTTCCGAGGAAAAAAAGATTTTCAAAGTTGGTAGATTTAGAAAATATTAACTTTTAAAAGTTTGATTTTAAAATAGAAATAGAACAGGTGCAAGAAAATACTGTTTCAGTCTTTCTGCTTCCAAATTTCATGTATTACTTGCAATTTCTTTGTAATTATTCGTAAAATGCACTAGCAATTTCCTATTGAAAAATGGTTTCAAAGTAAACCCTACACCAAATTAAGTTATTGTTTATTTATTTATTTATGCAAGTATCCTTTTGGACTATATAAGTAGATATATATATATGTATATTTCTTAATTATTTGTGTAATGTATGCAATTTTATTTATTTATTTATTTAACATACTGTATGTTTTATATGTTTTTTTCCTCTTGTTTACTTATAGTAAATAGTTATAAAAAAAATGTACCAGTTATAAATATCTCTGAGGGGGAAAAAAAGGTTTTTTTTTTTTTTTTAGTTGACATAGAAGATAATAAAAAATGAATAAGTTTAATTTAGAAAAAGTGCAAGGAAAGTACTGTTTCAGTCTTTCTTTTTCAAAATGTCATCTATTACTTGAAATTTATTTGTAACGTGTACAATTTACTAGCAATTTCTGATTTAGAATGGTTTTAAAGTAAACCCTACATGAAATTTTATTTATTTATTTGTTTGTTTGTTTATGCAAGTGTCTTTTTAGACCTTATAAACAGTGTTGGGGGTAACGCATTACAAGTAACGCGAGTTACATAATAATTTTACTAGTAAAGTAACGCATTACTTTTGAATTTTTAAGAAATTATCTGAGTTACTTTTTCAAATAAGTAACGGCAGTTACTTTTTTCCCCATTTATTGATAAGTCTCCTGTTGGGAAATTGGGAGTAAACATGATGTTACTGTATTCTAGACTAAATGTGAACATGCATTAATTCATCTCACTCTCAAAAAAACAGATTCAGTATTCCTCAAAATGAATAAAAAACAGTGAAATGCAAACTCAGAATATGACGTAACCTTGCAATAATTAAATATGTTAAATAAAACAAATAACTTTTATGTATTTAATCCCTTTTTTTTTAACCTGTCTTTGCTGCTGACCTTCGATGATGCAATTCAACCATACTAATTAGCAAAAATTCCTTTAGATAAACTAACATTGTGCTTCATTTTTTTTTTATAGCTGAAGAGTGATCTCCTGCATAAATGTACTTTTCTTTCAGCCTGAGGTGAATTCATTTCACTTTTGGTGTAAAAGGGCTTTTTACAGAATTGTTTTATATTAAAAACAAAGAAGCAAAGCCTGCCCAGATTTAAAAAGTAACGCAAAAGTAACGTAACACATTACTTTCCATAAAAAGTAACTAAGTAACATAATTAGTTACTTTTTCAGGGAGTAACGCAAAATATGAAGTAAAAACAGCATCCATAATAATAATAAAATAATTACAAAAATATTTTCAGCTTGAATATACCATGTCACACTGCTGGAAACTGCTTGAAATCTGCCTTGCATATCCCTTGAATTTGCATGAATGCTCAAATGCATAAATGCATGAAAGATGTGTTTGTGAAAGATAATACATACTGTACCCAAAAGTTCAGATGCAGCACAGAGAGAGAAAAAAAAACAATTCTGATTAAACATTCCATCTATTCAGTCATCAATTAGTGAGATGGAATGTCAGTTAAAGCCCTTTATTTATTGAATTAGCCTCTCCCATGAGTAATGCTTTTTGCAGCTCATTTGACTTTCATGAACTGTATTTCATTCGGGCATGTGATTGAATAAGTTCTGTGTTCATTATTTACATAGGAAAACAAAAGCAGGCTTAATTAATATACTGAAATGTCAGATGTGCGCAGCATTTTCATACAGCTACATGAACTGCGTTAATTATCCCAGCTTACAAATCTAAAAACGGGAAAGACAGACACATTTTACAGGTAAAAACAATGAATGAGTGCCCTCACGTGTCCTAAAACGGATGTATGAGGCGCTTAGAGAGGAAACAGCAGTGTGTCAGATCTCATAAGTGAGTCTCTCAAGATGGCTGCCGGATGCCGTTGTGTAACATCGGCCCCTTATTGAGAAACACTGCCACCCTGTGAAGATCTCTGGTGCCTCATTCTCCCATCACTCTCGTCACATGTTTCTGTCCACCCGCATCAGCTCGCTACTCAATAACGTTGATACAAAATCATTTTGATTTGCTTTCACTCGGAGTTAATCGTCAGATACTGTCTAGAGGTTAGTCCCACTTATCTGTTTCTCTTCTCACTGTCTTCGCTGATGGCAGCACAACCTCGATTTCCCTCTCCCATTCTCTACTTAGTATGCCGGGTGTAAAATTAAAATTGGCGTGGGCCCCAGGGAGGATTGAAAAGCAACTAATCGCACATAATAACATATTGATCGCTGTGTAATTGTAGAGTTTTGTCAGCGGTTTCTATGCGTCGATATTTAGGATGCATGTGTTCAGATGGCGTTTTTCCAGCTCAGGATTAAATAATCATCTGTTGTTGATCTTCTCTTGAAAATGTGTGATCATTGATTCATGTTTTATGAATTAATGAAGTCTACTATATGAATTTTTGAGAAATATATCTGAGACAAAATTATTGTAGGCATCTAATTGAACCACTGAAAATTTTTCCATTATTAGATGAAGGTCATATGTTTGGTTTTAACATTGTGAGGTAGTTTTAAGTATATATTTGTTCAATAAAACAAAAAAATCCAAACAATACTCTATAAAACAGGGTTTTTGTGTCCCTCTTTAAGATAATTTCTTATTCTACTTTATTAAAGGCACAATATGTAAGTTTTCGCTGCTAGAGGGCGCATATTCAAAACAAACAAAGAAACAAGGCGTGGTTTGATGAAACCATGATTGAGTGTGGAATCATGGGAGATGTTGTCTTCATCCCCGCAGCTGATGTAATCCAATAGGACTTGGGCAGAAATCATGTCCATGGATGAGCTAATGTATTAAAGATTTATTAAGGTGACTGTAGTATGAAGCGAGGTGGGGCTGAAAGTCATCGAAGTGAAATGAGGACGTTGGAGCGATTGCTAATGAAGGACGAACGTGATGCACGGCTTGAAAGCAGCGGAGCTTTTATGCCACAGTCAACCGCTTCCACTTCTTCCGGTCATGCGTATGTAGGAAAAAGCAATGTTGTTTTATCATACTAGATACATTTAAGTGTGTTGAAAGTTCTGTTATAATGCTACTCTGTGCGTTCATCACCTGTTTAGTAAAATGCATAACATATTAAAGGGTTCCTTGGGGGGTTTCCATGTTTTCTACAAAATAAAATCGGAAAATCGAGAGTGTATGATGTCATTGGCAGGCAAAGCAGTGACACTGTCTATTACACTAGTTAAAATTGCTTATTTCTGTGGATTTAAACATTCTTGGAAACATTTGGAATAAAGTACACAAGTCAGCAAAATATATAACACTGTTTTAATGTTTTTGGGATATTTTAATCAAAATATCTTACCAATTGTGCCTTAAAGGCAGGACAAGTTCAATCATCGTCTAATTTTTGTCATACACAACCTTGTTTAAAAAATACAGTGCAAATGACTCACTGTTTTCAATTCAGACCCCTTTCTGTCTGTATATGAATGTCTGTGGTTTAATTTTATTTGTATTATTATATTTTATATTTTTACTTTTTGAAAGTCTCCTCTTATACTCACCAGGAAAGCATGCACTTTACCAAAAATACAGTGAAAACAATAGTATTGCAAATTTTTTTGCTTTAAATAAGGTATTGATGATACCAACATTTTGATACCATAGAAATGTCATAATGTCATGAAGTCAGAAACTAATTTCAAGCAACATGACAAAAAACTAGAGTAGAACTATTAAATATGAAATGCTAAATACATTGTATGAAGTAATCAAATGTATAAAAACACTACATATTCTTCACAGTGTAAATTAAATGTATATTTCTTTTTATTAAAATTGCAAATGTGATTTAGTCAAGAGCAGTGAGAGGTTTTCTCTTTTGTTGTTTGATTAACATGAATGACAGACAGCAGGAATATTACACTGCTGTCACTTTAAGAGCTACACTAATCCAATAGAATGTTACACAGGCTTTTAGCAAAAATAACTCCCACACTCTATGAACTTTCAGATAATCGTGTCTACTGGTATATCGCCCACCTTTAAATATGTCCTTGTTGAGTAAAATCGTTAACTTCTATTTTAAAAAAATAAAATAAAATCTGAATGGTATATATTATTTTATCTGGAGCTTTATGTTGACCTTCATTGAATATTTTAACTAAAACTAAACTTCTTGTTCTGCACAGGTTTTTTCTAAAATGTTTAGCCAGAAGTGCTTGAAGCAAGATTTTATGTAGCTTCTTTAATTTCTTTTATAAAAAAATCCCTGCCCAGACAATGCAGCCTAGCTCTGATCCCGCCTTTCTTTTCACCTGGACGTCTACATGCTGTGGAGTCAAAGCCGAAATTTTATGCCCGGCTGGCTTTTCTAATACTTTCATATGGAGTGTGAATGACAGTCAGAGGCTGAGACTGGGGAGAAAGGGCATCGCTGTATCCATCAGTCTCGTCCTAGCAGAGTACCTGACTGGCCGTCTGTGTAGCAGCTTGCTGAAAAGTGCAGATGTCTTCAACATTTCCCATGGCAGAAAAGATCTGTTCATTTACCCATTGAGCCAGTTAATAGAAACCTGTTGGAGGCTTGTGCAGATTGTGTTAACTCAGTCTGCTTTGTTTTAGTCATGCATTTCCTCAGGAAGTTGACTTGAATATTTGAAGGCCGTCACCTTGACCATGCACCTCGACTGTAGCAAGGTTTGTGATTATTTCCAACTTGTCTGAAACAAATCTTGTTTTCTTTTGTCCACAGAGGCGTCCATATTGAGCTACGACGGGAGCATGTACATGAAAGTGGTGATGCCTACCGTGATGCACACTGAAGCGGAGGACGTGTCCCTTCGCTTCATGTCTCAGCGGGCGTACGGCCTGCTCATGGCCACCACCTCACGCGACTCCGCCGATACTCTTCGGCTAGAGCTGGACGGCAGTCGCGTCAAACTCACGGTCAACTTAGGTATTGTATAAACCCCCCTCCTTCAGGATGCAGTGCTTCTTCTTTTTCTCTCTCTTCCTATCTGTCCATCATTCCAGCCCCACCTTCCCCTGCCTCCATCATCATTACATTCATTAATAAGATATATTAAGATGTTGTTTTATTGTTTTTCTTTATTTGCATGGTTCACCAGACATTTGATTGAGTTCGGTTTGAATTGATTGTTTTCCTAATAAAGTAATTGACGGTAAATTAAATTTTTGGCAACTAATTGATGTTAGGGATGGGTGGTATGACATCACTGTACAAGTAATATAATATATCACAATATATAAAAATTCAAAAATAGTACTTTAATTTATAGTTTAGTTTTGTTTTAAACTTCATGGATGCAAATCAAAAGATAGTTAATTTATAACAACCAAAAGAGTCCAGCATTAACCGCATAACATCATTCAGGTAAAAATATGAAATATTTAATGACATCTAATGAAATTAGAATATATATATATATAGATAACATGTATATGACCCAGGACCACAAAACCAGTCATAAGGGTAAATTTTTGTAAATTTAAACATCATCTGAAAAGCTGAACAAATAAGCTTTCCATTGATGTATGGTTTGTTAGGACAATATTTGGCCGAGATATGACTGAGGGTGCAAAGAAAATATCTAAATACTAGGAAAATTGCCTTTAAAGTTGTCCAAATGAAGTTCTTAGCAATGCATATTACTAATCAATGATTACGTTTTGATATATTTACCAAGATATCTTGATGGAACATGATCTTTACTTAATATCCTAATGATTTTTGGCATAAAAGAAAAATCAATAATTTTGACCCATACAATGTATTTTTGGCTATTGCTACAAATATATCTGTGCTACTTAAGACTGGTTTTGTGGTCCAGGGTCACATATACTTAAATAAGCCATCTTGCTCACACTAAAATCGCATATCATTTGAATTCTTTATCGATTTAGCCATAAAAAACTACAAATATCTCAGTTTCTCTCAACTGTAAATAACATACAGCATTCTTGTCCACTTATTTCATTGCGGATGTGTCTATTGCAGTATAAAGTTATTGCAAAATTTCAAATATATAGTACCACCATACTGCCCAGGCCTAACGAACACAATGTTTGGTGCATTTTGTAATATATTAACCATGATCATTGTCATAGTGAAGACAAAAACTCCTTTGAGACAGTCACAGCACTGCATAACAGCATAGCATTTTTTGTTTAACGACTTTTGAAATGATAGGTAATTCTTTTTATGATTGCAATCCAAGTGTTGTGACTTTCTGATCGTCAACGTAACACTAATTCCTGTCATCTTTTCTACTTGACAATGTCTTCAGTAACTCTTTTCTGGCAAACCTCATGTTCTGTCTCAGTTGGTTCCATTCGTACCACATTTGTGCTTTGGTTGGTATTTCCTTTCTGTTACATCACTTCCTTTTAACCACCATCACCTCTCCTTTCCCTTTCCCGTTCTCTGACACACATTCTCCATGCTTTGTCAAAAGATGGTATTCACCCCTTCAAAGGCCCTTAGCCTGCGGCCCGGTCGGCAAACAGCCCGAGAACAGAGCTCTCAGCTTCACCTGCAGCTGGTAGCACCTCTCAATCCTCGACCCGACACCATTATCGTTTAGCCGAGATGAGAGACCTTAACTGGTCATTAAGTCACTGTGTCATTATTAAAGGAAGTGACATAACTCACACCTCACTGCAGGAAACAGCCTGAGGTTTGACATTAGGACTGATGATCTGTGACAGCTCAACCATTGTAGAGACAAACATAGCCCACACACTGTAAACATACTGAAAGAGACAAGAATGTCTTATGACTGCATACACAGAGAAATCATCTGGAATGATTTGACAGCACGTCAGCCATAAAACACAACCGAATACATATGTATATCATTAGACGTACGCTCAGGACTGCCCTAGCTTCCAAAATACAAGTTTTTTTCACTTTTAAGACAACACAGACCTCTATAACTGTGCTTTTACACGATTATTAATATATTAGAGATTGTAGTATATTAAGTGCTCAGATCTCAGGAAGATCTAGCTGGAGGTACAGAGGCCACTGCATGGTGCTGGTGCTTATTGGATCGAGGCTGTTTGCTCCCACTTTTCTGTTGCGGTTGACGACACATGGTAAATCCAGCCACACAGAGCCCAACCCAGAGCATGATGCCGTCAAAATGAGAAGGCGAGCTTGAAATCGATCAATATTCAAGAAAAATGCCCTAACACCAACTTCTTGCTAAATGTATTTAAGCTATTAAAGCATATTTAGCTAATGAGCTGGTGTGATTTCTAAAGGGCAGGACCTCAGATAGATCTGAGCATAATTAAAAACATAATTTTAATAAAATTAGAATAAAGCTCTGTGTTGAATAGTCTTTGTGGTTGGTGAGCTCCAAGCGGCCATTTTATAATTTTATAAACCAAACATTGCTTGTAAGGCAAATATCAGTTTTCTGATGTTTAGAATGTATTTAGCAGCAAAATAAAAAAACATTTAAAAAAAAAAAAATCATAAACACACTATCTCTAATTCTTTAACAATTACAGCTAATCCAGTGATCTGTTCATTAAATTATAATGCTTTCATTAATAAAAAAAAAAAAATGGCCGCCTCTTTGCATGTGGACGTCCCCGGAAGGGTGGAATTATTGTTTTTGGATGTCTGCAGCTGTAACCTTGAAGGATGCAATTTCATCTGTCACTTATTTTCCCCCATCTAGACTGTATCAGGATAAACTGTAACTCCAGTAAGTTAACACTCAAGTTTCATTTTGCTCCTAATGATTCTCTTGTTGAAACGAAATGTCTTGTACCTTTTCCTCCATTTAGTCAAGGAGAGTTTGCGTCTAGTGAAAGGGTCAGTTGATGCATCTCTCCGATCACGATTAACCACGATTAGAAATGGTGGTGACTTAATAATCATGGCTTGTTTTTGATGGCCTATAATTTAGCTGTCATGTCAATCTATTTCCTACCGGATTAGCATCTTTGATAGAAAGGTCTTAATTTGTACTTAAAAGTTCTAAACTACTTTGTTTTTACTGTGTTTAGTAAGGAATGCAGTATTTGAGTTTACATTAGTGCATGCATTAATATGAGATTTTATTGTGCATGCAGAAATACCTTATGTTTAATTATTGTATTTTAAGACAAGTTTGCCATCTTTTCAGTATTGCAATAGCTAGAGTGTTTAAAGTCAAATTATAAAGTCACCACATATCAGCCTTTTTTCCTAAAAATAAATTGCAATACATTTGCATACAGAGAACGTAAAATCACTAATGTTACATTTTTACAATAACATCTAGTTTCAGCATATTCTTATGATATGACGCAATATGGTTTTGTCATGCTCCTGTTTGTTGGTTAATATGTTTGCTGGGTTGGTTGTGTTTATCAGACTACTGCAATTTATTTTAAGCTTATTAATGTATGGCTTAATACACAATTCTTAAAACAAAAATGATGCTAAAAAAGCATATTCATTTCAGTTGTTACCTTCAGAATTTCATTCTAAGAAACACAGAAATGTCTTTGTTTAATACTATACTTAATTTAGCCATGATATTTTGTTATTTTAGTATTGTGTACTATTATACTATTAGTAAAGAAACAGATTTCTACAGTTTTGGCAAAAAAAAAAAAATGCTTTTACTCAAAAATAGGTCTTGAATTCTCTCAATGACAATGTTTTCATACAACCTATAAAGGTGATATCATGTTGGACAAATATTTAATATAATTTTTTTTAGGGGTTGATAGATTATCGGCCTGGCCGATTATCGTGCCAGTATTAAGCATTTTTATGGTTATCCATATTGGTCATTTAATTCTAAGATATACAGAAATGTCTTTGTTTAATACTACACTCAATTTAGCCATGATATTTAAATAATTTTTTTAGGGGTCGACTGATTATCAGCACCGATATTAAACATTTTTATGGTTATTGGTGTCGGTCATTGTCAAAACTGATTTGCTGATAAAATAATTTAAAGCAGTTGTTGGAATTTTCATTCTAAGATATACAGAAATGTTTTTGTTTAATTCTACACTTTTACTCAAAAATGGGTCTTGAATTCTCTGAATGACAATGTTTTCATACAACCTATAAAGGTGATGTGATATATTGGACAAATATTTAATATTATTTTTTATGGGTTGACCGATTATCGGCCTGGCCGATTATTTATTAAGCATTTTTATGGTTATCGTTATCGGTCTTTAAATTTGGTCATTTAAATAATTCAAAAGCATTCAAAGAAAGTTTTTGTCAGAGCCCTTGTCGGTCTTAATTTTGAAATTTATTTTCATTTTTACACCAGACATATATATCGGTTCAAAATATCGGTTATTGGTCTACTTGATCTGTAGTAATCAGCATCAACCCTAAAAAACATATCAGCCGACCGCTTTTTGAACAAATAAAACCACTCTGAATAACTACAACTGATTTTCCCACTTTGAAATGTAAGAATGTCTACTTGCAGTTGTCTTATATTGGCTATGCATGTGTATGAATAATGACTCTATAAATGGCCTGCATGCCTTAAAGATCTTGCATGTCATAGTTGTTTGTTCTAGAGCGGTTTCATGTGTTGTTTATATTTGACAGCTTAAATACTATCCATACAGTGGTCTAATAATAGAAAGGTTGCAGGTTGGAATCCGTGTGACTATCCTTAAAATGACTGTACACTAAATGACTTCAGATATAAAGTGTTTGTACCAAATGATGACTGTTGGTGATGTACTGGAGAGCCTGGCCATGCTGGAAATGTACCAAGTAAACCAGTGACCCTCAGCTACGCCTCCATCAGTCATTCTGATCAAGTAGCAAACACTCACATCATGCTAGATTAGTCTCATATCCCTTTACCTGCACCAGTTCACACTTTCCATCACACAGATTAATATAATGCCACTAATTATAATGATGTGCTTATCAGAGCTATTAGTTCTTAAGCTTTCTGTTACAAGACCTGCATTTTAAAATCTCTAAGAGTATTACCTGCATACAGCAGTGAAATCTGTGCAGAAACTGTTAGATTTGTGCATTAGTGTGACCCTGGTAAGCCAGGATGAGATTTTTGTGCTTTCAACATATGATAATTGCTTCTGTGGCCTTTAATAGTTGTTCTGCTTAGTTATTATGTTTAGAAATTGACAATGTTACCCTTTCAGAATAAAATCTAAGTTGCAATTATTCAGTAGGGTACAGTGCACTAGGTATTGTTTTTGGCATCAGTGTAGGAATGATCTAATAGGCATGATAAATTGTCAGTGGTGGCAGATTGTGAGCTTCACGTCGGTCTAAACACATTAATGTCAGTGCTGAAGAGGGTGGAAGGTAATATTCTTTCTCAGGAACTACCGATAACTGCATGCTGGTAGGTACATAACACAATTTCCCAAGAGCCAAAAGATATTGAGGGATGTGGAGCGTGATTTTATAACACGCTCTGAGCTGAATCCAAAACACCTCACTGCTCTCCTCTGACTACTTAACTCCTCAGATGTATTGCATCATAAAGAATATATTGCTTTCTTGTAAATTAACTCCGATTTTGACTTTAAAGGTGAAGCATTTGATTTCTGTATCACTCGTTACCAAACGAAATTGCAAAAAAATTGACTTTCCAAACAAGTTTCCCATATTACACTCCTGTTTGCCAATGGTTTAGACAAGCATGCTGTTGGTTGAGCCAGTGTTGCCAACATAGTTTTATATTTATAAGAACTTTGTCTTTGAGTGGTGTATCAAGACCTTTTATGAGTAAAAGCCATTTTAAAATTCCAGGATTATGTTTTGAAGTGACAAAAAGACACAAAATTAGCTAACAATTCTAGTTTTTTGTTAAAGCTCATGTTTTTTGTGTAATATTCAAAAATATCTGCACCAAACCTCTGCTTTCTCTTTTGTGTTAATCATCTCAACTGGAAAAAGAGTCAGTTTAACCTGATTTGCCACATGGTTATCATCAAATTTAAAGCAACCAAAAAAGTTTTCACTTCTGAAAGCAAAGGTTTGGTCAGAATCGATTCAGGTTGGCATTAACGTTTCATGACCGTCGTTCTCAGGCAAAGGACCAGAGACACTGTATGCCGGACAAAAACTCAATGATAATGAATGGCATACTGTGCGCGTGATCCGGAGGGGCAAAAGCTACAAGCTAACGGTTGACGATGACGTAGCAGAAGGTACTATCCTTGGTCCTCAATCTGAAAGACAACACAAATCTTGATGGGTTATTTTATATGAGAAGCTATAGATGATTCAAGCGTATTCATAAAGCAATTTTGTTGCAAGAAACTGCAGAAATAATGTGAGAGGTTTTGATAAACTGGGAAGCTTCTTCAGTTGTTCTCATTTGAACACTATTTTAGTGTTTCATAGCAATAAAATACATATTTTTGATTCAGGTTCATTGCTTCGCTGACACAATGTAGAACTCGTTCTGTGTAACCAGTAGTTGGAGAGTCTGACTCAGGGTTTTAGTATATGATGGTATTTTTATGCCTGTACAGCAGTGTAATGTTGTTTGAGGGTGTAGTATAGCAGCATCTTTTTTTTTGTTTTCCTTTCCAACCTGCTGTGGTTTCTAGGTCAGATGGTGGGCGATCACACCCGGTTAGAGTTCCACAACATCGAGACGGGTGTAATGACCGAGCGCCGTTTCATCTCCATGATCCCCTCCAGTTTCATCGGTCACCTGCAGAGCCTCAAGTTCAATGGCATGCTCTACATCGACCTGTGCAAGAACGGTGATATCGACTACTGCGAGCTCAACGCTCGCTTTGGCATGCGCTCCATCATCGCAGACCCCGTGACGTTCAAGTCAAAGAGCAGTTACCTGAGTCTAGCCACCTTGCAGGCTTACACATCCATGCACCTTTTCTTCCAGTTCAAGACAACCTCTCCAGATGGATTTATCCTCTTCAACAGCGGGGATGGAAGCGATTTCATCGCTGTAGAGCTGGTGAAAGGGTAAGCCTTATGAAGAAATAGCCACTTTTATTTTTTTTATTTATTTATTTTTACCTTGCCAGTAAAAGCAACCCAGGCTCATTGGAAATATGTGCCTCTGTATACATTTCTGCAGCACCGTAATACATACGTTGCGGACGTTATGTGGCAGTTTCAAAGTGAAATGTCCAGAGAGTGGAGCTAAAACACACATTCAATACGTGACCGTGGCACATTTATATTACGTTGGTACAGACACGTGTTGCTGCGTTTTTATTACGCTGCTTGAGGTACGTATTGCGGCTGTTAAAAATGAAAATATCCAGGTAGTTTCACTAAAGGTTAATGCTCTATCACCTACACCAAATCCAATCCTACCCGACTGTGTTAACAAATGCAAAAGTAATATAAAAACACATTTGCTGATGCTGCCATGCTATTTTATCTTCCTTATGAAGATTTTAGCTGTTTTGTCAAACCGTAGTTTCACCGGGTTCATACCAGAGCTCTTCATCGCTCAAGTGCAACGCTGTATCGCATGAGCTACTAAGCAAACCTACTGAATTAGAAAACACATGCATATGAAGCTGTAAATGTGACGACAATGTTCAGAAGAATCAGTTTTCAAATCGTCCAGGATTGTTTTGAAGCCATAATATAATATTCTGGCTAATAAGTGTGAAAATTAGGCTTTATTTAATCAAAACTCTTTGTGTAAATCATACTTTGTGTGAAAAGGAATAAAAGTTTTACTGTCTCTGTTCATTTCACTGGAAATTGCAGTGATTCGTACATATAAGTACGTTTTGTCAGCTTTGCAGAAATGTATATAGAGGCACATATTTCCAATGAGCCTACTATATTGCGTAAAAGTGTTTACATGGTGAACAAGCTGCTTCAGATAACACCTATTAGGAAGAACTAGATTAAACAATGTCATCTAGTGTTTTAGGCATTGAATCTTATCAGCATATAGTTATTGAGGCAAGCAAACCAGAAGTCTAAAAGATAAACTATATGTTCTGCCTTGTTTTGTAAGAATGTTTGGAAGGAAAGAAAATTTCAGGTAATTACATAAAAAACGTAGACATAGACTGATAATTGTTTTGACTAATATTTACACTTCTTTTAACAACAACAACAAAAAAATCAATCATCATTTCTTCAATATTGAAGCCAGATAAATTACATCATTTAGTGGGCCAAAACAATGTTAGTAACTTATTAATGTATTGTTTGGATAAAACCAAAGTTTGGATTGTTTGGATAAAAGAAAGTTTTTCGAGAGAGACCGAAAATGTAATTATTGATAATCAATTATTTAATTTAATTTCTTTTCATTTTATTTAAAATGTAATTTAATTTAATATCAGTCTACAAAGAAATTACATAATTTAGTAGACCAGAACAGTATTCACAGCATAGGGAACTTATTTAATGTGGTGTTTAAATAAAAGTCAGTCTGAAACAAAGCTAAAATATATTTGCAATCATTTAGATCACAAAGCAATTTCTATGGAAGCCCGTTTTCACCACTGAATAAAAAAAGTTAATTGCGACTTTTTATCTTGCAATTCTAACTTTTTTTCTCAGAACTGTGATATAAACTCGCAATTCTGAGAAATAAAGTCGCAACTAATTGATCATTGTTTTGACTATTATTGTTTTAACTATAATTCTGAGAACAGTCTTATTTCCCCTCAAAATTATACTTTATAACTCGCAATTGCACGTTTATATCTCACAATTCTGAGAAAGAAAGTCAGGAATTGCGCAAAGAAAGTCAGAAATGTGAGATATAATCTTGCACTTGCAAGAAAAAGTTTTTAACTTGCAATTCTGACTTTTCTCGTAACTGTGAGTTTATCTTGCGATTCTGACTTTATAACTCGCAATTGCAAGTTTATATTTCAGTTCTAAGAAAAAAAATTCAGAATTGTAAGTTTGTCTAGCAATTCTGACTTTATAACTCACAATTGCAAGTTTATATCTCATAATCTTGAGAAAAAAGTCAGAACTGCGAGTTTGTATCATGCAATTCTGAGAAAGAAGTCAGAATTGTGAGAAAAAGTTGCAGTAACCTTTTATTTTCTATTCAGTGGAAACGGGCTTCCATGAATTTCACATAAGTATAATGGCATAAATAACAATAATCGTCAAAAGATTTTGCCATGATTGGGTCAAAAAATTAATTTAACAATTATTAAAAATTGTTTCTGTATCAGACTTTTAATCATAAAAATTCATATCAATAAACCAAATCAGTGATAAGATTTTGTTCAACCTCTAGTGGTATAATTTAAGATTTATCCACCCCCTTATAAAAAAAATAAATAAAAAGAAATTGTGGTTCCTGTTGAAGTTGGTAGTTCTGGGCCAAAATAAGTTGAGAGACTATTTAATATTAGTTAGCTTTTTTTTTTTTTTTTTTTTTTATAAAAAAAGAGAAGTGGAGAATAATAATTTATTTATCTACAATGAGTGTATCTCAAATCGACATGTTTTGAAACTCAGAGTTGGAAAGGAATATGATACAACCTTTCTACTCTCTCTGTAACCTGAACCTCATTTTCCTGTCTTTTAGGTACATACATTACGTGTTTGATCTTGGCAACGGGCCCAATGTAATCAAGGGCAACAGTGACCGAGCTCTCCATGACAACCAGTGGCATAATGTTGTCATCACTAGAGACAACAGTAACGTCCACACGCTCAAAGTCGATGCCAAGGCAGTGAGTCAAGTCGTCAATGGCGCTAAAAATCTGGACCTTAAAGGTACAGAACCAGCTAAAATTCATATTATCATGCCCCTAATCACAGCTTTGTTCACCCGGGCATCTGTTCTATCTGCGTTCTCCTCAGGTGACCTCTACATCGCCGGATTGGGGCCCAACATGTATAACAACCTGCCGAAACTTGTGGCCTCCAGGGACGGTTTTAAGGGTTGCCTGGCATCTGTGGACCTGAACGGACGCCTTCCTGACCTCATAAATGACGCCTTGTTCCGCAGCGGTCAGATCGAGCGAGGATGCGAAGGTACACCCACTTACAACTCTAGCTCGAGGAACCCGTTCTTTCTCATGAATGCAAACAGTAGTTCCACCTCACTGAGCCATCACTCCATCTTTCTCACCCTGCTTGTCTCATCTCTCACCCAGTCAGCTCTCTGTTGAGCCCACTGGCTTATTAACACTCTTATTGGCCACATTGGTCATGCTAGGATCAGCCAAGTCTTTGTTTGTATGAATTAGGGACATTTTTATGAACCTATCTACAGAGGGAATATTTACATTGCAGTATTTTCAGTCAAGATGGAACTTTATGCATTTGATCTGATGTGTTTTGACCTTAAACCATTAAAAACAAAACAAGAATATGGGCAGCTATTAAGTAATTATGACAAATGTGCTGTTATATATACATTACCATTCAAAAGTTTGGGCTCAGTACGTTTTTTTATTTTTATTTTTTTTAAAGAATTCAATACTTTAATTTGACAGAAATGCAGTAAACCTAACAGTAAATAAATAATAAATGCTGTCCTTATTCATCAAAGAATCCTGAGGGAAAAAAATGTATCACTGTTTCCACAAAAATATTGAGCAGCACAGCTGTTTTCAACATTGATAGCGTCATGTGACACTGAAGACTGGAGTAATGAATGCTGAAAATTTGTTTTTTTAATTTCAGAAATAATATGTAATATATTTAAAATATATTTAAACAGTTGTTTTTAATTGTATTAATATTCAAAAATATATTTTTAAAAGTTTAACTGTATTTTTGATCATATAATGCAGCTTTGGTGAACATGTTTTCAAAAACATTTAAAAATATTAACACCCCCAAGCTTTTAATTGGTAGTGTATATACGATATTATTTTTAAGAATTTAAGAAAAATTGTTTATTTGTAAAAGGAAAGATGTTTTGAATATATATTTTGGATGGGAGTGAAATAAACATAACATTAGAATATTGTGGTGTAATTATATAGTCTTTGTGCATTTGACTAATATACTTATTTAATTCCATATATAGCATCTTATATCAGAATAAATCAATTAAAGACAAAAAGAAAATATTTTAAAATACAGATTATGTCAGAATGTAACATATTTTAATGGAAGCTGGGTGTCAGTAAAATGAAAGTGCAGATATTACGGTCATATAACCAGCATCACAGCTTCAATCATAACAAATGATTGTATGTTAAATGCCAAATATGTCCAAAAGATCAGAACACAGATCACTTAAGATCCATACAAGAATATTTCTTCACTTACTCACTGCTAATATCCATTTTCTTATGTACATGAGATCTCTGCCATATTTTGGTGCATGTTAATGCCTGTTTTCTTTACATTATTTGTTTGTTTGGCCTTTTACTTTTTTGTTCTCTTGTTCTTTATTTGATTTATGATAGTCTTGTTTGCGTAAAACTTTGTGTATAAGCATTTATATGACCTGTCCATCCATCACAAAATTAATTGTCTATCACAATTTCATCATTCATCGCATCTCAATGTTGTCTCGAACAAAAAGCCTCCTTTTATGTTGAGTATCCTACATGTTACGTTTACATGTTGTTGAACCAAGAATAAAATCGTATCAATCTAAATCGTTTGGTCTTTTGTTGTATCATCTTTTTGTTGCATGAGTCCATTGCCTGAGTGTGAAATGTCAATGTCAGCATGCTTGACAATTACATTGTTTTCCAAAGACAAAAGGCTACTAGTTAATGAACACCACGGGTCTTAAGAGATATGAAAATGTATTTTCCTCTAAACTAATGCACATTTAATGGTTTAATGTCAAAGCTTACACAGTTTTAAACATGCAAACCTTTGCTTTTTTTCCCCCCTTCTTCAATGTCTGTTGTAAACCATAAAGATATGATTTCTCAACAACTGATTATAGCTGCCCCTCAGTGTTAAAGCTTTCAGAACCTACATGCAAGGGCTTTTCACACTGCTTTTAACCCCAGATAAAGGTAGGTTTCACAGACTTAACTTTTTACCCGGGGTTATGAAACTGTACTCCGGAGCAGGGTTTTTCACATGATAGTCATGGAAACAGCACATCGTTTCAGCGTTTAAGGAGAAAAAAAGTCAAATGTTGACAGAAAATATTTGAATTGGAGTGAAGAAGAGTTTTATTCTTACCTTTATCCGCCTTATTCAACGCAAGTAAGCCTATAGGTAAGACTTCTGGTTCATTAGCTGCTGTCCACCTTATTTTTGTCGTAAGAGTGGGAGTGGCCGTTTGTAAATTTAATGTGTCTGGCTTCCGGTCTCATCCGCGTCCAGCTATGTTTATCTGTACAAAACAGCTCATTTTACTGCTTGATATTGCAAATTGGTGTGTCTTACCATGTTATTTTAATGTATTATCTTAATTATGAACACAATAGTTTGTAATGCTAATTGTTTTACCGTTTACAGCACCTCAGTATTCTTCTCGTTATTTCTCTATGGCAGATTATCAACAGGAAGTCTAACACATTACCAGAAAACAGTTTACTTCTGCATTGAAAAATGAGGTGGATAGGAAAATGAGTAGAATAACAACATGCAGTAAATGTAAAACTGTTTGTACTACAAGCCAGTGTTAAAAATTAACATAATACATTAAAATAATATGGTAAAACACACCAATTTGCAATATTAAGCAGCAAAATGAGGTGTTTTGTACATTACAGCTAAAATAGCTGGATGCGGTGAGACCCATAAAATTTAGAAATGGCGTGCCCGCGATTATGGTAGAAAATAAGGTGGATAGCCCAAAAAAAAAAAAAACAAGTCCTTTCAGTACACAATAATACTAGGATGAGCTATACTAGAGCCCTTATGTAAACGGGTCGCGATAAAAACTTATTTAGGAATCAAGTCCAGGGTTGCCAAGTCCACCAAGTTTACCTGAAATTGGGCTACTTTTATACTGCTTATGTTGTTTTTTTAAGTGCGCTGCACTGGAACGCGATTTTGACGGAGGGGGAACTCTGACGAAGTGTAAAACCGCGGGAAAAAGACATAATTGAACTAATTTTGATTAGCAGTTGGACTTGTTTTGTGTCACCGACCTGGCAACCCTGTTAGGATGGATGTAGGCTAAAATGAAATGCAAGTTTATTCATTATTAAACCCCGGGTAAATTATGAGGAGTGTAAATGGTAAATCAGGGTACGACCTAAGCTATTTTAAGTGTGAAAAGCCCTATTATGAGACCTGAACAAACGAATGTGTTCATCTTTAACATTTAATTCCACATATTTTCAGGACACAGGCTACCACCAGATCGTCTGATATAGCCGACGTGCTTAAATGCACATCTTTACAATGTATCTGTCATATTTTGTAAGCAGAGACATACCCAGCACCATTTGAATTCAGTTCTTCATTTCATACATGAATAGAACAACTTTGTGTGTGTGTGTTTTACGTTTATCTCTCCCGCACAGCATCCAAAAGTGAACGTGAGTAGGTTTTTATGTTCACAGCCCAGCATGAAAGAAACATCACTCTGTACTGTACTGTTTGTGCACAGTAAAACTGTAAGCCGTGTATGGAATGGCTCCACGATGGCAACAGAATTCTCCGCTGGTTCATATGGCAATGAATGCGCCATTCTGTTGTAATGAAGCTTTTCATCCACCAGATGGCAATGATGCACCTGTGCTTAGGAAGGCGAGGGCTCAATTACATGCTGCAGTAATGCAGGGGAACATTTTGTTTTCACAGAACGCAACATCATTAAAATGTCCCCTCTATAACCGCTTGCTTTATACAGTCTTAGCCGTTCCTGTTGATTTATGCTAGCATTAGCGCATTATCATGCCCATACTGTGCATTTGAAAGTCATTTTTGCTGTCATAACAGAGGACTAGAATAGAATATGCAAATGAAGCCTGATTTTTCTGCATGTTTATTGGCTGAATATATTTAAACTGTAAATGAGATCATTTTTTAGGCACAATTCCATCAGCAAACTGCAGTTTTAATTTACTTTTTGGAGTGCAATTACTCTTACTTTTCAACCCAGCCATGCTGAATCAATCCATGGTTTTCATGACTGTTGTTATAATTTCTAAGACATGGTCAAGAGTGCGAACCCTTCCTAAGAATGGTAAAGCATGCCCTGTTAGTAAAGCCATTGCTTTATTAACAGAAGCCATCAACCACGTTCTTACCTGTTTGATTGTTTTCGCTTTTCTGTTTCTTGCTTAACAAAGTTGGTTTCACCAAAGCAGATCTACAAGGTATATAAGGTTCAATTCCATTCTGAGCTCGGCTGAAAGCTGCTGTTTTGTCTTGTGCCGGTTTGTTTTGTACTCTTCCCAATACCCAGACATAAAGCGGACACTAGCTGGTTCACTGTAACAATGTCTTGGTATAAAATGGTTCACTTCTTTCCAAAAGAAAATGCCCTTGTGTTTTGACTGAAGGTCGTGAGACTTGCAAAGTGAGAAGAGAAAAGTAATGATTGCAACTGAGAGTCTACATTAATAAAACATGAGCCCTCCTGTATAATTAAGTCCCCACGTCCTGTTTTGCTGTATCTTGTCTTGTTTCTTTTTTTACGCTAACGACGTTCAGCTGAGAACGGAGAATCCATTAAGTATCTTACCATGGGTTACTTCTCGCTTGTCTTTAGATGCGCTGAACAGCAATATGATTAGCAAAATTAATAGAATTAGCACGAAAATCCATCTGGAAATGTCGACACGCTACCGTAGACTTTAAACTCAGATAACGTCCCACAGAGCACGTAAACTCAAACAGATGTGATTTCCGCTTTAAGCGGCATCACAAATAAGAGTGCTCGCTGTTGAAGTGAATATCATCGCAATGAGGGTAAATCATTTATATTAAGTCACTAAGATTTTAGACCCAATGCGAACCAGTTTTTGGTTTATTTTTGCTTCTTTATTGTTGCGGGTCATTCTTGTTATGCAGTATATATACAACTTAATAAATAAATGAATACACCGGTGTTGCAATTTCAGCGTTATATGGATGTCAGCTTGTTTTTAATATTTAACCAGTATTCTGTTTCAAGACATGGTCGTCTTGAAAACATTTTGATTATAGAAAGGGAAAAACGGGGACATTTCTTGAATACAATTCCCCATAAATTGGCAGTTTATTAATTATATTTTTCCAGTGTATTTGATCTGGCATTCACTATGATTAAACACAAATTATGATTTCCGTTTTTAAACGTTCTGAGTTTAATGTTATATTCAGTGTATTAATATGTACACTGAAATTCAAAAGTCTGACTTCTAATAATTTCAGAAATTAATAGTTATTCTGAAAGGATGCATTAAATTGATCAAAAGTAAATACATTTACATTGTTACAAAATTTTTCTCTTTCAATTTAATTTTACTCTTCTGAATGTTCTATTAATCAAAGAATCATGAGATAAATGCTGCATAAAAATATTAAGTAGCATAACTGTTTTCAACACTTGAGCATCAAATCAGCATATTAGAATGATTTCTGATCATGTGACACTGAAGACTGGAGTAATGATGCTGAAAATTTGTCTTTGCATCAGAGGAATAAATGACATTTTAAAATATATTAAAATAGAAAACTCTTATTTTAAATTGTTATAATATTTCACAGTATTAATGTTTTTACTGTATATTTGACTTCCTTTGAAAACTAATTTTTAAAAGTATTAGGCCAATATAATGGGAACATGCCAATTGTGACCCTGGACCACAAAACCAGTCTTTATATATTTGTAGCAACAGCCAAAAATGCCTTTTTTTTATGCCAAAAATCATTAGGATATTAAGTAAAGATCACGTTCCGTGAAGATGTTTTGTAAATGTCCTACCGTAAATATATCAAAACTTAATGTTTGATTAGTAATATTCTTTGCTAAGAACTTAATTTGGACAACTTTAAAGGCGATTTTCTCAATACTTAGATTTTTTTGCACCCTAAGATTACAGATTTTCAAATAGCTGTATCTCGGCCAAATATTGTCCCATCCTAACAAACAATACATCTATGGAAAGCAGATTTCAGATGATGTATAAATCTCAATTTAAAAAAAGCCCCTTATGACTGGTTTGTGGTCCAGAGTCACAATTAGGAATGTCCCTGACTCGAGTGAATCCGTATTCGGAAAGATGCAGAAAACGAATAAAGCGTTCTACGGAGCCACTAAAGGACATGGTTAGCTGCTTGCTAGCCATAAGCCTGTTACATTAGCTTACATAAAATTTCACTTACCACATAAACAGAGTAAGGAGAGATGACTAGGACGATGGCGAATGATTTTCAGATCCTAAACACCACTGACAAACATCTAATCTTGTAAAATGTGTGGTAAGTACTGCTATTTCTGTAATAAACACAGAGTATGTGTGATCGCAGATCTTGAAAGTGAAAGTAAAAAGCGATATAGCGTGCATTCAGTGCCCCAGCATATTAATAATAAATTGATGCCCGCAATTTATGTACAGTATAATTACCCTACAAAATAATTGTGAGAAAAAGCACTGAAATATATATTTTTTGTATTTATTTCCTTTAGAGGTTCCGTAGTACATGTAATTTCCTTTCCGAATACAGTATTCGGATTCGGGCACATCCGTAATGACCAATGTAAGTTACTGCATAATATGAATGACCCTTATCAGCACTCTTGAAATGGCTATTATCTAATCAAATTTGAAGACTGCAACTAAGTTGAATAATTTACTAAGTAAAAATGTGCAGAAACTTGCTCACGTCTGAATTTAAAGGCCAATTTAGGCTACATGATGTTTGACAGTATTTCCATGTAAATATGTTAATGTGCTACTGTAACAAGGCTGAATGATGTGAATGGAAAAATCAGAGAGAACTATCTTAGGCTCGCTGTGACGATTCTCTCCGATTTTCCATTCAAAATCCTATCCGCAGTTTTGATAGTCAACAAATTGGGGTGAATCATTTTATGTTGAACTTTGACGTAGTACTGAAGTTGCACTTTGCGTTGCACAGTAAATGCGCTTTTAGCCTTCTTTTCTCCCCGTTTTGTTAAACTAAAGTTTATGTTTGTGGTTAACCTCTTGTATTTCACAAGAAAACAATGCACTCAAAGCCAGTTTCTTTGCAATTATCTTGTTTCCACGGTTAATTCAGGGGGAATGCATTCACCCTCTTGCTCTGAATTGGGTAATGAGCTCTATTGTTCTTGCTGCATTCCCTCAAAATGAACCCAAGTGTGCCAAAACACAAGATGTGTTTGGAACACACTCAACTCGATTGCACGTGGCTGGTGTGCACACTATTGTTCTTAACATGTGTAACAATAGTACCTACTGGACTGTGTACACATCTCGCTCTTAAATGTTGTCATTGACCTTGTTCCTCTGTGCAGATGTGAGAAAGTTCATGCTTGGCCCCGTGTCTGATTCTACTTTTGTAACAAGCCATGTTGAATATGTCTAGAGTATGATGTTTATTACTAAACTCCAGTCGTTTATAGGGAATGCCACGTTTGTTTCAACAGCTTTCGGGATGTTTTTTGAGTACCTCTACTAACCCAAACTGCATGTGTACTGTTACACACACCTGCATGGCACCTTAACAGCATGACGGGACGTTTGCCCCCAGTATTACATTGCTCTGCTTTGCCACCATAGGTCCTAGCACTACATGCCAAGAAGACTCCTGTGCCAACATGGGGATCTGCATCCAGCAGTGGGAGAACTACACCTGCGACTGTTCAATGACCTCCTACACGGGGACGCAGTGTAATGACCGTAAGTCATCCTCCGTCCCGTGCAATTTCCAGTTTTCTCTCTTTTCTTTGTGCAGTTCACTCTTCGGTTCACTCGTTTACACAGTTTTAATGATCACTCTATGAAAGATTAATTGAGCACGCTGTAATCTACATAGCAAATGTTACACAAACACCTACAGTATTTGGTTGCACCAAAGCTCATACATAAGAGTACACACACTCTCACTCTGCATTCATGTTCTGAAGACCAGTTTGAAGACGACAAAGGTACGTGTTGTTTTCTATTTTCTGATGCTGGTAGAATATGCTGCATTTTCCTAAGTATTTATTTAGAATTATTTATACATATATTTTGGGTATTTTATATATCAGAATTAGTGCTGTCAAATGATTAATCGTAATTAATCGCATCCAAAATAAAAGTTTTTGTTTACATAATTTATGCGTGTACACTATGTATATTTATTATGAATATATAATACACACACATACAGTATTTATATATTGAAAATATTTACATGTATGTATTTATATTCATATAACTATATTATATGTAAATATTTTTAATATATACAATTTTTTTCTTAAATATGTACATGCATGTGTGTGTATTTATATATACATAATAAATAAATTATGTAAACAATTTTTTTTGGATGCAAATAATTGCAGTTAATCGTTTGACAGCAATAATCAGAATTTAAGATTTTAATATTCTTTTAGTAACTTATTAAATTATTATTTATTCAAAAATTAAATATATATCTTTCATTTCTAATAGAAACTGAAACTGCTAAAAGAAGATTAAAATATAAAATTACTTTTTTATTTCATATTAGATTTTTTATTTATTTATTTTTTTTTACAAGATCTAGTTACACAACTACTACGAGAGGCAGAAGTGACCCAGAAAAAGATCTGAACACATAAAACATTTAAAAAATGTTAATTTCAAGTTTATAGAAATGTGTCAAAATCACACTTTTCAAAACATTTTGGGCAAAAAGCGTATTATATAAACACTTATATATTTTTTTTTTATTGTGAATATTTTATATACTACCACATACTTAAAAAAACGCATTTCAAAATGTTCTTAAACATGTGGTTTTATATATGCAAAACCAGCTAAATCCATCTGACTTATTTCTTTAAAATGAGCATTTCTTTCTGGCTAGTTTGTTTAGGTTTTTATGTAAGTACTGGCACTTCTGATTGCTCTGAGGCTGGAATTTAGCGAGTTTGAAGTAAAAGTATTTGATGGACGTATACTATGTGTCAGGAGCATTCACTCAGTATCATTATCTCATTTTTGACCGAGATGGCTTTTAGCCGGCTTTGCATCTGAACTCTTCATATAACCACATATTTAAGAACATTTTGAAAGGGAAAAAAATGTTTTAAGAGGGGAAGTCCGTTCAAATGTCGACTACTTGTCGATATATATATAAACCTCATAATTTTTTAAATGTCATTTTGAATGTCATTTATAGAAACATGGCAAAATCTCACTTTTGAATACATTTCAGAATTGACAAAAATTGACAGTTTGTTTGTAAATGCCTTTGGTTTGGTATCTATGGTTATTTAATATAAATATGTTTGTCCATCTTTAAGTGTGTTTTAAGTTTCAACATCACTTATCACTATATTGTGTTATTTTAATAATAATTGAGTGTTTTCACAGAGGTCACATTAGATCTGATTAAAGGTGCCATGAAACTCCAATAACCACCAGAGAGACACAAAATAATAAAGTCTGCTCATAACCAGCCCTTTAAAGTTCAAGTCCGCGTCCGCAATCACTTGACTGAACTCCTCATGCATTTAATCAGATCTGATTATGTAAAACATCGGAGTAAAAATACGTTAACACAGGGGTATATCATGACAAAATGTTTGATCAATTCGGACGACCCTTTGCAGTACAGGTCATCATGTATCAAATCTGTCTAAAACCCCCCCGGGAACCAGAATCAATCACCAACAGTGCACTTCCACCATGCAGTCGCTCTTTATTCTATAGTCATAATGATGCCATTCTTTTGACATCACTGCCACAATAAAAGGTGTTATCTCGAGCCGGTGGAGATAAACACCATCCCTATAGACGCAGAAACCGTCTCGGTGAGAATGTGATATGACTGTGATTGCCTTCCTCCCCTCTGCCGCAAGAACAACACAGTTGACCTTCCAGAGATTGAAGACTGACATGCATAATAGTACGCTAGCCCGCTGCTTTGACAACTCGTATTTTTGTGAGAGGCAGCAGTGAATCAAAAGCATGTTAGTGAAGATAGGGACGGACTTAATTGAATAATGCAGAGAGAGTGATGTGTGTGTGTCGGCTTTGTCAGTCTGGAAGAATATCTGACTTGAGGAGAGAGGAGGGAAATCAGAGGACGGGCTTTTTGCAGTCGCGCCAAATTTGTGCTGCTATTCTTAGGGATATTGTGTGATATTCAATGCTACAGTCAGAAATGTCTCATTTGAAAGAGTCGTAGTGACATGTGACGGGCCGTTTTGTTGAATACAGAGCCTTAATAATGAATTAAATGTCGTGTTAGTAGACGGTTTCTTATGTATGTTCAGACTGAACGTGTTACTTTTCAACACTAGGTGGCAGTAATGTTTTAGTTAGAAACGAAAGCGGCCACAGAAGCCTGCCAGAACATCTCATAAAATTTGAATATCTGAATAATGCATTATTATATAGCACCCTCGGTTCTGAGTAAATATTTTAGGAAAATGTATTCTCACATGTTCCTTATTCGTAATTTTGCTGAGATGTCCTTCTTTTTTGTGTGTGATTGGAGGCTGCAAGACATTAGGAATCGTTTTTTTTTTATGTAGAAATTAATAAGGCTTTCTTTTGGCAACAGAAGTGTTCAGTTTAAAGACATAGGCCCTGTTATTAATATTAACACCCAAGCTGTGATGTTGACTACATATTTTAAACACAAAGCTGTGAAGGATACGCCATATTCAGTGTTCAAGTATTTTCTATTTATTTTGATAAAAAAACAGAGCTAGTGAAATTGGCAAACATGTCCTTGAAGCTAGATTTATATTCATAGTTTTTTGGAGAGTTTATTTTCATACTGCATAAACAAGCTTATATTTGAAACAGCTGAGATTTAATGACACGTCCGTACTTTAATTATTCCATTGCAATCACTTACCCTTTGAAAGGTCAAATCATATTATTTATAAATACGCTTCCACTTAGCAAAACATAATCATTTATTTATCAGTTATGCTTTTTGTTACAACAGATTTTGCAGCATTTTGGTTTGTAGGTTATAGATAGCTTTCAGTTTGTTTCCTAATGCTTCTCTGTAGTCAAAATTAAAATCCTTTACATTAGATTATGAGCAGTGGTTCTCTGGTTTTGCCTTGAGACTGTAAATTCGGATAGCATGCCCCTAACGTGGTTACTATAATTAAACCATGGTAACTGCAAATTAACCATGGTCTTGCTACACTAACCATAGTTTAACCATGGTATTTGTAGTAAAACCATGGTTTTACAAATGGTAATCAATGCACAAATGGTAATCAGTGCACCAAAAAACCATGGTTACTACACGTTTACTATAATAAAACTATGATTAATTTTCATAAAGGTTGAGAGCACCAAAATTTTCATTCGAAAGTAATAAAATGTTCTTTTTTTGAAAACCCTTTTCTCATCTGAATATGAGATTACATGGTTAGTTGCATTTGAATGATCTCTAAAGTACTCCGTAAATAAAAAAAAAAAAATTATTCTGCATATTAAATTTGAATATATGACTGAATCCAATCCCACTAGATTATGCCACTAGATTATGATTCACTGAATCCAGCTGAATCTTCCACTAATTTGGTTGTTTTAATGAAGGCGGCCAGTGATCATCAAAATGCTTTTAGTCAAAATATACTTAGCAATGGCAGATGCATTTGCCCTCGGCCTCCGAATTAAGTTTAAAACTGTTATTGCATTAGACAAGGAGGTTGCTTATGAGTGAGATGCATTTGTTGCGTCTTTCAAGCAGCTACAGCTAAACAAACAGCAAATTGCAAGTTGCCCCTCGCATTCCAAGTCTTTGCTTATTAATTTGGACACACTGTGCAATCACGTTGATTGAGCTGGGGTAATAAATGACTGGTTAGAAGCTCCATTGGCTGTTAAATGAGCTCGTGGCAAATGAATATTGCTTAAAGGAATTTGCCAGTATCCGCTAGACGAGCGTGAGGTGCTGTCTGAGTACGACGCTGTTTATTCAGAAGTTTAAACTGCCTCGTTTCATGCGGGATTCTTTTAGTTCCTGAAAGCAAAGCCGTCGGCGCTCAAATTCCACGAGACGCTCACAAATGGCTTTTGAAGGAGCTGTGCTACGCGCTTCCTAATGAATTCCCTCCGGATTTACTGAAGGTGGCTGTCATTTTCTTTGCTGAGGGCCCTTGATGGCCAGCACACCATGTCATCTCCATATAGCTTCGTACTTTATAGATAAGGAGACTCCATATCTGTTCTGTTATATGCTAAAACTTCTGAAGGGGTTTTACAAATTGCCTAGTTGCACAACAAAGCAGTTCTTTTCCTTTTTCTGTTTTCCCACAACATTAATTACCAGGGTTAACATAAAATATTGCTTCGCACAATTTAAATGATACCCATCGGCATTCTTCCTTTTTGTCTCCGTGTCCAACATTTGTTTCATAAATATATAAAATAAACGACAGATACACAAATAACATGCTGGAGGGATGGATTTGTTTTCCCTCATGTGTGTCTGACATGAACAGAGTCTCGGTAATTAAGGAGCATCTTTTTCTCTGTCTTTGCTGGAGAGGAAAGAGGAGGAGGAGGAGGCTTCACGCCTCTGCTAGCGAGACTTCATCAAAGCTGTGTTCTCCTCACTCCATTAGAAACAGGAGAACCCGTCTGAGCCACACCATCAATTAAGATGGCAACAAAAGCAAAGGCGCACCTTCAGCTATCTCGTGTCCAATGTAGTGTTACTCAGACAATACGTCTCGCGGGGAGAGAGAAACACATTAGAGATGGATAGAAGGCTGAGTGTGGGCTTAAGTAACAGGAAATGTTCTGTGATTTAATTAAGTGAGGTGTAAATGCTTTGATTAGAATTAGGAAATGACTTCCTGTATGGCAAATGACTTTCAAGGAAACGTTGTGCTTTTTTTTTTTTAATTAGTGGTGCTAGCCTTGGGTTAGAAGATTAAACAAGAGCTTTTTTAGGTTTAAGGGCTTGTTCACACCAAGAACAATTACTGTAGACCTTAGTCAGGGTAGAGCTATATTTACGTTTCGAAAGCAGTGAAATCGTGAAACAGAAGTACAGTGCATTCATTGTACTGTTGTTTGACAACATATCGACTGTTGATGAAACGAAAAAAAAAAACTTTTAGCAGACAAAAGCTCTATAGAGCAGTTTTGAATGTTGTGATTTGTGAAAATGGCTTGATCTAGGATTTTCTTACAGTGTGTAAAGATTGTAAGTCTATTCCTCACAGATTTGTTTTCATTTGCTTTAAATTCAATATCCTCAAACCTAATTAAGATCAATAATGATAACTATATTACTGCCTGTATATTGTATTAATACCTGATTTATGAGTAAAACAAAGTCTCAGACATTTTGCTCTACAATGTAAATTACACACACCCACACTGAAAACATGAATCAACATTGGCTCTTGTGAAATGTCTCTCTATATACATTTCTGCAAAACTGAAAAAAACGTATCTATATGTACGAATCACTGCAGTTTCCAGTTGAAATGAACACAGTAAAACTCAGACAACTTTTATACTTTTCACACAAAGTGTGATTTACAGGTACAGAGTTTTGACTAATAAAGCCTAATTTTCACACAATTACCTGCAGAATATTATGTTACGTCTTCAAAAAAATGTCAACATCTTGTGCAGTTTCAAAACTGATACTTTTAAATGTTGTCATCGCATATACAGCTTCATATGCATGAGTTTTCTAATTCAGTATGTTTGCTTGGTAGCTCATGCAATACGATGTTGGACTTAAGTGATGAAGAGCTGTTAGGGTTTAGAGTTGGGTTTGGTGTAGGGGATATTTCCAACACGATAGGGCATTAACCTTTAGCATCACTCCCCGGATATTTAAATCCTGACAGTCGCAATATGTACTTCAGCAGTGTAATAAAAACGCAGCAACAGTGCTCGATGCTTACTTTTCTTTTTAGGAGCTCTTGTGCTCCTACCTTAAAAAATTTAGGAGCACAGTCAAAATTTTAGGAACACCTTCTAATCAATAATCAAAGAATCTGGTAAAAAAAAAAATTTGCCTTCCCATTACGAGGTGATATTTGACTCCTTAAAGTGATTTATAGGGGAATTTTGTTTTTACCTTTGTAATGGCATTTTTCTAACTTTATTATAAGTATGTTATCTTTTATCCAATCAGAATCAAGTATACCAGAGATCAGTGTATTGACACAGTAAAAGATTGACTGGATCATTTCTGTAGTCTTCATGGTAATATTGCATGTAGTTTTGGGGTGTTCAGATCATGACAGAAATATCATATTTACGAGCTGAATGAAGACGAATGCCACCACAAAATCAAATTAGGAGTGGAAAACTAGGAAGCTCTGAATTTTCTTTGATCCCAGAGTTTCAGAGTTGAGGGCATTTCAGTGAGAAAATGACAGTGCTCAATTCATGCAGCAGTAACTGTTAAAATGAATGAAATTTCTTTATATATTTTTTCATTTGCAGAAAAAAATTAAAGTTGGATGTACAAAAAGGCAATAATCTTGGGTCCAACTTTATATTAGGTGGCCTTAAAGGAACACTCCACTTTTAAAAAAAAAAAAAATAGCTAAGCATAGATAATTAAATCAGATTAGACCGTTAGATTGAGCGAGATGCTAACGGTCTAATCTGATTCAATGATCTATGCTAAGCTATTTTAAAAAAAAAGTGGAGTGTTCCTTTAAGTGTGTACTTACATCATAAAATACGTGCAATGTACTTATTGTGTTCATATTGTATTGCAAAACATGTTTGCTGCTACTGATGTAGGATACAGGTAAGGTTAGGGACAAGTTTGGTAGTATTGGTAGGTTTAAGGATGGGTTAATTACAAAGTTAATTACTAATGTAATTACATTCAGGTGTTTTTAAAAATATAAGTACAATGTAAAAACGTGCATTGTATCAAATAATTTATTTAAATATAAATACAAGGTAGTTAAGGCCACCTAATATAAAGTTGAACCTAGTCTTATAAAATTATATAAACGATTATATTACAAGATTGGGTACAATTAAAATATAAATTATCTAGTTTACAGCGGCTTCATAAGTTAAATTAAAAACATCAAAAAGCAAAAAACACACCAGATGCACATTTTCTGTTCATCATTTTGTAGAAGTACAGCAAAAAAATCTTTGCCATCTTGCTCCGACCAAAGTCATTTGAACACACCTGATGTTGTAATTTAACTCATATAAGCATGCAAACTTCCCATGTGGACTTGAACACACCATTTCTTAGTGTTTTTCCATCTTACCTAGAAGCCACTTGGCCTTATTTTGCAAGAATACTGCAGAAAATTTTGCTTGGATACACAATAAATCAATATGCATTACAGAATATATAATGTGTTACTCTCAAAAAAAAAAAAGAGAGAAAAAAAAGAGAGAAAGACAAGGCAAAGAGCAGAAATGGTATAGAATATATGTAAATACTTATTTGAACTACAAAAGCAATCAGCATACGATAATAAAAGTAAACAACATATAAGAGCCAGCAGTACTGTTTGCTTTATCTTTCCATTTTTAATTTACATATCTTTTGACATTAATTCATACATCTAAACTTTTAGACTGTCAAACTCGGCAGCAGAAAACCTCGGTGTTTGTTTTGTGCAGAATCGGTCATCAGATTTCTCGGACGCATTGTGGAAGCCATAGCTCATGCTGTCCTATCTGGGTGGGGCTGTTTCTGTGAGTCTGAGTTAAAAATGCTGTCGTTGATGAAAAACCTGTGGTGGCGGGAAGATGAATCGTTCATGTGAGTCCATATTCATCACCCAGGTGTCCCGCACTTCCGATGGCCCCTGACACAAGATAAAGAGCTGTGAGACAGGGGAAATGACCTCATCTGACAGCCTCAAAGAGAACCAACGGCACAATGGAAATGGATTGGCGCGTTCGCAGGAAATATTACAGCACGCTGTATTCATGATGAGTGGCGCGATATGCTCTGCCCTCTTCAGCCCACCGATTGAATTGGCAGCGCTTTATTATTTTAGTTTAGTTTACGGTGAGGCACGAAACGATGCCGCGCTGAAGGAGCTGTCTGAAAAATACAGCCGGATCGATCGGCGAAGGTTTAATATCCTTCATTTCTTTCAATCGACCTGGTGGCCCTTTTTCTGTCAACAGAATTATATACTGTATGAGTTAGTGTGGTGTGTGCTTTGTTTGTTGGCTTTACGTTTTTTTTTAATTGCTTTTGTTTATAATAACTTTCCATTAGTCTGTGTACACAAGCGCAGGCTTTGGAGGTACTTCGTGCAATTGATTTCTGTGGAGTATGTTAGCATTTTGGTTGGGTAGCAGGACAATGCAATTATTTCACACATAATTACAAAGAAATTGCAAGTAAAACACTGAATTAAACATTAGAAATAAACTGAAATGGTGTTTTCTTATTGTCAAATTAGGTTAAATACATATAATAAACATTAACTACCTTAACCCTTAAATGCATACCATTTACTACCCTCTCCCTCCTTCATTTTTTAAAGTTTGACATCAGCTTTCTTAGTATTCCTCAATCTATTCAATAAAACAACAAGAAGAAAAAATAATATATATATTTCTTTTTTGTAAAAAGTGTATAGGGTCGCTAGAGACCCCAGGTGTGTAATAGTGTAAGTATATTTTTCGTGCGCAAAAATATTTTAAGAAGTCCTCTTCCAGAACAACAATTTACAGATAATATACTCACCCCCTTGTCATCCAAGATGTTCATGTCTGTCTTTCTTCAGTCGTAAAGAAATTGTGTTTTTTTGAGGAAAACATTTCGGCATTTTTCTCCATATAATGGACTGCTATGGTACCCCAAAATACAGTTTAAATGCTGCTTCAAACGATCCCAAATGCGGTTGTAAACGATCCCAGCCGAGGAAGAAAGGTCTTATCTTATCTTATCATTAAAAAAAAAAAAAAAATACAATTTAAATACTTTTTAATCTCAAACGCTCGGTTTACCTTGCTCTCCCTGAACTCTGTGTATTCTGGCTCAAGTAGTTAGGGTATGTCGAAAAACTCCAATCATTTTTTCCCCCTTAACTTCAAAAATCATTTCAAAATCATCCTACATCGCTGCAGAAGTTCCGACCCAGTCTTTGCAAAGTGAACATGCAAAGATGATCAAACACCCTTAACAAAAAAGGTTTTTTGATATCAGTGATATAGGACGATTTTGAAGTTGAGGGAGAACATAAGATGGGAGTTTTTCGACATAACTGTTTAACTGTCATGAACCGGAAAAAAAGAGTTCGGGAAGAGCAAGACAAGACGAGCGTTTGACTTTAAAAAGTATATAAATTGTATTATTTTTTTTGAAAATAACCGATCGTTTCGCTAGATAAGACCCTTCTTCCTGCCTGGGATCGTTTATAACCGCATCTGGGATCGTTTAAAGCGGCATTTGAACTGCATTTTGTAAGTTCAAACCCGGGGCACCATATCAGTCCATTATATGAAGAAAAATCCTGAAATGTTTTCCTCAAAAATATAATTTCTTTACGACTGAAGAAAGAAAGACATGAACATCTTGGATGACAAGGGGTGAGTACATTATCTGTAAATTGTTGTTCTGGAAGTGGACTTCTTTAAATATCTGATGACTAAATACATGCAATTCACCTTTAGTCCTCGAGATGACACTGTTTGATAGACAATAATGACGTGATGTTTTACTGGTAATTATCGTAGCCATAAAACAAAAGAATATCATCAGCAAAATTTGAGTTGGTTTGAATGGCTTTACTGCAGAGCAATTACTGTACGCAATAAAATATAAATGTCACTGTCATTTGATGGTGGACGTGGTGAATAAGCTGCCAGTAATCAAAAGAATGATTCTGAAGTCATTGAAAATGATAGTTTTGCTAATGTGGTTGAGATGACCAATGAGCCAGATGCTGAATGTACTGTGGAAGTGCGCTTTGACGATGACGGTGATGGTAAAATCATCTGCTCAAATTAAACCCTTCTAAGTTTCAAAAGGTAACGAAATGTGCTTTATTTTATTCTTCTGTAATTGTTGTTAAAATATCAAGAGAGTTTTTTTTTTTTTTTTTTTTTTGCGATTGCAGCAGTTAGAGATCCATCCATGCTGGATATATAAGTCCGGGTCGCTAAAGATCCGAATATGCAATAGCCAATAGGTTGATTGGCAAAACAGTCATGCATTTAAGGGTTAAAATGCTCCCTATGGAGGCACTTTGCTAGTTTTTGGAGCGGTACATTTGTAGAAAACATCTGAGCTATTCTCTCTTTAATCCTCTGGCCTTTCAGTGCTCGAACCGTGCAGATAACATTGAAAAATAACGTTGGTATTACTGTAATGATTGAGGCTTTATGCGTTTAGCACTAGACACCTTCAAGGCCACCGTAAGCTTTAAAACCGGGATGACGTACGATCGTATTTAGGGGAACGGACAGGAACCGCTTCAGTTGAAGCAAGTTTATTTGATCTCTCACACTTCCGCTGAGAAAACCATGAAACACAATAAAGCATCTCAGCATAATCTATTTATTTATCTTCCCCCTTTTTTTCTTCCCAGACCTTACTATATTCTTTGAACTCCTCTGCGTCTCAGCTAGAGCGTGCGAAATCCATCCCGAATCAATAGTGTCGTCTGATACCTTTATTTGACGATCTACTTGGGATTGCGTGCGACCAACAGACGCGCCTGACACGACCATCAAACATGATTTCCAGCGAGTGACTTCATTCAATATGGCTCATAAAGAAATAGTAGTGTGCAAAAATCCATTTTTGGTCAGGCAAGGTGACCTTGTGGGAGGGGAAGTGGTCTTTGCTTTAAGGCTTAGTCAGTCAAGTGGAGCCATCCATCACTGCGCATTTCCAGGAAAAACAAATTATGCCCTGTACCGGCACATAAACGTGGCCAATCAATATCTCGGCCCTGCCTCAAATGCCACACATTTTACACCATTTCTAATCATCTTGTTGTCTTGCCACCTCTGCCAGTTCAATGGAGTGTATCATAGCCATTTATTTTTTTCCCCCCTTTTTATTATTATTGTTATTTTTTTATGTACACTTGTTAAAATGGGTGACATCATCTTTCATCTTCTGAACTAATTGGTTTTGTTGCTTGAATCAATTGTATGCTGCATGCTCATAACAAAATACCTTTTTGAGGTTCATTATTATTGTTTATTATACTGTTTTTTATTGATATTATGTCACTTTATTACAGATAGCGTACATTTATTTCTGTTTTAGTAGAGCTATCAATATCTGTTTGATTCTATATTGTCTTTTAATAACTGATATTTCATGTAGCTCTCAAACCTTTTCCCAAGTCTTTTTTTCTTGTGGTTTTGGTTTTCAAGTGCATATCTTTTTTTTTTTCTAACCACAACCTCTCCACTGTTCAGGACAGCAATTTTTTTACAAGATAGATATATAATATTTAAAAACTTGAAACATGGTTATTTTTAATCTATAATATTTTTTTATATATAATATAATATTTCAGATATAATAAAAGACCTTTTTGAGGTTGATTATTATGGTTTATTATACTGTTTTTATTGATATTATGTTGCTTTATTACAGATTGCATACATTTCTTTCTGTTTTAGTAGAGCTATAAATATCTGTTTGATTATTGTCTCTTAACTGATATTTCATGTAGTATTTTTTTTTTTCTCGAACCGCCTCCCCTCCACTGTTCAGGACAGCATTTTTTTGAAACTTTGACAGTGTGAACTTGAAATGTGGTTATTTTTAATATATAATATTTTTCATATAGAATATATTATTTCAGATATAATAAAATACCTTTCTGAGGTTGATTATTATTGTTTATTATATTGTTTTTTTGTATTGAAATGTTCTGTCACTTCATAACAGATAGTGTACATATCTTTCTATTTTAATAGAGCTATGAATATTTGTTTATATATATATATATATATATATATATATATATATATATATATATATATATATATATATATATATATATATATATACATATATATAATTCTTTAATTAAATTTTATATATTTTTAATAACTGATATTTAATGAAGCTCTCAAACCTTTACCCAAGTCTTTTTTTCTTATGATATTGGCATATCCATTTATTATTATTATTATTACTATTTTTATTTATTTATTTATTTATTTATTTATTTATTTATTTATTTATTTATTTTTCAATATAACCACCACCACCCACGCATTCATTCAGTTTCCTGATCATGTTTAAATGTATATATAATGTATAAATCTGATGACTGATTTTGTGGTCCAGGTTCAACTGTGTAGATATGAATTATGCCGTTTTTGTTTTTTATTTAAATTTCAGATTTGTCCTTAGATTATCCCTGAACCTCTGACAAGTGAGCATCCTTAGTCCAGGGCATCTAAATAAAATTTTAAATACCACTTTAGAAAAACAAATAAAAGTAGAGATCGTGATGAAGGACTTAAAAAGAGAAAAACATGACAAAGGCCCACCGTGCGGTTAGAGGGGGAAAAAAAGCAGTGCTTTTTCTCCAGGATTTAAAAAAATCAACCCAGATTGGGTTTTTCTAGAAGTCATCTGTTTCATGTTGCCAGAGAATCGTTATGGGGGACGTGGTCAAAGCTCTTCTCTCCTCCTCTCTTATCTGCACAATCCTGCTCTGATTGAAGCGGTAACTCTCAACTGCCTTTGATCAGGTCGTGTGTCACTTAAGACTGCTCTGAATGGAGTCTCATCTTCCTCATCCTGCAGAGTTCCAGATCGGCTTGGGCTCTCAATCAAAAACACAATTAGAACAGCATTAAAAAAAGACAGGCCTGCTCCGTCTTATCCATACAATCAGCTGCCTTTACCTTTCTCCATTCATCCTTCTTTTTTTAATTTTCTCTTTTTTGTTTCACAGCACATCAGGTTTTTTGAAGAATTAACCATTGATCACCTCCTGCACTCGACATGTAATGAATAAAAGCGCGAAAAGCAGATAGATGTGCTGCTACAGTCCAGCAATCAGCTTTATTTATTTTTTTGAATTATGAAACGTATTTTTTTGGAGGGCTGCATATCTGCATTCGCTTAACGGCAGAGATCGAAGATGAATTCGGTTGCTATGTGATGCAATTTCTTAAACTCATCCCTTTGGCTGCTCACACACTGTCATGGCAATGTGGAAGATTGTTCCCGGGAAGACGGGCAGCACTTCTGGAAAGCATTAATTACCACAGAATGGGACCATTAATCAGAGCTGTCTATGCCAGACAGAGCAGAAGGCAGCAGAAAAGGGCTCCTCTCTGCTTCTGTGCTCAATGACTGGAGGTGTTCTTATGCATAGTAGCCTAGTGCACAGGAGGACTGCAACCAAACTAGGACATTGACATAATGAAGACAGATTTGCTTTGGGGACCTTACCATTTCATACATCTTAACAACAAGGGACAAGCAGGACCTTACAGTGCTCCTGAAATTCCACTAAATTATCCCCTTTCCTTCGCATCTTCTTGAGTCATTGCAGATGGAAAAATTCTAAATGCATGAAAAACAACTAAGATGACACATTTTAAAGCCTACATGGGGTTTCGACTATATATAAATATATGTTCCTGCTATGTGTCGTGAATGCACAGCATCACTCCAGGTACCCGAATCACCGATTTGCTCTTAAATGTCACTTGCTTAAGTGCTGCAAATGTTTAGTTAATTTGACTAAACACGAGTAAGTGTATGCTAATTTTGTCAATATTGTGCAAACGGAAACAGACTTGTAATGAACTTAATGCATTTGATCCAGTGGAGTTAATTTAATTCAAACAACCTTAAGGACCCCATTGAATCGTTTAACGAATGTAGCTTTCTTTTCCTGACCTATTAAAGAGGCAACAGCTAAATGTGTTTGCATACCTATGTGCATTACATTAATGTAAAAATGGGTTATTATATGGACAGTCAGCAAGCAATTATACTTAAAGTATAGAAAGTGTGTCTTATCCCAGTGAAGGATTCTTCAGAGACTGATTGAACTCATTTTGAAAAGATTCACTCATAATAGTCACTGGTGATTGCAAAAGGCTCCTCTCATTATTAAATAAGCCCATCAAAATGGATATTCAAATGACACAGCGTCGTTTGCTTTTCGTCTAAAAGTGCACAATGAAATTTCCCTCCTGGTGCTCTTCATGTATAAATATTATTGTAAATAAATATTATTATTACAAGTGTAGATTGAGAGATTAAATCGTGACATCATCAAGACTTTAAAGTTTGAACTTCCAAAATGCAGTTTAAATGCAGCTTCAAATGCCTTTAAAAGAAGGGTCTTATCTAGTGAAAGTTTGGTAGTTTTTCGATCTACCCTTACTGTACTGACCTAGATTACACAGGGTTCACATACGCATCGCAGAGAATAGACAAGACAAGCATTTGAGGTTAAAAAGTATATAAATCGTCAATTTCGCCGATCGCCAACGATCATTTCACTAGATAAGACCCTTCTTCCTAGGCTGGGATCATTTAGGGCCCTTTGAAGCTGCATTTAAACTGCATTTTGGAAGTTCAAACTTCGGGGCACCATTGAAGTCCACGATATGGAGATGATTTCTGAAATGTTTTCCTCATGAAACATAATTTCTTTACGACTGAAGAAAGAAAGACATGAACATCTTAGATGACAAGGGGTGAGTAAATTATCTGTACATTTTTTTTGTTCTGGAAGTGAACTTCTCCTTTAATAAAGTTTTTTTTTGCACAATAAATAAATATATGGAAAAATGATTCTTTTCAACTGTCATTCTGCCCCTCTGTCTGAAACGACCTGTTTCAGGTCACTGTTATGACTGGCTAACGTCATTGCATAGGAAACCGTATCAACACCCCCTCTCCATTGCATGTGAGTGTTTTGACAACCTGATAAAAAAATGTCTGTTATTTCCAGACAAAGCATCATGAAATCATTTATTTACAGTTTGTGATGCAGCTGCAATCAGCTCTAGTACCGCTTTGTCTTTCAACAAATGTTACTTTGTGAACTCTCCATGACACTGTGCCTCATTTACAAAACAAAATGCTCTGGGCAATCCTCAGACACAATCCGAGATCCCATTAAAAATAAACTATCCACTTGTTCCTTACACTGGGGTCCTTCTGATATCTGTACAAAGAAGCGAACGAGCTGTTTAAACCAAATGCGTCAAAGCGAACATTTTCTTTCACTTAATTCGTCACATTGATGGCAGACTCAAGCGCGTGGACTGTGTCAGAAAGTGAACGTGCATTTGTATGCTGTATCCACTGTAGATGATAGTGGCAGTGATTGTAATTTCAGTGTATTCAAGTGATCAGCTTTTAAGTGACTGAACACCAGTCGGCGGGGCCTATGGTGGGAAAATGACTATTCGTCGATGCCTTGCTCTGGAGGCAGTGTTTATGCAAATGTTTGTGTCCAGGTGATGTCACCTCGGATCCAAACGAGACGTTTTTGGAGCTTGATTAAATAAATGCTTTGTTTATAATGAGGAGGACATTTTAAGCTATGAAACATACAGGATGTTTTAATGGTACGAAGACCTTTTATATGCCAAAAGATCAAGGTATATTTGATTTCTCATTTCGTGACCCCTTAAGCTTTAATAAAAAGCACTGAGTGCTTTGAAATGGTGAATCATTTTTCAAAGTAAGTGGTTCAGTTGATTCCAAGCTTTGGTTTCCCCTCCACTAGGTTGCATTTGTTTGTGAATCTGGTTGCGTTAAGTGTCTTATAAGAGTCATTTGTTGTTGAATTGGATTATGAGTTATGATTTTGGTTCTCTAAATAGAACACACTGGCTGCTAAAGCTGTACTGGACTGTAGGGCAGGATAGATACTGTACATCTAATGACTAGTCCTACCGGTAGCACTAAATCATGATTTGATATTTGCTTTTGTTAGCCAGGTAGCTTTAGTGGATATATTCACTCTAAATGCATTTATTTGGATGAAGACTTGGTTACGCAGATATATAGAAGATTAATGAAGCGTAAAATTTAAGTATATAAGACAGTTTTGTCAACATTTAGCTTAGATGACCTCAAGGTTTACATAGGCCTATAAAGTGTTTTCACGACGCGTCATCAGTCGGCTATACTGGATGTAAACAATGCCGCTGATCCGAACAAAACACACATATTTTGCTGATTATTGCTGCTGAAAATGGTCAATTATGGTCGTGTTTTGGCCTTTACTAATCGGTCGGACTGGGATAAACATTTGGAGTACTATAGACTGCCAAAAGTTATAACAAATCAAGCAGAGGAGTGCAAAAACTGTCTGAGAAACAAAAGGCGTTTGTGGTTGGTCAGACTGAACCAGGATTTCCAGGGCAAGAATCTTGACAACATTCATGTTTGTTCTTATCATTTCAGTCAGGTAGGTGAAATATTAGGCTAATATCTTAATTAATACTGCTTTACCACCTATTAACTTTAGTTTGTCAAAATATTGAACCCTTTATTGCTTACTAAGTCCTTCTCTATATGATTTAGAAGCTCCTATGCTTTCTTTTACCGTGGTTTAGACAGCATAAATTAGCACAACAACATATTGCTAGAATTCACTTTGGATTTTTTTTTTTTTTCAGCTATGCTCATGAATATGATCTAATGGGAGAGAACGGACAGTTATCTGTCTTGAAGACTCCTTTCATAGTGGTGCAGTTCCTTCTGGCTAAACGTTCATCCTCATAAACCACCAATGTGCTAACCTTAAGCCAATGCATTGTCCATTTAAAGAACATTAAGTTGTCTTGTTACTCTCAATGATTTCTTTCAGCTCTGGATTGCTTGTTCTTATGAATTTATCTATAGCTGGCATCCGAGTACCTTCTTCTTTTCCCATTGTTGCAATAAGCTGAATAAAAGCTTCCCTCCTGCCAGAATGTATTTTTTTGCTTAGCCTAATGTTTTCAGAGATAATAAAGCAGATGCTTTGTTGTTTTTTTAGCATTACTGCGGCACACATTCAAAAGGAATTTGGCAAATCGCATCGATCTCTCGCATCAGCCGCTTTAAATACTCTGTTTAATGATGCATCGCATCTCTGCCTCTAATTATCGGAAACCTCTCGGCTAGGATAAAATGGATAATGCCTATTTGAACTTCTTCAAGGCCTTTTCTCAAGCAGTTTAGGCTTGGCTCTGTAAGTAAGCGCTAGCTGGGTGAAATTTATGAGTCATTTCACAATCTCACTAGATCCTGTTATGATTTTTTTTTTGTTTTACTGTTCCATCAAAGCTCTTGCTCACCTCTGATGTCATTATGATGTCATTATTTTTTTTTTTTTTGACCAGAAGGACGGTTGCAGATTCAGTCCGTCTTCAAAGTAGCTGTGCAAGTGTATATCTGCCAGTCTGACTTCTTGTCTCCATCCCACAGATATCCTCCTGCAGAGAACTGATTTACCAGCAGCATTTTAATGGCCGTTCACTTTGCAGCCAACACCGGCTAATGAGTCCACAATAATTAGTTGAGGTACGTTGAGCACCGCCAGTAAAAGTCCAGGTGGTGTGACTAATTACAAAGGTGTTCAAGGCCTTACTTACACCAGAACAAGAGAGGGGAGACCCTCTGCCCATGCTTAGCTCTCAGTCAGAGGCATGGCGACATTTGGAGACGATAACCCAAGCAATCATTCTCACGTTAATGTTTTTGCTAATGTGTTATTTTCTTTAACAAGATGATTGAATATTTGTTTCCTGTCAGTGAGCATTAGCATTGTTGGCGAAGTCAGTCTGTCACTTAGACGTTTCACGTCATGCATCACGGAACATCTTTATGAACAATCAAAAACTGTCAGTTGACAGGTAGGCATTAAGTTTACAGCAGTAACGTTTTCATGTCCTAAGCAGAAAAACGCACTGATGTGCTAAATATACCGCTGCATATTTTAAGGTCTCACATCCAAGCTGTCAATTTGGCTTTGGTTACCTCTCAGATCCCTTTGCGCAGGTTTTTTTTTTTTTTTTTGAAGTCTCTTAGGCACTTTTTAGAGGGAGGAACAGCTTAAGATGAAAGAGGTAGTTCCCCTGCAGGATTATGTACAATGAATAATTTAAAGTGGAAAAAGAAAGCTCAATTCCGTTAACCTTGTAAGTTATTTATTGTTTTTAGATGGCTGTCATGTTTGCTAATATCCTCCCCAGTCAGCCACAACTGAAAATGGAAATTCGGTGGAGTCATTTTAGGGACGTCATCTCCAGAATGCATGCAGACGCTGACGGATGACTCGTACAAGGCCAGGGTTTTTCTGCTTGGGCGGAGGTACAGAAGAGGAGCCTTGAATATTTATGCTTTATTCTTGACCTGGACAAGTTAAAATGACCACTGAGGAATCCTTGTGACCTGAAAAACAATAGGAACGTACATTTGCTACAGTTGTTTTGGTATAAAAAAAAGAGTTCACTCAAAGAGAGAAATTTCTAGCATTATATCATATATTCATCCATATGTTGTTCCAAACATATATTGAATAATGTTTATGCTCTTCCTTTCCATACAGGAAGTCAGTCTTGTACCATAAAAGTACAACTAATCCAATGATTCATATGAATTATATGCATGAATAACATTTCTGCCTGTTTCATAAAGTTATCATATGCTTCTATAGACTGGGTTGTTTTTATAGTGTTTTTTTTTCCTTGTCCTTGTTCACTTTCATTGTTACGTTTTTTTGTGTTTCACAGATGAAAGAATGTTTCGCATGTTTGGAATGCTTTGAGGTTGAGTAAATAATTGCAGCTTTTTTATTGTTTGCTGAAATTTTCCTTAAGTATAGTTTATCAAAGTCAGCACACATGCTTCAGTATGTTGAGCTTACATGGTTTTGGTTATTCACCTTATTCTTCAACACAGAAGCAAGCGTATGGGTGAGACTTCTGGTTCATTTGCCGCTACTGGAAATAATGAGAAGAATAACAACGTGCAGTAAATGATAAAACTGTTTGCACTACAAACCAGTGTGTTCATGATTAAGATACTACATTAAAATAATATGGTCAAACACACCGATTTGCAATATCAAGCAGCAAAACAAGCTGTTTTGTACAGCTAAAAATAGCTGGACGTAGATGCGACGGGAAGTTAGATCTATAAAATTTACAAATGGCCCCACGCTCTCTTATGGGAAAAATAAGTTGGATAGAAGATCTCCAAAACTTAATAGTGTGGATAACTTTAAGTAGTGACGTCCTCTCCTCATTGTCATTGTTGAAGGTGATCACTTTGATGCTGAAGAACCTTTTGTTTTACCCCTCCCAGGATAATAAAGTTCCTTCACAGTCGTTTAGATGAATTTCCAAAGCTCTCTGCTGACAGATGGCTTCTTTTAGAGAGTGCTGTGATAAATAGATTGTGATATAAAAGGTGAGACACAGGCCAGCATTTTTATGGTTTGAAGGCGCAAGCTGCTGCAGGTGCAGATGCGCAGAAGAAAAGGTGTCTGGGTACTAAAACACTATTTCTAGGCCAGGGGGAACATTTGCCAAAGACTGGTTGATAAGGAGGAAAAGATAATACTGATGAGAGTGCGTGTGAGGGAGAGGGAAAAAAAAAGATTGAGAAAATGGAGGGTGATTTGTACGGACATCAAAGGTCAACCGGGACCAATTTTCATGCCTTGGCTTTCCTCCCAGGAAAGGACGAGGTTTGGCTGACTTGTTCTGCTTTATTTTATTTTTTATTTTTTTCAATTTTCTTAAGCATTCACTCAAGGTCAGCTATGGAGCTTGGGTCGACGCATACGTCAACATCACAGCCGCAATGCTGTTTGTTTCCAAATAACTTTGGGAAAGTCAGCGTAGGTGAACGACGCCCCTTGAATCTTTTTTCAAATTCTTGACTTGGCTTTCTACAGTTGAAGTCAAACGTTTACATACACCTTGCAGAACCTGCAAAATGTATTATTTTACCAAAATAAGAGAGATCATACAAAATAAAAGATGTTTACATATAGTCCACAAGAAAAAATAATAGTTGAATTTATAAAAATGTCCCTGTTCAAAAGTTTTCATACACTTGATTGTTAATACTGTGTTGTTAACTGAATGATCCACAGGTGTTTTTTTTGGTGATTGTTGTTCATGAGTACCTTGTTTGTCCTGAACACTCAAACTGCCCGCTGTTCTTCAGAAAAATCCTTTAGGTTCCACAAATTCTTTGGTTTTCCAGCATTTTTGTGTATTTGAACCCTTTCCAACAATGACTGTATGATTTTGAGATCCATCTTTTCACACTGAGGTCAACTGAGGGACTCATATGCAACTATTACAGAAGGTTCAAATGCTCACTGATGCTTCAGAAGGAAACACAATGCATTAAGAGCCGGGGGGTGAAAACTTTTGAACAGAATGAAAAGTGTATATTTTTTTTCATTTATTATTGCCCTTCAGAGGCTACAGAAGATACTTACATGTTTCCCAGAAGACAAAATAAGTAAAATTTTTCCCTGATCTTCAAATTCAAAAAGTTTTCACCCCCCAGCTCTTGCATAGTGCATAATTTTCCCTTCTGGAGCATCAGTGAGCATTTGAACCTTCTGTAACAGTTGCATGTGAGTTCCTCAGTTGTCCTCAGTGTGAAAATCTCAAAATTATAATCATGGTATCATTGTTGGAAATGGTTCAAATACACAAAAACGCTGAAAAACCAAAGAATTTGTGGGATCTGAAGGATTTTTCTGTTCAGGACAAACAAGGGGCTCATGAACACCTATCACTAAACAAAAAAACACAGCTGTAAATCATTCAGGTAACAACACAGTATTAAGAATCAAGTGTATGTAAACTTTTGAACAAGGTCATTTTTATAATTTCTACTATTATTTTCTCGTTTGGACTATAACAACATTTTTATGTGAAATATCCTATTCAGGTCAGTACTAAATAAAAATTAATAAATAAAAATCTTATTTTGGTAAAATAATTAACATTTTGCAGATTCTGCAAGGCATACAGTATGTAAACTTTTGATCTCAACTGTATCTACAATTTTTTAAGTTTGAACTACCCATCCGCTCAAACAGATCAGAGTGGCAGATGTTCTATTGTTTACACAAAGTCTAGTTCCTCAGAAGTCCCTAGTTTCCACATGTCCTTTTTGTGTCCTCTTCCATGTTTGTTTGATAAATCACACTGCCTTCGGTTTATGTGGCGGGCCGGTGCCTTTGAAGCTTAGGAGCTACTTTTGGCACAGCATCACCAGGGTTCTGAAGGACTGGAGGTAAATTGTGCAGTCCTCAGTAATTCGCTCATTGTTCCTGGTATTTTCGTTCCTCACAGCAAATGGCTTGTCGTGTAACTCCCAGAGAGGGTTTGCCTAGATGGCGCTTGGCTGCTCCCACAAAACCCCGCCTGGGTGCCTGGACGGTTCCTCCCGGGGAGTTCTGCCCTGGCTAGGGCTGGGCGTTTCTTCACCTGCGTTGCATTTCTACCTTCGCTCGTGAATAATTCATGCCGTAGCCGTGTTTGGTCTGAGGCGGTGGGTCTGTTTCTCCTGCAGGTGTAAGGAGAGGCAGAAGCGGTGGGCTTTGAAAAGGATTCTATATGGATGCAGGCCAAAGCTTTACCCTTTCCATGGGTTCAATGTGACCGTAGAGAGAGCCAGGCTAAATTTACCTCTAATGTCTCTCTGAGATCACCTCCAACCCGCTCTGTTCGGTAATAAGACCTGTTTACCTCCACAGCTCTGAGAATCAGCCCTGGCATACGCCGCCATTTTCCCTTCCCTCTTAAGAGGCTTTGCAGTATGCTTTTTTTTTTTTTTTTGCTCGTGAACTCCAGACCTTGTCTTCCTGAAACACATTAGTTATCATGTGGAGTGTAATCTGAGTACATGTGATGTTCTTTTTCCCCTAGTGTAATGTGTTTATAGAATATGGCATCCTTGTCAGATCAATAAAACCAACACGGTCTGGCTCGGGGAGGACAAGCCTGGAAAGCAAACAAAAAGGGCCGCCGTATTATCGTTTCCCATCCTCGTATCGTTAGAACTCCTGCCGAATGTGTGAGACTCAATGTGACATGTTGTCCGTGGCACATTTATGTAACCGACAAGTTCATCCGTGCTGTCATCTCAATTGTTCAACCCTGGCATCTCAGACAGGCCGTCTTTTGGAGGACGAGACTGTGACAGTATGGTATGCGGCATTCATTAATGATGAGCTGATTTGAGATGAGCTTGCTGGAGGTTTTACTCCTTCAGGTTCCCAAACATCCCCAAGAATAAGTTGAGCAGGAGAGACAAAGGACTGCGGGCAGGAAGCAATGGTGCGTTTCTGTTCCTGTCCACTTTCAGAACGGTTCGTACCCTACCTGTGCAACATCATTACTAGGATAGGCAGTCCTAGTAATGTCCCCTTAGAGTTGCATGGATACACGAATGTGCATTCGTGAGACATGTTAATAATTGGTGGCAATTACTGCATTTTGGTGCAGACAGGGAACGTAGGAGGCTATGAGGGAAGGTCAGTCAACATGACCTGAATCGCAGTTTTCTCTGCTCTTTGTCATTTTCTCCAACAAAACGTTCTCGACCCTTTATTATTTCTCAGCGCTTTCATCTCTTCCGCTGAAAAGTGCTTGTGTGGGGTGATTTTGATTGAGGTTGGCAACTGGATCTTGTTGCACAAATTCTGTTGCGGCTTCTTTTCGTGACAGTTTCCCACTGACAAATGTATTCTGTCCCTTTTAATGTCTCCGAAGAAAGTTGTTCCCGTTCAATGACAATTTTCTTTCTTTTCTGCCCCCTTTTTTGTTTGTTTGTTTGCTATTTATTGCACTGTCATGAGGAATAAAGTTTTGAAATATCTTGCCAGTTAGATATCAACTTCTTGTACAGTTTTATAGACCAAGTCGGTGTTTGCAAACAGTGATGACGCTTTTTGTGGGTGGAACTTATTTGGTGGCAGAAAATTACAGTTTTCAAGTAGCGGCCTATGGAAGCCATAGAATAAAAGAATAAAATTTAAATTTGAGTTTATATTTCAAAACTCTGACAATTCTGATAAGAAAAATCAACTCGTCATTCTCTCTTTTTCCCTCGGCTCAGAATCATGAGTTAGCCCAAACTTTTTTTTTTTTTACTCGGAATGGACAAACTTGCTGTTGTTGAATTAAATCAGGTTATAAAGTCCGAACTAGATAGAAACTTGCATTTGAGGAGAAAAAAAAACGTCAGAATTGTGAGATAAAATAGGTAAATGTTATGTAACATGTTAAAAGTTTAAACGGTACAATATGTCCCCTACGCACAACGTTTAAATCAAATTTATGCTTTAAAGGTAGGGTAATCGTAGTAGGTTTCATCCATTGACTGTCCGTTTAAACGTCTGCGTTTAGCTTCAAATGGCGTTTTTGATGAAAGTATTCTATAAAAATCATTTACATTCCGATTCTGACATCCAAAGGCGCAACTAAACATTTTTCTCTTATTCCATGAATTTTACTTCCCTCCACTTGTTACCAGTGTTTTTCTGACGCCACAACGCACACACAGCTGCCGGTGACGTCACTGTGACGTCTACTCCAAATTGGTCTATTGCAGCTGTATTTAAATGATGTGTTTATTCCTTGATTCCTTTTGTACTTTTATTCCTGAAAGTTATTTTCTTTTTGAATTGAATTTAAATATAAGTAGCAAGCAGTATGAAGAATAAAATAATAATGGTAATAATCATTCATTTTAGAAAAATGAAAATAGAACATTTATAGAAATGTAGTTTTTAATACTTTTTTTTAAAATAGGAATTAACTGATAAATGTAAACATACATGGTAAAAATGTATAGAAATAAATTGGCATAATAATTTTTTATATATATTTAGAGAGATATTGTTTCATATTTAGAGATATGAAACTTATTTTGATATACCATAAAAATAACAGATAGCCTATTAGAATTATATAACAATTAGGCTATCCATCTCATAGCCTACCAAAATTCCATTCCATTAACATTTTCTGTCTTACATTTTAAATTACTTACAGAGGAAGTTTGGTCCATCAGGCTAACATGACAGTCACGACTCATGCCGCTGTTAGCTTTTCTGTTTCTTTTGTTTTCAATCGCCATCTTCTAAACAGACATTACGTATTTCTTGGCACACTGGTTTTACGCGTATTTGGCGCCACCTATTGTTGTGGGTGTATTATTGACATGTCAAAGTCTAGACCCCGAATATAAGACGACCGCGTTTTTTCAGATGCATTTGATTTTCCTGAGTAAACAATGAGCGCCGCCATCACGAATTCTAAATTCCGAATCTCTTCTTTTCCGGTCTCCATAGGAATCCATTCAAATAGCGCCCATCTGTTTGTAATGTAGCTAACATCAGCAGCTTCGTGTGATATACACATTTATTAAACTTTGAGAAGTGAGGGAATGTCAAATGACGGTCATTGCGACATTGCAAAGTGATGGTGCTATGGAGCCATGTGCTTTCTAAAAACATTTCAATAGGTTTAACATTAGATTATCAGCTCGGAATATACCGGATAAACAGACCGGAAATGCAAAGCATCCTTCCGGTTAAGTGTGAAGTGTGACCTCTGTGTTCAAGAAAAATGTCTATATTCGTGTCAATACCGTATTTTACCTGAAACAAAACTGTACCAAATATGAATAATATAGTCAATGAATTTGACTGATGGTATCAAAACATTATCAGATTTTTCTTTTTAATCAAAACTATCAGAATACAATTTGGTGTCCATTTTGTGGTTCTGTCTGTGAAGCATATGAAACTTTACATTTTGATGCTTTTTGGAAATAAATTGGAAATTAATTGGAATTTTAAAGCCATAGTTCACCCAAAAATGAAAATCCTGTCATTAATTACTCACCCTCATGTTGTTCCAAACACATTAAACCTTTATCTTCAGAACACAAATTAAGATATTTTTGATGAAATCCGAGAGCTTTCTGACCCTGCACAGACATCAACACAACTGACATGTTCAAGGCCCAGAAAGGTAGTAAGGACATTGTTAAAATAGTCCATGTGACATCAGTGATTCAACCTTAATTTTATGAAGCTATGAGAACAAAGACTTTTTAACCTTTTAAATGCATTCTCAATTAAATTCTGAATGCCTTTCAGTCTTGCTCTAAATATTTTCATTGCAACCGCAACCCAAGAATATCTCATAAAAATTCAGCCTTAATCCACAAGACTATAAATACACAAAATAACTTACTATATATATAATATAACACATGCACCACAAACCTTGTAGTGCATTGTTTCTTATACATGTCAAGTCTGTTCTCTTCATGAATGCATTTTGAAATGTGTCAACCTCAGCATCTGCGCTTGTGAAGCACTGTGAGCCGTATTCGAAATGCTTACCGAGGAATTCGTTCATTGATTGTCAGCAAAACACGGCTGTGAGACACGCACTTTCTTTACACCCCAATTCTCAATATTTCATCAAGACTACATTAACCCCTCGTATGATTCAGCCTGTTCTCACTGTCACATGGTTATTGCTTCGTCGCTTTGCTGTCTCACTCAGCCGCGTTGGCCCATTATGAACGCTCATTGTCATTGTCGTATTTCACAGCGAGCCTGGCTATGCAGGTATAACCAATGGAAAACAATTACCTCCGGCATTCAATAATGACCCCATAGTTAAGATTTGACCTTGCGTGTGATTTGTCTGCACCATAAACAAGAGAACGTCGACTGTGGGGGGCCGTCTGAGCGGTCATCAGATTTTGATTATCTTAATCTCTCAAGAGGGGCTTTATGGCCATGCCGTCAATGAGCAGGATTCAGCAGTTTTCTACAGAAGGTTAAAGACGCACGCTTTTTTCCCCTCCTGCTGTTCTATTACACGAGCAGCTGTGCCATTTTCACTTGCCTAAAAACCCATAAAATTTTATTCCAGCTTTTCTCAAGGTGTCATGATCTTCAGGTTTGCAGGTGTGATGCCATGATGGATGTGTGCCTGAGCAAAGCTTTTTTTTTTATGTCCCCAATGAGCGTTTCCACACCTCTCTGTAAACTCACCCGAAGAGTTGCGAATATTAAATGATTGCATTGGATTTACAAGTGAACGAACCCTGACAGGAGGTCACGTCTGAAGTATTTACACCGTTGACGGATGGACATGCATTAAGGGATCTATGAATTTTAATGCAGTGCTTAAAGTGTAATTTTACATTAAAACACATGGAGCCTTTAATACAAGTTCATATGCTATATAAATACGTACGTCTTTAGGGAGACGGTTCACTACAATTCTTAAGCTTTGCTTGAGCTTCAACTCTTATGTTCCCATCTGTGCATCTGCAAATGAAGACAATTAGTCATCAAACTCCTTGCAAGCGTTCATGCACACATTGCTGTATACTGCATCTGATGGTGTCAGTTTTCCTTGCTTTTTGCTGTTTATTATAATGCAGATGTGAAACAAGCAACCATATGCTTTGCTATAAGAGAATTAACCATCAGTTTTATTGTGACAACAGCCGTCTCCAACACCGAGACACTAAACCTGCAGGAAGCTGTTGTGTGACAATGACTGCGTCTTATTTAGAACCAAGGGCTCGTATATTTCTTAGTTTTTATTGACTTTATAATGACAGCGGCGTCAGATATCAACCTCTGACCTGCAGGAGCTAGAAGTCGAGTTTGGTTACTCATGCTCGGTAAGGCAGATCTGCGAGGCAGGGAACCGTATGCCGTCCTCCGGTCGCTGAGGCTGACGTGCATTTGTTAAGTCTGCAAGTTCCCCTGGCGGAACACATCAAAGGGAAGAGGCGTGGTTGACAGCTGGCCGCAGGAGCGGCTATCGGAGACTGTATCTGAAAGATAAATGCATGCATGCCGAGAGCTTCCTCTGGCCCCCTTCCTGTAGAGAGACCGGTGTAATTGAGAAAGATGGCTTCTGCCAGAGTGGGGACACAGAGTCCTCTACGTGCGTCTGTTCCTTTGGCGAAACAAGGTGAATCTTCTTCCAAAGCTTACAGCCTTGATGCGCTGAACTCCAGCCATTGCTGTAGACAAATGATCCCATCTATGGGAGGTGTGACTGGTGTAAATTATGGGTTATTAATGTTCCCCATTGAATGTGTATTTATATCTTGGAAAAGGTTGATGGTGTTACTTTGAAAGAATGACATCAGAGATGAAAGAACCACTTTTTTTTTCTCAGTTTCTGGGTGTTTCATCAACCCTAGGCACTTTTAAGGACAAAACAACATTTATTTATAAAAGAATATGAGGTTTAAAAACTTTGTGATATTTACAGCAATTTGTACAGTAACAGTGTCCAGCAGCATATATAGAATTGTGTTCCTGAAATGTGACAGATATTTACACCACAGTGTAATTTCCATACAACAACTCCTTATGACATTTTTTAAAATAAAATGTCCAATTCCTTTGTCTTTCCCAGGTTAATTTCAGTATTTCTATAATACATATTATGTAATATATAATGTTTTATTTATATAATAGCTAACATTCTGAGTATTTTAAATAATATTATTTAATTGTAAATATTATGCACACACTTTTTGAAATATAACTATATATCAGTTTACATTATTATGTATTATTTGACAAAATGAATCCTTGATTGAAAATTATTCACAAATATATCTTTTTCACCACAGTGTAATATCTATACAAATATATATTTTTCCTCCAATTTTTTAAAATTTTTTTTTTATTTTATTTTATTGGTGAATGCTCTTCAGTGACACTTAGTACTTAGTAAACAAGTACACTAACTTTTTGAAAAAATATTTTATTTATTTATTTTTAAAAATGTTTTCCAAAGAATTAAACATTTTGAAGTGGTATTATACCTACTGTTAATCAATTTATTAGGCAAGATTTGTTGTTTGTCATTGAAATGACCTGTGGACATTCCAAATTTATAAAATTGATCAGTCAGTCAGTTTGACACAATACATTTTGTAATAGTTTATAATTGTTTGACTTTTTAACTTAACTTTTTAAAAAATAATAAAATTTTATGTAACCACCATATAATGAAAGTTGAATTTGAAAAATAAATAAATAATAATAATACTTTTTAAATAAAAAATCAACCCCAGTGCCCATAGTTGAAGTAACTCCCATCTATCCTTGAATCTCACTTAGAGTAGTCTTGAGAAGAACGCTCACGTGTTACTCGGTTCCCTTGCACACTCAGCAGATGTGTCAATGTTATCAGAAAAGGAGCAGCAGGAGCTCAAAGCGCCTCACCCTTCTCATGTGCCTCTCATACGTGTGCTCATTCTCTAAGCCAACTGGAACGTCTACTTGCCTCTTTTCTGCCTCGTCGTTTTAGCCTAATTGTGTCGATTCACAGGCAGAGCGAGCCGCATACATAATCAATTCCGATACTCAGTCTGAGGATCCCCGGCTTTCCGCACATCAAAGCCGAGGAGCCAGCCAAGACCAGCTGGTTATTCTCGCCCAGCCGTCCCACACAATATCAGCAGGGGAGGACGGGCCGAGGACAAACGTTTGTCACAAGATGCCGAGAATGTTTTCCTACTGTAAATATGTTCTCCTTCACACTGTTAAAGGTGCCGAGCGTAATGTCTCCTCTGAGTGATGACTTGGGTAGAAGCGACGGCATAAAAGAGATGCCGACTTCATTTCACTTCAATTGCAGACGCTATTATATGGCCTCCTACTGAATGTTTTCTCAGTTGGCCGAGTATCCAGAGAACTATTCACATAAAAGGCTCTGATAGTGCCAGCGACTTTAGTGATTCATTTTCAGAGTCCGGGGCGACGTAAAACCGAGCCGGTCCAGATGGTCCGTCGGCGAGGTGCGACATCCTACTACATCCTATTAAAAAAGTACACGTCCTCGTTGAGCACTTTTCGATGTCCTCTGCCCCGTGGCCCCTGGCGGAGAATCGTTCGCCAAACTGCCTCGATTTAAAGAGCAGGATCTCGTTGTGCCGTAATTGGTTTCTTGTTCATTTTCTTTCATTTTCTGGTGATCTTTCTTCATTGCTTTGTCTCTTTCCTCTCTGTAAATGTCAGAAGGTTCCTTGTTGTACGCTTTAGCGTTTATATCGAGCAACAGTGTTCTTACAATAGGGAAGCTCGTGCATATTATTCCTACTTAAGTCAGCTTGATGGTGTTAATTCTCTCACGGTCTGCTGGGAGAGCACTCAGCCATAATATTTAGAAACAACACACTCATCATATGATGTATCGTTACACCAGGCTATTAAGACAGACAGCCAGTAATGCCGTGGAGAGCGGCTCTTCAGTATCTAGCACACTCGCTGGAAACTATAGATTACTATCACAGCAGACACACACACATAGAGATGGTTCATTTTGATCGCTCCTTACATGGCATGAGATAATGAACTGTTGTGTGAGAGAGCAATTACATTTGTGTGCCCAACCAGGACAAACACAAATCTTTGACAAGAAGTGATATTACAGTATCACTCCAAGAGCAAGCCGAGTGTGCACGTCACGCCTTTGTGCTGAAAACGGTTTGGCATCACATCCCCGTCGCGTACTCGCTTTCTTACAGTTGACTTGGCAGGATGCAAACTTTTGGTCATGACTTGTGGGTAATGTAGAGCGCTGGCTTGTCACGAGAGGTTTGAGCCTTTTGCACTATAGGGACACACAAGAAAGAAAATAGTTTACCCAAAAATAAAATTTCTGTCATTATTTGCTCATCTTTATTTGTTCTGTAAAACTCAAAGGGTAATATTTATTTAGTTATTTTTTAAGAACATCCATTTTCGGTTTGTGTGCTACACTTAAAAATAAAGGTTCATTACTGGCATCAGTGATTCTGTGAAGAACCTCAAACATCCATGGAACCTTTCAAATGCAGAGAAAAGTTCTTTATAGTTGAAAAAGGTTCTTTAAAATTTTAAAATATTCTTCAAATGGTTCTTTTAGGAACTGTTCACTGAAAGGGGAAGCAAAAATTGTTCTTCTATGGCATTACTATAAAAACACCCTTTTTGAACCTTTTTTTTAAGTGTATATACAGTACCAACTCTTCTGAAGCTATACAATAGCTTTTTGTATGGAATAGAGTAAAATTCAATTCAATATTTATTGATGAGTTGCAACTTGATCACTGCAACTTGATCACTAAGTCATTGAGTTTAATTTGAGAACTGAATTAACCCTTTTTGAAATAATCATTCAGATTTGATTTAGTGAAATGATTCATTAAAAAGATTAATTCATGCATCATTAAGACTTTACAGTAAGGTTAAATTTATTAACATTGTAACATTAGTTGTGACGTTCAACTGCAAGACAACTGAAGAATAGAGATGCTTATAAAATTCATCAGAATTGTTGTTAAATGGATAGTTCACCCAAAAATAAAAACTCTTTCATTACTTATTCACCCTCATGTTGTTCCAAACCTGTAAGACTCTTCGGAATCTTATCTTCGGAATACAAATTAAGATATTTTTGATTAAACCCAAAAGCTTTCTAATAAGTTGTGTGTGCAAAGAAAACAAAAATAACCTTTTTTCAACAATGTCTTAACTTTGACGCATTGTGGTACTCTCGTGAATCCGAATCTAAGACTGACACGTACAGTACAAAATGTTTATTTTACCAAAATAAGAAAGATCAAAATGCTTGTCATTTTTTATTTAGTACTGACCTGAATAAGATATTTCACATAAAAGACGTTTACATATAATCCACAAGAGAAAATAATAGTTACATTTATAAAAGCGACCCCGTTCAAAGGTTTATACACTTGATTCTTAATACTGTGTTGTTACCTGAATGATCCACAGCTGTTTTTTGTTTTACTGATAGTTGTTCATGAGTCCCATGTTTGTCCTGAACAGTTAAACTGCCTGCTGTTCTTCAGAAAAATCCTTCAAGTCTCACAAATTCTTTGGTTTTCAGCATTTTTGTGTATTTGAACCCTTTCCAACAATGACTGTGTGATTTTGAGATCCATCTTTTCACACTGAGGACAACTGAGGGACTCATATGCAGCTATTACAGCAGGTTCAAACACTCACTGATGCTTCAGAAGGAAAAACAATGCATTAATAGCTGGGGGTGAAAACTTTTGAACAGAATGGAGATGTGTACATTTTTCCTATTTAGCCTAAATATCATATTTTTTTTTTCATTTAGTACTGCCCTTCAGAAGCTACAGAAGATACTTACATGTTTCCCAGAAGACAAAAAAGTTAAATTTACCCTGACCTTTAATTCAAAAAGTTTTCACCCCCCGGCTCTTAATGCATTGTTTTTCCTTCTGGAGCATCAGTGAGTGTTTGGACCTTCTGTAATAGTTGCATGAGAGTCCCTCAGTTGTTCTCAGTGTGAAAAGATGGATCTCAAAGCTGTGGATCATTAAGGTAACAACACAGTATTAAGAATCAAGTGTATGTAAACTTTTGAACAGGGTCGTTTTTATGAATTCAACTATAATTTTCTCTTGTGAACTATATGTAAACATCTTTTATGTGAAATATCTTATTCAGGACCATACTAAATAAAAAATAACATGCATTTTGTAGGATCTCTCTTATTTTGCAGATTCTACAAGGTGTATGTAAACTTTTGACCTCAACTGTAAGAGAAGAAATTGTCAAGTAAATCATTATTTTTGTTTTCTTCGAGCACAAAAAGTATTTTGTTATGGTAGAACCACTGATGTCACATGGACTATTTTTACAATGTCCTTACTGCCTTTCTGGGCCTTGAGCGAGCGTTCCGTGAACCTTGTAGTACCCTCAAATCAGACATGGTTTCTTCTCTAGAGACTTTAAATAGAGACTTTTTCTAATGAGAAAAGATCCCTGTAATCTCACATGTGTTTCGTCTAGAATTTTAAAAGAGACCTTAGATTTTAAGCATTGGCTGTGATTTGACAAGAAACAAAAGTCTGCAGTCAAAAGTCAGAATCTGACTTTTCAATACACACTTAAACTCTTCTGATCTAAAATGACTTTATGCGATTCGCATCTTGCTTTTATTCCTCTTAGGAATTTTAGGAGAACCAGCTGAAACAAAGTTGATACTTCATTAGCTAGTCCCCTGATGTATGAAAGAGCCATTTCTGAACATTAAAATGTTCCTCAGGGAGAACGTTAATATACCATGATGACACCACCAGAGTCAGACAGGCGGAGACCACAGAGTAATCTCAGCACATGAATAAACTTCAGAAGAGTCCTGTTTTATTTCTTTCTCTCCTTTTTGTCTGTCCTTATTTACTTGCAGCTTATCAAAGAGCGAAGCCTTTACTGTATCAGTGTAAATTAAAGCAGGATCAGTCTGTTTTTTCTTTTCCTCTGTTTTTCTGAGGATTTGTCCAAGAAAGAGGTATTTGGTTTAGCAAAGGATTTAAGTCCCCTGCTGCTCTTTTGAAATAGCGCTGTCTTTGATGTCCAGAGGACAGGGCAATGCGTTTTTTTCTTCCTCTTCTTCTTCTTCTTCTTCTTTTTTTTTTTTATATGCACCCATTTTTGTTTTATTTATTTTCTGTAGAAAATTATTTTAAGTCGACATGAAATGGCTCTCGCAACCCATTTAATGTAGCATTTCAGAGTGAAACAGGATATTCAATATAACAAATGTAGGACAAGACTTGATTCCATCCATTGGGATTGTGAAAAATGGTCTCTATACGACCACTGGTTGGAGGGAAGGAGTTTGATGACGTCAGATAAAAAAGAAAGTCTTGTTTTAGATGAAGACAATCTTTTTTATCCCCCCTCTTTGGATTAACCTGCACCATTGACTCACGCATAATAAGATTGCCAAACGTGTATTAAGAGAGTAAATAGGGTCAGCGTTGGCTTCATGTCGACTTTAACCAAGCAATAAGGCAAGTGTTTTTCTTTCTGGTCTAGCTGGGTTATAACTCATCTTCTCCCAACAGTAGCGTTAGGCCGGCCGGCAACCAGGCTCCCTGAGGGTTGAAAAGATCAGGCTGGGAGGTGGTTTGCTGCAGGCAATAAATCCTTTGACATAATCTTGCCACATTTGTGGGGAGCTGAACTCCTTTTTGGTATCATTAGCGTGACATATCATCTGATATGTGGAGTTAAGCAGCCTTGGAAAATTAGATTCAATATGAGGACCAACGGCTGCTTTTATGTAGTTTTGTTTGCAGGTTTTAAAACTCTTGTCTATTCTCAGAAACATGGAGGACTGTTTATTGTGCATGCTCTGAGCATGTTGAACCATGTTGCTAATGTGAACGATGCAGGTTTGAATCTGGGATGTCGACTTTATTAATCCAATAAATGATTCTTAAATCCCAAGAATCGGTTAGTTTTCAGTAAATAAATGGAACACTGTAGCACGTATCCCATCTAATAAATCGCAATAAGCTTTGTGCTTTGTTTCTTTTAATATGAAACAAAGTCTCCGATTTAAAATTCTGTCCTTTTTATTTCATCAGTGCTAATTTACAGGGCACATGTGAAATTTAATCAACAGAGGTTGGCAAGTCAAAGTCATGTATTAAGCATTCTCAGCAGTGCATTATGTCATGCAATTAGTCTCAGAAGGTGTCAGAAAAATGTGTCGACAAGACCTATCGTGCTATTAAGATCCTGGTACATTTACATGCCAAGGAGACAAATATGTCTTGACCGATCAATAGCATTTGTTTCAATTACACTTAAAGTGAGCTATTATAACGATTTTCTGTGCTATATGTTTAGCAGATTGCTGATGTATTTCTGACCCAGGTATTTGATTAGATGGCAGCTCTCCAGTTGATAGCACTATGTGTCCCGCAGACATTGATCAATAAATTGCATTAAACCGCTTTAGCAGCTGTGGTTGAAAGTTACAGTAGTGCTTCACAGAATTAGAGCTGTCGGTACCGCCTTCTTGGTTACGCGGTTGCCTCCCTAATCAGATAATAAATGAAACAAATGATGTGGTAAAAATTAAACACACTTGCTGTAACTGATTTTTACAAAACAGAATGTCACAGGAATCTAAAAATAAAATAGAAATCTATTAAAAAAACAATATTAATATATTTATTTATTCATGAAATTAATACATTTATGAATGTACAACTTATCTATTATTATTATTACAGTTTAAAGAATTGCATATTCAGAAGTGAGGACTGGAACTTTCTGTTTTATAAAATGAGGTTATAACGAGTTCTCTTAAATTCTTTCCAACAATTTAAACAAACATATATATATATATACACACTACCAGTCACAAGTTTTTGAACAGTAAGATTTTTAATGATTTTTTAAAGAAGAATCTTGTGCTCACCAAGCCTCCATATATTTGATCCAAAGTACAGCAAAAACAGCAAAAAAATTAAATATTTTTTACTATTTAAAATAACTGTTTCATATTTCAGTATATTTTAAAATGTAATTTATTCCTGTGATCAAATCTCAATTGCAGCATCATTATTCCTGTCTTCATGTGACATGGTCCTTCAGAAATCATTCTAATATGCTGATTTGCTGTTCAAGAAAAATGTATTATTATTATTATCAATATTTAAACAATTGAGTACATTTTTTTCAGGATTCTTTGATGAATAGAAAGATCCAAAGATCAGCATTTATCTGAAATACATTACACATTGTACCACTCCAAAGCTTGGTGTCAGTATATTTATTTATTTATTTATTTAATTATTTTGGGAAAGAAATGATAGAAATGAATGCTTTTATTCAGCAAGGATGCTTAAAATTGATCAAAAGTGATGATAAAGACATTTATAATGTTACAAAAGATTTTAGTTTCAGATAAACGCTGTTCTTCTGAACTTTCTATTCATCAAAGAAACCTGAAAAAATTCTACTCAGCTGTTTTCAACAGTAATAATATTAGAATGATTTCTAAACGATACTAAAAATAGAATAAATTACATTTTAAAATATGTTTAAATGGAAAAAACAGTTCTTTTAAATAGCAAAAATATTTAAAAATTGTACTGTTTTTGCTGGACTTCGGATCAAATAAATGCAGGCTTGGTGAGCAGAAGTGTAAGTAGTTGCATGATTGATCCACCTCTACATGTACGCCAGTGGGCATTTCCAAAAACTCCCGAGGACTTTTTCATTGTGGAAATTAGCCTAGGTTTGCACTCGCTACCTATTTTGCTCAGAGGACCAATATTCCAGCAGAGCGTTTTATGCTCGCTGCAACAAAAGATCAATGTTCCATTAGAATAAGTGAGCTGTTAAATTCATTTCAACCTTGGTGCTATTATTTGATTTGGGGTCGTGTTACGACATGTTTGCCTCCTCTCTCGCTCCAAATGTTTCGCCCTCTCCCTGGCTTAATCCATTTTATGATGGCCAGCAAATGCCAATCAATATCACTCATTGTAGTTCGCATCTACGTTCCCACAGTGCAGCCGTCCTCTGCGAGAGGATTGAGTTTCTACCGTCGAAGGCACTCAGAGTAGCAGAAGGGTACGTGTACGTTCACCCGTCGTCTTGATCTTCATGCTTTCTGCTGGCTCATCTCTTCCACACCTGCTCCGGCGTGAACAAACAGACGTCTACTTCCATGCAGCTGCTAATTAAATTAGAACCATTAATCTTCATCAAATCTGGGCTTGGGCTCTCAAGTTTCTATTACACGCAGCGGATGAAAGCTCTAAGAAAGGAGAGGAGGAGGAGGAAGAAATGAATTGATAAACACTTTAGCAAATCACGCTAAGAGTTTTTCTTTCGCGCAGCGAATAACTGACGAGCAGTTGAATGAAAAGAGACAGCGGCTCAGACCAGGGTGTAGTGTAGGTTTGCGGGTTTCTGGCCTCAGGTCTACAGGTGCTGGCAGATTTTCACCCCTCTGAAACCTGAAATTGCACCTACATCCGTTTGTCAGGACGCCCTGATCTTTGGCTCACCACTTTCCAATGCAATAACCTCAGGCGCTTTCTTTCTCCGTATCAAAACACATACTCTGAATTTATTAATAACCTCTGCGTTGTTATGAATTCAGAGTACGCGTTTCCGAAACTCTCCGCATCCCATTTCTCTGTTGTACTTCAAATACAGAGACAACTGGTTGAATTTAAAGAGGGAAGTGCATCAGGCTCTGTATTTGGCTTCTCTTGGGCTTCCTTCAGTTTTATCTGATTCTGTGATAATGGAAAAAGTGAGATTACAAGGACCTTGTGTGAGCTACTTGTTGAACAGTCTTATCAGCTGGGCTGCATAATTATTCAGTATGTTAGACATGTTTTGCATGATTAATTATTCTTTTGTGCAAAGGATTGTTCAGCTTTGCTGGCCTTCGGCAAGCAGCTCTCACCGCGTGTTTCTTTTTAAATGTGCGTCACTACATTATGTGTGATGCAGGAGTCGTATGCTTTCCTATATTAGACCGTGTGATGTTATTGCAGTTATTCACCAGGGTCATTTTAAAATATTTGGATTCCCTGCTGATAATGAAAATGGTTTTTGTTTAAAGAACCATTTCCCTTGAATAGCAAATCTGTTCCATACTGAGTTATTTCAGTGCTGCAAATAAAAATACAGATTTATTTTTCCAATTTGAAAACAAGCATATATATATATATATAGAGAGAGAGAGAGAGTATATATATTGTAATATTACAATACACACGCACTATTAATTAAGTCTTCCTTAGTTTTTTTGTGGTGCATTTAATTTTCACACTTTTAAAACATTTAGAGATGATTCAGTTGTTTTGTGCGTTCTTGCATATGGACTTCAAGTGGCACTTGAGATTCAGGTATAAATAAATGTTGCTTAACTTCAGCCATTTACGCTTTATAATGCTTAGGCGCACTGCCAATGGGCAATATATTGTAATGTGGCTAAGATGATACATTATGCATGAGGATGTTATTGTCCCGTTGGAATCTGGGATAATAAATAGTACCAGGTTTTAAGGCTTAGTAATATCGAATCACTGCAATCTGGGGAAATGTTAGCCGCTCGTGTACGGCGCGGGTGAAATCACGTCTGACCTCTGCCTTTTGTGAGTAGGTATTTGAATATTTGATTTTCTTCAAGTTGACTCCTGCATCTGTTTTTCATCATATCACAGACAAACATGTGGCCTCTGCCACTATAGCTGCAGTTATACAGACAGTGTTCATTTCACTGCCTGTCATTACTGTTACTAGAATATCTGCTCAACATTTCTCTAAGTGGCAGCTGTGGGCTGAATATTTCAACACATCTAATGCGGCTCACCCTCATTACTGATCCGGGTCACTCTTGCTGTGCAGTACATTTTTGTTTAGCCATCACTTGTGTGTAAATATATTGGCTAAAACTTAAAATTGGAGAAACTTAATTGGAGTTTTCCTTAGTTTAAGCAAATTGTGTGGCCTTTGTCATGTCGCTGGATGCTGTGCCAACTTCTAAATAGAAAAAAACATTGATTTTTTTTTTTTTTTTATCTCCATAATTATTTTATATGATAAAATATATAACATATATATGGAAGCCCTGACTTTTTTCTCACAATTATAATTTTATATCTCACAATTCTGACTTTTTTTTCTGAGAATTGCATGATATAAACTCGCATTTGCAAACTATTAAGTGTTATAAACTCGCAATTTCAGGAAATAAAGTCAGAATTGTGAGATGATATAAACTTGCAACTGCTTCTGAGAAATAAAGTCAGTATTGTGAGTATTCTGATTTTTCCCTCAGAATTGTGTTTATATCTCGCAATCGTGATTTCTTTTTTCAGAATTGGTAGATTATATCTTGCAGTTATGACTTTTTTCTTAGAATTGTGTAATATAAATTTGCATTTGCGAACTATGAAGTCAGAATTTTGTGATATAAACTCACAATTTCAAGAAATAAACTCGATATAAACTTACAGTTCTGACTTTTTTTGCTTCTGAGAATTGTGTAAGTTTATAACTTGAAATTGTGACTTTTTCCTCAGAAGTGTGTGATATAAACTCGCATTTGCAAACTATATAGTCAGAATTTCATGATATAAATCACTGTGTTACAATTACAATTACAATTACAATTCTGACTTTCTTTCGTGATATAAACTCGCAATTGCTTCTGAGAAATAAAGTCAGAATTGCGAGATGTAAACTTAGAATTCTGACTTTTTTCCCTAGAATTGTGTTTATATGTCGCAGTTCTGACTCTTTTTTTTTTTTTTAGAATTGTGTAATATAAATTTGCATTTGCGAACTATAAAGTCAGATTTTTGTGATATAAACTCGCAATTTTAAGAAATAAACTTGAGATATAAACTCGCAATTCTGACTTTTTTCGTGATATAAACTCACAATTGCTTCTGAGAAATAAAGTCAGAATTGTGAGATGTAAACTTAGAGTGTGACTTTTTCTCATATTTGCTAGTTTATATCTCGCAGTTCTGACTTTTTTTTTAGAATTGTGACAAACTCTCATTTGCGAACTATAAAGTCAGAATTTCATGATATAAACTCACAATTTCAAGAATTAAAGTCACAATTTTGAGAAATAAAGTCAGAGCGGTGAGATATAAACTCGCAATTCTGACTTTATTTCATGATATAACTTTCTTCTCAGAATTGTAAGTTTATATCTTGCGCAATTGTGACTTTTTCTCAGAATTGCTAGTTTATATCTCGCAATTGCGAGTTAAGTCAGAATTGGAAAATAAAAAGTTGCAGTCCTGAGAACATTTTCACATGTCTTTTTTCCCCTCAGAATGAGACTTTATTACTCACAAAGTCTCACAATTCTGAGAAAAAAAGTCAGAATTGCGAGATTAAAAACACCACAACGACCAAAAATTTTTTTTATTAAGTGGTGGAAACAGGCGCCATACATATACAGTATACACTTTTGTTCATTAAATTAAATAAATAAATATTTTTATTTAAGGATGCATTGAACTGATAAAGTAACAGTGAAGGCTTTTACATTTGTTACCAATAAATAAATAAATGAATTAATAAATGCTGTTCTTTTGAAATTTCTATTCTTCAGAGAATCCATGAAAAAAATCCTATCACAGTTTCCACAAAAATATTAGGAAGCACAAATGTTTTTTTGAGCACCAAATCAGCATATTAGAATGATTTCTGAAGGATCTTGTGGCACTGAAGCCTGCAATAATGGCTGCTAAAAATGCAACAGGAATAAAATTTTGATTTAAAATGGTAATATTTCACAGTATTAATATAAGCCCCTCAATATGAATGTTTTACTGTATTTTTAATCATGTAAATACAGTCTTTGTGAGCATAGGAGTCTCCTTTTAAAGACATTAAAAAATTCCCATCCTTTTAGGCAGCAATTTTCTTTTGCATGAATAATATTTGAAATAGTAGCTGAGCTTTCTCAGATAGTTTCAGATAACCTTCTCTAAAATATTCCATAAAATTTCACAAAATGTACTGCATAACAGGAACGAATCACAGCAAAAAAAAAAAAAAAAAAAAAAGTATGTCCTCTACAGACAAGCTACAAAATAACTACGCTTCAAGACCTTCAATAAAATGAAATCCCGCAGCTGAGCAGAAATGCCAGCCTCTGGCTTTTGGTTGCCAAAAAATGCTAGTTTTGCAATATGAACCCTGTGTCACGATAAAAACTCGTGAGACAAAAGACATGTGAACAGGCATGTCATGATCTGATGCCCAGAGATGACACACTCCCTCACCTCATTCAAGTTTCCCCGCAACCTGATCAAATGGTGTCACATACAGGAGTGTCAGTACACAACAGCGGCAGACAAGAAGCCCTGTCCATCAAAGAACTCCCAGGAGCTCGGATGCTGTTTGAATACGAAGGGGAGGCTTGCAGGTTATTGTGTGTGGTGATGGAGCCCGGCTGGCTACCGGCGGGGTGACAGAGAGTCTATTTTCTACATGACTGGGCTTTATTTCAACCCTGCCGTGAGCGAGATCACAGTGATTGATTTTTCTCCTCTGCCATAAAGCGCTGCGATTATGCACAGCATCCAATCTTTAATCAGAGCTAAGTGTCTTAATCCATTATTTCTGCTGGGGATAGGTGGGCATGGAATCGTCTGCACTTGGTTTCGGGCCAGGTCTGGACATTGGGGTATTGAGATGGCTGGCCGTTAGGGTCTGTCTATAAATCAGGGATTTTCAAATTCATGACCACTAGGGGATTGCAAAGTGAGCACTAGGGGATCTGCGGATAATTTGAGAAGGAAAAAAAAAAAAAACTAAATGAATTTGAATTTTTATTCATTCATTACATTTATTGAAAAAAAAAATGCTGTGAATTTTACATTTATTAGATTTTAGAAATTTAAAGTCAATTTTTTATGTATTTCTACAAAAATATGTATTTATATATTTATATTTTTAGAAGAAGTCTCTTATTCTCACCATAGCTGCATTTTTTTGTTTAAAAGTACAATAAAAACAGTAATATTATTGCCATTTAAAATGACTCTTTTCTGTTTTAATATATTTTTAAAATATAATTTATTCCTGTGATGGCAAAGCTACATTTTTCTCACAGTTGTGAGTTTATATCTCACAATTCTGACTTTTTTCCTCAGAAGTGTGTGATATAAACTTGCATTTGTGAACTATAAATTTAGAATTTAAACTTACAATTTCAAGAAATAAGTCAGAATTCTGACTTATTTTTTCGTGATATAAACTTGCAATTGCTTCTGAGAAATAACGTCAGAATTGCAAGATCTGAACTTAGAATTCTGAGATTTTTCTCAGCACTGTAAGTTTATATTTTGCAATTGTGACTTTTTTTTTTCTCCAAATTGTGTCTTTTTTTTAATAAAAAAAAATCTGGGTATTTTTATGAATATTGTTTGTCATATTCATTCTTTCTTTCTTTCTTTCTTTCTTTCTTTCTTTCTTTCTTTTCTTTCTTTTTATTTATTTACTTTTCGTTTCACTCTCATCTTTGTCTTGCTGTACTTGCTGTTTATTGGGAAAAACGCTCAAATTATTTCTGTAATATTGTTTAAATGTTTTTGTAAAATGTTAGTGTGTTGTAAAAAAAAATCTGTTAATTTCACATTTATTAGATTTTAAGTCAATTTTACATGTATTTCTATATCAAATATTTATTTATATATTCATATATTTGAAGAAGAATCTTAGAATCTTACCATAAAAACAGTAATACTGCGAAATATTATTACCATTTAAAATCACTATTTTCTGTTTTAATATATTTTAAAATGTAATTTATTAATGTGATGGCAAAGCTTTTTAGCAGCCATTACTCTAGTTTTCAGTGTCACATGATCCTTGAGAAATCATTTTAATGTGCTGATTTGGTACTTAATTATTATACATTTTTATTGGTGTTCAATTATTAATGTTTCTTATTGTTATAAGTGTTGAAAACAGTTTTTGCTGCTTAATATTTTTTATTGTACTTACCCAAAACCTTCACCATTTCCACAAAAATATTACTGAGCACAACTGTTAATGGCATAAATCAGCATATTAGAATGATTTCTGAAAGATCATGTAAGACTTAACACTGGAGTAAGTGAAAATTCCGCTTTGCAGTCACAGAAAAAAATTACATTTTAAAATATAATAAAATTGAAAGAAATAAATGCAGCTTTGGTGAGCATAAGAAACATCTTGCAAAAACATTTGAAAAATAATTTATTCAAAACTTGGCCGGCAGTAGTTTTTAAATGGGTTTTTATACGTGAAAATATTTAGCCGCTTAATATTTCAGAAAAGTGAGCTTCCAGTGAGATCATCAGATTTGGGGGTTAAAATGTTTGAAAACCTCCTATATAGATGACATCTCTCCTCTTAATGTTGTTGATAAGAATTGGATAAAGTATTTGTTGACCTTCACCTTGTTTGGGTGAATGTGCAAGAAATGTGTTTTCAGACTCCAATGAGTCTGTGCATTTCTATTTCAGTGAGCATAAATCCAGAGCTGGGGGCAAAGAGAGAGAGAGAGGGGGAGGTGAAAAAAAAAAAAAAAAAAAACAGCCATGCATCACCATGGACAGGTCATTGGAACAGTGCAATACAGCGTCTGAGAGTTTCAAGATTAGAGGGGCTAATAATTTTTGAGGGCCATGCTTTATGTTAATGTGGCAGGCCACGCTGTATATTTCTGCTGAGACGGTGCCTTTGTGGCGCTTAATTTTGCTTTAATGGAACTGTTGTGTTAGTATCTGCAGCAGACTCTAAGATTTAAACCCCCTGGAATTAACTGGCTTTATTGCAGAGGACGTCCTGTGATTTATCTCACGTCTCCGGACATCAGGAAGGACACGCCAAACCAAACAAGTAAAAAAGGAAAAACATGGCAAATCAACCTGTATTGCTACACTTTCATACCTGTGTAGGGTGAAAGGTGGAAATTATTCTAGTGATCCAACAGGACTCGGATATGCTATAATTATTAATATGCACAAAGTTTGTTTTGTGTTACGCAAATAGTTTTAATATTTAAGTCTAGGCTATTCTAGTATTTAGTTTAGTAATTAATATGCTGTAGATGATGGGATGAGAAACAAAAAATATGCAACTATATTATACTTTATTATGTAATTCTTTTTAGACAAAATTGTGGTTTATTTTTGCCATTTCACTTCTGTTTTTGCTCTCTACATATTTTATTCTATTTTCAGATTATTCCCAAACTCCCAGAGTATTTGATTTCAAAAAAAAAAAACTCCTAAATTCCCCAAAATATAGAGATATCTATATAGCTAACTGAATCATTTCATCTTATCATCATAACATAATCAATTCATAATTTCACTTTCCACTTCCACTTTGCTGCACTAATTCATGGTGCTTCATCTTGGCTGTCCAAATTCATAGAGTTTTCATTTCTCTTAGCTAAAATTCATTAGTGATGATCTAAAACCCTTTTTGAATCATTCATGAGCTCAGTATTAATAATTAATCAATAATCGTTATACACTCATTACGCTAAATGTTCATTAAATAATGTAGTTTATCTTTATCCATCTCTAAACTTCATTGGTAGCTCAGCAAAGAGTCTTTTTCAAACATTGCTCAACTCAAATAACTGAAACTTTGTTCTCATTTCTAATAAGAAAATGCACACAAGATGCATTGATTAACCAAAGCGCTTTCTGGCTGTTCTTGTGGCAAACATGCACAGAGGGTTTTTGGCAAACAGATCTCCCAGTATTCACTGCAGCATGATTAATTTAAAGTAATCTTTTTTGTTTAATCCTTATTTATTTAAATTGGCACATAGTCCGGTTCTCACGCCACAACACACATGCATATTCCGACCCAATTTCAGAACAGCAGCAAGCTGATAAAGGTCACTCGCGCCAGGACCGTTTCATTAGCTAGTGAACCCAATTTAGCTGTTTAATTTAAATAAATGGAAAACTCGTTATACGTGCACCCTCGGTTTTGCTCCCTTTAATGCGGTTGAATTCAAATTCGTATGCAAATTAATCATCAGCAAAAGCATTTAACTGTACTAAATGCACATTGTAGTACTACACAGAGCATTTCAATAAACAGTTTTAAGGGGCAAAGGAAAATAATCATGTAAATGGCTCTGAAGTTTCATAGCAGTAGGGCTTTATCGTTCCAGCGCAGCCTTTGCCCAGCTCAAAATGGCACCGCTTTAGCAGGCCATCCCAGTTCCAGAAAGAAGCGGCTGTCGTAGGCTGCACAGTTCATGCATGGCTGAGAAATGCTTAATATGTGGATCCATCCCACCTGCTACCAGGAGCAATATACAGTGAGCCTTTTCGTCCTTGAGTATTCTTATTGAAGTGTCAAATATAGCAACGTGAGTGCAGGTTTTTGTGCGTGCGCACATGGATAAAGAAGAATGGTTCTGAAACATATATATGATTTTTATTTTTTATTTCCTGTTGCACAGGGATTTTTTTTCTCAACCCAGGTAAATAGGGTAAAAAACAGATGATTTATGCTCTGATTGATTACATTAAGAATTGCATTTTTTTGTGAAATACTATGTTTAAATATGCAGATATTTCATAATTTGCATACAGAATGGAAATCAGAACATTTGATAAAGCCATTTATTCCATTTATTAAAGCATTTTTATTTTTAGGAATTATTATAATAAATTTAAAAAAAGAAAAAAAAAAGAAAATGAACAATCCCTATAAAATCTAATTTAAATTTAAAAAAAAAACCTTCAGAAAGATAGAAATGTACAGTTTGGTGTGTGTAAGTGCTACTGAACACATTGCATAAAATGTATATCTTCTAAGCTACAATACAATTTGTAACCAATGCATTGTGGAGTTGTGCACAATGTCACTCACAGCATTAAATAAGCCTGTTCTCTTCCTCAAAATGTACAATTTCCCCATGAAACAGGTGGCAGAGGGCTCCGAAGGTCATGCCTTGGCAGCTCAAGGTGTTTGTAACCGATCATTTGGTGGGGTGAACGCATTACAGGACACATGGAGAGGTGTCACGTCACACTTCACGCATTTCCAGTGTAAGACTAGAGAAGATGAAGAGTTATCTGATATGGTGTGAATGTTGTCAGTGATTCTTTTATCTACCGCAGCCAGAGTGGTATTAAAGCAATAAGCCATGAAAGGCAGCTGATGCAGTGATTTTTTTTTTTTTTTACCATGGTTATGGGTTGTTGCTTGGCATGATGCGTTCTTAACTGTGGTGAAATCACTCGGATGGCCTGTTGCTTTTATAAAACAGCGGCATTAGCAATGTGAAAGAATATTAGATGAGTAATGGTGCAAATTATTGCATTCTGATGGGATGTTGCCATTTAAAGTCAGTACATGTCTTTCTGTTTATCTATCTATCTATCTGTCTGCCTGTCATGTCTGTCCTTATATCTATGTATACAACAGTTCGTCGTCCTCGAATCTGATTGGCTGAGAGGAGTACGATGTTCTAGTGATATAAGAATTATTTGTATGACTCTTGTTTGCGGTATACTCCTCACAACGAGTGTCATGGCGGGCGCCCAAATCCACTACAATTTTCTAAATAATTCTGTTTCTTTGTCATGAAATGTAGTTTTTTTTTTTTTTTTTTAGGAAAATGCACAGGCCCCTCCCACGATTGTTGATTGACATTGGTGTTTTACCTTAGACACACCCTGAGTGAACTTTGAACAGTCCGCCATTGTTTTGATGCCAGAGCAGGGGTAGACAAGTATGTCTCCTAAGCGATTGAGGTATTTAGTTGTTCGATGTAATAATGAATATAGCAGTCATTTAGAGTGTGTTCATACTTGTAGTTCGGTTCATTTGGTTCATTTGGTCCGGACCAAAAAGGAAAATAATACATTTGGTATTGGTTCGCTTAGTGTTCACACAGGCATTACTGACAGCGAACCTAAAGATACCAAACGTAAAGGCTGTTTTTGGTTAGTTTAAAAGTATTTGGTCCATGTTGCATTTATAATTCATTTGAACTGCACCAAAGTTTGTTTGGAAGCGGACTGAGACCCATGTTTTTAGTGGTCTCTGTCTGCTTGTTTGGTGTGCACCAGGGTTCGAATGGCAGTGTTGACACTTACTCAAATGAACCGCACTAACAGAGCAATCGCACCAGCTTGTTTTAATTGAACCAAACATGACAAATGTGAACACACCCTTACTCCCGAGATCTGAGCCTCTGAAGACGCAGTGGAATACTTTTGTTTGTGAAGGGAATGCGCCCCCTGATCTACCAAAAAGCGTCTGTGTTTGTGTGAATCATTCGTGATCCAGCTTCACCTACAGAAGTGAGTATAAGGCTTTTTTTTCGTATCTTTGCAAATCGCCTTCCATAGCTAAATGCGACTAAAGTTTACAGTGTCTTAGAGAACGGCTCGTCACACCTGACGAGGTAAAAAGGGTGTTGTTTTTTACACTACCATTGAGAAATTTCAACCAAAGTATGTTATAGACTTTTCATTAAGACCCTAAAGAATCATGAAGAACCGATGACCCCATTAATAAAGATAACGTCTAATTGAAAATTTGCTTCAGTGTTTTCGGTGATGTAAGCTCCAGGGCATCAGTGGCTGTTCAGCACTTATGAACTTGCCAAGAGCAGCCTCACCTTGGCCAGATCTTCTGGAAATTGCCACTGGCTCTGATGTCTTTATATTGGTTAACCATGAGATATAATTTGTTTTGGGTAAATCTAACAGGCAGTCTTTGGTCTCATTAATCTATTATTTGTTCCAGAGCAAATAGTTCTGGCTGAGGCCAAAATCTCATCACGTTATATTTTATGTAAATGTAATGCTGTATATCAGAGCGCTGCCTTTGTACTTTTAACTGCCTAGCAACTTTTATGCTGGATGCTGTTGTTTATTAAATATTTTTATTTAATATTTAATATAAATAATAGTAGTATTTAATAATAGTATTTAGTATTGGAAAACGTGTGTGTGTTTGTGATGGTGATTTTAGTTACACTGTTCAGCCAATAGATGGCGGCAAGAGACTGTTTTTATGAGTGAGTCAGCAGTAAAGACTTTTATATTGAAAGAGACTGAAAGGGTTGTAAACCTTTCATCAGAAATCACTCTTAACAGATGAAAGGATAGTACGACAAAGATAACGCCTCAGCGCATATTCAAACTATTTTTATTGTGAATATGCGATTGAGCTGAAGAATGAATGCTGTATCAGATGCAGGTAATCACACTTGCTCACTCCATCTCTCTCTCATAATACTCTACTTCACATAAAACAGTGAGCTTTTAATACAGTAAAACAATAAGCTTTCAATGAAGCAACTCAATGGCCACATACACACTGCAGCTAAATTGCGGGTGTCAGTTCACCTTTTACTCCATAATCGTGTTCTGTTCACACATAATTCACTAAAATACGGGAGTGACAACCATAATGGACAACCGAATTAATTACAAAATTCTACACAGTGTGTACAGAACTGACCTGAACAACTAGTTGTTAATGACGTATTTAAACGTGCATCAGAGATGTGTCTTCATCTGTATGTGAGATGCAAGAAAATAACAGTGAAAGAAGTCTTAACCTTAACAAATTTTGACATGGGGCTAATTACGCTCATGATCCCTGTGGGTCAAGTGTTGCAGTGTTGCCAGATCTTCATTAAAAAAAAAACTCCAAATGCTTCATGTTTTATAACACCAAAAAAATCATATATCTCATATCCGCAACAGACCACTTTATTAACTCCATAAAGTGCCTAGCTTTATGAGCTAAGACCAAACAACATGCCTAAAAGCGCTTGTAAATATGAGGACATGGCAACACTGTGAGACAACACTCTCTAAAGCAGTCTCCTGAGCATAAACAAAACACAGCACATCTATCAGCAGTAGTTTAGTTAAAAGCGACGGACAAAAAGAGTCTTTAGACAAACAATGGCAGATACCAAATGGCTAAATTCTTATTCACTCCTACAAGACGCCAAAATGTTGCTATGGTTACAAATGCGGGAGTGACTGCTGTTCCGTACACACATGAAACGATAATTTATGAGACTTACTCCTGCATTTAAATGCAGTTGTCACTCCTGAAACCTGCAGTGTGTACGTGGCCAATGTTACTTTGTTACTAGTTCTAAAGTGACGCTTTCGAATTAGTAACAAAAGCTTGGGCTCTGCTGTTAAACTATCAACTTGAGATTTGAATTCTATGGTGGAAGGAAATAGTTTGCACAAAAGAGGGTTTTTAAAGACACTCCGTTGTTGTTACCTACGCCTGCGGCCTTGTGCCTATGGCTGAATCACAGCTGTGCTGATATACAGCTATATCCTGCTGCTACTCGAGTGATGTTGCTGATATTTCTATCCATTAATAGTATTTAAAGCCTACATTTTGCTTCCATTATAATATGAACTGGTATACAACTCATTTTTAAGGTTGTTGTTGTTTTTTTTTTTTTTAAACACGTGCTATTCTGTAAATATTCAAAACATTTTGTCCGAAGCCTAACATTTTTTTAAAGGCTAAGAAGAGTGACTGACTTTGTGCTAGAGCAGGTTTTAGCTGTGCTGCAGGAGCAGTGGGGAGAGTTAGACAGCACTCAAGGATAGCCCAGAGGCTAAGTTAGCCCAGACACCGAAAGAGAAACTACTAGAGATGCTCCCAGAAGACCGAGGGAAGAATCGAAAATCGAGAGGAGAAAGGAAGCTAAGGAAAAATGATGCCCAAAACTTCTTCTTTTTTTTTTTTTCCTTCACAAAGTCATATGTTTATTGAATGCGTACAGTACAGCACGTCACATCGCACAAGTGTACTTCTCTGAATTTCAGCTTCTTGGGCTATAAAAATTTAAGCTGCGCCACCGCTGAGGGGCTGTTCACTAATATTGGCTCGCTCTTCTCCCAGCTGTTTGGCACTGATACATTGAATTATAGACAGGAAATGTAATATTCATATAGGCCAGAGCGGTGCATTTTAATCTGTGTGATCCTCATGGAGTGCAAAGGGCAGCTGAGAACGAGGAGCCCGCTGGGCATTCTGGGATGGGCTGCTGTGGGACAGAGAGTGCTCTTGTGTGCTACATGGCTCATTTCATCACACACATTGCTCAGCAATTGTGGCATTTTTTTTTAAGTGTTGTGAGTGTGCATGGATGAAATGCATGATTCATGATTTACAGTTCTAGTTCTGCTATTCATTATTGACAGCAGGTATGAAAAATTTAAGCTACGTTTCTAAACGTGTATGATTTCGTGTTGGAGATTCTGTATCTTTTTTATATGTTTTTATGCAAGAGTCTGCTAGCAGAGAGACGGTACAAAAATTGCCATGGTAACCAATTTCTACCTTGAAAAACATAGTTATTACAGCTATTATTACTATAATAAGACTCTGGTGTTACTGTAAAGAAGTCAAGATTTTCAAAGGTTTGTTCAAAGATGTCCCACATACACACCATTGTTCAAACGTTTGAGGTTGGGAAGATTTTTAAAAGAACTATCTGATAACTAACAAGGCTGCTTTTATTTGATTAATAATCCAGTTTTCCATTTCAGTATATTTAAAAATTAAATTTATTCCTGTGATGAATTTAGTGTCACCTTCAGAAATTATTCTAATATGTTGATTTGGTGCTCAAGAAATATTTCTTATTATTATCTGTTAAAAACAGTTGTGGTGCTATATATTTTATATTGGAAATCATAATTATTTTGAGGAATAGAGGGTTTAAAAAAAAACATTTATATGAAAAAAAACCCCAAACATTTGTAACATTACAAATTTCTTACTGTCACTTTTGATCAATTTATGCTTGCTGAATAAAAATAATAATTAAAAAATTATTAAAAATAAATAAAAAATAAAAATATTAAAAATAAAAAATTTAAAAATTTAAAAATTAAAAAAAAGACTTTAGACGACAGTGCATTCATTATGGTTTATTTTTAGAATTAGAAAAATAGCTTATTTTATAATTTACATTTCACCATATTTATAATCTAATTCATACTTTTTTTCTTTTCTTTTTTCTTTGTATATTTACATGCACTGACCTGTTAAAACAAATTTTTATGATTTTTAATGTTTTTAAAGGAAGGTTTTTTAAAGTGCTTCTGCACAGCAAGGCTGAATTTATTGGATCAAAAATGCAGAAAAAAAACAGTACATTTGCGAAAAATTATTACAATTTAAAATAACAGTTTGGTATTTTAATATACTTTAAAATATATTTTATTTCTGTGATGTGAATTTTCAGCATCATTTATTACTCCAGTCTTCTCCAGATTTCTATTTTAAATAAATGCTGTTCTTTTTAACGTTTTATTTGTAAAGGAATCCTGGAAAATATTTCACAGTTTCAAAAATAAATAAATAAATAAATAAAATAAGAAGCACAACTGTTTTCAACTTTGATAATAAATCAGCATATCAGAATGATTTCTAAAAGATCATGCGACACTGAATACTAATAACTGCAGAATAAGCAACTTTGCATCACAGAAATAAAATATATTTTAAAGTATATTAAAATAGAAAACTGTTATTTTAAATTGCAATAACATTTCACAGTATTACTGTTTTATTCTGTATTTTTGATCAAATAAATGTAGCCTTGATGAACATAAGAAACTTCTTTAAAAAACAATAAAAATCCTACTGAACCCAAACTTTTGAACAGTAGTGTTTATATATATAATAAAAAAATATGACTTTTTGCATGAACAATCTTGCTTGCAAAAAAAAAAAAAAAAATGCCTGCAGTGAGACCCTTTGGCTGATTAGTCATGCATTTACTGAATTGGTGATGTCCAATGTTTGGCATTCCCAAAAAATCTTGAATATCACTTTGTCCTTCAGAATGTGCTGGTTGGGTGCTGACAGTTGGAGTGAGGGAGCCAGTCATTGGGGTGATTAGCTTTAATCTGGCTTCAGCGCTCCCTGACTTCACAGGTCACCAAGCTTCGGCTCTGGCCACGTCCACAACCCTTCCAGCCTAAGTGGCCGCTAGAATCGGGCCTGTCTGAAAGGCCAGATTTTCTTCTTTCTCTCTATCTCCCTCTTTCTCTCTTACTTCCTCCCTCTCGAGAACCACGGCCTCACAGACTCCGAGCCTTCATTGTTTGTGAAGCTGGGACAATAGGGCTGATGATTGCCTGAGAAACCTCTGCTGATATGTTGTGTCTGTGGGCGGGGCTGGACTGCCATCCTTCATCTTACTGACTTACACCACAAAGTGATGATTTTAAAGGGGTCACGTCATGAAAAAAAAAAAAAAATGAAATAAGAATTTAATATACTTAAATAAGGTGGAATTAATATAAATACCCCAATTTTAAACTGTAATTTTATTGGACATGTAACTATAAGAATAAGATATTAGAAAATATCCCCAAACATTGTTCTGTTAGTGATTCTCCACATAAAAATGACCATTTTATTTTATTTTATTTTATTTTATTTTATTTTATTTATTTTTTTTTTTATTTATTTTTTTTTTTCTGGTCAGTAAATTTCAAAACAGCCATTGCTCAGAACAGCCAAACATTGTTCTTTTTTTGATTCTTCACATAAAAATGGCCTGATATTTTATTTAATTGTAATAACTTCCTTTAATATCTTGTTTTATTTTAATAACTAACTTTTTTTTTATTTTTTTTTATTTTATTTTATTTTAATAACTAACTTTTTGTTTTATTTTATTTTTTTTATTTTATATTTTATTTTATAGATTTGCTGGTCAGTAAATATTCAAAATTATTATAATTTATAAATATTATATTATTAAAATTATTTAGTTTCAATTTTAGTTTTATTTATGGAACACAACTAAAAACTGTTGAAAAAGCGTGATTACTGTTTATGAAAGACCATACATAAAATAGCTGAGAACTGTTTTATTTAAATTTACATTTATATTTTATATATAGTTTATCATATGTTGCATGCTTACAAAGCAACAGTTGTAAAAGGATCCCACAGCAGCATTTAAATTGCAAAATGGCAAATCTGCAACCCTCTAAATTGGCAAATTTCAGGTGCAAAGAGGACTTATACATAACACCACTAGACAAGCAGCATGAAAAAGGACTAACATTACTTCAGAAACAATAAAATGCCAAAACATGCATTATATGGATTGTTTAAAATAATAATAAATTGGGGTGACTTGGTAATTGCCACTATGCTCATCACCAAAAAATAAAACAGAAAAGTTCATCAAGATCCGCCTTCAATTGAAAAGCCCTCAATTTACTAATCTGACCCCAAACCCTTGATTTTGTTTTAACTAGATAAGCTCATTCTTTTCATAGCGCTGATACTATGTGTTCTAGATCATAATAAACACAAATTTGCATTGAATCATTATCCTTTAGTGCCATGGTTGCAGAAGAGTTGTTTACAGATAGCAGATTTTGATATTAACCACCTTTCATGCAATCCTTATCGTTGCAACAAAGGTTCCAATTAACTAGAGCGTGTGCCTTCCATTTCCTCTCTCACTGCATTAAGCCCAATAATGAATCATTGTCAACCACATGGAGGGAGAAAATGAATTGGAGCTTGAGTCCCGGGGCGTTATTTTATGACTCTAGTGTGGCAATTCAAATGGTTACATATTATTATTGAAATTATTAAGAATTATTGGGTGATAATTTGGCCGCCATAACCCATACAAAATATGGAGTGCCACATTACAGTTGACTAACAGGAAGAGAAACGGTGGTGAGCTGGTAAGAGCTGAATGCTGTATGAAATTGAAAGTAAATTAAAAAAAGCAAAGACTGACAGAAAATCTATCCCATTTAATTTAGACTAAAGGGTTACTATAGGGATGGAAATGAAGCATGGGGCAGTCGCACCGAAAGCTCATCTCAGGGAACGGTTAGAGTGCAGTGGAGCTTCTCAAATCTGTCAAAACACTTGTGGATTTTGTCAAGTTTTATCTGTGCCCGAGCGACTTGTGAACACGGGGATGCCTCTTTCCACTAGATAGCAAATTTAAACAAATGTTCCCACTCCTTCGCTATTATTGGGGATCCTTATGATATTTTTCCCTGGGTTTCCATGCATATGTGACTTTATATGTATGCTGTGTTCATATATGTGTGTGTATTCTGAAAATAGATTGTAAATATGAAGCATTTCTACCAACATCTAACAGATTTTTGTGATATCAAACAAATGAATAAGTCTCAAATTACACAAGAGAGGCATTGCAAAAGTGCATGGTGATTTATTAAATGTTTATGAGCAAAAACTCTTTAGAGCTTATATAACCTTAACATTTTCCATGCGTCATTATACGCTTTCTAGGTGCTTTAAATTGTCAGGTAGACTTGAGATCTCTTTAATAGCTCAATTTATTTTCCAAGGTGGATTTTTTTATTGAGTAACATTTTCAATCAATGTTAATATTTTATATTTGTATATATTTATATAAAATAGTTGTATATTATATTATCTTATTTCTCCTAAAGAACTTTAGGAGAAACACCAGAAGTTAAGTTAAAAAAAAAAAAAAAAAAAAAACCTATGGAAGAGCAAACTCAAAGTTCTTTTGGGATAGTCCTATACAGCAGCTGCATATTTTCTGCTGCATTATTAGTTGCATGCTTTATTTAACACACACATTTGTAGTGCTTCTCTCATCTTTAACAATAGAATCCTTTAAGGCAAGCATTTTCCCTCAGAGCAGCCGGCGTGAGGAAACGTGTGCGCAGCATAAGTGGATTACAGTTCTTAAAAGCCTAAACTTGTCTTCTGCTCATGAAATTTAGAAAGCTTCGCAGATGCTTGAGTTCCAGGCTTGATTGTGCAGAGGAGCTTAACTAGGAATTGCACTTAGAGATGATTCGGATGGAGCCAGAGGTAAAAACTTCCATTTGGAAAATGAAGTTGGGGAAGTTCTAACTTAGGTCACTTCGGAAATTGCCACATGGATGACTTCTTGTCTAATGAGGCCCTGTATGTATTTCATTTTAATGAACTGATGTATTGCTGTGTAGTTCATGTAAATGGAGAATTTCCATATTGAATCAAATAGGAATTAAACTGAATCATAAATTAGTGCTGATGTCCGTTCTTAAGAGTTTACACAAAAAGAAAAATTCTGTCATTAATTACTCACCTTCATGTCGTTTCAAACCTGTAAGAACTTCGTTCATCTTCGTTCATCTTTTTTTATGACTGAAGGCAAGTGTAACTGTCAATAACCATTGACTATAGCCATTCAACATACAGTATAATTGAGAGCTATTACTTTAACATTAGACTTTAAAAATAACTTCTAATTTAAGTGAACTTAAAACAATCTGCACATAAACCCATTATAATAAATGTCATAGCTACCTGCTCTTCAGCAAGACAACAGCCTAATTTAATAAAGATATCAAACACTAAATTCTAAATTTAAATAAAGATAAAGCTTAAAACTACAGAAGTTGCTGATTTCCTCTTTTTAATTTTGTTCTTTGATTAACATATCACAGCAGCTGGTTATTAGGATATTTTGGCTGCTGTTAATTTTCTGCCACTGCTAAACTTGACGCGGATCTGACACTGCTTTAAATGTGACTCATAAATAATAAAATACTTACATGCACAGTTTTAAGGCAGCTTTAATCGCCTTTTTTGTAACTTCATGTCTTAACTGACGAAAAAACTACGACATTGCATGCCTGTAGCTTCATTTGGGTTTGAATATCATACACGCTGGTAAATTTGTGCGTACACTTGAAGAGCACGAGCTGCGAGCACAGTATAACGGCTGACAGGACAAGAAGATTTGTTTTTACTGACATATGGCCGACAACATCTCATCTGATCGCAGTTCACTGTTGTTCTACTGAAGCTCCTCGTCACCGGTACTGTTTCCGTGCTCGTTTGACTCGTGCCTGGCGCTGAGGTTGAAGCTGGAGCGCGCGTCTGAAAAGTCTCCCGTTTGATGTGCCCGTAAAGACGTTCCACGTCTAAATAAATGCAATTCAAAGCCACTAGATGGCAAGCCTGCAGTCATTAGCCGAAAAAGCGTAACGGCTAAAGCTAAAGCTAACGTTTCCGGTCTGGCAGCACGTGGGAAAGGAGACCAGAGGCCGTTTTCTTTGAATAGATGTCAATGGAAGAGAGGCTTCACTACGTTGAATGAACAGCTTTTTAGATGAAATGGCTTATCATGTTATGAATCGACATGGTTTACACTAAACAGTACTTTTGGATTGAACTATTTTTAGAGTTTACCATGAAAAAAATGCAGTTTTATTAGAGAAGTCACTTTTGTGCCAGGTGGGATTCAGGTTACTTAGGGTGACCACCTGGCAACAGATCTGTTGCGGGACATAGATGTGATTTTGCGAGACAATGCGCGACAGGTGTGAGATAGATACATTTTCTACTGTTATGCTATGTAAATACTGATTACATCCGTTGTCATGTGTCATATGCGGCGATTTAACTTTCTGAGCGCGCACATGCGAGCGAGAGAAAGCGCGTCTTTTTTTATTGAAAGTTAAAAGAATCCACCTGCGAGAGATTTGTGCTTGCGCATTTTGATGCGCTTCTGCATTACAACAATGCGCTCTATTTGTCATTAAAATAACGCCATAGAAGCCACATCAAACAAACTATTAAAATAAGAAGAAAGTGGCGTCTGAAAGCTGCCTTGATTTTTTTAAATTGATTAAATTAAATAGAGAATATCGTGTTTTTGGTGTGCAAGTGTTTGGTAGTGCTGGATCACGGATGTTTTCGGAATATGATCATTTAAAACAGGCTGATGAAAATGTGGGACATTTTCTCAATATGCGACATGCGGGACAAGGGGTGAAAATGCTGTGCGGTATAACGTAAAGCCGGACAGGTGGTCACCCTAAAATGACTGTACTTCTTATTCATTCCTATGGTATCTGTAAATGGCGATTGAGTGTAGCACAACTCTGACTGAAATTCAGTGACTTCAAGGCTGTAATGCGATTGGTTATTAAGGAACACATGATCCAAGTTAGCCGTTACGCTTTCTCCAATAGTAAGTAACAGTAAGTAATATGGTTGAACCATTAATGAACCAGTAGTTGCGTTTCTGTCTATGCAGGGTCAGAAAGCTCTTGAATTTAATCAAAAATATCCTAATTTGCGTTCTGAAGATGAACAAAGGTCTTATGTGTTTGTAACGACACAAGCATAAATTAATAATAGAATTTTCATTTTTAATAGTACCGTTACTCACCAAAAGATGACAGGCATATTTGTAGTACATTGTGAACTATGAATGGGAAAAATAGATGTTACTGCCTCCAGTCTCCCCTGATGATACTAAAGTAATTTTTTCTCTGTATAGTCCATCACACAGCCGCCATTTTGAGTTTCATTGCGTAACCAACTGCATCTGTTCTTGCTCCAGCCTCAGCTTTTGTCTTATCCCATTGTTTGTTCCAGTGGGTTATTTGTCTTTCTCATTGGAGAAGCCAAGATTTGAACAGATAAAACGCATAATTACCAATGGCTCACATATTCATGCGGTCTGTTCAAAGCTTTCGCACCAGTGTTCAGGAAACAATTTAGCTGTTTCCATGGGCTGCCCTCTCATCTTGTCTAAAAAAACATAAAATTAGGCAAAAAAAACATGTTTTCATGTGGCCCAAGACCACTTTAGGAACTGCAGGTGTTAGACACTGCTGGAAAAGAGGCGGAAGTAAGAAAGAAAAAAGGAAGCAAAGGACAGACAAGAAAATAAGGAAGGATTAGGCAAGGAAAGGAAAGTAAGAAAGTAAAGATTAGAAAAAGTTATTTGTGACTTTGTGGTGTTAACTATAAAAGCGCATTGAGTTTTTTACCTGTGAATTGAAGACTCCCACCTTTTACTGTGCATCTGTGCAGTTTGATTATTTTTTTTCTTCTGTAAAGCAGGCAGATAACACCTGTCATACAGACTAAAAACTTTCACAAACAAATGTGAGAGTCTGAACGTGTTTAAATTCTCCTAAATAGCTGAAAAGTTTTGATGCTGAAGTGTCATTTTCAGTTTAGAGGTCTTTATCTCTCGCACATGTATGGAAATGAGGATATACGCCAACATAATAGAAGATGAGAATAGAAGATGATATGGAGCGACTGAGGATTGGATGTTCTCCAGGTTTGCGGTAGAAAGCAGATAGAGACAGAAGCTCGCTGCGGAAGAAATAGGAAGAGAGTGTCTGGGGGATCTAAAAGAAGAACACAATAGGTAAATCTGTGACAGGCAGGTCTGTATAGACAGAAACGAGAATGAGCGAAAGATAAAGAAAGCAAGAGCGAGCGCTACTGTACACCACAAGCGAGTGGCTCTTTTGGGAGAAAGACGCATTTAATTTTGGCGAGCGGCTCTTATAGGTCCCCTCCTGCCTGCAGTGATCTGTTCCATCATTTAAACTCTCAAGGTATAGAAAATCTGGGGTTCCAGCGGTGAAATTGCATTCGGAAGCAAGTTCATAGCCCGCATTGAGAAGAGTAGCTTCATTCTGCGGCAGTCCAATCTGTCCCCCATAGAGACTTTCTCACTGGCAGTTCTGGTGCCAGACACTCCCGGATTGGCCATGATGCCTTCCTCTCCTAGCTGTTGATTGTGCATTATCAGTGCCCCTCACACACCGAAAATTACATGTAGCACCAGAGGTGGTCATGACAATGATAGCTGGTTTCCATGGCAATCAAAGGACCTATTGGAAAGTGGCGAGGCCTGTCGCATTGTGATAATAGCTCCACTCATTTCACTCTAATTGAAAAAGCTTTTAAAAAAAAAGGTTCCACCTCCAAAAACTGTCTTTCTCTCATTGTAGAGCCAAAGCAAGGTAAATAGGCTGGTGGAACGCCCTTTAAATGTATGCACACCATTTTGTGACACCTGCCTCTCACCCAAAAAGCATTATTGTCTTTTGTGTTACAGTCATTTAGCAGTTTAAAAAAAAAAAAAGGAGAAATTAGTGTTCACAATTTCACGTCCTTGTACTAGTTGGAACTCCTATAACATATATAATCATTAGGGCTGGGTGTTGACACAAATTTCATGAATCTGTTTGATTTTGATTCAAAATGCTTGCAAATTGCTTCCGATTTCTATTCGATGTTTATTATTTTGGATATATATCAGGTAGAGTACATGGGAATTTTTCTCAAGGAGAAAAAAATCTCTTAACTAATTCTGGAAAAAATACATGAGACTGGTACTACATTATAATATTGAGGGTTAAAACTTGAGTTAACTTAAGTACTTACACTATAGTTTTCATAATAATAATAAAGTTAACTTTACAATTACATAATTATATTTCAAATCCAATTCTTTTTTTGAAATATAAACATTTAAATGGTGGCTGTCATAAAAAACTTGATGGATTTATTCAAACATGAAACAAATATTTGAATATAAGAACACTAAAAATGATAATTAATATGTTATATGGTGCATATATTTAGCAAAAAGAGTTAATTTTCATAGCTGACTAATGAGATTTATGGTCACCGAATATGTTTTTTGTGATGTTATGTGACATATTTACAAGCTGTAATATTGACGTCTTTTCAGGGTTGAAACACTGATTGGGTACAGTGACAGAATACGGATTTCAGTAAGTTGTTCTTTTTCTTTTAACATACCTTCGGATGTTTGTTTTTGTTTATTTCATTCTATAACCGATATTAAAGTGGAGAAGATTCTGCACCTCCGCTTTTCTTACACTAAGGCACTACAGCAATTAGCCGTCATTCCACATTAAACAGGGCCAAACGGCATTTATTCTATGAATATTGTAATAAAATGGACAGAATTTGAAATCGGAGACTTTGTTTTATATCAAAAGTAACAGAGCACAAAGCTTATTACGATTTATTGGATAGGACACACGCTACAATGTTCTGTTCATTAATTGAAAACAGGCTAGACAAATCGATTCTTGGGATTTATGAATCAATATCGTTCCGTAAAAAATGAGAATCGATTAAAATTGAGAAATCTATTTTTTTTTTTATCCAACCCTAATAATCATACACACATAAATAAATTTGTGTGTATTTAATTCATAATGCCCATTTTGCTTTCATATGAAAGAAATGTTGTCTTTGCCAATGTTGTAAATTATAGAGGACAGTTATTTCAGAATGATTCAACCCAGTAATTTTATGAGGTGGCTTATTCGTATAAATTCGTACAATCCAGAGATTGTGTCAGACTTTAACGTTGTCCTTCATGTTGACGGACAGGATCGTAGAAATTCCGTCATAATCTATTATTAACCATCATTTCACATTTCATATTTCAATTATAAAAATAGGTTTACTTGCTTTTATTTTTGTTCATTTTCATTTTTAATCATGAACCTACAGGGCAACAGCGCAGTGTTTAAAAACAACAAAATACACTAGGGCTGGGTAAAAAAAAAAAAAAATCTATTATTTGATTTTAATAGATTATCATTTTAATGAACCAATATTGATTTTTAAATCACAATCGATCTTTTGATCTATGCTGTTTTCAGTTGTTGAATGAACAGTACATAGTGTGCCTTCCATCCAATAAATCACAATAGGCTGAGCTTTTGATATGAAACAAAGTCTCAGATTTCAAATTCTGTCCATTTTATTAGGAAATTCAAGCAATAAATACCATTTTGATGTTCTTTAATGTGGCGTGATAGATCGCTGTAGCTAAAGTGGGTAGGCTACTTGCCTGTGCGTAATCAAACTCATAGCAAAAGATTCGTGACAGTTTCATTTTTGTTCTGGATCCTGTGCTCTGCTGCCACACTGGAGCGCGCTCGCCACCAAATGGACAGGGGTGGAAATTATAGCAACAATTTGCAATACATCACCCTCAGTGTAATCTGTCAAAGTGACAGACGGCCTTCAGATTTTTCTGTCACTGATAAAAATATTTCCGTCGATGAAGGACAATTTTTAGTTGACGCGACCTCTGGTACAACCTCACTTGTCCGATTTTGCATGATTTATCTAGACCCCAGTGACGGGTAGGTTTAGGGGCGGGGTTAGGGGTAGGTCATTCGTACGAATTCATACGAATTGGGGAACTTGTGAAATAAGTATGATATAGCAAAAATTGTACAGATTTGTACAAGTAAGCCTGTATGAATTTGTATGAAATATCCACCTCATAAAATATGTACGAACTGCCAAGAGATTGTGTTGGAAAATCGGTCTTCACTTGTTGTACCTGTTTGAAAGAATCCACTCGATAGAAATGTAGTTGTCTTTGCGGATTGTATGCAAAAACATACATGCAATGTGATCATGATTTATGATTTGATTTATTTATTTATAAATTACTCTTATGATCGGATTCTTTTTAGTAAATCAAAGTCATATAGTGCGGCCAATGAATTATATCACATTTAAGTTTAACAACTCAGTTATGATTTCTTTTACTATGGCGCTGAAGGCAGACAGAGCCATACAACACATTTTCACACAGCTCCTTTGTAGCTTACTTTGTGATTTATTACCCTGCCATTAAAATATAACTATTACTACAGGGCTCAAACCGCTGGAGAAACCACGGGTTAAGTGTCATGCACAAGGGCGATGGCTCTTGTTTGTCGTTCCATGTGGGATTTGAACCTCTTGGTTAGATTGTGCTCAGATTCTGCTGTGAAACAGTGGATGCATATTCCTAGAATGTTTTCACCTCTAGTTAAACTCTTTTTAAAGGTCAGATCAGTAGGAGTAATATAATTGTTTTGTTGTCACATTTCAGAATGATCAGCATGAATATGATGTCATCCCCAAAACAATAAACACACGCTTGCGATTTACAAGTCCATTTGAGGACTAGCAGTCACAGGTGATAAGCACGTTAAGTCAAAGCCATTGAACAGACTGTAAATAGAAGTGTCATTGAAAATGGAACACATCAATGCTAAGTGAAGTGTTTACTTCATACTGAATGATTCATTGGGCACTGAGAGCACTCTCAATGAAGTCAGTGGAACTGTGCAGCTCACATACCATTCCTGTTTTTATGCTCAGAACAATACTAAGATTTATTGAGAGGTATAGCAGGAGAATTAACCTTTTTAAAACGTTTTGGATAAACGAGCACTTCTCAGTGACTGAATCGTGTTTTTGAACCTCGTCAAAGGCAATTGGCACATAGAGGTGTGAGGACAATAAGTCCAGTGTCCTGCAAAATAAAATGAAAAATATTGAGAGCATGGCTAGCTCTGTAGCAAAGTAAAGGCCATTTTTAAAGCATTTTTTTTGTGTGTGCAATGCAATGATGTCATCATTGTAGTAAACGCAAACGTGAGAGCTTACAAAATAGGCTGACGATATATGCTGTGTATTGATAGAAATATGTAGAGCAGTAGAGATTCTAATGTGCTATTTGTACTGTGGGATGTCCACAGTGTGATTAAAAATAAATAAATAACATAAAAAAAATATTTCAAAACTGAAATCAAGCAGAAATGTATATAAATATTTTTTGCAGTGATGCTAGTCACTCGTTATAAATAATTGTGATTTTTAGGGTGATTTAAGTTGTTGTTGTTTTTAATGAATTTATTTAGTAAGGATGAATTTAAACGATCAAAATAGAAATATGTAGATTAGAGATTCAGCTGTGCCATTTGTACTTTAGGATCTAACAATACTGAAATCAAGCAAAAATGTATATGTATTTTATTGCAGTGATGTCAGTAATTTATTATAAATAATCATGATTTTTGGGGTGATTTATTTTATTTTATTTTATTTATTTATTTATTTTTAAAATAAATTTATTTAGTAAGGATGAATTAAAAAGATCAAAATAGAAATATGTAGATTAGAGATTCTGCTGGGCCATTTGTACTTGGTAATTAACAAATAACAGTACAAATAAAATAAATGAACATCTCAACAAAACTGAAAACAAGCTATATTTTTATATATATATATATATATAAAAATTATTATTTTTTATTATAAAGTTTATACCGTAAGTGTGCGTTAAAAACAAAATCAAATGTGACAGGATTTTTTTTTTTTTTCAATATTGATAATAATAAAAATTGGTATTTGAGCACCAAATAATTTCTGAAGGATTGTGTGACACTGAGGACTGAAGTAATTTGTTATAAATAATCATGATTTCTGGTGTGATGAAAGTTTTTTTTTTTTTTTTTTTTTTTTTTTAATACATTTATTTAGTAAGGATGAATTAAAAAGATCAAAGTAGAAATATGATTTGATGGCCAATTGTACTTTGGTATGTGATTAAAAATGACAATAATAATAAAATAAATGAACATCTCAACAAAACTGAAATAACATATATATATATATATATATATATATATATAAAGATTTAAGGAAAGACATTAAAATGTTAAACTTTTTTTTTTTTTTTTTTTACAAAAATATTAAGCAGCACAACTTTTTTCAATATCGATAACAACAATAATAATAATAATAATAATAATAATAATAATAATAATAATAATAATAATAATAATAAATTATTAAATTGAGCACCAAATCAGCATTTAACTTCTGAACAATAACTTAAGGATTGTGTGACACTGGGGACTGAAGTAATGGTTGTTGAAAAATTATGGAAATAAATTACATTTTAAAATATATTTGCTTATAAAACAGTTATTTTAAATCATAGTAGTTCATAATTATATTGTTTTTACAGTATATTTGATTAAGTAAATGCAGCATTGGTCAGCATAAGTAACACACACACACACATATCTTACTGGCCTTAAACTTTAATGCGCATAAATATATAAAATGAAAAACATAGCCCTTGAGGTCAAAGGGATGCTGAACACCTCACTCTGGACTCTACCTTTGGAATTACAGAGACCCAGGCCAGTAACAGAAGCACCAGACTAAATTTCCAAAGTCAGACACAAGCACAGAAGCCTGCCACCCTACGACTATAAATCAATTTCTATTTAGATCAAGCAGATTCAAATGTGAAGGCCTAATGTGGCACTGAACAAACAGGCCAGGCGGATGATGAATGCGAGGGGGAACGTAATGGGCCGACCGACTGATAGCCCGCTATCACAAGCATCCATCTTCCTTAATTCCCGGTGCACTCTACTGGATCCTGTCCAACACACTCAGATGAATTGTCAAAGACACAGGGAGGCATTTTGAATCAGCCTGTTTGAGTTATAGCCGTCACTTCTCTGCCTACCAAACTTCACTCTTTTCATCCTTCTGAAATATCAATTATTAAGCCCTGCTTCAAAGGTGTGCCGAGGTTGTGCAGATACTCTAAAATATGCAGCGAAATGCAGTGTCTTTCTCAGTGTCGACACTAATGAATTTGGCTTGAAAATCACCCAGATCGCAACTCTCTGCAGCATGTCGTTTACTTGACTTGCAAAGAAGCCTTGTGAAGTCATAGAGTCGGTGTAAATGAGAATATATATTGGTGTCATGACACTTTCAAATACACGTAAAAGTAATAAATGCCACATTTACTGAATCTGTGTTGATCATTGCATAAGGTGATGCAATGGCAATGCAATGCAGCTAAATTGTCTATCTAGTACCTTTTGTCTTATTTGAGTAGCCTTCTCCAAATAAAATTTAATTGTTATTTTTGGATATTTAATTATATATTTGTGATAAATATTTGCATACTTAAAGGAATACTATAACTTTATTTAGGCCAAAAAGGGCTGAACAAAAAACAGAAACTATAGTTTTAAAAATAAAGATAATTATTGATATACGCACAACGTTGTAAAGTAGTGTTTCGGATATGCTTGCTTTTATAATCTTTCTGGATATCAGAATTGACTTTGACTTTAGTGCCTGTTTGGATGAAGCTTAAGGTTTTAATACTGAGCAAATACAAAACATTTGTCGTGCCTCATTCATAATGCATGTATTCAGCGAAAATAGAGTACATTCACATTTGGATAGTTGTTGAGTCTGTTTCCCTCCCAGCATTTTTGACATTGGGTGGTAAATGTCTCCCTGACAACTGTAATAATAATTCATGAGATATTGCAGAGATGCATATGTATTCATAGCGTGAAATGCAACATGTTATAAAGTGACCTAATAAACGGGACGAGATCATTTCAGCACGGTAATCGAACAATGCAGGAACCCTTGTGCATTTTTACATTCAGAATTGTGTGTGTGTATGTGTACAGTTTTTTTTTTTTCCCCCTTCCTCTTCCTGCTGAGCTTTTTCTCTCTGCCTGCTTTTAATATTTGTTCTGGAAAAGCAGCATGATCTATTTAATAAGTAAATCAGCTTGCCTATTGAGAGCCTAAAGCAGTAATACAATCAAAATCAATGGGCTATAGAAATGAAAATAGACTTTTTAACTTTGTCATGCAGTCATATAACAGTGTTTTTTTTTTAATTGAGAAGTGGCACTGTTAACCAATGTGAATGAGTAATAATGAATCTTTCTGAGCAGCATTCAAAGTGGAATACACAGCTGTTGCACCTCATAATATATATATATATATATATATATATATACACACACAAATTGAAAACAAACTATTGCATCCACAACTGCAATTTCAAAATATTTGTAATAGCTCAGTTTAGCTGGAATACTTGAATACTTAACTAACCCAGGTTTTATTTTATTTAACCCAGGTTTCTTGTAGCCTGCCACCATACTGTGAGTTTAAATAATCCATCAACCTTTCTTGCATAGCCAGAATTTTGCCTGTAAGTGTGTTTCATTTGTCTGGCTTAAAAAGCTACTAAGACAGGAAGAATCTGTCTGAAAACATTTAAAAAGGCCAACCACAGTACAGTTTGCATGCTATTTAGGAATGAATGTATCTGAGATAGTTAGTACCAAAACAACAGACTGGACTGAAAAATTAATTGCACTGTAGTTTGCACTGTTGGCCAGATGTACAGAAAATTTTCAGAAATGTTCAGCCTGTGTAATCAACATATCCGTTCACCCCGAAGTACTTATTATTTTCCAGACATAGCTCACAACGCACTTTTGTTCATGCATATTAAGTTTACTTGCTATTAAGTGTGAGTTTCTTTTAAAGATTTGATGCTGTCCACGTAAATCAGTGATTAGTTTCTTCAAAAACACTTGTTGTATAAACCTGCTAATTATAAACAGTCTGACTCCTGGAAGTTGCATAGAGCAAGACAAATCAGATTCGAACTGTTGATTTTCAACCCATTCTTCCAACTTTCTATGCAATATGCATTAGATATTCAGTGACAGTATATGGTATTTAAAAAAAAAAACAGTAATGTTGTGAAATAATCTTTTAAATGATACAATTATCATTTAAAATAAATGTTTTCTTTTTTTATATATTTTTAAAATGTAATTTATTCCTGTGATGGTGAAGCTGAATTTTCTGCATAATTGTTCCAGCCTTTAGTGTCACATGATAATTCAGAAATCATTCTAATAGGCTGTTTTGGTGCTGAATAAATATTTCTTATTATTATCTTCGTTGAAAACAGTTGTGTTTAGAGCCCTATGATTTCTGCAATGTGGAAAACATGGGTGGAATCGCGGAATTCAGTTGTAAAAAAATTGACTTACTGTAAATTTTTAGGCAAAATGTCATGGAAATTGGCCAATTTTAAGATGAATAAATAAAAATAAATAAAAAATGCTTCAAAATGTGATATGGACTAGTGTCTGTAAATATTAAGCTGCAAAAAGACTATTTAAATATGAATCCTGCATGTTCTGCGTGTGTCTGTGTGAATAAATGGTGCAGGCGCGCGGTTTTGCATGCTACACAAATACCGGAGCACGTGTGACGCTTGCAGTGTTTTCCGCCTCACTTATGAGCATTTTACCGTTTCTGTTGAAAAAAAATTGACATATTATATACAAACAGAAACTTAAAGGTCTTTACAGCAACCTGTCAAAATAAAAGTTTGGTTTAACTTGAAGAAACTGTGACAAAAATATAAGACTTAATGTAGTGATAGTACTACTGCTACTACTAATAAAATATTTATCAGAGAAATTATTTCCCAAAAAAAAAAATAAAGTAAATACATAACTTAGTATTTCATAATGAATGAATGAATAAATAAATAAATATATGAATGAATGAATATCATTTTACCCCCAATAAAATCAAATAATTAGAAATGCTTCTGATTATTAAAATTTAATGAAACCATTAATTAATGGAAAATTAATGGAGAACAGAATTTGATGAAAATAAAACTGAATTTGAGAAAATTCTTAATTAAATTTCTTAATTAAAACAGAGTCTAGAAAAAATTAATCTTTTAATTTTAATTTAAAAAAAAAAATTTTTTTAGTGAATTTGGAAATAAAATAAAAATGATTTTATAGGACCCTATGTGTTGCTTTATATTTTTGCTGATTTTTTTCCCAGGTCTTTTTGATGAATAGAAAGTTCAAAAGAACTATTTATTTATTATTATTTTATATATATAGAAATCTTTTGCAACATTTTTACTAAATGTCTTTAGTAACACTTTTAATCAGTTAATGCATCGTTGCTGAATAAATTATTTTATTTTATGTTTGAATTAAATTTATTTAAAAATGTAACATTTTTAAATTATTAATTTATTTAAAATTTATTTAATCTTACTGAACCCAAACTTTTGAACGGTAGTGTACTCTGGTAAGTACACCATAAATATTATATGATTGTGAGATGTTTGTGTACAAATATTGTTTATTTATTTAGTTTATATAATAAAAATAGATTAGGTTTCATTAAAAAGCAAGATGTCCTCTTGGCAAATACACTCATAAACAACATGAAAACATAGCAGGCAGCATCATCACAGCGGTGCGTGCTATTAGAATCAACAGTTGCTCATGACAGAATGATGTCTGCGGGCCCTAAATACACCAGGCATCTGGCACTCATTCCAACCAGCCACATGGATGTCATCCATTATTGAGATATTTCAAAAAAATCAATACGTTAAACCTCTAATTAGACCCAAATTAATAATGATCATTTAGTTTGTCAATTACAAACTGTGCGGAAGCCAAATGAAGCTCATAAATAGCATGCTAATGAGGCATCATGCAGTCAGGGGCCTCTTAGCATGTTTGGAGCTGATAATTGTATCAGACCCTTTGATTCTTCCTACTGTTGACTACGTGATATCAACAAGAGTGTGAGGAAGTCGTCTGCTCGTCTGTGTGCTTGGCAACGTAAGATTGATAATAGCATTTTACAGGTTATTTTCTTTTTTCCGGTGCGAGCTGCTGTAGTTCAGACTAGTTCATTCTCATTGCTCGGTGACAAAGGTTGACATAATGCTAGGATGAAATTACTTTTCAAATGCTTCCCACTGTATGGTCAAACCTCAATTCCTGGGTGATATGATTGGAAAGCTGATGTATGATTATCAATTATCTACCTGTCCAGAGAACTGAAAGTGATGTGCACATTTCCCATTTCATCTCATCAATCACCATCAAATACTGAACTCTTATCTGCTTCAGCTATCATGCTACTAAGTTAGAAAATGCTTCTCAGAAACTTTTTGGATATTACTTAAAGTTTTGCCCTGCATCCTTTGGGCTGTTTTCTTAGTTTACTGATTGAACAAAGCATAAACTTTCAACCGGTGATAGTTCATGACATTTCTGAGAGGGTAAAAAATAGAAGAAAACAGAGTGAAAAAGAGTCAGGGATGCATGAAGGAGAAAACATGGGTGTCTTAGACACCTACAGAGATACTGAAAGAAGACGAAATTTGACATCATATTTTCGTCAGATGACAGAGTGCTTGCCGGTTAAGAGGATTTTATTTATTTATCTATTTATTTCACTGTAAAAATGACTGTGAATTTAATGGTAAAAGACTGTAAAAATGCTGCAGTAAAAACCTGTTAAATGGTTAACAGTACTATATACAATGAAAAATTGTATTGGACATTTTACGGTAGTATACCGTTTTCACAAGTGGAAAAATAACTTAAAAATTTACAGTAAATAACTGTAAACTGACATTCCCAGATTTCCTTGCGTTACATTTCAAATTTTATGTTTTTTGTTTGTTTTGTTTTTGTTTTTTTTAAATAACTATGTTTCTGATTTTTCTTATCAGTTTTGTACATTAGGGTTGTATGTTACATCTAATGTTGATAAATTAATGTTTATTGCACTATTTCAGTTTCATGTGTTACCATGTTACGATGACGGTGTTTAGTGTTTGTGTGAATGACACTGTGCACCTTCTATATATGTAAGTATTTAAAAGCTGCTTGTCATGGGCTTTGGTTCGTCATGTGACTTTCTCATCACCGCCTGCTTCTGGTGGTTATCAGTGTATTACAAAGGTACAAAACAGATTTCAGTACTTCAATAAGTTGGTATATTAACATTATATCAGTTAATGAAATTAAAGTATTTAAATATAAATTTAAGTTAAAACGGTAAAACATAAAACGTGGCTACCGTATTTTTACTGTAAAATTCTGGTAACCACAGCTCCCGTTGTTTTTAACAAAAATTTACTGATTTTTTTTTTATAGTGCTTGTTTTATAGTCACCAAATAATAAATATTAGCCATTAAATTACTTTTATACATGTATAAAAGTAATTTATACTTTATAATTTTGTACTTTTTAATATGTTTGAAAGAAGTCACAAGAAACAGTAAAAACAGTAATATTGTAAAATCGTATTACAGTTTAAAACATATTTACAGTTTTCAAAATGTAATTTATTTCTGTGCTGGCAGTTGAATTTGCAGCAGCCATTATTGCGGTCTTCAGTGTTACATGATCCTTCAGAAATCATTCTTATATGCTGATTTGCTGCTTAAAAAACATCTATTATTATTATCAATATTGAAAATAGTTGTGCTGCTTTCTATTTGAAAGCATTCTTTGATTAATAGAACATTCAATAGAACAGCATTTAATTTAAATAGAAACAGTTTTTGCAACAGTTTTGTACTGTCAGTTACAAGTTTATATCTTACAATTTCAACATTTGCGATTAACACCTCGAAATTTGGACTTTATAACAGAAATAAGTTTCCATAGAAGACAGTATAATCTACAGTTGAGGTTAAAAGTTTTCATACACCTTGCAGAATCTACAAAATGTTAATTATTTTACCACAATAAGAGGGATCATACAAAATGCATGTTATTTTTTTGCTTTAGTACTGACCTGAATAAGATATTTCACATAAAATACATTTACATATACGTCCACAAGAGAAAATTATAGTTAAATTTGTGAAAATGACCCTGTTCAAAAGTTTACTTACACTTGATTCTTAATACTGTGTTGTTACCTGAATGATCCACAGCTGTGTTTTTTTGTTTAGTGATAGTTGTTTATGAGTCCCTTGTTTGTCTTGAACAGTTAAACTGTCCGCGGTTGCTCAGAAAAATCCTTTAGGTCCCACAAATTCTTTGTTTTTTCATCATTTTTGTGTATTTGAACGCTTTCCAACAATGACTGTATGATTTTGAGATCCATCTTTTCACACTGAGAATATAAATCCAAATTAATTTTATAAATTCAACTATTATTTTCTGTTGTGGACTATATGTAAACGTCTTTTATGTGAAATATCTTATTCAGGTCAGTACTAAAAAAATAAAATAAAATTTTACATACAAGTTTTCCGTTTTACTTGCTGTTTTACATTAAAGCATATAAAGTATGTGAATATAGTTTGATATATATATATATATATAGTTTATGTGAACTAAAAAGGATAGCTTAATTATTTTAAGCAAGTAAATTGGATGTATTCATAAAGAAAATAAGTAAAATAGGGCTACAGCCACTAGTTGAGAACGCTGAAACAACAGCACTCTTTGTTCCTGACACATTTAATTTACACAATTTAAGTACATTTTAATACTACTTTAATATGTAGCAGACAATTATGGGAATATTATCAAAGTATGACAAAAAATTGCTTAATTACTTTTATTTTTCACCTATTAATCTTATATTTGTTTTTAGTGATGCACTAAAATTTTTTCGTTGAAAATTATCGTCTGAAAGAGAAAAATGGCCATAATACGAGTTGAAAATATATGCCATGCCGCACAGAAGTTATATAAATAGCTATATCTGATTTTGTTCTGAATAAAAATAATATATTGATATTTAATATTATTATATTTTCTGTCTAATTTTATTGTGTTACTTTCAATAAAAGTATGGTTATTTTTTTCAGTATCATTAAAATGATGGGGTTAAATTAAAAAGTATTACAAAATTACTTTGTTATTTAATAAAATAATAAATAATTATTACAAAGCAGCTTTGGCTTTTGGCCAAGCGCATCCAGAGTTTTTGGTTTCAGCCCAGAATTTCTATTTCAGTGCATCCGTATTAGTTTTCAGAAGAAAAAACCTGCAGTAGTAACTGTAGTTGGGCACATGGGAATGTGTTTATGTTGAAGCAGTAACAATCGTGCCTGTGAGTTGTGCATGTGTTTTTGTATGGAGCTATGGCTAGTGGCGGTTAGTGTGTAAGTTGTGGTTGATAGCAGATTAGGACAGTCTGTCAGAGCAGTGCTGTGCGTGACGGCAACTATGCTGCTGTCAGGGATGTCTGGGTGAGAGATTGCAGCGCGGCATAATTAGCAGACTAGCCTGCTGAGTGCTGGATGCTGCCGGGCTCCGTCCTCGCTGTGGCTCGTCTTCTAGTTTGACGAAAGTTTGAGCTCTCATCTCCCTCTCCTTCTCGAGCGCTCGCGTTCATATTCATGGAGGAGAGCAGATGGGTATAGTACATGCTCTCACGCTGTCCAAACGCTCCTAAGATCGTAAAGATCTCAAAGCATGACGTGCCAGCTCTGTTCAAAAGCACTAGTATAGAAAGACAAGGCAGTACCACAGGGAATTTCCTGGCTTTAAACAACTGAACATCACAGAACCGACAAATCTGCGCTGGTTCGCTGTAGCTTCTTCCCCTAGTGATAACCTCCATCAAGTGTTCATTTTAAGAACTGGTGTTCAAGATATCGATTCTTTGGATGGTTTTCATCTGATTTTCATTTACATGCAGTTCTCATCCAATTAGAGATGCGTAACATTTTAAAGCATAGAAATGAAACTGTTTGTGTGATCTTGGAAGTCAACTAAAGGTGTAATGACACTCGCCATAATAAGATTTTCCACCGACTGGGATCGTCATTTCTTTCACACCAGGACTCTAAACACTTATTAGAATCTAACAGATCGGCAGCGTAAAGAAACGTCCTTACTCACCTTGATTACACAATAGGCTTGGAAGGCGAAATACCATTTACAATAATGCTTGTTGGTAGAGCATGTTAGAATGCTTTAGTATCTTTATTAGCAGTTAGCATATTTGTTCTTCTTGCCTTGTATTCCAGAAAAACATTCTCAAGCTTTTATAGGTTTTCCCCATTGGAAATGTTTTTTTTAAGCATAAAGCTTACAAAATTGCTTTATGCTTAACATTTTTTTTTCTTATTTGGCATCCTATTTTAAGAATGTTTTAAAGATGTTTAAGTCATATACTTATGAAACAAGTAATTAATTAATTAATTAATTAATTAATTAATTTATTCATTCATTCATCCTGAATGTACCATTGAAATTTTTTTTTTTTTTTTCCTTTTTTTTTTTCCAAAGTACATCACTGTTATTTTATGTTGTGGTTCTTTTATAAAGATCTGCAACTTCTTTCAAAAATATTAAAACATTTTACTGACCCCAATCTTTTGTTTATTTATTTATTTATTTCAGCCTAAATGTACCACTGAAATGTTTGGGTCAGAAAACTTTTTTTTTTTTTAAATATCAAAAAAATGTATTGGTTTCCACAAAAATATTAAGCAACATAAGTGTTTTTATCATTAATAATAATAAACATTTCTTGAAGACAAAATCATCACAATATATATATTTTTTCTGAAAGATCATGTGACACTGAAGACTGAAGTAATGAAATTCAGCTTTACCATGATAGAATTAAATTGTTTTAAAATATATTAAAATAGAACACAGTTGTAAAATGTAAAAATTGTAATATTTCATAATACGTTACTGTTATTTTATATTCTTGTTCTTTTATAAAGATCTGCAACTTTTGTGAGCATAAGACTTCTTTAAAAAATATTAAAACCTAACCCCAATCTTTTGAATATTTATTTATGTTTTTATTTATTTGTTTATTGATTGATGCAGCCTGAATGTACCATTGAAATGTTTGGGTAAGAATTTATTTATTTATTTATTTATTTATTTTTTTCAAAGAATCATAAAATATATCATAATTTCCACAAAAATATTAAGCAACACGTACATTTTTCTTGAAGACAAAATCATCATATTAGATTAATGATTTCTGAATGATCAGGTGACACTGAGGACTGAAGTAATGAAATTTAGCTTTACCATAATAGAAATAAACTGTTTTTTAAAATAGATTAAAATAGAACACAGCTGTAAAAATTGTATTAATATTTCACGATTTGTTACTGTTATTTTATTTTAGATTACTGTTCTTTTATAAAGATCTGCAACTTTTGTGAGCATAAATATTAAAACATTTTGCTGACCCCAATATTTTGAATATTTCTAACTTTATTTGTTTATGTTTTTTTTAATTATTTATTTATTTTATTTTTATTTTTTATTTTTTGCAATCTTAGTTGCAATCTTAGCATCTTTTTTCAGGATGTTTAAAGATTTAAATGCAAAATGAGACAAAAATACAGAGTAGAAAAATGGTTTTCTGCTGTGTTTGCCACTTTACTATTATACATGGAGTGTTGAAATTGTATAATTCTATACACAAAGTTACCATAATACAAGAAACAAAACATCTCAAAACATTTCAGCCTATGCTACGTAAATTTAGCCTCAAGTCACGTCAGGCAGCATTTGCTGAAGTCTCAGCATGTCTGCATCCGCAAAATGATTCTGATGATGTGTCAGACCCCAGTGATGCAATATCTCGAAACAAGATTTTATTTACCTAAACATCTTCCTGGCGTAATCAAAAATATCAGTTTCATTTGCGCCGTTTACCGACCGCAGCTATTTCCAGAGTGGGTTTTAGATTTCCTCATTTTCAGCTTTCCAGGGCTGTCTGCCTTTTCAGGATGAGGAACTCACCGAGGGAAGGACACGGCTCTTCTCTCGGTCATACTGAATTCACTCTGCGTTCGATGAGGACGGTACCCTGAGGCAACAAAAAAACACCAAAGACCAGCCAGCTGAAGCGGGAACATGCATAGGAATACCAAGCAGTCATTACAGTCATCACAAACTTTACTTTATTTAGTTCCTAACGAAGCTCTCTGGTGGTGCTGCTGGGAGACCTACTGAGAAGTTTTTCTCGAAACCTTGGGAAACATGGGCAGAAAGCCAGGGTCTGTATGTGGCTAGTGGTGGTTTTTCTTTCTGATGCAATTCTGTGATTTTTTTTTTGTGTGTGTGTGTGTGTGTGTGTGTTGTGCGAAGTGCAGTATGAGCACATAAGGACCCTGAGGCAGAGCGATGGGGGAACGGGGCTCTTCGGGGTGAGCTGGAAGGTTTTTACATGTTACTGGACAGATTAAGCGGGTGTGTGGAGAAAAGGTGCTTTAAAGGATAGGCCTGATTTTTTAGACTGCTTTGGGTTCACTGGGAATTGAGCAATAAATAGACAGGTTGCGTTTATCAATATTTTAACACACAATACTTTTACAACTGTTTCATTTGCCAAAAGATGCTATGATCATTTGGTTAGTTTGAGAATCAAATGCATTTTATTGCTGCTTTGTTTAAAATTAAAGAGAAAAAACCTTCCACAAATTTGTTTTCAGAGTAATATTCAGTATCACAGCTAGCATTATGAGGCATGTTATGTTATTAAATTTGCTCCATTAGTGTTTTTTATTCCAGTTAGAAGCCATATCAAAGCAGTAAATACTGTATATTTTTTAATGTTGCACATACGTGACTAAATACATTTAGGCATCTCTGTGTCTTTGTAAACTTGTCATATATTTACTGCTTTGATATGTGTTTTGTGCACATTAACGCTAAGCACATTCAATAAAGTATTTAAAGTATATTTAAAAGAAAGTCATAATTTTATTCAACAAGGAAGCATTAAATTGGTCAAAAGTGAAAGAAGAGACTTTTTCAAATAAATGCCGTTCTTTTGAACTTTCTAATCAACTAGGAATTTTGAGTGGTTTGCACCAAAATTTGCATTATATAAGGATTTCTGGTTAATCATGAGACATTGAAGACTTAAGTAATGGCTGCTGAAAATTTAGGTTTGCCATCAGAGGAATAAATAACATTTTAAAATATAATAAAATAGGAAAAAATGTTATTGGGGCCAAGCATCGAAGTTGCGAAGATTTCCTATTCTTCTTCTGTTTTTTCCGCTTTGAGTCTATGGTAGCCCATAGAACCGCTTTATGGAATTTGGCACAGTGATAGAGGACAGTCTCAGCATTAACCATAGCAAGTTTGGAGTCTCTAACTCAAACTCTCTAGCGCCACCACTTGTCCAAATTTTCACCCATATTTATGCTAATAACTTTTGAACCGTAAAGGTCTAGAAGGGAAATTCTTTTTTCCACTGAATTCTTGGCTCATGCCGAGTTGAATTTAAAAATCATAAGGAATTATTTTTCTGCTATTTTTAATAGTTCGAAAAACCTACTTTTTGAACTTTGTCTAATAAGTTTGTCTAATTTTCACCAAAATTGGCTCATCAGACCATGCTTTCAAAAAATTATGGAATTCAAGTTGATTAATCAAACCGTTCTCGAATAACACGTGAACGAATTCTACGAAGAGCATGCAAAAATGGATGTGAGGCTACATCTCTGCAATGGTTTGGCATATTGAGACCAAACTTGGTGTGTGTTATAACAAGCATGACCTGAAGCTACCTGCACGGTTTCGTGAACTTCCTGTCGGACATTTTGATTCATGTTGAAAACCTATTTTTTTTTTTTAACTCCTCCTACACCGTTGGTAAGATTTTCACCAAATTTGGCTCAGATCATCTTCAGACCAAGCTGACAAAAAATTATGGATTTCATGTAGATACATGAAACGGTTATCATTTAACGCATCAACGAATTTGCTGGAATGATGCCAAACTGTGTCTAAAGCTGTATCTCTGCAAAGCTTTGACATATTAACACCAAACTGTCACCTCATACTGACCAAGCCACATCAGTTTGGTAACAGCGCCACCTATTGGTCAAAAATAATAAACCATTCATTAACCATTAATAATAAAATTTCAAAAAATGCTATTAACTTTTGATTGGTCTCAAAATATTCCTTGCGTATGTTGAAAGCCTACTTTTTCGAACTTGTCCTGGCCCGTTCGTCCAAGTTTCACCAAAATCGAGGCTCATCATCTTCAGACTGTGCTGAAAAAAATGTATGGATTTTATATCGATAGATAAAACTGTTTTTGTGTAGAAATGCAACAAACTTGAGGCATGATGCTAGACTATGTCTGAGGCTGTATCTTTGTAAAGCTTTGACATATTAATACCAAACTTTGTATGTGCCGTTGTCACCTCACACAGAACGCACCACATTGATTTAATAGCACCGCCACCTATTGGTCAAAAGTGATAAGCCTTTAAATCATATTACTAGTGGTAGTTTTAATGATTTTTCAGCTATTTTCATCCAAATCATCTAAAAATGTCTTCAATTACTCATTGCTACAGTTGGTCTGATGCTTGCTTCTGTAGTGCTTGGCCCTACAGCTTGCAGCTTTATTTTTTAAATTGTAATAATATTACTGTTTTTGCTGTATTCTTGATTAAATAAATGTGGCCTTGGAGAGCTTGAGAGACAAAAGTAATAGTAGTTAGTATAACAGATAAAGTGTACATTTATTATTATTGCTATTTATTTAATATCTAACACTAATAACCCTCTGGTATACTAAACTTGTACTTTAATGATGATTCACTTACTGGAAATATATTTAAGCACAGAATAAAATAAATAAAAAGAAAAGCTAACATTTCATAATTATTAGTCATGCTATCAACATTGATATTAAAACGCATAAATTTGTGTCATGTTATATATTTAATGGCCTGGTATATCTGGTTGCGTAAGTTGTGTTAAATAAGCAGTCATTTCCTTTGATTAAAATCAAACTAAGGTCAGCAGTGCCGTCTTACATCAGGGGCATAGCCTTAGCACTGAACTTTGAATTTGTGCATATATATGTGTATTCATGTGTGTGCAAAAGAAGGGGAATGTGCATTGTAAAATGAGCACTTCATTTGAGCAGATCCTCCTATAATGATGTTTAAGCCAAGCTCATGATCCAGGTCTCCTAGTACAGCTCCAGGCAGCTTAGCAGATGCCACAGAGAGCTAAACACACTCATCTGTGCCCGATTGTGACTGCTGATCCCAAAGCTGTCGACCAAGATGGTGCATGTCCTCCAGGTGGCTCCAGAGTAGGACTGCTAACGCGCTAACACGCATCTCATTTGGGTTGCTGAAGTTGCAGAGTGACTCTTACGCATGCCATTATGAAATCCAGCAGCAAAACTGCTTGTTTACAAAGAAAAAGTTTTGTTGTGTACACATCGTTTAGAAAACCACCAAGAGCTTCAAACACGCCTCGACTTATTAATTTGAGGACAGGCGCTGATTTTACAGGCTCAGGATTGTTGATGATAATTTTTCTTGTGCAAAAATGGCAGATATTTTGCTCTCTCATTAGAAGCATGGAGGCCACTCACCCGAGAGATGCCTCAGGCAAGGCAGAACTAGCTCTGAGGACAGAGTTTGGAGTTTAATGAAACGCAAAAGACACAGCAGATGAAGAAACGCAGTCCTTTTGATAAATGAGTACCTTTTCCAACACTGAGGGCTTTTGCCCTCATCTATCGTTTCTCTGCACCCATCTGTGGAATGAATATGAACTGATTATAGTCACGGAGGATTTAAACTAAACGGTTCTTCATTTACAAAGCCCCAAATGTTAAGAGAGTCTTTCACCAGAGTAATATCAATGGGGAGCTGATTTGCTGTTGCGGTTTGTAATTCCAATACCGCTATTTACTGTCTGTGAATAGCAGCGCTGGTTAAAGATTTGAAACATTCTGAGAGCTTTCTAAATAATCTATTCTAGAAGCAATGTTCTCAGATTTGATTGCTTATTAAAGGGACATATCATTGCTCTTTTGATGTTGAGATACTATGTATATTTACCTAGCGCTTACACTGCCAAAACAAGTTGTTCAGAATTTATTGTGGTAACACTGTATCGATCAGCTTTACATATCAGAACCATGTTGTACATGTAGAAGTATTAAGAGGTTCAGCAGAAAAGACAGTAAAATGGTTATGTAAAACTAAATTACAAATACAAAATAGGGCCTGTTGCGAATTTGCACTGTGCTTTTTTACAAATTTTGAAGGCACAAGTGATATTATCTTAAAGTCATTTCTTATATGTGGTAATGTACATTTTTTTTTTAAATTAAATTAAATTCTCATAGTGACAAACGTGCAATATTCTTTAACTTAAGACTTATTAACACCTTGTTTTAACAGGCTTGTTTTGAGCACCTCGTGCAAGTGTTGCTAATTGATTTTTTTTCATATATGAGAAAGGATGCACATTTTCGTCATTCAATTATCACATTTTCTTGTTTCCTTTCCTCTTACGTAAGCTGGGATTCGCTAAGCGAATCAGAGGTCTAGAGCTCTATTTTAGGAGGCAGGGACAGATCCAGTCAGTCAGCCGTGCTTTCCGGACTGCTCTGTTTCAGATGGAAGGATATCCCACAAAGATCAAGCAGGGAGAAAGAGGAGATTGTTGTTCCAAAACATCGTCCATCATTTTGATTCTCTTGTGGCATAGGCGGTGTGTATTTACTGTATGATAGCGGCTTGTCTCTCTGGGTATTATATTTTTTCTAAATCCATGTTTAATCGGTTATGTACACTGGTTGAGATGTAGTATGAAATGGCATTTACCTTACATTATCCACAGTATTTTTCCTTTATATTTAAATATTTTTCTTTATATGTATAATACAATAATACAGCTGTCAAATAGATTAATCGCATCCAAAATAAAAATTTTTGTATACATAATATGCATATACACACACACACACACACACACACACACACACACACACACATATATATATTAATATTTATAAATGTAATATAAATCATATATGTGTTTGTGTGTGTGTGTGAGTAATAATTAAATATTTGCCTGTATGTGTGTATTTAAGGTTTTATTTTGGATGTGATAAATCTAAATTAATTGTTTTGACAGCCCTAATTTATAACATTATATTAACAGGCTATTTATTTTAAAATCATTTTCCTTCGCATTTGTTATTAATGTAATATTACAACTATTTTAAGATTTAATGGTCAGTGAAAACTTTTTTTTAATATTAAAAAAGTACAATGGCGTGCAACATTTTGGGAACCTCTTGCAGAATCTGTGAAAATGTGAATAATTTTAACAAAATAAGAGAGATCACACAAAATGCATGTTATTTTTTTAAGATGAGTAAGATATTTTACATAAAACAATAACATATAGTCCACAAGACAAAAAATAACAAGACAAAAAATAACCCCCGATCTCAAAATCATACGGTCACTGCTGGAAAGGGTTCAAATATGCAAAAAGATGCTGGAAAACTGAGGAATCTGGAAGATTTTTCTGAAGACCAGTGCTTAGTTTAACTGTTCAGAACAAACAAGGGACTCATGAACAACCATCCCAAAAATACACACACTAAAAAAACAGCCGCAGATCATCCAGGTAACCACGCACAGTACTTTTGTATGGGGTTATTTAATCATTTCAGCTATTTTTTTGTCTGGTGGACTATATGTAAACATCTTTTATGTAAAATATCTTACTCAGGACAGTACTAAATAAGAAAATAACATGCATTTTGTATGATCTCTCTTATTTTGTTAAAATTATTCACATTTTCAGATTCTGCAAGGGGTTCCCAAACTTCTGCATTCCACTGTATTGATGTTATTAAAGAAATATCTCATTTACTTTAATATTTTACATTCAATTATGATAATTTGGTTTTAAATATGAACATTAAATGTTTAATAATATAACAGTGAATTTTATGTTTTTTATTATATTGTATTATATATTTGAATTTATATTTTTAGATTAATAACAATTTTTCAGTCCTTCAGTATTAATATTAAATATTTTATGTTATATTAATATAATAATGTTGATAACTGCACAATAGTTGTAGTGGTGTTAATATAAATATGAATTTAAAAAATATATAAACAAAAAGTTCTCCTTTTAAGAACCATTAGTCAATGGTTTCTTGGTAAACACAACAGGTGTAATGATGGTCACTTGCTTTAATGTACTTGAATTTTGATTGCATGCAAAACAAACTATTTTGTGTTTCATTTCAAGTTTTGAATTGCAACTGATGATGTCAGAGTGAGTGATTTGTTTACTTTGTAATTAGTCCGTCCATTTCCACCTTCCGGGTGATATGCAAAACAGTCAGAACATGAGGATGCGTGATCCCGCCGACAGTCTAATCAACCAATCCCAGTGACATTCATCTCACATGACTTCTCGCTTCAGCAGCTTTACGAGAACAGACAATTTCGTATAATATTTCGTAACATTTGACTTTTTCGTACTGTCAAATATATTACAGAGAGGAAGCATTACCTCGCTTCCCTCCTCAGCAGAAGCTGTTTAAGAGTCTTTTTTGTTTTTCTACCTTAATTCCCACAACTGTCTGTCATTGTTTCCTTCACTCCCCGTATCTCTTAATTTGCTCTTCCTTCCATAATACGTACAAGTTCATCTCCATCCGAGACAGCAGCTATGTGTTTTCAGCTGGGATTTGTATCGGCATCCTCATTTTTCCCCACTTCTACACACATGCGCACGCACAAACCACACATCCTCTTCTCATCCCATTCTGTTTGCTTTGTTTCACCTGTGCCGATCTCTCTCGCGCGCTCTCTCTCCCTCCTCCCTCCAGCTCAGTCTTTCACTCGTGCGCTCCCTCCCTCTCACACTCTCATTGCTTAGCAGAGCTGCTGAAAGTGCGTCAAGCCTCTGTCCAAATACAGACAGGCTGAGCAATACTAATCTCAGGAGGAAGAAAATCAGAAGAGTGTGTGCGTGTGCGTATGTGCGAGGGAGCGAGCAGTGTTTCAGCCCAAGCCTTTGTATTGCAACACCTTAGGAGCCCAGGAGCGGACAGTGCCGGGAAAAAAGAGGAATCTGTTTCATACTTAAGAGTTTATCCTTTTGAAGAAGGCGAGGAGAAAAAAAGTCCTTTCTTCCTCTGCTTCCTTTGTGCGGGATGGACAGTGAATGAGTGGCAGGGTCGGGTCATGACCTCCTTTTCCGCCGGGTAATTGTCGCCTCTTCAGGTCTTGCGAGTGACTGATGCAGCTCTGAGAGGATCGGACCCCATCGCAGACGCTTCTTCCCATCCGTTCGCTCAGCAGCTGTTAACGGGCTCTCGTCCTAAGTGAGTACATTTTGACAGGGGCCGGCTGCGGGTGCTGGACGAGGAGGTTGGGACTCCTAGCATGGGGTTTTCTGCATCATGAGAGAACTCTCTTCTCTCGGTTCTTCGCGCCTAGTGTCTAAGAGCGAGTCGGGTGTGCGTCATGCGTCCCAGCAGAGCGGCGGCGGCGCCGTTTCTTGGGCGGCTCGGGAGGACCCCCTGGATGTGGTCTCTGACGTTGGGATGTATTGTCAGTTCGGTGTGGAGTTCCTCACCCGGCTCGGATAGTTCAGTGGCCGCCGCCGGACCCCCTGGGGTGGCGACCTCGTACACCCATCCCGAACACCCGCTCCACAGCGGGCGGCACCACGCTTCGCCCATCTCCATATACCGCTCTCCGGCGTTCCTCAGAAGTGGCCACGGTGAGTCCCAGCAAGCTAGTTTTGTGCCACTCCTAAGGAGTTCTACTGTATGAGAGACTTTAATGACTTGCTCTCTTTTTTCCTCTGCTAACCTCAATAGTTAATTGCGACTGGGGAATAATCGGGATTTAGTTTATTGAGGGAAGATTGTGTCAGATGCTCTCAATAGCGGTTATCGGGATTTGTATCTGTGCTTGCAGTTTAATTAAAGCAGGGAAGATAGTGCATCAGTGGGGCTATAATAAGTCTGGCTTTAGATTGGGTTTTTGGAACAAGAGGATCTGATAAGCGTTGAGCTATTTTGTGGTTACGGAGAGCGGAGTTCTCTCTCCCAAGCCACACAGGCAATTACCCTATTAAAGTCTGAAGCGAGCAGGCGAAACTGTGCTGTTCTGTGCGCTGTGATTGCTCTTTTGCAGTGGTTCGGTGTCAACAGCCCTTTTGCATTGTACCCAAGCGATGTGCGCAATGGGAAGACGAAAGCAGAACTTTGAGCAAGAACCTGTAGATGCGTGTCTTTGAAGTGATGCAGATTAAGTTGTAAAGGAATGACCTCCATTCACCTCCCATTTCCCTGTAATTTAATTATTTGAATGAGGCCGGTATTGTTTGCTTTGTATTATTCAAATGAAGGGTGCATACACTTGGGAAAACGTACTCGCAAAATTCCAAAGGACATTGGGGTAATGCAGCGATTAATTTCCAGCTTACCTTTGCGCTCTTTCAGTACACAGCAATTGGGAATAGCAGTCTTAATTCAGCCTTGAAGCCGTTAGCTCGTTAGGAAAAAAAAAAACATTTGATTGCAGTAATGCATTTATTTGGATTCGAGCAGAGCGGCTTTTCTCACCTCAGCGGCTTTGTACTTACAAATCACATTTATTCTGCTCACGCGGTGCATTTTCTTTTACCCTCAGACTTTATTTTTAGATGGATTTCTCTTGTAAGCCGCGTGTGGGTGTACGAGGAGTTCATCAGACACATATAAAATCCCTCTGTCTAATTAAATCAATAGATACAAGTTTTCATTTTCCAGTCAAAGCTAATTTACATGAAAGACAACAAGACATGATTTCTTGAGTGGATCTCAGTCATTAATTAAATAGTTTTTTTTTTTAAGATTTTGTTTTGTTTTGTTTTGTTTTTCTTGACTGACCAAGCTGGGCAGACCAAGAGTTATTTTATGGCAAAAGGTCATAATATACTTTTTTTTTTTTTTGACAACAAAATATATGTCTTGGGAATTTTTTTTTTTTTTTTTTTTTTTTTTACCTAATAAATCTAGTTATTTGATTTTTTTTCCCCCAACTCCCTCATAATATATTTAATACTATTTTTTTGGTTAAAATTTAGTCATTTACATGTTTTATTATTATTACTATTTGTTGATAAACTGATATGCACTTTAGCATTTTATCTGCAAATTTCAGTCACAAAATACTCTTGTAAACTAGAGTTGGATGAGCTAACTTTAGTTCTGTTTTTATTTATTCATATATTTTATTTATTTACAAATATATTCATTCATTCTTTAGATCAGCATTCTAGTTTTCTCACTGGCTTTTCAACATTAGGGTTGATGAAACTGCTGTGATTTGGTCAGTGTGAAAATCCTGGTTGTGCGTAGCACTCGAAGACTCTCCCTCCACTCTCAATGAGGGCCCCTGGGGCATGATGCCGCGTTAGATATAGATGAAAAGCGCTCCAGCGCGCTCTCTCATTCCCTGTGTTTACACATGTAAGCAGAATCTCTGGATTAAGTCTCTACATCATTAGTTCTGCTATTATTTATTTATCATTTGATTTACGTATTCGGCGTGCAGCTTCTGCACCTTGCTCTGCCGAATTCATTGCGAGCTGCGCAAGCAGCAGAGTTGCTCGGCGGTTAGATTTCTATTTGCTTGGACATATAGCCTGCAGTCGAGAGGTCTGAGTTGAAGGCTCTCCGGCTGTCGGAAGGCGTCTGGAGAGTTAGATACTGTACAGAGGAGATGTGCGCTGTAATGACAGGGGAAAGAAGCATCCAGGTGAAGACTCTTAGAGAAAGTACTGCTAAGCCAGCACACTCTCTCTCTCTCTCTCCAAAGTCCCACAACGTTGAGACGAGAGCATGACAGGCAGAACAGAGTGGATTTTCCCCCACTTGTTTACCACGATAGCGTGTGAACGCGTGATAGCGTAGCTGTGTGTGCGAACACGTGCATGATGTGAACAGGCCTGAAATTGTGTACTAATGCATTTGTAAACATTCTAGAAACTACTGTAAAGCATCACAGAACTAATGTTTGTGCAAGGAAGCGCTGTTAGTGGGATTGAGTTGGGATTTATCCAGTGGCAAAAAGGAACTCTAGGTTCATACTCGTGATGAACAAACTAATTTCACACAGCTCTAAATGTAGATTCATTGTTAAAAGTCATTGGCCTCCATTACTACGGTATTTGGATTTAGAATAAACAGTGATTAGGTGAATTTAGCTCAACTTAGATACCAAATCAATCAAAAACACTTTTACAAGGAGATAGTTGTGAACTGGTGAGCACTAAAGTTTGGAAAAATGCTTTTACAACAAATAACATGAACTCTGACGTCAAACAGTTTTAGTCTTCACCATTTATCTGGTGATTTCACCCAAAAATGGAAAGATTTTCCCCTTTAAAATGGTTATTTACCAACCCTCATGTTGTTATAAACCTGTATGATGTTCTTTCTTCTGTGGAACATGAAACCAGACAATTTGAAAAATGTATTTTTGTCCATACAAAGAAAGTCATATTTGGTTAGCCTATTTGGTTTTGTACCCCACTGACAAAAAAACACTCCGCTTTCAAAGAAGGATAAATGTCTGACAGGTTTGACATAAGGGTGAGTAAATGATTTTTGAATTTTACATTTTGGTTCCTTTAAATCTACATCTATTTGTATAGACCAATTTGGAGTAGACGTCACAGTTACATCACTTGCAGCTGCCCGCGCATAGTGGTTGCAGAAAAACATTGGTAACAAGTGGAGGTAAACGGGTAAAATCCATGGAATAAGAGGAAAAAAATATATTTTTGTGCCTTTTGATGTCAAAATCGGAATGCAAATATTTTTTATAGAACACTGTCATCAAAGACGCCATTTGAAGCTAAATGCAGACATTTAAACAGGCATACTATGGATAAAAAACTGCTGTGATTACTCTGGTTTTAAAGGATAGATTTGATTTACACAATAGATCTACATAATATTCACATATGCTGTTCATATGGGTCATATTGTATTAGCCCCACAGCATAAAATATTATTTAAACCTATTACTATAAACATTTTACATATGATTTATTTCTTTTTTATTTTTTTTCGCAAATGCAAGTTTATATCTTCTAATTCAGACTTTATAACTAGATTTAACTCAAAACTAGTGAGTTTGTTAATTCTGAGAGGAGAAAAGCCAGAAAACTTGAATGAACTTGGGATATAAACTTGAATTCCATATTGGAATTGTGAGATATAATCTCGGAATTGCAAGAATAAAGTCAGAATTTTGAAATATAAAATATATAAATATAAATTTAAAAATTAAAAATAAATTATATAAATTTACCTTTTTTATTCTTTTATTCCATGGCACCATAGACTGCTACTTGAACCGCCCACAAAAACGTCATACCTGTCATCCCACTAACGTCAATTTCGTTGAATAACAGTGCTTATTGCTGGGTGACAAGCTCTTGTAATATGCGGAGAACATTTTAAAAATGACATCTAATCAATATAATCTCTAATCTTTTTAAATCTAACTATTTTGTACCATATCCGTGTAATTCTCTAGCCGTAAAGTCTGTCCCGGGTTTTCTGCAACCATGATGCGCGTGCATCCTGAATGTTTACAAACCAATAATTGGTCTATAATTTAGCTTTTTTATTATTTCTTGCATTTACAGAAAAAAAAGGACAATATATCAATAGTATTATACGAATAGACTCAGTATATGATTACCAGCATATAAATAAACTCAGACCTTTTGCAGAAAGACACAAACAACACCTCCAGTCCGACAAATTATATGCTACCATGACAGCTGTTCAGCTCAGTGTCCGCGGATGCGTTGAAGCACATTGTTAGCGGTTGAAGTTTAATTAATTAACATCCAGTCGCTCTTACGCAGACAAATTTAACTTCACTCCTCTTATCGTGCTTGACAGAAACTTTGAATCATAATTGCAATAATTGTGGGTCATTATAATTCTGATAAAAGAGGAAGTTTAACACACCTATTGTCAATACGCTAGAATTCCCATTCAGTTACAGCTCTTTAATCTGAAAAGCGGCCGTTTCAGACTCATTCTCTTCGCAAATTATCTCCTTTTATCGCTCTTCAGAAAGTCCTGCTCTTTCATAATTCCCACACTATACATTTTGATTAGCTGTCCAGCATTCGTGCTGAATGGCAGGAGCTATCGAACACTTCACAACGAACATAATTGACTTTCAAGAGGAACAAGAGGAACATAACCACTCCATTTATGTCCTCGTTCCTCCGTCTCCTGCCATACGCGGCTCGGCACGCGACCATCGGGCACCTATCTACTTGGCTCCGAGTCCTGTGCTGCGATGGCATGCGTGGCTCTTGCCGTCGGGTTAATCGCGTTAAGGCAGAGAAGGTTGTGTCGCTGGAGTTGGCTGCCAGGTTTGGCAGCGTAAACAGAGGCAACTCCTCTGTACATGAAGACCCTGGGACCGAGTCTGCTGGGGGGCTGCGCTACATTACGCGAGTGTCTCTCTGCTAACTGAAATGTGGATCAAAGGAAAGTTTAGACCTGTATCCTCGGGACAAGGATTAATGGAAACAGCAAGCATGGGGAGGAGTGTAAGATAACAGGATTTCACAAGGCCTGTGATGGGGAGACAGTGTGTTGGAGAGAGGGGAATAATTCGAGTGTGTGCGAGAGAGAATTGGAAGGCGGAAAAAGGGGAAGTGAGATTGGGAATGGAGTTATGAGACCTGCCATGATATGCACATGAGAATTTCTCTGTGTTTCTGCCAAAATTCTCTTTGCGTGAGATGGAACTGCAATACATTTTTCATTGATTGGCTTTTAGAGCTGCTATGCCTTAGTCCAATTTGGTCTAATTTCGTTAAACGTCGTATATTGGGTTATACATATCAAGTATGACTCAAATTCATTGGATGTGTCTTTTTAGATTGTGATATGCTGTCCCAGCTAAGGGTTTGCATTTATTCTATGGTAAAATACTTTCTTCTATTCCAGTTTTTTAGATTTTATTCTAAATAAAAATGTAAAAGTATAAAATAAAATAGAAAGCATTTCAAATGAACGCACATATGTAATATATACGTCCACTTTTATAATACAGGTTTTAAATAATTGCATAAATTAAGAATTTCTTTAAAAAAAAAGTAAGAATTGCACAAAAAAGTGTTGCTTTTAAAACAAATTATTGCTTTATTCTAACTCACCACATATATGTGACCCTGGACCACAAAACCAATCATAAAGGTCAGTTTTTTTTTTAAATTGAGATTTATAAATCATCTGAAACCATTGATATTGATATATGGGTTGTTAGGATAAGAAAATATTTGGCTGAGATATAACTATTTGAAAATCTGCAATCTGAGGGTGCAAAAAAATCGAAATATTGAGAAAATCGCCTTTGAAGTTGTCCAAATGAAGTTTTTAGTAATGTATATTACTAGCCTTGATATATTTATGGTAAGAAAATCACAAAATATCTTCATGGAACATGAAGAAAAATCGATAATTTTGACCCATACAATGCATTGTTGGCTATTGCTACAAATATACCCATGCTACTTATGACTGGTTTTGTCGTCCAGGGTCACATATTGGGTTATCAATGGCAAATATGACATTCATTCAGTTAATTTATGACAGCTGATGTCCTTTTTTTCATGGTAAAATCTGTATATAAATGTATGTATATAAAATGTACTATGTAGAAACTTTTATAAGGCTATTCATAGACAATGTATGTTTCAATTTCTTACATAAATTAAACATTTTCACTAAAGTGCTTGTTTTCTAAAACCAAGTATTGCACATTCTAACTAAAACGTCAACCAATGGCTTGAGTTTGGGGCGGGGCTATCTTTTTTGTCTGGCCAATGGAAGTCAGGGAACAAGTGCTAAAGAATCCTGTGTGAAATCCAAAGTCAATGTCTCAGAAATCACACATTTTCAATATGGCCAAATGATTTAAAAAGCATTTAGTGATCTGACTAAACCATTACAAATCATTTGCATTCTCCAATGTCATATAATGTCCCTCAAAATTAGAAAATGAGTAGTAGAAGTGTGTAGTTCTCTGCCTGTTCTCATATTCATCTGCTCAGAGATGTCAGCGAAAAAGGCCAAACACTATATGCTGGCAGTTAAATGATACCGGAGCCCTGATAGCCGAGCGCATCTCCGCTTCAAAGTTCTGGATTTTTGGAGGTGGCAAATCAGTCTAAAGCTCTTATTTCCCACCTGTACCCTGGTGTCAGCGGATCAGCGGCTCGCTTCATTCAGCGCAGATTGGATGAATTCAATCTGACATACTGTGGTAAACCAGAACATCAGTGAATCCTGAAAGGAAATGCTGCATTCGGCCTCACTGCCACGTAACGCAAAGAGACAATCATCCAGTTAATCTGCTTAGAGGGAAATTGTCTATGTGATGCACAGCTGTTTTAACTGGATAAAGTGGATTGTACAGCTGTGTAGAACAGACAGATAAATGAGGGTTACCATATTATAAATCATGCTGTGATTCTAGACATGTCATTTTGTGGTGTTTTCAGTCTTTGATGGATTCCTACTCATATGGAAGATATTTACTAAACACTTACAGCACTTGTGCATGCTGTATTTGTTATTGCACATTGAGTCCTCTTCACTAACCGCTAACTACACAGTTTAGTCAAGTGCTAAATGTGCTAAAATAGCCCATGCACCATATTTAAAGGAAAACCGAATGCTAAATCAATTATTTACATTTATGCATTTGGCAGATGCTTTTATCCAAATAATATATTGCTTAAATTCTATATAAAAAATACAGTAAAAGCAGGAATATTGTGAAATATGTTTTGCAATTTAAAATAACCATTTTCTGTTTTAATATATCTTAAAATGTAATTTATTTCTGTGATCAAATGCTAAATTTTCAGCAGCCATTACTCTAGTCTTAAAGGAGAAGTTCACTTCCAAAACAAAGATTCACGTATAATGTCTCACCCCCTTGTCATCCAAGATGTTCATGTCTTTCTTTCTTCAGTCGTAAAGAAATTATGTTTCTTGAGGAAAACATTTTGGCATTTTTCTCCATATAATGGACTGCTATGGTGCCCCGATTTTGAACTTCCAAAATGCAGTTTAAATGCGGTTCAAACAATCCCAAATGTGGTTGTAAACGATACCAGCTGAGAAAGAAGGGTCTTATCTAGCGTAACGATCGGTTAATTTAATAAAAATAAAACAATTTATGTAATTCTTAATGCCAAATGCTTGTCTTGTCTTACTCCGCCTGGACTGTTTTTGTTCCGGTTCATGACAGTTAGGGTATGTCCAAAAACTTGCATCTCATGTTCTCCCTCAACTTCGAAATCGTCTTATATCGCTGTTTTACCACTGTTTAATGGCCTTTTTTGTTAAGGGTGTTTCATCTTCTTTGCATGTTCACTTTGCAAAGACTGGGTCGGAACTTCTGCAGCGATGTAGGATGATTTTGAAATGATTTTTGAAGTTGAGGGAGAAAACACGATCTGAGTTTTTCGACATACCCAAAGTGTCTTGAGTCAGAATACACAGAGTTTAGGGAGAGAAAGGCAAGATGAGCATTTGAGATTAAAAGTATTTAAATTGTATTTTTTAAATGAAAATAACCGATTGTTTTGCTAGATAAGACCCTTCTTCCTCGGCTGGGATGGTTTACAACCACATTTGGGATCGTTTAAAGCTGCATTTAAACTGCATTTTGGAAGTTCAAAATCAGGGCACCATATTAGTCCATTATATGGGGAAAAATGCATTATGCAAAGAAACATAATTTCTTTACGATTGAAGAAAGAAAGACATGAACATCTTGGATGACAAGGGGGTGAGTACATTATATGTGAATCTTTGTTTTGGAAGTGGACTTCTCCTTTAAGTGTCACATGATCCTTCAGAAATAATTCTAATATGCTTATTTGAAACCTTTTTTTATTATTGTTATGAACTGAACCCACACTTATATATAGATAAATATAAAACTGCATATTTTAGCCATTTTTACACCATTATGTGATTGGCTAAAACAGTGCAGACAGTGCGTGCAAATAAATGTCACTATGAACAGGCGCAGTTCATCTTTTGTAAATTCCCCCGCGCATATATCTTGTATTTTTTCACCAGCTGTTATCTGGCGAAAGAAAATCACATCCTGTGCGTCCCCTACGCAGATACTCGAGAGAATAGGCAGGGGTGGAAAGTATTAACTGTGTTTACCCCAATGAGAAGAATCCTCAATCAGAGCAATGAAGAAGCCTCTCAATGCGAGATAATGTTCAGCACAATGGAGGTAACTGTGTCCACACAAAACCTCTCATTCTGCAGCCACTGCCAGGGAATTAGCCCCAGCAGATTAATCCCATTATGAATGAACAAATTCCTTCTCGGAGATCGCACTGAAAGAAATAAATAATTAAATAAAATCTATTGGCTTTATGGAAATTTCCAATGCAAATGCCAGAGTTGGAGTATAAATGGAAAGATTAAAAATGCCTGCTCCTGAAGAAAGCTGAACTAGCTAATATCACTGTATGGAATAATCTACGGCCCTGGGAGGTACATGCAGAATTGCACATTCAAGATTAAATCAGTTTCACAGCTTGTTTTCAAGTTCTACATTACATATTAGCATGGATTTGAGAACTCCCTAGTGGTCATAATCCAGAGAGGACAATAACATTTAACCCCCTCTTCCTGTAGTTTGTCTGGTTCCCAGAATGCTTTTTAAAATGCTGTCAAATGAGATAAACAACCCAAAGACAAACTATGTCAAAAAATATTTACTGACAACCTTTTTTCACATGCCTAAGACTAGACGAAGATGACACAGACAGCATTAAACACAGTGACTATAGCATTGATGGAAAAAGACAAAACTAAAATGTAATTAATAAAAAAAAACTCTATATCCAAAATCTCTGTATATTTCTCTAACAAAAATGAGGAGAAAATATGATTGTGGTTGCCAGATGTCTAGTGCTTAAATCCCCCCATTAGAAATTAAAGGAATAGCTCATATTCTGTCATTAATTACTCACCCTCATGTTGTTCCAAGCCTATAAGACCGTCGTTCATCTACGCTTGCTTGGTGCTCTTGTGAAAGCACATCAAAGTCTTACAAGGAAGAGAAGAAATTGTTGAATAAAGTCATTATTTTTGTTTTCTTTGCGCACGAAAAGTATTCTCGTAGCTTCAAAAAATTTCAAATTATGGTTGAACCACTGATGTCACATGGACTATTTTACCAGCTTTCTGGGCCTGAAAGCTCTCGGATTTCATCAAAAATATCTTAATTTGTGTTCCGAAGATAAACTAAGGTCTTACGGGTTTGGAATGACATGAAGGTGACTAATTAATTCAAGTTTATTTGTATATTGCTTTTCACGATACAAATCATTGCAAAGCAGCTTTACAGAAAATTAAAGTTTCTACAATATATTTAGTAGTAGCTTACTAGTGACTCTGTCAAGCTGATGTACATATGGCAGAGATGTATGGTAAAAAATCAATTAATAACCGAATTTTCATTCTTGGGTGAACTATCCTTTTAAAAGGACACATTTTCTGCCAAGTGTTTTAAATCATTTTCACAACCTGGCAACCATGTGCACACGCTCTGGTTCTATGGTCCTCTGTTCTACAATACAAATTACTGTTGTTATTTTAACAGAAAAACCTAAATATAATTTGGAATTAATATTAGGAATTGGAATTAATATCACTGTAGTTCTGATTATTTTTTTTAATGACAACATCCATTATCAGCTATCACAAACATTTGAGCAAAATATTTGTGATTACAACATTATGCAGCATGTCTAAAATATGACAAGTGTCCATTGACTAAAGCTAGATTAAAATTCCCAGGCTTTGTCAACTAAAATTTGACTAAACAAAAAACAGAATAGGCTGACTAAATGTCTGAATTTAAAAACAGCTGACAAAATGAACACCAGTCATATCACTCTTAAAAATAAAGGTTCTTTATTAGCATCAGTAGCTCTATGAAGGACATTTAACATGTAGCCTTTTTATTGCTCAAAAGGGTTTTATACTGGAATAAAAGCGATTATAAAATATTCTTTACACTAAGGAAATAATGGTTCTTTTCAGAATTGTTCACTGAAAGGTTCTTTGGGGAACCGAAAATGTTTCTTCTATGGCTTTGCAGTGAAAATCGGCTTGTGGAGTTTTTTTTACGGGAGAATTGTAAGCTTGTTCCTTGGAGGTCTCGTTCATCAGGCACAGTTTTTTTCTACATTTTGTTTTGGTCCTTATTACAGTGGGAAAGCACCTGGAAAGGCACAGGCAGTGCTGGCGAGAGAACGGGTTCATCTTGATTATAATTACGACTGTACAATCAGCATTAAACAGCTCTGCTGCAATCGCGCACTCTGCTGTTACACATGCATGCATCTAATTCAGGGCTGTGCAACATCAAATTAGTCCTTGTGCAGCAAAACAAACACTGAATGTCACTCCCTGGCCTCCGAGGGTGGCGAGATTGTTGCGTACGTGCAAAACAAATCGTATGTTGCTTTTACAAGGGCACAAGTCAACTCAATAATGGCCAGCAGTGCTTGGAGGCAAGGTGGTGGGTTAGGGTTTCCCCAATACATAGGAAATGGCAGGTGTCTAACACTTACTTTATGAATAACTATTCATGTCAGTGCTAATTATGAGTTGACACACTCACCATCTTAATGAGCCCTTCGAGCCACTGAGAAATGCTAATGCTATCTGTAGCAGCCAAGGCTAGTCACCCGCTGACACAGCAGTTCCCTATTAACACGCGCGCTAGGCGTTGGATCCTGCTGCGAAGTAAGACACATGGACCGCTCAATTGTACCATGACAAAGATAGAGACCTCAGGTTACCCTCTCGCAGGCTCTTGTTAATAACTCGTTCCAAAGAAAAAGTGATGACGCTATATTATAGCTTAGTTCTGGTAACATATTTAAGATACTCTAATTTGGATTCCACGGAATGATTCTGATGTTTTATTATGGGGAAAAAATCTGTCGTCTCTTTGACAACATATTGTGTTATGTCTAATTTACTTGTACATATAAACTTGTAGAAGTATAATGATGTAATGATTTGTGGTTCAGTGGATAAGTGACTCTGTGAGTAACTCATGAGTTCAAGGCGTTCATAAAAACACCTGGCTCATAAGCATAATTTGTTCACTAATTGCATTACACTGGTTACGCCGTACGCTTGCTGTTGTGTGCAATCAGCGAGGATATTGTAATAGGAAAATGTGGTGTCTGTTTATTGTTTTTGTATTATTTTGCATGAACAGACTTTCTTTCATCATACTGAAATTCAGACCGCAGGCACATAAGAAAAACAAAAGCAACAACAACAAAATTCATTTATTTTGCTGTCATGCTGTAGATTCAGTAGTGGTGCACTAGTATATACAGTATATTGTTTTTTCACATATTTTTTACATTTATTTTTTACAGCGCCACTCTATTGCCTTGAAATAATAATAATGAAGACTTCAAGAACCATGCTCTTGTAATGTTTTGAGAATAAATGAGAATAAAAACATATATTTCTATATATATAGCTGTGGCATTTCAAAATGAAGTTATAATATGTCATGAATAAAATCAAAATGCTCAAGGGACTCACCTCAGTTGTGGTATTGAGGGTGGAGAGAACACTGGTTATTCACTCCCCCCGCCCTCAATCCCTGCCGGACCTGGGACTCGAACCCGACTCCCTAACCATTTTGACATAGGGTTGTTTGGGTTGTTTATCTCATTTGACAGCATTTTAAAAAGCATTCTGGGAACCAGACAAACTACAGGAAGAGGGGGTTAAATGTTATTGTCCTCTCTGGATTATGATCTCCAGGGAGTTCTCAAATCCATGCTAATATGTAATGTAGAACTTGAAAACAAGCTATGAAACTGATTTAATCTTGAATGTGCAATTCTGCATGTACCTCCCAGGGCCACAGATTATTCCATACAGTGATATTAGCCAGTTCAGCTTTCTTCAAAAATGAAAATTGTGTCATTAATTACTCACCCTCATGTCGCTCCAAACCTGTAAGACCTTCGTTCATCTTCAGAACACAAATTAGGGTATTTCTAATGAAAGACGAGAGCTTCTTGATCCTGCAAGGACGGAAAACACGGAAGAGAACACTGATGTCACATGGACTATTTTAACAGTGTCCTTACTACCATTCTAATTCTATTCCAAGTGCACCACACATGAAGTTGTCAACATGATGTAAATGTTAAACAAATCATTAAATATCTTTGAACTACGACTACATCTTGTACAAACTTATCAAATACATACATTCAGAAATAATACAAGGAAAATGCTTAAAAAAATCTCAAAAGTCAAGGTAATTCAAACTCAAAATGACTTAAGGTATAACACCAGTAGACTATTGTTAATTATAAATGTTCTGTAAAAAAAAAAAAATGAACAGCAGCTTTCAGCTTGTCACCATAATGCAAACATGAAATATCAGACATGCAGTAGTAGTTCTTCCCAGGTTTTTCATTTGATTGCGCTGCTTTTCCATTGTTTTTTCTATAGTATGTAAACATGGACGCGTTTGAACGTTGCACTCACGTCTCATGCATGAAACGGCCTTCTAAAAATGCAACGTTCAAGTTAAAAGAAGTTCACTCCCACCTTCTTGCATGTTTTTCCAATTCCACTGCCCGCGTCGCATCTTTGTCAACACAAAAGCGCGTTCTCTATGAATTGCGCCTAGCAATATGAGCGCGTCACATGTGAGCGGTTAATCACGTGCGCCGACATGCGGTTGGATCGTTCTTTTCTCTTTACTGTTATCATGGGCATATTGTCAAAGTGTCTAATTCTAACGTTTGGTAATATTTTTATTCAAAATCGCGATTACTTGATTTCTAAACAATAAAATCATGGCAAAACCATTAAATTCGGGTTAATCAAAAAATTGGAAAAATCGCCCAGCCCAACTTGTCTATGCAGGATCAGAAAGCTCTCAAATTTCATCGAAAATAAATTTACAAATAATTTACTCACTCCCTTGTCATCCAAGATGTTCATGTCTTTCTTTCTTCAGTCATAAAGAAATTATGTTTTTTTAGGAAAACATTTCAGGAATTTTCTTCATATTGTGGACTTCTATGGTCCCCGCGAATTTGAACTTCCAAAATGCAGTTTAAATGCAGCTTCAAAAGGTAAAATATACAGAATAGGCTGACTAAATGTTTGAATTTAAAAACAGCTGACAAAATGAACACCAGTCATATCACTCTTAAAAATACAGGTTCTTTATTAGCATGAAGGACATTTAACATGTAGCCTTTTTATGTACATTTATACACTTTTTAACCTCAAATGCTCATCTTGTCTAGCGCTGCCTGTAATCTGTGTATTCCAGGTCAAGACAGTTACAGTAAGTCGAAAAACTTCCGCCTCATTTTCTCCTCCAACATAAATCGTCCTAAATCGCTGCAGAAGTACTGACCCAGTGTTTACAAAGTGAACGCGCAAAGAAGATCAAACACCCTTTATATATATAAAAATGTAAAACAGCGATGTAGGACGATTTAGAAGTTGGAGAAGAAAATGAGAAAAACATGAACATCTTGCATGACAATGGGGTGAGTAAAATATCAGTATATTTTTGTTCTGAAAGTGAACTTCTCCTTTAGTGACAGAATTTTCATTTTTGGGTAAACTATCCCTTTAATATGAAATTGCTTATCATTACTTACAATTATAGTCCACCCAAAAACAGTTTTAGTTCCCATTGTATATATATTTTTTTTTTTTTTTTCAAACAATGGAAGTCAATGGGAAATACACATTCTTCAGTTACCAAGTCATAAAGGTTTGGAACAACATGAGGGTGAATAAATGAGCACAGATTTTTTTGGTAGAGTATCCCTTTAAAGTTAACTTTTTTTTTCTTTTTTTGCATTTTAGGACATTGTTCAAATCAGAATGCAAATGCTCAAATGCAAACGTTCAAGAAGTGTTAGTGAAAGTGGAAATCCTTCAGTTTTGGTATTTTCTTAAAAAATAAAAGTGCTTCTTATTCTCAGTTGCTTTACCCTACTTATACCAGAGGCTTATTTCATTTCATCTACTGATGTGTATATTCTCAAATAATTGCAATTTTGAGCATTGAGATCTTAATGGGCTTAATTAAAATTGCTTCAAAGTCTGAAATTCAGTGCCTGAGAAAACCCACATCTCCAGTCTCCATCCCCGGCTTACTTTGTATCTTATTTAGCCTCATCTTCTCTCTTAGCCTCTCTTTCTCTGTCACAGGCAGCCGGCACAGATGCTCCACTTATGTAGGTTATTGCTGGCTTTGTAACAGAATTCCAATAAATCTATGGCTGTGCTATTTTCAGAGCTGCTAATGTTCACCGCGGCCGGCGTTCTGTTAACTTCCTCACCCTCCAGACTCCGGTGCGGTTAGATGTCTCACTTCTGGTTTCTTTCTCCTGGAATATCAGAGACTGCGTTTTATACATCAGAAATCATCTAAAAGGATACATAAATAATAGATCCTGGATTTTAGTTGGAGATTGAAGGTCAATCACCATGTAAAATGGAACTATTGAAATGTAGCATCAAAAACGGATTGAAACGCATGCATGATTAAGCGAAATGAATTTGGATGAAGGACTACAAGCACTTATCTATCAGAATTCACCTTGACAGCGCACATAATGACCAGCGGCATGTCGTAGCCGTCCTAGAGGGACCTATGATTACAATCTAAGAAACTGCAGGGCTTCATAATCACATGTCCATCAAGCTGACTACACCGCACACAGACACTACCGGGCTTGATAGTACACTGCCGGTCTAATTCGGCTTCGGAAATTAATGGGCACGGGTGCTGGCTGTCGTGCCATTATCGGCCTCGTTTTTCTTTGTCTTCCCTAGTGCATTTCGCTCAAAAATGACAAGCTGAAGATATGCAGAGTGCACCTACACCATCAGAAGAAAGGCATAAATAAGATCCTAATGCGCGGTTGCGCTTCTCAAATGATTGGACTCTCGGTTTCCAGCGTACACAGATTAAATAGCTGCGTGCTGTAATGAGACCTTTGTCTGGTTCGAGCTCCATTTAGGAGAGTGTGGCCTTGCCCTCTGCGCTTCAGCTCTCAGGCTCCAGTTGAGGACTCTGATGCGTCCGAGATCACAGGATGCGGCGATGCATTAAAATGGAACTCCATGCTGCTGATGAATGCCTGTGTGCACAGGGCAAATTAATTACCAGCCAATAGCACGGCTCCACAACATAATATAGTACTTCCTGTCTGCTCGAGGGAGCTGGTAAGAGCTTAGACACCTAATCATTGCGGCTCATCTCTTACATGCACGTTGTCAGGCGAGAGGAGTCTCGCACACTACAGCTTTTAATTTCATACTGACTCACCATCAGAATGCTGAGTACGTTTGTAAGACAGGCGAATCATAGAGGACTTCATACTGGATTTCATACTGATGTTAAAGAAGCTGGAAACGTTTAGCTCATTGCTCCCAAAATTAAGTTTTTATGCCATTTTGTTCCATCATGGACAGTGCTGGGTGAAATGTGTTAGATTTACTGTGCAAGTAACAAATAACACCCTCTATTTCCTATTTATTTAATTCATTTCATGCTTTTAAGAGCCCTCCTAAGAGCAAAACAGCATTTTTAAATTTACACGGTAATACCTTAATTTTTCAAATGAAAAAGAAACAGAAAATCTATTCATTTAATTTAATGCTTTTAAGAGGCTTCCACAAATAACACAATAATTTCTTAAGTTACACCTACTTCTCTTTTTCAAGCAAGTAATATGCATTAATTTTCGTATTCACTTTCTTTTTTATTTAATCAATGTCATCGTTTTAAGAACCCATCTTTTTCACGCTTTTAGGAGCCCTTTAAAAAGTAACATCATTTTCAGAATTTATATCTACATACTTCTTTTTTCAAACAAGTAATATGCATTATGCAATATGCATTTATTTAAATTAACCTTTTTTTAGACCTCAGTAGTACAGTGTATTATCTTTATTTATTTATTTATTGTATGTAATTCATTTCAAGGTTTTAGGAGAATAACACCGTATTAACACACACATATTTATTTCAAACAAGTTATATGCAAACCCAATAATATTTGAATTTACAGCATATTTCCTTACCCTTGCAATTAATTATACTCTTTTAAAAACACTTCAAAAAAAGTATAAAAGTAGCATGCAGTACTTTTCTTATTAAAGAGCACTTTAATTAAATGTAATGTATTCAAAGCATTACTTTTCTATTTGTTTGTTTGTTTGTTTGTGTATTTTATTTACTGACAAATACAGTTGAAACTTAAGCCTCTAACTTTCCCATACCAGTTCTATACAGAGTGTGTGATGGCATGTGTACAGTGCATGCGAGCGGCATGATGCGTCTTGACAAAACTAGAGCGCTTCTGTTCTAATCAGTGAAGCTGTCTACACTGAAAGCGGTGCAACGTCCGTACAAGGATATAGTTGTGGTATGCAAACTACAGACAGACTTCAACTGCAAAACATACCACTTTGAAATGCTTGCAAACCAAGCATAGTGCTACTGTTTTTGAAGAAAGAGACCCTTAGGCTGATTCTGAGGAAAAAGTAATGCGAAAGTATCTAGCAAGTTTCTTGCCATGAAAAGTAAGAATGTTACGTAATTAGTTACCTTACGCAATGAAGTGACATTTTACTTTTAAACTTAATGTTCCCCAGCAGTCATCAAGGTCCCCAGATGCATTTTAAATAGTATCAGATGCTGTTTATCATCTTTAAGACTTTTCTCACATGAGCACAGCAGTCCATCAAACACATTAGTGCTGTGTATATAAGGCAGACAGAAAAGAGGGAAAATTGAGGAAAGCAGAGTCTCCAAAGGCAGAGCCTTCCTCGGTTGATGCTGTGGATGAGAAGAGAGCTGGCAGTCCCAGCATGCTTCAGCCCACTCTGCTGTCTACTGCATCACTTCCTCCATTTAGCCAGGAGCCATTCTCCTCCCCAACATGGACTGCTACTGCTCAGAGCCCACAAAATACCTTTTCTCCTCCAGGTCTTTTCAAAAGACAACAAAAGGAGTCAGTGTCACCCTCTATGTGCTAGGGACATGGAAGGGGAATACTATCTCACTCTCTCAACAGATAAACTGAGTCTTCATTATATAAATGTCAGTTAGATTTACTTTTATTAGAGCTGGGTAACAAATATTGACTTATCAATTTTAATTGATTCTCATTTTTATGAAACAAAAAATCTTAATTCCTAAGAATTGATTAATCTAGCCTGTTTTCAGTTAATGAACGGAACATTGTATCGCACCTCCCATCTATTAAATTGTAATAAGCTTTGTGCTTTCTTACTTTTGATATGAAACAAAGTCTCAGATTTCAAATTATGTCCATTTTATTACAGTGTTGATACAATAAATGCCGTTTTGCCGCTGTTTGATGTGGAGTGACAGATCGCTGCAACCTCAGTTCATGAGACACGGGAAGTGGGAAGCATATTGATTATAATTCTTTACTGTTCTTCAATGTTTAATTAAGCAAGTTTTTATGACAGCCACAATTTAAATGTTATTTCAAAAAATGAATTGGAGAAAATATAATTATGCAACTGTAATTTTATTATTAGAAAAACTTCATTGTGTGTAATTTAAGCGTTTGTCAAATCAGTTAATTTTAGCCTTTACTATTTTAGTAATGTAGTACCAACTGACTCTCATATATATTTTTACAGCATTAGCTGAGCTATATTTTTTTTTCTTGAGAAAATTTGGCGTGTATAGTTCTGTACCTCATATATAATAGATAAATAATGAATAAATAATCAACATTAAATCGGAAATCAAATCGATTTGTAAAATGTGTGTGAAAACCCAGCTCTAATTATAAAAGCATTAAAACTGATCAAAAGTAAAGGCAGTAAAAGATAAATAAATGCTATATCATGTATCAGTTATCAGTTATGTATCAGAAATATTAAGCAGCACCACCCCTAGTGAAAAATAAAAATACTAAAATGCATTTAAAATACATTTATTTAATGCTAAATAAACTACAAATACATTTACATATTATGTACTTAATAAAAATACCCTGCAGTTGTACTTTTAGTATACTAAACTGGTATTTTTAAAGTTTGCTAAACTGGAACAACTAATTTTGTACTTTAAGTACACTTTAAATATTTTGCATTTAAAGACCATAGATCATAGAATCCTTATCGGTAGTGACATTAAAACATATTTTCAGCTTAATATTAAGAATTATGCATTGTGCACAAGTAGTACTCCAAATAAAGTTTAATTACAATTTTTATATCAGTATGTCTTAAGAGATATGTCAGTAAATATGTTAATAGACTTGAACTATACTTAGTATAAAATTAATGCATTTTAAATCTATTACATTTTTTTTTTTTTTTTTTTTAACTAGGGACTGTTTGCAGCATTGATAATAATAAGTGTTTCTTGACCACAAAAGCAGCATATTAGAATGATTTCTGAAGGATCATGTGACACCAAAGAGTGAAGACTGGAGCAAAGACTGCTGAAAATTCAGCTTTGCCATCACAGAAATAAATGTCATTTTAAATTATATTCAAACAGAAAACACATTTTAAATTTGTAACAATGGTTTACAATATCACTGTTATTTTACTCACCCTCCGGTTTTTATAATGCTCAAAAAAAAAACAAAAAAAACATAAAAAATCTTAAAAGATGTCCACATAACTGCATTTAACTTTTAATACGTCTAAATCCGTACAGCAGCTTTGTGTGATAAACAGATTGAAATTGAATTTGTATTTCACTGATAGTTTTCTCCCACAAAACTTTCCCTTTATATGATCTTAGTCAGGTGCTTAGTCTGTTCCTCACGCAAAAGCTGCGGTCATTATAAACTTGCTGTCTGCTCATGTATTTTACAACATATAGGTCTGGAACTGCATGTGGGTGAGTAAATGATGACAGAATTTTCACTTATTTCTTTAAATGTGAAAACAGCTAAATGTCATTCTAACATCCGACAGGAAACTGTACAGTATAGCAGTCTATCGCAGCTGTGCAAACACTCGAAAAATTACATTTTCCAGCTGAAAACACACGCCGAATAGACGTCTCGCTGACATGCGTGCGTGATATGAGGCAGCGTTTATTGCATGTTGAAAATATGATTCATTGTTTCAATACTTGAGTGTTCACAACTCTAAATTCCTGAATAACTATTCAAATTTATGTGGTCGAAATAATTATCCGTCTAATTACCAGCGTTCCCTATTTAAAAAAGTGTGAATGGTAGTGGATAGTCGAAGCCATCTAATTGCATGCAAATGCGGGGTGTCTCCTACCTGCGAATAGCAGAACTCAAATCATCACCAAAATAGTACAGGTCATTATTTCCCAGCCACCAGCGCTGTTCACAGATGCATGTCAGTACTGGTCGAGATGCGGGTGCGGTGAACGCAGATGTGATGGAGGTGGCGGAAAGTCTATACTGTATGTCAGTCTGAGAAGCTGCTTGTGAGGAATATTAAAACAAATGGCATAATCAAACTCCTCATTCGGACTTCTGAGAGATCGAAAAGAGAAATTCCTCCACCGATAACTCAAAGAGCTCATCTCTGTTTGTGCGAGACGGAGAGAAACAGAGCGAGAGAGTCTTAGTGTTTCTTTGAAGGTGTGAAATTTTAATGGAAACCTCCTCTCGTTATAGAATGTTAATGGTTTTCTTCCTCTCGCTTAAACAGGCCTCCTTATTGTGAGCTCTGCTGGTTTTGCTCTTCATATTGAAATTGTGACTTTGCTTAATGGATGTATTCACATGCATAAGTGCGCTGCGTCGTCTATGAGGGAATGTCTCTTCCATTTCCATAAATTACATGCAGAAGTCTGGGGATGGATGTAATTTTGCCTGACAGACAACCACTCATGAGCTCCGCCAGCGTTGTGAAAGAGCACAGCGACTTCAAATTGATTTTCCTTGTTTCTCTCCCATCGAATCTGCGGCTCTCCAGCTAGTCTCCGCCGAGTTAGTTTTATGAGGAAAGATGTGGTGACTTCATATGCAATTTTATTTAAACATACAGTAGAAAACAAAACAAACACATGCAAATGTGTTTTGATAGAAGCCTGAATGCGTTAATAATCCATGCTGTGCTTTATTTAATAGCGGCGAAATGATAAAATTGACTCCAACAAATCAAGAGAGAACATTGAAGTCTTGTTTTCTTTTAAAGCTGCTATTTTTTTTATTATGCTACTCAGGCTTAATGTATGACTGTCTGGTTTCATTTTGTCAAGGACGGCCTAGAATTCGTAACTCAATTCAGAATAACCTTGCAGACTTCATTATAATGTGGTTTTCTCTAAATACACTCTCGTCCCCCAATAAAATCACAGCTCCGACATTATAGGATTATCCGACTACACATCCCGTCATGAATATCTGATTTTCTGTACTTTAACCGCCAGAGCAGCATGGATTTTTTTTGCGAGGAGAACTGATCTAAAGGAATCTGAAGGGGATTCCTGCGAAAGGTCATCTAAGCAGAGTTTAGATCAGGATTGCCACACAGCGTGGCGTGAGCCAATCAGCGCAGGGTGTGACACGGATATATAGAGCGTATTCTGTAAAGAGAGAAAAGCAGGCCAGTTCTTCAGAGTCTGAAAGAACAAAGGTCCTGGCGTAGTCTGGGTAAATGTTAGACGTTTACAGAGGTCAGGGAAAGTGAGCTGCTGCAGAATTGTGAGAGTAGGTGTCGGTTTTACACATTACTGTAGAATCAGTATGGAATTATATGGACAAAAAATGACTGTCGACCCGTTTTCTAGAGTATTATCATGTACAGTAGTACTGATTTCAAATTACATGACAAAACATTGTAGTTAGTAACGTAATTGATTACATTACCCGAGTTGGATATAACACGTTACACAGTAACAAAAACAGCGTTACAAACTTACTGTATTCTAATGACTTTTTCTGGTAACGCAGTAAAGTAACGCATTACATTTTAAATGTGTGTCATTTGATTACAGTTACTAAAGACAATATAATTACATTACTTACATTACAAATGCAGTGTTAAGAAAAAAAATAAGTATATGCCTTTTAAAACCACGTTTTGCGCGGCAGCGTCAGTTAATGAGCATGCCCTTTAATATCGGAGAATGCAAGCTAAAATGGATGCAGACAAGGGTGGTTGTTTCGTCAAGTGGAAATACAGATATTATTTTGATTTCATTGAGCGTAAAAAAATATTACGGTTAAATGCAAACTACGTGCAGTCTCTAAAGAACTTTCTACCGCGTTTAACTCGAGCACTTTGTGTGTCTAAATACAAATTACAGGAGCATCACATGCTTGAAAAGCAATTATTTCTCACACTTTTGACAAGGTGCCAATAATTTTGTCCAGTCCATTTTTGAGTTCTGAAATTTTATCAAGTTTGACATTTCTTCTCTGTTTTTTTTTTTTTTTTTTTTTTTTTGTGTGTTGTTGCAGTGCAAACAAAAACAAGAGAAGTTATGCATTTTTCTGACAGAATTGAAGCATTTTTGGCATGATTGTAAATAAATAAAAATAAAAAATGTGAAATGAATAAGAATATTTAAGATTTTAAAGTTCACCCGCATTCAAAAGTTTGTTATTGTTTTTGAAAGAAATTTCTTATGTTCACTGAGGCTGCATTTATTTGATTAAACACACAGTAATATGAAATAATATTATGATTTTAAGTAATTGTTTTCTATTTTAATATGTTTTAAAATGTAATTAATTCCTGTGATGCAAAACTGAATTTTCAGCTTCATTACTCCAGTCTTCAGTGGCACATGATCCTTCAAAAATCATTATAATGTTGATTTAGTGTTCAAGAAAAAATTCTTATTATCAATGTTAAAAACATTTGCACCAATTAATATTTTTGTCCAAACAGTGATACTTTTTTGGCCGGATAAAAAGTTCCAAAGAACAAGATTTACTCAAAATAGAAATCTTTTAGAACAATATAATGAGCCGCTAACCAAACTAAGCTTATAATTAATTTGTAACTTAGCATCAATGGCCAGATGTTCTTGACATTTTTTTATTTAGTTTTCTCAAATTGTTATACTGATGAAATATTTACATAATAAAAACAATTACTGTAGAACAATTAACGGAAGCATTTTCACATGTGACTTTTGGATCCCATTATATAATCTGACCATGCTAAGTATGTTTTTGTGAGCAGTACTTTGTACATCTTTGTAGCTCCAGCAAATATTTCATGCAAAAGCTTGTAAAGGTTTCCATGTATAATTTATGAAGATATTATTGAAAATGTAGGATTTTCTGGTTCCATAACTTAGGAAATTGTTATAGTAGAGGGTGTACTGAACCTTGTAGAAACTCAATTAGTTTCTTTATGGTCAAAGTCGAGGGCTGCCTATGCTACTTGATTCTGAACCTGAAATGGTGTATTGCATTTTTAAAGAGTACGAAATTAGTCTGCTCCTCAAACTGTATAGGTTTGCATCGCTAGCTCCGGGCCTCAACGCAGAGCTTAAAACTCTGAAAAATATCACAGCGCCGGAAACAAATAGGCAGCCTGGCGCACTTAACTACGAAACACACGGTTCTAGGTATGTTTTTTTGCATAATGGCTTTCGTTGCTTTAGGGAGACATGAATTGCTTCACATTTCTCACCTTGACATCGGTACTATTCCACAGCATAGCAAACGCACAGGGAGTCGATGTGCGAAGGGGGGAGTCGGAGCCCCCACGTCTCTCATTCCTACACTGACAAATTAAAAAGGTTACATTAGATTTTTATCATCAAAGAGAATTAAGTTCTGTAAATGGAAGCGTAAAATGCCTCCTGGGCTTTCTTTCAGAACTATTTTAATCAGCGTTCGGCTCTGGAACAGGGCCTCTGATGAAACAGGCCGGCACAGAGCCTCGTACGAGTGACGGGGGACAGGTTTCTATCGCTCCCTCGCTTTCTGTTACAGCCTGTTCCTCTTTTGCACGCAATAAAATGGCTTTCATAAGGCTTCAGTGTAACATATTGTGAATATGGTACAAATTTCTTTCGTTATGCAGCTGAAAGAACGTACAAATGCATCAGGAGACGCGCTGATTCTTCATCAGCCTCGTAATTGCGCTCTTTGCCACCAAACTACCGGCCATAAATTTCACTAATGTAACTGTATTGCCAACCAGCGTGAGTTATCAGAGTATTGATTTACCAGTCCGTATTGATTTTCTCTGTATCATTCAGAGCATGAGCAGAAGATAATTTCAGCTTTCTCATTTAAATGATCGCCCTCCCTTTAATAACTCAGAGCGGGTATTAATGTAGCTGTCAGGTAAACCTCTGGTCGTCTTTCCTCATGTTGGTCGCTCATGGGAAATGATGCACTCCATAAGAAATAAAGCCCTTATTAAGAGAGCCAGTAGACGAGACCTCGACTGAACGCTGGGGGACTCTCATTAAAGCGGAGAAGAATATTACGAAGGCTGTGGATTCACTTGTCTCTGTCTGCCGGAACGGGTTCCTATTGGTTATGCTTGTACATTTGGCCTGTACGTTCTGAAACATTATTTTGTTTAAATGTACTAATGCTCCGTTTTCTTTCATTGGTTTTTATCTTAATTGGCTTGCCACCTCTTGACCATTCCTTCTGCACAGTGAAGCAAAGTTTAAAAGCAATTACTCGGTTATTCTAAAGGACAAATTGGCTTATAAATAAACCAATTTAGTTCATTATCAGGCCTGCAGAATTAAAGTTACATTTTTTTTCCAAAAACACAGGTGTGAAAATAAAAATTAATCAATTAAGTATTTCACTAGTTATTTGTTAAATTCTGCAGGAACTCTGTAATGTACTAGCAGGATTGTATTTAATTTCTTTAAAGCAGGTGTTTCTTCTTTTAGAGCTTTAATTTCGTTTTAAGTGAAAAGATAATGACTATGCAGAGCTGTGGAATATTATTACAAGTCATCCAGATTGGCTGACATACAGTAGGAAAGCTTTTTAAGTGATTTCATGGTGTTCTAGATTGTAAGTTTCATCAAGACTCAAATATAAGGGGAAAAAATGTTTTTAAAATGAAGAAAACCTTTTCTTACCTACAGTATAAAACACCTTTTCACCATAAATGATATGCTGACAAATGATCAGAGAGCTCTGAAATAGATTTTAAAACAACGTGGACATGTGTTGCGCTGAAAAGCTAATGTCAATTCTTTCGAATGCGGCACAGTATGCCGTCTGCTACATCTGCGGCACTGGCAAAATGTGAAATGAGAAAAATTTAACCTTCCCTTCTTTAGAGAATAACAGTCATGCGTCTTGAGGTACCTAGTGAATATTTAAAGCCCTGTGCGATACGGGTCACATTCTCGTCTATTTCCGTGTAAGTAAGAGAGTCTGTGAGGGTGAAAATTGTTTTCACCTCTCTGTTCAGATCATTTAAATGCATAACATCAAATCTGTGCTTCCTGCAGATGTGGACTCAAGCATTTCAATGTTTACTGACATGTTTTTTTTTTTTGTTTTTTTTTTCCAAGACTAAAAAAAAATGCCTGGCTACGTTTACGTGCAACTGTATTCTTCATGTGTAAATGAGAAACAGAATGAAGTTTACAGTAATGTGCAAGTATCTAAGTTTAGTTTGCAGAGACAATAGGCAAATCATCTATAGTTTGATTTCCCCTTAAGAACAGTGTAAAACTGTTGCTTTGTTATTAAAACTTTGCTCTGTTTATTTAGCATCCCAGCCAACCTGACATAGTAACATAGTGTCAACCAATGAATTTATATATGGGCTATATATTTTTTGACCAGTGGCAGTTTAGTAATGAGTGTTTGAGAAACCTGTCTGAAAATGCATTTAATAATAAATCAAATTTCCCTGAAACCAATGCTGAAAAGGAATTTAAAATAAATTCACCTCTTATTTTTGCAATTACAGTTTGTGACGCAAGTGGAACTGGAATTACAGTTGAGGTCAAAAGTTTACACCCCCTTTCAGAATCATTACAAATGTTAATTATTTTACCAAAATAAGAGAGATCATACAAAATGCATGTTATTTTTTATTTAGTACTGACCTGATTAAGATACTCTGCATAAATGATGTTTACATAAGGAAAGGAACAGAAAGAAACACGACGCATTAAGAACCGGGGGGTGAAAACTTTTTGAATTTGAAGATCAGGGTAAATGTAACTTATTTTGTCTTCTGGAAAACATGTAAGTATCTTCTGCAGCCTCTGACGGGCAGTACTAAATGAAAAAAATATATAATATTTTGGCAAAATAAGAAAAATGTACACATCTCCATTCTGTTCAAAAGTTTTCACCCCCCGGCTCTTGATGCATGGTTTTTTATTCTGGAGCATCAGTGAGTGTTTGAATTATCTTTAATAGTGGCATATGAGTCCCTCAGTTGTCTTCAGTGTGAAAAGATGGATCTCAAAATCATACAGTCATTGTTGGAAAGGATTCAAATACACAAAAATGTTGAAAAACCAAAGAATTTTTGGTATCTGAAGGATTTTTTTAAAGAACAGCAGACAGTTTTAACTGTTTAGGACAAACAAGGGAGGGCTGAGGGCTGAAATATGTTAATACGGGACAGTCTGTTAGCGGTTGTGGGCGGGGCCTCAGCACTATGACATCATACTACTCAAAAAATCAAAACGGCTTGATAATTGAGGCTACGTCTACATTAATCCTGATACATTTGAAAACTGAGTTTTCGTTTTTAAAACGCTCTCCATCCACACTAGCGTTTTCCAGTGTTTTCCAAATGAAACGTAGGAAATCCTTAAATTCGTCATACTGCGCATACGTACAAACTCACTGAGATGATACAGACAAAACAGACATAATAAGTTTTCATGCAGTTCTTGGCAGGATCATTTTATTTACGTTAATATCTCATCATTCACTGACACGTCCATGTTGCGCGCTCTCATGTTTGATCTAAAAAGCAGCTGCCCTCATGTTTAGCTGCAGGAGTCAGGACAGCAACTGTGAGTACATTTTCTGTCATCTTTTTAGGACTGTAATATGAAGAGTGTGCAAATATATCTTTAGCAGCAGTGTGAAAGTGAATAGCACATAACAGCCACAATTACCGGTATAAACATAGATATCTATTGGTGCAATATGTGTCACATGGCTAAACATGCATCATCGTTTTCAAAAGCCTCCGTTTTCACAGTCCACACTGCAACACGAAAACGGCATTTTAAAATTTATCCACTTTGGAGAAAGTGGATAAATCCACTTTCCTTGACTAAAAACGTCGTCTCAGTGTGGACAGAAGGCCAAAACGGAGAGAAAAAGATGTGTTTTCAAATGAAAATGTATTAGTGTGGACATGGCCTGAGACTGTTTAAGGATTTTGAGGATTTGAAAAAAACAAGTGAATGGATTTTTTTCATTGTAGGGTCATTGTGTCCACACACTGCTAAGACACATTTATATGCAAGTGCATTTTGCATCTGATGTCCCCTTTAAACATCTGACTGACCACAAATGTTATTGTAAGCCATACTAAAGCATGCCCAGCTCTAATTTGTACATGAATCATGGTTAACAGTTCTACTCTAGAGGCATAATATACTGTATTTCACATTTTGGCCTTTAATGAAAGGCACTGGAGATTAATAAATGAGCATAGATGTGTTTTTCCTTGTTTGCACTCAGCCTTTTCTTTCTCTCCAGAGCCGTGTACAGTACTACATACACACTAGGTGATTAATCCATGACTTGCATCAGCGTGATGGCGAACATGCTCGCCACCGCCGGCCTATCACGGCACAGGCCACATCCCAGTGTGCGCGGCATGTTAGAGCACCTGAGTGGAGCAGACACGGCCAACCAGGTGTAAAATCAGCAAGGCCCGAACCCGAATGCATGGTGACAGCTCTTCATGCTTGGTAGCCTTCATCTATCCTGCTTTCGACCCACACCTAGTCGGCATCCAGTCCTCCCGATTCCTCCCCCCGCGCTTCAAACCAGAGCCTCCTCCATTTATCTCCATCCCGCAGGTCACACATGCACAGCGGGCACTAATGAGTCTGTCCTGCTGTCCCTGTCACCTGCACTGATTGATTGATTTATTAACTTTACAGAAGAGGTTCACGGTGCTGCAATATCGCAGCCTCTCTTTTGGGTTCTTTACGTGGTGAAGGCTAAAAACTCAAAGCCAATAGAGCAGGAAAACACTTTACTTTTTCCGTTCTGCAGCACTTACAGTTTCAATGAAACTAAAGAAGCGACAGATCTGTTCTTTTATATTGCAAAATATATCCAAGTGTAAAAAGTGAAAAAGAAAAATGTGGGGTTGGAATGAATCGTTTGTCAACTGGATTTTGAGATGTGGGCGTTACACTAAAGAACTGAGGTGAATGAATGCAAGATTAACCCTATAAAGCCTACTGTATCATATTTGATACACACATTTCTAAGCCTTTCAAATGATCAAAATGATCAAACTTTTCTAAAAAATCTGCTGTACACAGTCATCTTTTTTCTTCAGTCATCTTTTTGAAATTTTCACCATTTTTATATGAAGAAAATGTATGAACAACTTTTATATGTGACCCTGGGCCACAAAACTAGTCATAAGGGTACATTTTTTTAAATTGAGAATAAATAAGCTTTCCGTTGATGAATGGTTTTTTAGGATTGGACAATATTTGGCTGAGATACAACTATTTGAAAATCTTGAATCTGAGGGTGCAAAAAATCAAAATACTGAGAAAATCACCCTTAAAGTTGTCCAAACGAAGTTCTTAGCAATGCATATTACTAATCAAAAATTAAGTTTTGATATATTTATGGTAGGAAATTTACAAAATATCTTTGTGGAACATGATCTTTACTTAATATCCTAATGATTTTTGCCATAAAAGAAAAATCAATAATTTTGACCCATACATTGTATTGTTGGCTATTGCTACAAATATACCCAGGGTATGTCCAGGGTCACATATATTTTATATTTATTTTTTTATTTATGTATTTTTATTTTTTTTAAACTACTTAAAATGTGACTTAAATACGAGACATTAAGCTTTTGAAGAATGTATTTATGCATCTCTCTGTCATCATTTTTTTATTGTAATTATATATTTTGCCCCCATTAACTGAAACTACAAAGCTTTGATCAGAAAACTAAACATTTAAATATCAAATATTATCTTACCAAGACATATTGTTGGGAGATACTGAGTGACAACTGATATTTATGCATTTTATGCAGGTAGTCTGCTATTGCTGTAAAGATAAGCTATCAAAATTCCATCTTACTTTTTTGGCCATATAAATATCAGCAAATGCACCATATTGCATATTTTTGCTCAGTTTGGGCCTCTGAGCAATACTTGATATATGCCAAAAAAGTTTTATTTATTTATTTATTTCCCTCTGCTCAGTTGTGAGCCTGATTTATCAAACGTGATCCTGGATTACAAAACCAGTAGCAAAGGTATAGTTGTAGCAATAGCCAAAAATACATTGTATGGGTCAAAATTATAGATTTTTCTTTTATGCCAGAAATCATTTGGATATTAAGTAAAGATCATGTTCCATTAAAATATTTTGTACATTTCCAACCGTAAATTAGTCAAAACTTAATTTTTGATTAGCAATATGCATTCCCATGCGTGCTTAGAACTTCATGTGGACAACTTTAAAGGTGATTTTCTCAATATTTCCAGAGATGGAAAAAGTACACACATCCTTCACTCAAGTAGAAGTGCAGATACTCGTGTTTAAAAACACTCTGGTAAAAGTAGAAGTACTGACTACACTTTTTTACTTAAGTTAAGGTAAAGAAGTATGGGCTCAGACATGTACTAAAGTAAAAAGTACCCATTACTACTACCTCTTTTAGTGTCACGCTGGTAACTGGACCTCACGTTAAATTGTTAGTTAAGCATTAAACTGCTAGCAACTCTTAGCAGCCTGTTTACAGATGAAACTGACCTGCACTTGAAGCCCTGAACAGGTCAGTAGTTTTGCCTCAATGATCCACCCGGGCGCTTCCCGTCCATTGTCGAGTCACTCGCATTGATTACTCTGATAGAAACCGTTTGGCGGAGACGCAGAGATGCGGAGCGCGCGCGCGAGCCAAATCGCGCTGCCAGTCAAGACTGACCGATCCATGATTTATTAGAGATTTGTTATTGAATGGTGACCCAACAAATGCTGATTAAAACTAAAGTAACGAGCCTGGTTTGAAAATGTAAGAAGTAGAAAGTACAGATATTTGTGTAAAAATGTAAAGAATAAATGTAAAAAGTAGTAAGAAAAATAAATAGTGAAGTAAAGTACTGATACTAGAAAAAGCTACTTAAGTACAATAACGAAGTATTTGTACTTCGTTACTTCCAATCTATGAATATTTCGATATTTTTGCACCTTCAGATACCAGATTTTCAAATAGTTTTATCTCGGCCAAATATTGAACCTTCCTAACAAACCATACATCAATGCAAAGCTTATATATTCAAAGCTATTTGATGTATAAATCTCAATTTCAAAAAGTGACCCTTATGACTGGTTTCGTGGTCCAAGGTCACAAAAAACACATCAGCAAACTTTTTATTTACATTTTAATTAACTACATTTTAAAACATGAGCCTTTTCTGACTATGTTTTCATAGGCTTTTATAGGGTTAGACATTATGAGGTTAAGAAAAATGTAAACATGAAACATGCATGGATGAACTGTTTAAAATAAGATCAATAACATGCGTTTAGAAAACAGGTGGATTTTTATTTCATGCTGACTTTAAACACATCAGTGTCTCTGAAGAGGTAGCGGTCCACCCACAGGAACGAAGCGTCTTTTAGTGTTTCAAGGTGTTGGGTTTTTTCACAGGGCACATAATGCTCTCCGTGCGAGCGCGTGTATATGTGTTTGGTTGAAAAATGTGTTCCCTGAAGAAAGTGCTGTGTTTGGGTAGACTGCATCCACCATCATAAGCTGCCAAGCCTTTGGCTATGTAATGTTTCATCCTTTTCTACTAAGTGCGTCTTCAAAGGGAGTCGGGTTTAGCAGCGTGCGGGGAGGGAGAAAAGAGTGGGAAAGAAAATAATGCGGTGATGGAAATGAAAAAGCGCACACACACATAGGTGTTCACATCTTTCGGCAGCTGCTGGCATCGCGGCGACGAAGCCATTGTTGCTTAGGAGGAGAGACAGAACAACAAAGAGAGTGCTATCAGGAGCTCCCACGTTCTGCCTTCTCTGGCCTGCTCTTTGCCTCGTTCTGAGGCAGCTAATGCGATAAGAGGCACGTGCTAAAGCGCGTGGCTAGCGGAGAGAGGGGAAGACAGAGCGAAACAAAGAAAGAAAGAGTGGGAGATGGAAAGGCCACTGTTAGAAAAGAGCGTTTCCCTCTTTGAGCTCAACCTGCTTGACGGGACCTCCAGAGTCCGGCATTCTTTGTACCTCCAGTATTAAACTGCACTGCGGATACCTGCAACACTGATGATAACCGGAGCATTTTGATGCTTTCTGGAGATCTGTTGCTGCTTTGTTTTCTTTCGCCGCTTTTTTGTTGGGCGGCTTTGATTGAGGATACTTGAAAATTTCTTTACTCCACCTCTCTCGGACAGAATTATCACATTCTGTAGGTATCCTGGAATCTATGTGGCCTCGAATGCCTTCGAATAACTCTTTGGTTTGTTTGTGCAGTTCCGTCTGAAGTCAGACTGCAAAGGCCTGACTTGATTATTGAGCGTATACTGTACACTCATGGGGCAAATGGTAGCATGAATCATACATGCTAGCCAAGTTGTGTTTGTCCGCAGTGTTGATGATGTGCAGGACAGTTTCTTATGTGTGAGATGAAGGTCATAAATGCTTAAGATTGTTTGGTTTTCCTGTTGGGTGGAGAAGTTGAAGGTGCATATCTGGCCAAAGAGATAAAAGAGTAGCTTTATCTAATTAGCCCCTTTTTTGCACAGAGCGTTGATCCTGTAAAACTGTCAGAGTGCCATCTGTGTGAATGCACATGCGTCCCGGGATAGGGACCGATCAGTCCCGAAACAAGCACGTTATCGTACAACTTTTTTACTGGTTGTTTTGAAATCCAGATCCACATTCGCGACAGAAAAACGTGCAAACTGGAATAAAGCAGAGATCGGGGAGCTCCTCACTATCCGCACTGAAGCTGAGATCATTCGCCAGCTTAAGCCGCAGTCACACTAAACTTTGAGCATGCGAAATCCCCTCGGACGCTGCAATGGTCGTGCTATGACGTCATGCTCTGCTGTGTCTTTATAAAAACTTAATACATCTAAAATGTACAAACACACAATCTACTCCACTTTCCTGCTGTGCTGCAGTTTTAAATTTTTATTCTTTTAATTCAGCTACGAGGTCATACTGTGACATATCAATCTGCTGTTGGTCACATGGTTTCACGTGATGCAAATTCACAGGTCAGAGTTCACCAAGCTTGAACTTTGGAACGCAGCAAAATGTGAAACTTTTCGCACAAGCTTGCATTTTCGGTCTGACGCATTTGTCTTTACGGGATCTTTACAGGATGTGTGTGAACGCATGCACAGATTCCTGAAAGGCACTGGCAGTGTGAAAAACTAACTGGCAGTGAATAAACTAAAATCAAATGATCCTGGGAAACATTATCCATGTACACACGGATTCTCTGTGTGAAAGATGCCATTGATAACTGTACCAGCTGATAGATAGATGATAGACACTAATGATAAACACTTACTTTTTTAAAGGGGTAATCGGATGCAAAGTTCACTTTTACATGTTGTTTGAACATTAATGTGTGTTGGCAGTAAATGTACACATCTACTCTAGAATGAAAAAAATCTATGCAGTGGTTTTTAATTAATCTGTAAAAATAATATCCCCTCTTTCAAATCAAGACATTATCAGATGCCTGTCGGTGTGGCATCACACCGAGAGGCCACTCCCATGATAGTTGATTGATAAGACCAGCCTTAAATCAGCTGTAACAGTCTGACCTCCATTGTTTCGAGGCCAGAGCAGGGATGTAAGTTAGACATGAATATCTCCGATTGAGCTTTTGAGGTGTTGTGTTGCTGGATGTAATAATGAACATAGTGGTCGTCATTTACTCTCGACATCTGAGCCACTGAAGATGCAGCGAATTACATTTGTTTGTGAATGGAATGCGCCTCCCGATCTACATATATCCGTCTATGTTCGCACGAATCATTCGTGATCCAGCTTCACTTACAGCAGAAGTGAGTATAAGGGTTTTTTTTATGAATCTCGGTGATCGTCTTTCCTAATACGTGGTAGTTAGCAAGTTTAGCCGCTAAACGCAGCTCTAATGCGGCTAAAGTAAACAGACTCGTCACTCCACAGAGAGAAGAGAGGGGCGGGGCGAGCAGAGCTCATTGACATTTAAAGCAACCTCGACCAGAACAGGATGATTTTTGCAGAGCTGATTTTGGCAAGGTAAAAATAATGTTGTTGTTTCACAATCATTGAGAATTTTTAACCAAAGTATATTACAGACTTTTCATTAAGACCCTAAAGAATCATGTCAGCTTGTGGAAAATGGGCATCCAATGACCACTTTAAGTTGAAACAACTTTTTTTTTTTAACAGTGTACCAGTAAAATAGACAAAATATTTTACTGGTACACTTTGACCTGACCATGTTTTGCTTAAGTGGTTTTTCTTCAATTGCTAATGAAACCTTTTTACACCACAGACTGAACAAAATTAAGCATTGCTTGGTAATTGGTTGAAGTAAATTGGTATTGTCTAATTGTGTACTTAAATTTAACAGCTGACTGCTGAGAGCTATTCAACCTAATTTATTTATGAGACAATCTAACAGAAGGATGGCATTATCAAGATGAATTTGTTCAGACAGAGTTTAACTCTATGAGTTCTTGTCATATTTTGTTACCATTTTCTAAACTATAGAGAATAATGTGAGAAATGTTGAAGGTTTTTGAATAAATTTCAGTTTGACTGCATATATATAATCATAATAAACTTTTATGAACCATGTTAGAAGTACTTGAACATTTCATTTGCAGTACAAATGCACTACCTATGTTGAATTTCTTTGATTTACAGTTCAATAAGTTCACAATTCAAATGCTTGTTGCCTGTGGCCAGTTGCGTTTAAATTCCAACTCATGAAAGTTTAAAGGAAGTAAATTGTTCACTTCTGGCCTGGCCTGACCTCCTTCCCTTTTTCTTAGTGTTTCTTTGTATTAACTTTAAATTGTAAACTTTCATACTTTCCTGAATGTCAGCATCTGCAACCATAGGAACGCTAGAGTTGAGTCAGTATGCCATGACACGGATAGAAAAATGTCTGAGCGGACTTGAAAGAGAGATTTTAGTCTAAAACATCATTATGAATTTAAAGCTCATTGTCGTTCCTTCCGGTGAAATCCTGTATCCATGGATGTGCGTTCCTAGGCGTTTATCTCCAACATCAAGGCGTTCATCTCCAATCAGAGCCCCTGCGAGCGCCTCCATTTGTTTAATTGGACAGCATCTCCAGCCATTCAAAGCCAACTTTATAAAGAGATCACATAGCTTTGCCTGGATGAGGTCAGCCGTGTGGTATCTGAACTCCACAAACTCTCAAACCACAAAGCCCTGATCAAAGTTAAACTTTGTGCGTTTTGCCCAAACCGAGGGAGTGGAAGAGGAGGGATAAAAGGAAATTCGAGAGAGAGTTATGTGTAATTAGAGTCATAAATAGCGAAGCACTCACATAATACCCGCACCGAGACCGGAGGGACTCGACCGGCGGCTGCCACTGATCGTAAAGTTCGAGAACTTCTCCCGCGATAACTATATCATGTTCCTACCGGCGGTGTACAGTGAAGAGGCTGTTGTCATGACAACAAGGTGGCAACACTTATTCAGTGGACCAGGCAGGGAGAATAACAAGAATTTATTGGACATTAAGGAGGAAGGCTTTGGAGCTTATAACCATTAGGCACCGACAATATGTGTCATGGTGTACAAAACAACACATTAGAGGATGAGACAGCCCAACATATACCCCCTATGCAGTATTTATGCTTTTACAAATCCAATATAGTCCACGTAAATGACCAGCATGAAAATTTAATGCGGACTGTATATATATAGTGTCCTTTTTTTTTTCTTATGCCAAAGGGAAAAAAATATATAAAAAGATTTTAACCTATTACCATGGCTGGCTTAATGCCACTTACTAAAGTGTGAAGCAAATTGGATAATTTGTCATAATATAACCTTAGGAAATCTCGGAGAGTGGGACTCTAAACACAAAAGTAGAAGTAATGGCCAATTATCCCAGTGAACAGTCAGTGTCAGACAGCTGGGGAGCACAGGAAATGGTAACGGTGAGGGATACGCGGTTTACTGCTGTGGCTTGCTTGCGTTTTTCATTTCCATTGTTTTCACTGGACTTTGAAGGCCACATTATGTTAAAATGAAAAATTCGAACTTTCTGGGGAGATTACCGCCACCCAGTGTTTTCCTCACACGGAAAGACAGTTCTTCCCTAATTTAATTGCAGCGGAGACACAAAAACAACCGTTTAGACGCATCTAACCAAAAGACAATTGTAATCTCAATCAGAGCGAGCATCTTTCTTGTTGTTTCCTCTCATGGATAAAGTGTAAAACATTTACTCACCTTCATGTTGTTTCAAACCTGAGTTACAATGTCATAATGAACACCGACTGAAGCGTTCAAGCTTCAAAAAAATGCGAAAACGGAGTATATGTATTATAAAAGTGATGTATATGACTTTATTTCAAGTTTTCTGAAACAGCGTAATAGCTTCGGGTAAGAAATAGATTCAGTTTTGTCGCTATTCAATATAGCTTTATGTCGAAAAGTAGTGATGTTGATTCATGAACGAATCATTCTTGTAAGTCAGATCATTTGATTCTGTCTAGAAAACCTGTCTGAATGATTCATTCACAAATGATAATGATAAACTGATCAAATGTATAAGCTAAATATAGTTTCCTTTTCATATGATACAGTATAATCCTAATATTATGATATTAATATAATACAAATTATGATTTAAAAAATCATATTATCATTGTTGTTGATACAAAGGAAATATTTAGTTCATATATTTTATTTTGTAAATGAATATCATCATATTAACATTTCAGATTAATATTACTACTGTTGTTAATATTTACATTAATATAATATACAAATAAATTCACTTTTTAAATTAATGTTTTATCATATATCTATATTTGAAATTCTATGCTTGCATGTATATTCATATTATCTTTAGTTTATATATTTTATTTTGTAATTAATGTTAATGTAATAATCAATAATTACAGTACAAATATTTCTAATGTTAATATTATCATATTAACATTTTAGATTAATATTAATATATAATAAATAAAATATTATGTAATCGTAATATTCTAGCGTAGGTTGGTGTTTAAAATTATATATGTTTGAAAGGAAATATTAAGTTCAAATATTTTATTTCGTAAATAATGTGATCCAATCTATACAATAAACAATTGTAGTATGAATATTTCTAACATGAATATTATCATATTAACATTTCAGACTAATATTATTATAAGATAAATAAAATATTATGTAATCTTAATATTTTGTTGTTGTAGATTGGTGTTTGAAATTATATATGTTTGAAAGAAAATATTTTATTTTATTTTGTAATAAATGTGATAAAATGAATATAATAAACAATTATTATAGTACAAATATTTCTCAAATGAATATCATCATATTAACATTTCAGATTAATATTACTACTATTGTTAATATTTATATTAATATAATATACAGGTAAATTCATAATTTTTAAATGAATGTTTTATCATTTATCTATATTTGAAATTATATGCTTGCAAGTATATTCATATTATCTTTAGTTTATATATTTTATTTTGTAATTAATGTTATCAAATTAATATAATAATCAATAATTACAGTACAACTATTTCTAATGTTAATATTATCATATTAAAATTTCAGATTAATATTAATATAAAATAAAATATTCTGTAATCTTAATATTTTAGCTTAGATTGGTGTTTAAAATTATATATGTTTGAAAGGAAATATTAAGTTCAAATATTTTATTTTGTAAATAATGTGCTAAAATCTATACAATAAACAAATATAGTGCAAATATTTATAACATGAATATTATCATATTAACATTTCAGACTAATATTAATATAAGATAAATAAAATATTATGTTTTCGTAATATTTTGTTGTAGATTGGTGTTTGAAATTATATGTTTGAAAGAAAATATTTATTTTATTTTACTTTTTAATAAATGTGATAAAATGAATATAATAAACAACTATTATAGTACAAATATTTCTCAAATGAATATTATCATATTAACATTTCAGATTAATATTAATATAAAATAAATAAAATATTATGCAATCTTATATATAATAATAGATATATATTTTTTTTAGAAATGATATAACAGGAATGCAATCTCAATATTTTATTGTAGATCAGTGTTTAAAATTCTATGTTTTAAAGGATTTTGATTTAGATATTATTTTTAATTAATGGGATAACATTAATATAATAAACAATTATTTTAGTACAAATATTTCTCATATAAATATTATCGTATTCAAATTTCAGATTAATATGAATATTTTATTGTAGAACAGTTTTTGAAATTATATATGTTTGAAAATAAATGTTATTTAGTTTGTGAAGTTATTACTCATATTATCAGATTTGAATTGAAATTTAGCAATATATTTTTATATGATGTGAAAAAAATATTAATGGAAATGGAAAAAAAAAAGTGATACATTTTTTGATATGGTAAAATTGTATTTTATGACAATAAAATATTTTATGTTACAATATTATATATTATATATAATATTTTATTTCACAATATTAGTATTTAATGATGATTTGATCAAATGATACATGCTTTTTTAATCATAAATAAATGTTATGGACCACAGTAAAAGACCATGTAATTTCCCAAAATGCACTACCTGTGTTGAATGTCATTAAATTATAATTCTGTAAATTCCTATTCCTGCCCGATTCATCGGATTGATCTAGTTCTAGAAATCAGCTCACTGACTTGATTCTCACATAAAGTCATCCACTGACTTGAAAAGAGTTGAAATATACGATAACTGAACAGACTACTTTTCTGTCGATTACATATGGTTGAGTACATGATAACAAAATGTTCATATTTGAGTGAAGCATTCCTTTAATGACAGAAAGGCAGACAAATAAATCAAATCACAACGGCACAGCAGTTACTCTGTGCCATCGAATGCTACGGAGGCTATCGGTGTGAGAGAACTGTGCTTAAAGCCAAGTCATCAGTCATTCTCTGTAATTATGATGCTTCTCATTTGTCTTCTCTTTTGTGAGGCAAACACTTGGAGATTATTCACAGTAGATGAGCACATTCTGCTTAAAGGATGTGCTCCATCCCGCTGAAAAGCCAGCCATGAAATACAGCCCGACAAGTATCTGGCAGAAACGTTCACAGTCATCAATGCCGCGAGTGACGTCATCGATCCGGGAGAAGCGTTCGGTTTTCACGGGCCTCGGTCCCACTCGTATTCTCAACCTAGGTAGCTTTGAAATGTGTAACACGATTCCCCTGCCCACAGGACATTTGCACAATGGACGCCGTCTCCGCGTGTGTTTGCCGAATGGAAGTAATTCATAAAGCTTGCCACTCAGCCACATTACGAATACATTTCCTAATCTTCCAGCTCTAGTGAAAAGGGAATCAATATGCTGTGTGTTGTAATGATTATCCTTCCGTGCTTGTCGAGTTTGCATGTCTCTGAGACAATCCATAAGCAAACATATCGATTTTTTTCAGATGCCGTTATCGTTGTCAATTAAAAATTAGCTGCAGGCTGAAATGCCAAATCTTGGCGCCCATGTTCTGTTCTATTTCAGAGCAATATGCTCTCAAATGAGGTAAGCGCTCTGCGATTGGCACACTTCCTGCACAGTGTTTATTTAGTTTAAAATCTGTTAATCTCCCAAAGCAACTGTCTGATTTTTCACAGATGAAGAGGAATGATGGGGAGGTGAACAATGCAAACAGTTGTAAATTTGGACTGGGATATCAGAGAAGCTGTTGTGGATGCCAAATATTCATAGCGCTGTGATATATTTTTTGGCCTTTTCCTGAGAGAGCACAGGAAATGAGAGGGCCAATGGGATTTGGAGATGCAACAAGCCAGATTTGTTCTGTGGACAAGTATGCCGTTATGTTGTGGCTCTAACAACTCATTGCTAATATTCAATCTGATATTTCACTATATATATATAATTTTTATTTTTTTAAGTGTATTTTTAATCTTAAAAAATTGTATATTTTTAGTAACCATTTTACCACAATAAATTTATTTGCAATAAAATAAAATAAAAAAAAAGAGTGTGAAATTACTAAAGTTAAATAGAAATAAAATTATTTAATTTAATATCCATATTAATTTAATTAAATTATTCATCAAATTAAATAATAATAATTCATAGGTTAAATCCAGCATTGTTATTGTTAAGTAAAGCATTGTTAATTTAAATAAAGTAAATATTAAATAAATAAATAAAATAAAATATAAATTTTGGTGAAAAACAAACTTTAAAAATTTAAATGAAAATTACAAATGTTGCAATGAAACAACGAATAAAAACGTTTAATTGCTTAAATAAATATAAAAATAATTATTTTACTTTAATAATCCATAGTGATTTAATTTTATTATTAATTAAATAATAATAATAATAATAATAATTTATGGGTTGAATTCTGTGTTGTTATCGTTAAGTAAAACATCTTTGTTAATTGAAATAAAATAAAATAAAATTAAATTAAATTAAAACTTGGTAAAAAAAAAAGTTGCAATAAAATGAGCAATAAAATAAGTTTAATTACTAAAATTTACTTAAGTTTAACAGAAATATATATATATATATATATATATATATATATATATATATATATATATATATATATATATAATGTAAAACATGAATATATATAATAAAATAATATGGTGAAACAAACTTTAAAAAATGTAATGAAAATAAGAAATGTTGAAATAAAATGAGCTACAAAATAAGTTTAATTACTAAAATTAACAAGTTTAACAGAAATAAATATAATAATAACAATAATAATAATATATTATAATATATAATAATATATTTTTAATATCCATAGTAATTTAATTACATTAAAAAATAATAAGAATAATAATTCAGAGGTTGAATTCAGTGTGGTTATTGTTAAGTTTAAATAATTAATTTAAATAAGGCTGAAATAAAATAAAATAAAATAAATAAAATAAAATAAAATCGCTGGTGAAAAACAAACTTTAAAACTTTAAAAACTAGAAATGTTGCAACAAAATAAGCAATAAAATAAGTTTAACAGAAATACATATAAAATATATCTATTTTTAATATCCATAGTAATTAATTTAATTATTAATCTAATAATAATAATAATACTAATTAGGTTGAATTCAGTGTTGTTACTTTTGAGTAAAAAATCTTTGTTAGTTTAAATAAAGCTGAAATACAATATAAATATAGCTAAAAACAAACTTTAAAAACGTAAATGAAAATTAGAAATGTTGCATTCAAAATAAACAATAAAATGAACAAAAGTTAAAGGTTAAATACATTTTAATATAATGATGTATTGATTTAATTTAATTATTAATCATACTGAATAATAATTCATAGGTTGATTTCAATGTTGTTATTGTTAAGTAAAACATCTTTGGTCATTTAAAAACTGAAATAAAATAAAATAAATATTGGTGAAAAACAAATTTTAAAAACTTAAATGAAGAGTAGAAAGGTTTCATTAAAAAAATACAAATTAAAACGAAAAGCTAAATATAAATATATACTATTACAGTATTTTAATAAAAAAATATTAAAATACTGTAATAGTATTTAAATAATAACACTGGTTGAATAATGTTTTCAAATGTTTGGCTTAACCAGTGGCATTGGTTTGGGGCACAAGCAGTGCCAAAATTGCACACATTAGCAATCATACAAGAAACTGCTTGATTTTTGAGGGTGGGAAAATTATACCAATAAAGGTAATGAGATTTTATGTATAAGCATTTTGTTAACCCTCCTACGCTCTCACATTAGCAGGGAAAACTAGACAGTTATTGAGCAAGACGCTTCTTTTTCTAATTGTTTTCTCATTTCTGTTTCCTTCCCTGATAGTCACGATTTGCATTTTTATTTGTTCTTGTTGTGTTGATGAGACTTTTATCTTTTTATTCTGCCGTTTTGGGTTGGCAGTCCAGACTACTGGTCCTCAGTAATGATTACCTCTATTGAATTTCGCTCTCCGGGGAAAGACGAGACTGCCAAGCAGTGCGGCTTGAGCAACCCCTCTCCATGATTGAACGAAAAAGACTTCTCTCGAGTAGGTAAACATGCTCGGAATAAGTTTTGGTGCAGTGGCTGGGGAAAATGAGAGGGGGGTGGCTGAAAAGAGATCTATCAAAATGCCACCCCGTTTCCAGTTTAGCTTATTCCCCGTCTTTAGCGCCACATTGTGCCGTTTGATCTTTGAAGTCTGTGCGTCTGTCTCCCTCCTCGATCTCTAAAGCATTTACAGAAACGTTCGCGAAGAAACAGCTAGGCCGGTCATATCATCATACTTGCACTTGAAAAAGAAAGAGTGTGAATGTAATTCATGCGGTTTCCCAAGTGCCCCACTGGCAGAAATGGGTTTATTCAACCCATGCATATCCTTTGTGTGTTTCACGCTGTGAGCATAACTCCTCATTTGCTAGTTAAATTAAAAACCCGATCCAAACCGAAAGCTCACAATTTAGCGAGCGTGTGACGTTGGTCTGGTCTCGCTGCCTTTGTCATTGTAATCGAATCAGAAATCTGCTAAATGCTAGTCTAGAACTTCACAGGGACTCGCATTCAAGTTTGGAGCAGACAGGACTTCTACCTGCTCGCTTTTCTAATCGCCTCCTTATCTAAGAAGCTCAGAACCAATTGCTGAGCTGATAGACTTTAAACCTCCCGACACTCGCTGTGAGAGCGGCTCTATACTGTTGACTCTTGGGATCATTCTAGCACAGTGCCTGACTGCTTAAAAATACTCTATTTCAGATATTACAGCTCTGTGTGTACAGGCAAGCAATTTCTCCACGTGCATGGTGTCGGGCTGAAAAGAAGGACCTGGGATGTACGTGATCAAATTGAGCTTTTGAGCATTCTCATCTTACAGTCAAATTTGGGGGAACGAAGCTCGGCAGCAGCTATTTCCATTTCACACTTACGGAATATCAATAGGGCGGGTGCGGATGAATCGCGTATTGGGCGCAGGCATTTCATTTTCGCTTACATTATGATCGTATGCATGATCGTGCGACAGGTCTTTGAACTTCCACCTTGCATGCTGACACGTGGAAGAAGCACCATCCTTTTGTCTGTCTCGCCACTGTCTAGTAACAGGCTTCTTGTTGCAGTTTTAATGCAGCGGATGAAGGCTGCGCTCTTCGCTTACGTGACACGCCGCATGAACTCTTCATCATGTGTGCCTTATCGCTGTAACCAGCACGTCTCAAAGGGATGTGCCCTTGTTGGTGATTGTCCTTTGCGGTGATAAGAGTATCAAAGCTGAGATGAGATTAGAGTGCTTTTTTCTGGGGGTTACACACTTTACAACCAAAAAAGGTGAATTAACCCTAAATTAATTAAGTATTGTTGTCATTGCTTTATTTCTAAATGTTGGGCACTATAAAATCTGTTTATTTTTCACCCCCAAATTCCGCTTTTTCTTTTTTTTCATTTTCATTTTTCTAAACACTAGACATTTTTCTAGAAATAATAAAAAAAAGCATGTCTAATTAGTTGAAATCATGAGCCTTGAACAATTTAACAGCAATATATTAAAAGGTTTTTATTCTTAAATTCATCTTTTTTTCATAAACAAAAGCATCTCTAATTAACTGACATAATAAAAAATGTATTATTTATTTATGTATTTATGAAATACTGTGTTGTGTATTTACACTTTTCTGGTAAATAAATTCTGGTAGACAATTTTTCTTCTAAATATTCCTTAAAAAGTAATGTTTTAATAATAATATTAGTGGTACTATCATTAATGTTTAACTTAAAAAATATTAATCAAAAAGCATGTCTGATTAATTGAAATCATGAAACTTAAACCATTTAACAGCAATTTATTAAACACCCTATGAAATGTTTTATTTTATTCTCAAATTCAGCTTTATTTATTTATTTATTTATTTTACCAAACTCTGTGTTTTACATTAATTTTCTGAATTGCATTTAGTTGTTTCATTAAAACAAAAGTGTCTTAAATTAATTGCCATTATAAAAAATGAATTTATTCATTTATTACTTTTTTCAGGAAAACTGCCTTGTGTGTATACATTTTTCTGGTAAATAAATTCTGATAATTTATTTTTCTGGTAGATATTTCTTAAAAAGTAATGTTTTAATAATAATATTAGTAGTACTATCATTACATTATGGTTTAATGGTCAAAAAGAATGTCTGATTAATTGAAATCATGAAACCTAAACAATTTAACAGCAATTCATTAAAAGCCCTATGAAATGTTTTATTTTATTCTCAAATTCAGTTTATTATTTATTTATTTATTTAATTATTTTTTTTAAACCAAATTTTATTTTCCTTTAATTTTCTGAATTGCATTTTAATAGTTTCATTAAATTGTAACAAACAAAAGCATTTCTAATTAACTGATATTGTATTAAAAAAGATTTATTTTATTTTATATTATTTTATTCAGAAATACTGTCTTGTGTATTTACATTTTTCCGGTAAATATTCCTTAAACAATAATGTTTTAATAATAATATTAGTAGTACTATCATTACATTAAATAATATATTTCTGTCACAGTTTCTTCAAGTTAAACTGAAATTTTATTTTGATGGGTTGCTGTGAAGAACTTTAAGTTTCTGTGACGTTAGTTTTTCTCTAAAGAAACGGTAAAATGCTCATGAAGTGACTCTCAGAACATCTCTATAGATTATGTTTTTGTGTTTATCTACTTTTATATTATGATATTGAGGTGGCAGAGATCAAAAGCAGTATGGGTGTAGTAAACAAAATGTGTGTCTGCGCCATTTACAAAGAAACACACAGGATTCATATTTAAATAGTATTTTTGCTGCCTAATATTCACAGACTCTAGTCCATATCGCATTTTGATTTAGGTGTACTGACTAACTTTTCATTCAATTGTCCAAACTTTGGCAAATTGCATGACATTTCACAGTAAACTGTAAATGCATTGTGGAAATCATAGGGCCCTACCTAAATGATTCAGATTATTTGAATAATTGAATGAATGAATGAATGAATGAATCCCAGGACTGATATGTACAGATGTATATAGTGCACATTTCACCTAGTATATCTTATATATTTTTGTCTAATATGTACACAAATAATTAATACTAAAACATAAAATGTTATGACCCAGTGCTTTCCCCTAATATACAAATAATTGTATTATTTAAGCATGAGGTGTCATGGGTATTCCTCTCAGTCTTAATTTTGCAATCGATCGTTAAGTCTAATTATATGGATTTTGAACTTGGAGAAGGTAGAGCATTGTATTTATGTGACATTTACAATGTTTTTAATATTTAATTAGTACTACTTTGGGGTTGGGACCTACAGTGTTGTTTGCTTTACAGTTGCAAAACATTGTTTCATATTCTGTATTCCCAGACATGTGTCGCATTTATACCTTAAAAGGTTTCAATAACATATTCACATCAGCTATACAGACAAAAATATACATATCGCATTGCAAAGTACGCAAATGTGGGGAAAGGTCCGGATGTTTTCCATTTTGCTCTGCAAAATAATTGACTGGTTATTGATAATTCAGTCTATGTATTGTAGGTCACAGAAGACTATCCATTAAAGGTAGAACACGCTCCATTTGAAGAGATACCACCCTTTTACTTAATGGAAAATTTTAACCAAGGCAACCATTAGTGCTCAAAACCCTAAAATAAAATCCAGAGGCTTTGGGAAGTACATTGTATGTGTCTCAATAAGTCCTTTCTTCTTCTTCTTCTTTTTTTCTGTTGGTGGGGTTCTGTCCTCATTTGAATGCTTATCAGGTTAAGATTCACATTAGCTGGCTTGTTTGAAGCTGGCAGCTAATTTATTAAAGAACATTCTGCAGGCAGGCACTGCTTTTGAGTAAACCGTTGACACTACTTCCTCTTTATGAAAATGTTCCGCTGCATTTCCCTTTTACGTCTTAATCTGAAACGCATAACGGAAAATATCGGCGAGCTCATCAAAATGCAGAAAGGAGCGGCACACTTAGGTTTCTTAATTGTTTTAAAAGCCTCACAGTCATTACATGTCTGACATAACAGCGCAAGTCTAGAGCACCTCCAAATCATTCAAAAAAAAAAAAAAACCCTGTAATAACCTTTAAGTGCTTTCAGGGTAAAAACGCAATACCAACAGAATTCATGCCACTGCTTATGATATTAAATGCATTACCTCTGAGTAATTTTCATTCATACTCAGACACATATAAGTGCAAATGAGGATTAGTTCCGTCTTGTCCGTGAGCGAAAGACTGCACCTATGGCGGCATCACTTCTCCAGCTGAGACTTCCCGTTGTGTATCGGTGCTATCTGTCAGAAGTTAATGACGGATGCTTCGCCTGTAACAGCAAAATCGTAACTTCCTGACGCATATGGATGTATTCTGCATATACATTACATGCTGCTGCCCCGATGACTTGCCAAGCTGTCGTGGGAAAGAATCGCTAAAGTCAATGACTCAAATTGAGAATGAGAGCCGTAAAGGGACCACGAGTGGCAGCACGTCTCAGATGGAGGGGGCGATATATTGTGTGAGTGCATGATCCGCTCCAGGGCCAGATGTTCCACTTGACAGGCCCCTTGAGTGGAGGGCAGTTCTGCCAGCTGTCCCCTTTCCTACCGCACATGCAGCCATTTGTTGGTAGAGTGTTGAAAGCAGAGGGAAAATCAACAGAATGGTTTTGCACCGCAATCCCCCCCCCCACCCCTTGCAACTGTTGTCCAAAACAAATAGTCCCGTGAAATTGCAGTTTACCCAACAATGCTTTTGTTTACCGTGACACTGTTCTCCGAGTTTCAGTACGCGGCCGGTCAAATCGGAAAGAGTTATTGCCCTACCTCCATTCCAGGTGAAGCCTTTTGCGTTTACCTTTTCCCTCGTATAATGCATGATAATAGCAGAATTCATTCATCAAAGACTCCTGCTGTTATTCCCTGGAAAGAGTTATATTTAACTTGGATAGGTCACAGCATTTTCCAGCAGGCTCTGCTGAGAATATGAGCCTGAAGAATTATGACTTTTCTGACCCAGGTGTGGGCATTATTCATGCTTAAGATCCGATCGCTAGCGCTACGAGAACGCGGGTAAGAGCAGCCGCTGACAACTTAAAAATGTCAGGACTTTTCTCAAAGTCTTTGGCCTAGTTGGGGAAACTTGAAGAGGACATTTTAGTGGCACGTCATTGGTTCTTGTACTATCAGCGTTTGAGGATGTGACAATGTGTGGGGTTATTCTGGTTTTCTTTCTGCTGTTATTTCTCTACTGCATTTGGAATGACATTTAAGTGGATATCATGTCACTAAACACACTGTTAAAATTATTTTTTTTGAAGTTGTAAATAAAAATACTATTTCAGTCTTTCTACTTTGGAATTTCATGATAAATTCAACATATTCTTTGTAATCATGTGTGAAACTCACTAGTAATTTCTATTTGCAATGTCTACATTTTTCAGTGTAGAAATGAATAAACCTGGAAAAAACAGCAAATTTCGAAACAGATATATATATATAGATATATATATATATACATTATATATATATATATATATATACATTCATATATATATAGACATTTACATACAATTTGATGGACAGGGTCGTAAAAATTCCATCATAATCCATTATTACCTGGCTTTTAAATTTTTTTTTTTTAGATATATTTTAATTAGAATAACACATTTAATTGCTTTTATTTTTGTTCACATTTTCATTTTTAATCATGAACCTACAGGACACTGCAGTGTTTAAAAAAAACAAAATACCCTAGGGCTGGGTAAACAACAACAGCAAAAAAATTGATTTCTGGATTTTAATAGATTCTCAGTGTAATAAACCAATATCAATTCTTAAATCACAATCAGTCTTTTGGTCTATGCTGTTTTCAGTTGATGAATGAACAGTACATAGTGCGTTTTCCTTCCAATAAACCGCAATAGGCTAAGCTTTGTGTTACTTTTGATATGAAACAAAGTCTCAAATTTCAAATTCTGTTAATTTTATTAGGAAATTCAAGCAATAAATACCGTTTTGGCGCTCTTTAATGTGGCGTGATAGATCGTTGTAGCCTCTGTGTACTTGCCTGTGCGTAATCAAACGCATAGGAAAACATTTGTGACAGTTTCGTTTTTGTTCTGGATCCCCTGCTCTGCTGCCAGACTGGAGCGCACTCACCAACAACTGGACAGGGGTGGGATTGCAGCTACAATTTACAATTTCCTCAGTGTAATCGGTCAAAATGATGGACGGCTTCAGATTTTTCTGTCACTGATAAAACAGTTTTGTCAATGACAGACAATTTTCGGTTAACGCATATTCTTACATATTCTGATATATTCTTGCAGATTTTTTTGATTTATATGCATATATGGATACCTCTTCGATTTACACTTCACTTTGGCTGAAAGTTCATGGTAGCAAAATGTCTTAAGATATTAGCCTCTAACTTCCTTTTTTTCTTTCTTTCTTTATTTTTTTTATTTAGTACTGACCCAAATAAGATATTTCACATAATACTGTGTTGTTACCTGAATGATCCACAGCTGTTTTGTTGTTTTTTGTTTGTTTGTTTGTTTAGTGATAGTTCTTCATGAGTCCCTTGTTTGTCCTGAATAGTTAACTGTCTGCTGCTCTTCAGAAAAATCCTTCAGATCCCACAAATTCTTTGTTTTTTTTTTTGTTTTTTTTGGTGTGTGTGTGTGTATTTGAATGCTTTCTAACAATGACTGTATGATTTTGAGATCCATCTTATAACACTGAAGACCACTGAGAGACTCATATGCCACTATTACAGAAGGGTCAAACACTCACTGATGCTTCAGAAGTAAAAACAATACATTAAGAGCCAGGGGGTGAAAACATTTGGAGATGTGTACATTTTTCTTATTACTTCATATTTTTCCATTTAGCACTGCCCTTCAGAAGCTACAGAAGATACTTACATGTTTCTCAGAAGACAAAATAAGTAAATTTACCCCGATTTTCACATTCAAAAAGTTTTCACCCCCCAGCTCTTAATGCATCTTGTTTCCTTCTGAAGCATCAGTGAGCATTTTAACCTTCTGTAATAGTTGCATATGAGTCCCTCAGTTGTCCTCATTGTGAAAAGATGGATCTCAAAATCATACAGTCATTGTTAGAAAGGGTTCAAATACACAAAAATGCTGGAAAAAACTAAGAATTAGTGGTACCTCAAGGATTTTTCTGAAGAACAGCAGGCAGTTTAACTGCTCAGGACAAACAGGGGACTCATGAACAACTAACTATCACTAAACAAAACAAACAAACAAAAAACAAGGTAGCAAGGTAGCATTCAGGTAGCAAAACAGTATTAAGAATCAAGCGTATGTAAACTTTTGAATGGGGGGGTTTATAAATTCAACTACTATTTTTTCTTGTGGACTATATATGAACGTCTTTTATGTAAAATATCTTATTCAGGGCAGTACTAAATAAAAAATAACATGCATTTTGTATGATCCTTCTTATTTTGGTAAACAATTAACATTTTGCAGATTCTGCAAGGTGTATGTAAAGTTTTGACTTCTACTGTAAAAGGTTTCATAAAAATGTGTCTTGCAGTTGAAGTACATTCAGTGTCAAGCCCTCGGTAATACAAGCTAATCCTTGCATTCCCTTGTTGTTTTTTTCCAGCTGGAACAACATATATCTTTGGGAAAGGAGGAGGGCTCATAACCTTTAACTGGCCGGCCAACGAGCGCCCGAGCACCCGTACAGACAGGCTGACAGTGGGCTTTAGCACCTCGCTCAAGGATGGCATCCTGATTCGCATCGACAGTGCCCCCGGCCTGGGAGACTACCTCATGCTCCACATTGTAAGTCAAAGCTTCTTCAGACTTGATCAGCCACATCTACAAATTTTAATACTAAATCTCAAGAACACCCAAAAAAAGAAAAAAAAGTGAGAACAGATATATAGTTATATATATAGATATATAGATATATAGGAAATTTACAAAATATCTTCATGGAAGATGATCTTTACTTAATATCCTAAAGATTTTGGGCATAAAAGAAAAATGTATCATTTTGACCCATACAGTGTATTTTTGGCTATTGCTACAAATATACCCGTGCTACTTAAGAATGGTTTTAAGTACATTAAAAATGAAATTTATAGAAAAAAGGAAAAAAGGTGAAGCGATATAAATGCGTTAATTTTACTTCATACAGACACGTCTAATTAAGTGGTAGGAGCAGCTCTGCAGCGTCTCAAAAATAGACAGTCTTAATGCGACACAACATATGCTTTCAGTGTATGCGTCAGTGCTGCATTGATTATAATGGCAGAGATTTAGGGTGTCGACAGGGTGTTATCATTCTGTGCATTTCATACAACGCAACACCTCTGTGAGTGGATACCTTGTGGGTGGCTTCTTTTTCTTTCTCTTTCTTTTGCACGTCCTTGTAAATAATCAATCCAAGAATAATAATGTCTCTCAAATGGCTCTGTTTTGAGTTGCACAGCTTCAGGTCTACATTAATCTTTGTATTGTGTCAGGGCCAATAAGAAGTTTGTCACTCCACAGCTACATTAAAAAAAAAACTTTTCCTCAGATCAGCCATAACAACTGTGAATTACTTCAGAAGTGGTGTGTTTTATTTTGCTGAGCTGCAAAATGTTCTTTTCAAATTATTAAAAATCAATGTGTACACCACAAGGAAGCCCAGCAGCATTTTTTCTACAGTTTATCCACGGCGAGAGCTTCCATTTGGCCGGATGTGTCCATAATGTAAATAATTCAGCACTCATGTAACGGATGCTGGTTTGGTAATTAACCTGCTTTTCTGAAAGACAAAAGGATTCATTTTCAGACAGTGTTTGTCACCAAGGGGTCTTTAGCTCATAAATGAACAATGAGGTCATTAGATTGTTTCCTTTTTTTATTTATATAGCACACACAATATATATCAAAAAATGTGGACACCCAGGCGCACACTCATATCTGAAATGACGAGGCAAAGTACTCAAAGTCAAATAATAATAATGTGATCAGTATTCTGTTTATTAAAGCCAAGTATGAATTTCATCAGGTTGGTGTTTTTAAGCATTTTACATTTATTCCAAAATAATAACTCAAAGGCAGTAACAATTTGAGCAATTTTATTTGTCAACTTATGTTCAACTGTCCTTTTTAATAGTTAACTTTAAACAGTTTTTTAATTTTTTGTATCATCTGTCATCAAAGCTTGGTTTATAGTGGTCACAGACACAGAGATTTACTTTAAATTTCATCAAGGTGATTACAGACTAAAAACTCCTACACATCTTGTTTTCCATGTCATTTTAAGTTTTATTTTGTCCTAACAAAGAGGTTATATCTAAGTGTGTGAGTTGTTTACTTACTTTTTTAAATTAGTCTTTCCATTAATGCCATTATAATATTAATTCGGACTGATTCGCAAAAGCGGAACGTGCACAAACACAAGTTTATCGCATGAACCAGTCACAGCCGAACATAACCAGTCATATCCAATCATATTGCAATGGAGGCACTGCGTCCTCTCATGTGACTTTGCAATGTATTTTTGGCTATTGCTACAAATATATGCATGCTACTTAAGACTGGTTTTGTGGTCCAGGGTCACATATGTGAGCAGCATGACTGGAGTATTGATGCTGAAAATTTATGGCTGTAATTTATATTAATTTATAATGTAATAGTATTTCACAATATTTCTGTTTAACTGAATTTTTGATCAAATAAATGCAGCATTGAAACTCAATGGGCTCAGGGGAGGCGAGAGAGACACAGACTCCTGCTGTAACTTTACCTGCTGGTTTCAAACAAGTGATTGTACTACAATTTTTATGCTCATCCAATATTTTGCCTCCTTTGCCTTTTCGCAGGAACCGCCCTTAATTTTAAGATTTTTTTTTTTTTTTTTTGTCTTCTAATTTGTCTTCTAAATGTCTGAAAACTTATAGCTGTACAGTACAGATTACTGCAACTATTGAAACCGATAGTAAACAAACAAAAAAAGTCGTATCTTATTAAGTTTGCACGTAAACAAGTGACCTTGTAGTTTAATAGGGGACTGGATGTCTTTTTTTGTCAGAATGTGAATGGGGAATATTTCTCTGGCTATCTCCATCTGTCCACTAGTTTTATTGTGGCCCATGTTGGTGGTCCACAGGGACTCTTGGGGCTCTGTAATGGGCAATATAACTAAGGGCATTTCACTAAACCCTCACCCCCTGCCTTTACCCTTTATGACACACATGGACACACACATACACACTCGCCCCATTATAGCAGTGTAGCGCTGATGGAAATAAGCCTCTTCTGCCAAATGAACTAAATCTAGAGCACAACTCCAGAGTAAAGGGAATTAAGCCTCCGTATTTTATAGGCAGTTTCAAAACTTACGTAACTAGTGATTGGGAGTTGCTTTTGATTAGCATGTACTGGTGCGGAATTAATCTTTGCATTTGGAACACTATACAGGGCACATTACTTCTTTGGTCTCTTTTTAGATTCGAGCGCTAAACGTTTAGTCCTTGGAATGTAAATCCGCTTTTTTATAATAATTTTAAACCTTTTTCATGTTTGCCTTCTCTTTTGGGAAGCGTAATAAGTGACGATGGATCATAATGCCGCTGCTTTATTTCGGGCTGATTATGGAAGTCTCCTTCCACTCATTTCTTCTGCGCTGATAACGAGTGAGCTATTTTCAGCTGTAAACGTCTGTCTCTCTTACACTTCTGAACTGAGCGGCTGGTGACACCATGGAATACCTTGTTAGACAGTTTCCGGCAACAAGGGAAATGTCAGTGCCGTTGCCCTTCAAACATGCCACCTCTGAAATGGCAACCTCTGTGATGGAGACTCCTAACCAATCACTTTAACTCTAAGCTTTAACAAACCATATGATCTAACAGGCTTAAATTAAAGAAGAAGTCCAGTTCCAGAACAAAAAATTAGATAATGTACTCACCCCCATGTCATCCAAGATGTTCATGTCTTTCCTTCTTCAGCCGTCAAGAAATTATGTTTCTTTGAGGGAAACATTTCAGGATTTTTCTCCATATAATGGACTGAGATATGGTGCCCCGAGTTTGAACTTCCAAAATGCAGTTTAAATGTGGCTTCAAATGATCCCAAATACAGTTGTAAATTATCCCAGCTGAGGATTCATTAAAAAAATACAATTTAAATACTTTCTAATTCTAAGTCTTGCTCTCCTTGAACTCTGTATATTATGGCTCAAGACAGTTATATCGTATTTTCAAAATCATCCTACATCACTGCAGAAGCACCGACCCAGTCTTTGCAAAGTGAACATGCAAAGAAGATCAAACACCCTTTACAAAAAAAGTAAAACAGCAATATAGAACAATTTTGAAGTTGAGAGAGAACATGAGATGGTAATTTTTCAACATACCCTAACTGTCATGAACAGGAACAAAAACAGTCCAGGCAGAGTAAGACAAGACAAGCGTTTGAGATTTAAAAGTAAATAAATTATTTTTTAGGAAAATAGCTGATCGTTTCACTAGATAAGACCCTTTTTCCTCAGCTGGGATCATTTACAACCGCATTTGGGATAGTTTGAATCCGCATTTAAACTGCATTTTGGAAGTTCAAAATCGGAGCACCATATCAGTCCTTCAATATCAACATTTAGACTAAAATGCTGCCTCATAGCATTATCAATGCCCTGCTTTCAATCTTAGATGGATAGTCCATGTGAAAAATGTAATACTGACCCTCATGCAGTTCCGAACATGCATGGCTTTATATTGTGGAGCACAAAAGAAGATTTAAGAGTCTTTTTAGTCTGTTTTTAAAAGTGGGGTCCAAAACAACATTGGACACCATTGACATTTATTATATGGCCAAAAAAGAAAAAAAAACTGAGACGGGTTTGGAACTACATGAAGGTGAGTACATGATGACAGTTTTTTATTTTTGGTTGAACTGTCCTTTTAACGCTTGATTGAAATGTCTTGCATCTCCACACATCAAAGCAGGGAACATCTGTTAAATTTTGGCATTTCTCACTTTTAAAGTCATCTGATGTGTCTTCAATCAGAAGAAGTGAAGATGTAGACATGCCATCTGCTTCTCGCCATGTATTCTGTCCATGTGACACATTCATCCAGATATCAGATATCAACAGGTCTTGTTACACCTTCACTTCATAGCACTCATAATCATAAACTCAAACCTAAAACATGATCTTCAACTTATTTTATATATGTATTATGACATATTTCTCAGTGAAACAAGTTAAAGTGGGTGGGACTTTATTTTGTCCATCAGAAAATGACTGAATTGTAAAAAAAAAAAAAAAAATTGTTTCAAAACAGAACAAAGCAAGAGGAATTATGATTTGTGGTTTGCAGCTGTGTCAGTTACATATACAGTGGCATGCGAAAGTTTAGGAACCCCTTGCAGAATATGTGCAAAATATTTTTTTTCTTTGTAAATTTGAAGATCAATGTAAATTGTACTTAATTTGTCCTCCAGGAAACATGCAAGTATCTTCTGTTGCTTCTGAAGGGCAGTACTAAATGGAAAAAAATGATATTTCAACAAAATAAAAAAAATTTGGACATCTTCATCCTGTTCAAAAGTTTTCACCCCCAGCTCTTAATGGATCATGCTTCCTTCTGGAGCATCAGTGAATGTTTAAACCTTTTTTAATAGTTGTGTTTGAGTCCCTCAGATGTCCTCAGTGTGAAAAGATGAATCTTAAAGTCCTACAGTCACTGCTGGAAAAGGTTCAAATATGCAAAAGATGCTGGAAAAATGATGAATCACATGCCACTCTATTGTGTTACAAATTACACAATATTATAATTATTATAATAATTTTTTGTATTTATCAAAATGAGCGACTTAAAATGTCTTCATCGATTTCATATCATACACACATCAGAAGTTTAAAGTTTGATCACACTCGAATGATCCAAAAGACCATCCAAACTTTTGTTAGGTTTTAGTCTTATTCCCTCAATAGGGAGGAGTGTAAAACCTGCTAAAATCTTTGGACAGAAGTGTGAAAATGCTTTGTGTGAGATTTGTTGATCCTGTTTGCAGTGAATCTGCAAAAAGTTGCAATCAAATTAAAACTTCTCACATAAAAGCACACATTTGTTATAGTTATAATTACTTACACTAAATTTCAGTTTTTGATTGAATATGTGCATGTAAAGACATTACATTTAACATTTAAACATTTGTGTATAATCAAGCAAAATGAATCCACTGAAACCCATTAAATCCTATACAAGTCATTTTGACACACTTTTTGTATTTTGAAAATAATAAACCTATTTATGACATACACTCAGATTTAGCCTCCAGTGTTTCCCTACTACCAGTAAACCATTCATGCCGGCACGCTTGCCATCTGTTGACCGTGGTGGTCTCGCACGGGATGCACTTTTGTAAGTCGCTGTGGATAAGAGCGTCTGCTAAATGCCTTTAATTTAGACATCTTCTGTCGGAGAGAGAGGAAGGGGCGAGGAGAGACTCTCGTGAAGATGTCCCTGCTGTTCCGGCTGATTGTAACACTCATCGCACATTCATTTGAAATTGCCATTCTGTTTCTCTGTTCCTTAAGAGTTAAACACTTAAGGAAAGTTTCAAATGACTAAAGTTAAATGCATTTGGAATTTGCTCCCTTCCCTAATACGAACAGCAGCGCCTGCACAGCATTACGTATTTTTTTTTGTAAGACTGTTGGATACTCATTAACAGCAAATAGCTTCCCTCCACCAGCTGCACAGCTGGAAGTAAGTATGTAATTAGGGTAAAAAACTAAGCGTTTCTACAAATTGCCTGTGCCCCCGTGTTGTATTACCGCTACACGAGTGGACGGGATGTTTCAATTTGCTTTAAAGGTCTTTTTCACCCCCTACAAAGCAAAACACGATCGCTATTGCCGTTTTAAATAATGTTAACCAATGTCTTTTCGGTTTAGAAACTTGCACTTTGGCCAAATAGACGGAGGCCTTAAAATGACACGGTCCAATGATGGGCCAGTCATTTTAACTGAATTACGTCGCTGGGCGCTTTCCACATATCGACAGAAGAGGGAAAGGATAAATGGCTTCGACACCAGCAGTCTTTGCCACCAAAGCTGTTGACTGAAATCCTATAAGAGAGAATGATTTAAGTGTACAGAAAATCAATGGTGTTGATCTCTTTTAATCAGTGAGCAGCATAACTACACATTGCCTGTTGATTTTCAATCCTGCAAACCTCCCTGCGCTGAATGGCCCCTGCCACAAGGATCCCACTCCACTTCCATTCAGCCTTAAAGTGCAGAACGATTCTGAGTGAGAAAAGTGAGCACAATTACCCAGCTTGTTCCATTTGCTGCTCGGAGTTCACAGTTTCTATACCAAAGAGAGGGGGATATACTTCATTCTGACAGACTCTTAAGACGTGAAAAAGCGATGTGACTAAACCGGAACGCTCTGGTTGTGGGGGGTCCACGGCTCGTTTTTCCATCTAAGTATTATAAATGCAAATATTTAGTTGCTGCTTATACAGAAGAAATACACAGAGGAATTCGTTGTAGGTAACTGGGTAATTAATTGACGTCTTGACGCAACTAGCTTTCCAGTTTGGACCATCAATCTCATAAAATAGATCTATGCCTCATTCAGATAAATATACATATGAATGTAAATTGTAAACATTAAGTTCACATTAAGTATCCGCTTAATATGCTGGTATTAGGGATGCACCGACATTATTGCCTAAAAAGAGCCAAAAAAGAAAAACAGCCGAAAATTCTATCCAATTTTATTGATTTACTTTCAGTAAAACTGTGGTTATTTTATTGAATTGTATAAAATTGCTATAAAATTATAGCCAAAAAAACAAACAAAAAAAAATCTCAGCACTGACTGATCTATACAATATAAATTGATATAGGTAATATAAAGCTTATAATGTCTGTCACATGCTGAGAAAAAGATAAATATAATTATTAAATATGTACTTGCAACAGAATACACATAGTTGTAGATGGAATAATGATAAGTATACATACATACAGTGGCATGCAAACGTTTGGGAACCCCTTGCAGAATCTGTAAAAATGTGAATAATTTTACCAAAATAAGAGAGATCATAGAAAATGCATGTTATTTTTTGTTTAGTACTGTCCTGAGTAAGATATTTTACATAAAAGATGTTTACATATAGTCTACAAGACAAAAAAATAGCTGAAATTATTAAAATAACCCCCTTCAAAACTTTGGGAACCATTGGTTCTTAATACTGTGTGTGGTTACCTGAATGATCTATGACTGTTTTTGTTTTCCATTTTCAGTTTTCTAGCATCTTTTGCTGAATTTGAGATCCATCTTTTCATACTGAGGACATCTGAGGGACTCAAACACAACTATTAAAAAAGGTTCAAACATTCACTGATGCTCCAGTAGGAATCACAACGCATTAAGAGCCGGGGGGTAAAAACTTCTGAACAGCATGAAGATGTCCAAATTTTTCTTATTTTGTTGAAATATAATTTTTTTCCCATTTAGTACTGCCCTTTGGAAGCAACAGAAGATACTTGCGTGTTTCTCAGAAGACAAAGTACAATTTACCTTGATCTTCAAATCCAAAAAGTTTTCACCCCTAAGTTTTCATATATATATATATTTATATATACACTACCATTCAAAAGTTTGGGGTCAGTAAGACTTGTAATAGTCTTTAAAGTAGTCTCTTATGCTCATCAAGGCTGCATTTATTTGATTAAAAATATAGAAAAAAACAGTAATATTGCAAAATGTTTTTACAATAGAAAATAATGTTTTTTATTTTAACATACTTTAAAATAGAATTTATTCCTGTGATGAAAAGCTGAATTTTTATCAGCTGTTACTCCAGTCTTAAGTGTCACATGATCCTTCAGAAATCATTCTAATATGCGGATTTATTATTAGAATGATCAATGTTGGATAATATCAACAGTTGTGCTGCCAAATATTTTTTGGAACCTGTATTTTTTTTTTTCAGGATTCTTTCATGAATAACAAGTTTAAAAAGTACAGTGTTTATTCAAAATATAAATATTTTATAACAATGTAAATTATTTATTATTAACTTTTAATAAACTTTTAATTATTAACTTAATACATCCTTGGTGAATAAAAGTATTCATTTCTTACAAAAAAAAAATAAATAAAAAAGAAACAATAAAAATGTACTGACCCCAAACTTTTGAACGGTAGTGTATATATAAAGCTTACATTTTAAAAATGTATATAGAGGAAAACCCAAAAAGACTCAAATCAAAGTCAATAAATGAGCTTGCTTTAAAATCAAGAACTTTTTCTTTCTTGTCATACAATGCACTCTGCAAAGCATTAGAAGCAGATGTGTTTTAATTGCAGTAAATGCAAACTTCATGAAAACCTGATGCAAATACCCCTTCTGCAGCAAAATGTCCATAGCAAACAATGTTTGCAAAGCGTATCTTGATGTAAAAAGCTAGAAACTGAAGTGGATAAAATTATAGGAAGCTGTTGAGCTTGTATACCTCATTTTTTCAAAAAACCATTTCCATAATTCATCGGTAGAGCTAATCACAGCACAATCACACATGGCCTTATTCCAACTGTAGCTTAGGAATGCAGGTGCAGTACAATGTTTCTACTCCATTTTCTCCATCTTTCCTCTGATATGGTTGTTTAGTCTACCTGGCACATTCAGCAGAGTGTGCTAGTTTAAGGTTCACAGCTGGTTTGGCAGCTCTGATCAGCTCCTTTGCTCTATGTGTGGTCATTGTGGTACAAAAGCCCAGGTGGATAAATGAACTTGACATAGAGGAGGCTGTTCTAAATGCGTTCTGAGTTTCTGTTTTCATGGTCACCCTCATCAAAAGAATCCAGCTTTAATCTCTCATACTGCTGAGTTATGAATCAATATTTCAGAGTCTAATATTACCTTCTAATGTTGTTTGAAAATCGAAACACTCCAGGCTTGCAGCTTAAACCTTCACCTGGCCACCTCTATAAATAATCACTCTCTTATTATCAGAAATGACATGGCCATGTCTATAGTGTATATTAATCAAATAAATTTGTATATTTCTAGAACGTACTACACGTATTGTCACGGCTGTGCCGTCAGGAACGAAGGAGAAACAAGCACTCGACGCACAGGAGATAATTCCACAAGGACATTTAATAAGTAAATACTTCAATACTTCAAATACTCTGGAGAAACGTAGAATCACAGGATACACACAGCCACAGACACTTAAAGACCAGACAGGGAACTAAACACAAGGTGGAACTTAAATACACAAACTAATCAGTACATACACAGGTGATGACAATGAAACAATCAGGGCGAAACAAGGAGGGCGTGACTTGGGTAACGAGAGGGCTGAGTCCAGGGAGCACATGGTGAATCACAACATACACAAACACACGATGACAAAAAGGATATGTGACATTACCTCCCCCCTCCGGCCAGGCGCGACCTCGCGCCGAAAAAAAGAAAAAAAAAAAAGAAAGAGCACAAGAAACATAGTCCTTAGTAATAATAAAGTCCAGAGAGTAGCCGGAGGAGGGTCTTTGGAAGGACGAAGACAAGGTGGACGACAGAATGACCAGGGAGGAGCAGGCGGAGGACGAAGATGTGGGGAAGAGCAGGAGAACAGCGGCAAGACCCAGAGCATCATGATGGAGATCCATGGTGGCGCAGAGGGAGGAAGGAGCCACGGAGATGCAGGCGATGGAGTGGCACTCACCGACCGAGGCGACACCAATGGTAGAGGGTCGACTAACGGAGACAGGGAGCCGCAGAGAACGGTTGAAGCCGAGGCCCCGGAGGGCCGAAGCGACACAGGTGGCTCAGGTGACCGATGCGGAGGTGTGGATCTGGAAGACCGAGACGGAGCCGGAGCGACTGAGGACTGAGGCGACGTCGAGGGGAAGGAAGAGCCCAACGGAGCCGGTAGAACGGCGCGATGAGGCGTAGCCGGAAAAGCAGAGTACGGAGGCGTAGGCGGGACGACGACTGACCAAGGCGGAGCCGGAGGGACAAAGGAACCCGGTGACGGTGATGGGCTGACGGGCCACGGCGGAGATGAGGGCGCCAAGAGCCACGGTGGAGCTGTAGGGTCGAAGGGCCGAGGCGGAAACTTGGGATCGCAGGCTCGTGCCGCAGTGTGGAGACCCTCGCTCCATGATGACGTTGACGGTGGCCAGGACTGAGGCGCCTCCACCGCTGTAGCGGGTGATGGAGGAGGAGACACAGGACTGGCAGACGGCAGAGGAGACATGAGAGGGCGGGTGGGTGGGAATTCCTGGATACAGTCTGCATTTACCAGTTTCGGAACGACTTCTTCGTTGGTGTAAACCGCCCAAATGCACAGCAGCGCCATCAATATGGTGAGACTCGCCTCCTCTGCTCCCAGTGTCCGTCCATCCTCCATGGCGGATGTCCCGGCTGTCAAAGCGCCAGCCTTCCGGGCGCTGATGAGGGGGGTCTCCTGAAGATGGCCCATCAGCCGTCCATACGCGGACCTCCGTAGTTGTATCTTTGCCGGCTCGCGCACCTGGTCAGACCTCTCGAGATGGCAGCAGTCCACAAACCTCTCAGGCTCAGTCGCTCCCGGCGCTGGCTTCGTTGGGGTTGTAGGATGCGGCTCTCTGTCTGCGGTGGGCACAGCATTATACTTCACTCGGCAGTCGGCTCCGAGGCTGAGATGCTCTGGGTCGGGAGTGGTGCTGGCATAATCCACGGTGAGTGGCGACCCGTTACTGGCCAGCACCCACTCCACGATGGTCATGAGGTTCCCTCGAGGAGGATTCCCGGACAACTTCCTCAACGCACAGCTGTTGAGTCGCTGGATGTACCAATTGCAGAGGAAATCATCCGGAAGACTGGTCTCGGAGGCGACCTCCAGGAACGCCTCCGTATACTCCTCGAGGGGGTCGTTCCCCTGCTCCAGTTTGAACAGGATTATTTCTGGAATGAACATGACGGGCAAACTCAGGAACAAACAAAAAACTGGAATAAACGGAAATCAAAACGAAGAAAAAACACGCCACTACAACTTTTAGGTCTGGTCTTTTCTGTCACGGCTGTGCCGTCAGGAACGAAGGAGAAACGAGCACTCGACGCACAGGAGATAATTCCACAAGGACATCTAATAAGTAAATACTTCAAATACTCTGGAGAAACGTAGAATCACAGGATACACACAGCCACAGACACTTAAAGACCAGACAGGGAACTAAACACAAGGTGGAACTTAAATACACAAACTAATCAGTACATACACAGGTGATGACAATGAAACAATCAGGGCGAAACAAGGAGGGCGTGACTTGGGTAACGAGAGGGCTGAGTCCAGGGAGCACATGGTGAATCACAACATACACAAACACACGATGACAAAAAGGATACGTGACACGTATTAAGTACATTTCTTTCCATGATTTAGATTTTTTAAAATAATTTTGTTTTTATTGACACTATAAGTTGTAAACCATAATATAATGGTAAAGTAAATACATATTTATGTATACATTGGTAAATAATACATAGAAAATTGTTAACAATACAATAATAGATTGACTATGTTATAGTGCATTTTCTTTTAGAAAATCAATATTCTGTACACAACTGAAACGTATTCTGTAGCAAGTCTATATTTAATATCTTTTTCTCAGCATGGGACAGATATTATGAAATTTATATTACCTACATCACTTTATATTATAAAGATGCTCAGTGCTAAGAAACAGTAACGCACAGAGAACAGGAACTTCGAAAAGATTTTTTGTATGTTTTAGAATACAATTTTTAGTAAACTGTCTGTTGTTAAATTAGATAGATAGATAGATAGATAGATAGATAGATAGATAGATAGTAGGGCTGTCAAACGATTAATCGCGATTAATCGCATACAAAATAAAAGTTTGAGTTTGCCTAATATATGTATGTGTACTGTTTAATTATGTATATAAAAATACAAACAGATTCATTAATATATTTAATAAATATTTACAAGTACATATACTTATTTATTATAATTTTTATATAATTTATATTTTATATAAATAAAATATTTTGCACATAAATAACATATTTCTCTTAAATATATACATGAATGTTTGTATTTATATATACATAATAATTAAACTGTACGCACACATATATTAGGCAAACTCAAACTTTTATTTTGTATGCGATTAATTGTGATTAATCGTTTGACAGCCCAGATAGATAGATAGAAGGGCTGTCGAACGATTAATCGTGATTAATCGCTTACAAAATAAAAGTTTGAGTTTGCCTAATATATGTGCGTGTACTGTTTAATTATTATGTATATATAAATACAAACACATTCATGTATATATTTAAGAAATATTTACAAGTATATGTATTATAATTTTTATATAATTTATATTTTATATAAATAAAAATATTTTGCACATAAATAAAATCTTTCTCTTAAATATATACATTAATTTGTGTGTATTTATATACATCATAATTACACACAGTACACACATATATATTAGGCAAACTCAAAGTTATTGCGTATGCGATTAATTCTGATTAATTGCGATTAATCGCGATTGATCGTTTGACAGCCCAGATAGATAGGATTATTTACTTTAAAGGTTTTGCTAGATCATAAATATTTTCATATAGTGACAAATTTTGCCAGATGACTACTATACTCACTATCATACTATATTTCGCTGCTCGCCAGGGTTTATTTTGCCCCAGACATGGGGGCAAAACCGCTGCATCCTGTATGTCTACATAGAGTCACACTTTTTTCAAATCAGCAAATCTAAAGCAAATCAGTTTACAATTAATGCCTTATTTGGGGTCTGTGATAACGTACTGTCGGGCTCCACAGTGGCTACAGCCGAGGATGAGAGTGGTGTAACGCAATCCCCCTAAGGTATTTTTGATCTGGAAATTGCGTTAAATTGGCCAACAGTTGAAAGCAGATGAATGCGAGCCATGTCTGAAATAGAGCATAATGTGAACACAGATGGAGAATAAAAAATGCAGATACCCTGGAAGGTCATTCCGATCAGTGTGCATTGATCCTCAGGGTTCAGTTTAGGAAACTCAGACGCGTAAACAAGGAGGAAATTGACGCTTCCTCTTGGGTTTTGCTCAAAATGGGTTGAATTTCAGTGACTTCCCAGTATTTTTTTCTTTTTTTCAGTTGTCTCATTAACCTTGACATTGATTGGTACATGCACACTTTTACTCCGGCCACCTGAAAACGGTGCACAGAGTCAACGTTAATGTATTCCAGCTAATGATAATGGTAGCAAAGCTTCCCCAGCGATCTTCCTTGCAATTCTCGAAGGACTGCCAAAAAACCTCAGCTCGTATTAAAGAAAGCTGGCAGCCGCAGGGCACGAATTTGCATTATTTTGTCCAGCCACATGTTTTAATCTGTGACAGGCTTGCCACTCAGCCCAGACCTTCCCTACATGACCCACTTTCTGCACAGCATATGCTGTCAAGTGAGATGTGCAGATTTATGAGGAATCAAAACCGCTCCAGCTAAATAAACTGGCCGATCTCCTTGATGGCACAGATGAAAGACACAGGTGCCTCATCTCAGCACACTGAGGCCATTTCTACTGGATTTTTTATTCTTCTTTGCATGTAAGCCTCTGTATTTACTGAAACGCTTGGGGAGGGCGAGACTGGAAGTATTATTTCCAAAAGTACTTCATTGTGTCGCTTTGCATTCACCTCACGAAGATGGTAATTGTATGTTCTAGGAAAAATTGCAGTCTGTCTGACTGCCTCCCCTGCAATTCAGTAACCGGGGTCTGTACAGAAATCAGACAGGAAATGTGTTCATTTGGAGTGACCTCCCCCTCAAGCTGTACCTTCAGATGGGTGAGAGAATCTGTGTTATCCACAGCACATGCTTTTCTGTTTAAAAAAAAAAAAAATTGGTCAAACACAAACCAATTTTTTTCCTGTTCCTCCCTAGTGTATACTAGTGTTTTATCTTTTCTTCATTTTAATATGTTAAAAAAGTATGTTTCAATTTAATTAATTGCATGAATTGCCAATTAATTAATATAATTAATCACAGTTAGTTGTTTTTTTTAAGAAAATTAATTTATGCATTTAAAGTGGCAGACAAATGCAAGTGAAAGACAATGTAATAAATACTGTTCTTCATCAAAGAATCCTAAAAAAAATTGTATGACCATTTCCACAAAAATATAAATAAAATAAATAAAAAGTGTAATACGCAATGTTTCTTGAGCGTCTAAAAAGCATATTCGAATGATTTTTAAAGGATCATGTGAACACTATTCCCTCATTGAATTGTTATTAAAAATTTCAAAATTTTATCAAAATTTTTGAACTATTGTTACAGAATATTTAGAAAATTTAGTAAATTATATTTTTATTTAATAAAATGACATTCTATAATTGTGGGTACTTCTCATGTCCGTGAAGTATATTTTTAATATATTTTCATCAAAATAAAGCCCCGATGCTTTATTTTCTAGTACACAATTATATTTTTCCCCAATCACACAACTATATGTTGAAAAAGCCATATATTTTGTTCATATCACATACAGCCCTGGTATTCAGCTGTCCAGTTTTGTAAAGGTGCTCATTCTACTCTGCATTTAAGCATAAAAATTACCTCAAAGATAAATTAATTTCATAGTTTTGCCTTCAATTAGATTAGGTTATCAAGACATTTGGGTGTGCGCTTGTGTTTATTGTGATATAACTTTTTATTTGTGTCCAAAAAACATTGTCGACTAAGTTACCCACTAGAAAATCTCCCTCAAAAAGGAATGGTTTGTCCCATTCTCGCATAATTGGCACAGTATTATGATATTTACTCTAGAAGCACATGGATAAAACACTAGAAGTTATGTTCTCTCTTATTCCCCTAATATTGGTAAAATTAGCAAACCTGTGTCAAGAGTGGATTAATTGACTCTCAACAGTGTGACCCAAGTATTATTGCTGCACATTTTAACAAGACAATTTAACTAAAACGTATGTTTTATTAAAATATATTTCTAAACATACCATATGCTCAGTAGTTCTAGGTTTCCATGTTGAGTATAGGTCCAAAACGCTAAAAATGTCAACTAAGTTACCTGTCAACTGTGTTACCCAGTAAAGGTAACACGGTGGACAGTAGCAAACATAGATGGATATTGCACATATTCCTACAGATCACTTTTATTTATATAGCACTTTATACAATATAGATTGTTTCAAAGCAGCTATGTAAAGTCATGTTTGGGTTTTTGGGAAAAAGGAAAACTTTTTTCTTCACATTGTCAAATTCTAAATGTATCCCTAATTATAAAATGACCCATATATAATTTATAGTTAATTGCATTAACATTTAAAATTGACATTTTCTTACTACAATTGTGGACAGAGCAGAATTGGATTCCTTTCTTTTCATGTAAAGGAACATAAGTTTTTTCCATTTTTTTTTTTTTTTTTTTTTCTCTTATGAACTCTGGTTGTTTTATCAATGCTCTCTCCAGAAATGATTTCAAAATGATCTAATAATGCTGCATGGTGGTATCTAACAAAATCACAACCATAAGGCAATATATATTTCTTCTTCAGTCCTGTAAATACAAAAGCAGTTACAGAGGGATTTATTCAGCTTTGATTTATAGATGCCTCACAGAAATAGATAAGTGCACCTGTCTGCTTGAGCAGCGTTGCACGTGGCCAGCGGGCATCAAATCCATATTATATTCAACAATTCACTAGACCGTTGTTTTCCGACACTTCTCTGCAGGATTTAGCCCAAAACCAATCATCAACTTCTCACGGCATCCATCAGTGTCTGCACATCACAATGTAATATTCATGTGATACCTCTCCATTTGCTTATTTGCTTTTGTATTTAAGAAAAATGCTTTTAGTAATGCCAATCTGAGCTGAAAGAAAGAAAACGAAGGGGCCGGTTCATCGCCACAGCCAGCAAGGTACCACTTCTCTTTAGAGTGCATGGTAAAATAATTTTCTCTGAATGGTTGCGTAACTCAATAAAATCCTTTCTGCCGGTAGTTAAGAGGAAAGTTTGATTAGTCCGGTGCCAAATGGTTTTGTCCAGTGATTAAATGAAAAATTTTTGCTGAACAAGTAAGGGTTTCAAAGTGTCAATGCATGGCATTGTCTGGGGATAATTTGAGATAACTACAGTTGAGTGTTCTCGGAGGAAAAAAGTCATGTTTACAGCATGCTGTGAAGTCGCTGAACGTCTTTTCCTTTTCGTTTCATTTCTGAGGTAATGCATGTGATTTGAGCCCTGCTGTGATTTTAAGACCTGTGGGGGAAAAAGTTTTAAGTGCTCTGGAAACTAAATTTCCCACGATCCACAGTAGGAGACATCAGTCTTAGAACAAGCTAACAATTCCTAGTAGCCATCAGACAGGTTAAAATGGCCTACTCGTATTATCCACTCAAATGTACCAACAATTAGGCTAAAACGGGAAACCTTCAGTTTTCAGCTCTTAATGTCGAGTCCTTCCTTGAGTGGACTTTTGAATACTTTGATGGCTCAGTTGAGGCAAAGTACAAAGTTATCGCAGAAAATCCTGGAGAGTTCTTTCTGATATTTTTGACGCTTGATGTCCAAAGGCTTTAGTTCTCGGACTTGGACTCTCTGGCTGTTTTATTCAGCCTTTTCCTTTTGTAGGGAAAAAAAAAAAGTTGTGATTCTCTAGCTGGAAGCTTGGATGGCTGATAATCAAGAAATTGTCTGGACCGGCTCTATCATTGATTTTCAGGGAGTCGTGTTGCGAAACGAATGATCCAGGGTGGTGCAACTGAAGACCTACAAATCTGTCTTTTAAAGTTATTGTGTCAAAGTCAAAGAGAAGAGAGATGAAAGCAGTTAAGGATCGTAGGGAAGTCTGAATGTGAAGCACCTTGGCAATTCAAACAGGTCACGGCTGAGTTAAACGGCTTTATGTTGGCGAGTGGGAATTTGGTTGGCCAAATGTGTTAATGAGGAGCAGTGATGACATTTCACATTTACACTTATGCATTTGGCACATGCATTTATCCTTTGTATTCAAAGAAGACATTTTTATCTGTTCTCTAGGAACCAGACCTATGACCTTGAGATTGCTAGTGCCATCTGAACTATCTTTTACAATATTTCCTAACTCAGACTCTAGTATTCATGTTCGCAACCACCACATGTCAATTCATAGCTGCTCTTTTAAACAAGAGTGATTGGTAAATGAATTCTGAGGTCATAAACGTGACATTGTGACAATGCAAAGCTCCACTGCATCAGTTCCACTTTTAATGAGAAAGAAACTTTGTCTAATTTGTGATTTCCAGCTGTTTGTTTGGATTACTCGGCGATGCTTCTTGGCTTGTTGAACGGAGAGAGCTGTCCATCTTATCGAAGTGTTAATGAGTGTTTCCTAATCTTTTTGTAAAGCGCTTCAAATCATTTTAATTACTTTAGCATGTACTCCAAATATTGTATGCAAATCTGCATACTAAGTAGTTCTGTCAGTCTACCTGGTGCTCTCTAATCATTGGCTTTATCTTACAACTGTGAACATCTGAATGCATTTTCGTGCATATGTTAATCCTAACTCGATGATTATCAGTCCTGGTTAGAGAGACAGGTGAAGTCTGGCGTAGTCTTATGCTTCTGTCACCGACCAAATCACTGCATCCATAATTTAGGAACACTACATCACTTTGAGTAGTTCTTATCCCTAATGACCGCTTTGTTTGCAGACAAGCCAATGAAGAATGACAGCCCTAAATGGCTTCACATGATGCCAATTGATATTTAAAGTCCAGCGGAACAAATTATGGCACGGTGCCAGCATCGCTTCCAGTGAGAAGCTGCGCAGAGACAGTACAACAGGGGTGTTGCTATGAGGAGATCTAAGAAAAGCATTCAGAACTACATGTTAGACCTTCGATGGAAACAGCTGCATAGCTGTTTTAGTGCACCATATGAGTGTGAAAGATGTTATATAGGAAATATCTAATTAGATCCACCCGGATGTTATGAGATGTGCATGGTGCATGAAATACAGTGCATTACAAACAGTACATTTTTGCATAGATATTAGGTTGTTTCCCCAATATATAAAAAGTAAGCTCTTTAGACAATGCTTTGAGCATGGAAATTAGGACTTTCGTAAAAAAATACAAACCTGTAAATTGCAAATGTGACATTAATGTCTTTTAAAAAATCTTGTTCTTTGGATCATTCTATTCCAGGAAAATAGCATATTAGAATGATTTGTGAAAGATCATGTGACACTAAAGACTGGAGTAATAATCCTAAAATTTCAGCTTTGCATCACAGGAATAAATTACATTTTAAAATATATTAAAATAAGAAACTGGTATTTTATTTTCATTATTATTATTATTATTTTCATTATTATTTTTATTATTATTAGACTATATTTTTAATCAAATAAATGCAGACTTAAGGACTTTTTAAAAATCTTACTGACCCCAAACTTTGAATTATATTATATTATATACAAAAGTTCTTTCTGGTCCTCAAATCTGTTTGGCTGAGAGGAGTGCAATATTCCAGTTGTATCACTCCATTCCACTCAGAGTGTCATGACAGATGCCCAAATTTGCTATAATTTTATAAATAAAACAGGTTTTTTTTTTTTTATGTATTGGGAAACGATGTGTGTTTACGATTGTGATTTTAGTTATGTTGTTCTGCCACTAAGTGGCAAAAAGAGTTTTTATAATTGAGTCAGCAGTAAAGATTTTTATATTATAAAAAGGAAACAGTTATAAAAAAGGAAGTTATTTTTACTTTCACAACACCTTGTAAGAAGTGTAAGGAGTGTTGTCGTCGAAAATCACTCTCAACAGATGAAAGGATACTACGACAAAGATTCGTACATTCGGACATTCAATCTAATGTTTTCTTGTGAATATGAGATTGAGCTGAAGAATCAGATGCACGTCATCACACTCGCTCAGTCCATCTCTGTCTCATAATAGCTACTCCACATAATACAGTGAGCTTTAATGTAGTAATTCAATAAGCTTTAAATCAGTGGTTCTCAAACTTTTTATACCAAGTACCACCTCAGAAAATATTTGGCTCTCCAAGTACCACCATAATGGCCAGCAGTGTGGTAAGCCTAACTATCCAACTACAGCTCTGCACAGTTCAAACGCGAAGCAGTTTTTTTTCCTAATAAGAACATTTATTGTTGTCAGCCACTTTATCATTGTAAATACACAGTTAGAACATGAACACTGCACAGTGCTTACAAACAGGTAAATAAAAAACTTAAATAATGATTAAATTAAAATCAGTTGTACCTAAAAGTTTGAGAACCACTGCTCTTTAAACTCAACGTTCCTTTGTTACTAGTTCTAAAGTGACGTTTTCAAATTAGTAACTGAGGCTTGGGCTCAGATGTTAAACTGTGAACTTGAGATTTTAATCTGTGACGGAAGACAGTAGATTGCACAAATGAGGGTTTTAAAGATGTTTCTTATGTATTTACACACTTGTGCCACCTAACTGTTGCATGAAGGCAATATGAGATTTGATATTGCTATTTGATATTGATATTGCTCATATATTATAACACATTTTGCACATTTGATATTCAAAAAAAGTGTGAAAAGCCACTGTTAACACTCAGCTTAGTCCAAAAAATCATTATGGATTGCAGTGTTTACCAGATCTGCAATAAACAAGTTACTTCTGTAAATGATAGGGTGTTGTTGGGGGGCTTTTATACAAAACACATTCAGAAGTGTGTTTGTTTGCTTCTGTTAAATGCACATTCTTTCAAACGCTAAAAACAATCCGCATGGTTTGGTACTGATAATTGCATTGAAATGCAAATAAACAATTAATGCATTTTATAAAAAGATATTAACACCTCTCTGTCCTCATTCATTTGTGCCATTTATAAAGGTGATGATGGTTTTATTTCCTTAAAAATGCCCTCTCATCAACAACACACTCATGACATCCTTAAACCTACACACACAGGAGGTTCAAAAGGAATTAGTCATAAATTGTGATCTTTTCATGCACATCGCTGTGCATGCATCTGATCATATTCATGTTTGCTAGATGAGGTACAGCGTTCATTCAGAAATGACAGATGTCTTTTGTGAGTGAAACATGTCAGATCAAACTCTGTGTTGTTTCATTTGCGGAATGTGGCAGCTGCAGTAACCATGGAAACAACTGCTTGGGGGTGACGGGGGTTAGAGCAAAACAGGGAGCATATCTCTTGTCTTTTCCAAGTCTGCTTTGAAAACCAACTGTCTCTGAAACTGCCTAACTAAGCTTTATGCCGTAAACATCGTCAAAGAGTGGGATTCCTTTCAGCCCACCATTTGGGCTCCAAAGCCTGAACCCTTGATCACACGGCATCTCTGCTTGTTAGGGTGAGAGCATGTGCGAGAAGAGAGGCAGGTCATACACACAGAATACATGCAGTCACTTACCTGCCTCACATGGAGCAGCATGTTGAGATATAACCCTATTGACCTGATCCCCCTCTCACTATCTCTGGAGAATTTTTATGTCACTTGAGATGCAATGCCACCCTTGTGTGTTGCTTTTCCAGCAGTATTTGTTCTCCTTAAAAGATAAAAAAAAAAAAAAAAAAATGTAAAAAAGTTAATAAACAGTTTTAAGATAATGGACCTATTAAATCAATTTTGAATTACAGTATTGCATGAGGTGTTACAGTTCAAAAGCTAAAGATTTTTAAAGCTCTTTTAATTATGGTTATGCTAATCTGGGCTGCATTTTAGGACTGTCACAATTCCTTGATTCAATTTGAGTACTCGATTTAAAAAAAAATCCTCGACTGCAATTTGCCCTTGTCGATTAACCTGCAAAATACCGGAAGTGGCGCATTCTACAGATGAGAATCCATGAAACAGATTATTAGACGTTTTTCCAAGGTTAAATGTTATATTAAACCATTTAAAATCATAATAAAGCATAATGATATTGTGAATTCACAAATGCTACGATTCAATTAAATAAATATATGCGTTGCGGTGTGCATGCGTGTAGGTTACGTACGTGCGTCTCAGAGTGGCGCCGGTTACACTAAATGCTTCTTCACACTGTTTCCATCTCTGCATATTATAACGTTCATCTGGGAACGCAACGTTCAACATTTCATCAGATTTGTAAGGTAAATCATTTATACATATACGCAAACACAGGAGAATACATCATTCTGTTTCTCAATGCTAGCTGTTCATCGTGATTTCAAAATAAAAGCTCAAACCCTCACTGCAAGTTTACACGTTTTGTTGTCCACATATTCAAGAAATTACAGCGGCGGTAGCATTTCTGTCGTAAAGAAATGCCCAAATAATAATGATTAAGTGTACATTTGATTTAACTGTTGTTTGGTCAATATTAAACAAGGATTAGATCGCGTATTAACGTGTAAAAACAATCGTCAGGCCGTTGGCGCCCTCTGCAGTTATTTGATATAATACGTTACACAATGTACGTTACGTATTGTTTATCATACATTAGGTATTTTCAGTTTTGTTCAGTAAAACTATATGGCTACTTGCTTTTGATACTTTATTTGAACCAATTATCATTGCCTCATTGCGAAATATATGTATTTTAAGTCATTTTAAAAGCTATTGAAGCTTATATCTATTTTTTAATTTTTAACAGCCCTACTGCAATTTTTTGATAAAAGTAAAAACAGTAATATTGTGTAAAATATTGTTATTTTTTTAAGAACTAATTTCTGTTTTAATATATTTTAAAATGTAATTTATTCCTGTGACGGTAAAGCTGAATTTTCAGCAGTTTTCAGTTTTACATAATTCTTCAGAAATCATTCTAATATGCTTATTTGCTCCTTAAGTAACGTTTATTATTGTCATTGTTAAAAACAGGTGTGCTGCTTAATATAAAACATTTCATGAATTACTTATCAATTATGTAATTGCATCCAAAAAATTGGACTTAAGAAGAATGTAAAACTTCATAGATGTTTGCATTTCCGATCTTTAGTGTTCATATTCGTATGAATGGAAGTCAATCTTATTGTTTTTGAACAAATCGGTTGAATGAATACTAGTGACTCTCTCATAAAGATGGTCACTTGTTTAATTTGTGAATGAATCTGTGGTTTTGACAGACACTGTATCCATTGGTGTAACTTGCAGAAAGAGTCACTGAAAAATTCCCACCACTAATGGTCTAAATTGACAGGTTCATATGTGTGTGTGGAGAAGATGAATGGTATTTTTAACTTCCAGAACTAGAATGCTCCACTCAGTTCTGATGATTTTCTTGTTGGAATTCTACTTTATGGTTTTCCTGTCAGTTTACGCTCAAAGCTAAATGCCCATCCTGCATCTCATTAGCATATTTTTTTTATTTGCGATTTGAATTAGTGGCTCGGAAGTATGAGTTGTGTTTTTAACGAGATGTAGCCCACATAATCGGATTGCCCCCTCCGGGTAATGGTGATCTAATTACCAATAATGTGTAACGAACCATCAGAGTGTAGATGATTTTGTGACGGCTTGACTTTCTCCTTCAGTTTTCCAGTTGCACTGGAGAGAAGACGCAGTGGCGCGTGCCGTTACGGCACGTTTTGCGCCACACTTCCCCCTGAAATAAGCTCCTTCTCATTCTGTTGACAAAGCAAATTAGAAAATAGGAAAAAAATCACATCTCTCAGCTTTGCTTTGGTCTGCAGAACGGATCTTCGTGAATAACATCTAGTGGACGTCGACACAAGGTGGAGTACTTTATAATGTCGCAGAGGGCTGTTTAGATAACATTTTGACCGATCAGCATCAGACGCAGACGAAATACGAATGTCTTTGTCTTGTGACCTCCCCGAGGATGTAGCTACTCATATTCTGCTCACATGACAGATCATACTCAATGTGATAAGCAGGTGCCTTCCATTTATTTGTGTTTTTTAAAGATCTGCAATGAGGCATCTGATCCTCTTGACTTCGCATAGCATCGTTTATATGTCCTGTATATTAATATTTATACACTCAAGGTCTGCGTGCATACCGCAAAGATGAAAAATTCTACTAGACGGTGCTTTGCATTGTACTCTTTGCTTTGTTACCTGTAGACCATAAATCATTATCTGAATGTGTCTCACATCCAAGTGTTTAGGACCTTCATCATTTTTTCTTTTTTGTTTTAAAACGCGAGAAAACAGAGCAGCGCTGTCCTTGAAACACACCGCAATATGAACCACCGAAGGCCGTTCAGTCTCAAACTCACCGTGCGTTTTCTTTTTTTTCTTTTCAATCGTGTTTGTACTTTTGAAAGAAACTTTGACTCCGTTTACTGTCAGCAAACTTGTTTCAAATAAGTTCTTTCCCTACGTTGTTTTCCGTTAGCCATATAAGAGTGTCGATGTAGCAAGTTCTGGGTAGATTAAGTATTGTCTGGCAGCTGTCTGTGTTTTGTGGACCCGATAGCCTTGGCAGGCAAATCAGCAGCTAGCAGTGAATTAAAGAGCGCTTTCTGCCTCATCAACATGTTTGATATCTCCATAAACTACTGTGGAAACACAGCAGCTCTTCAACGCAGATGTCCCACGGACACCAGGCTCCCTCGAGATTTCGCCTGTATCAGCAAACCTAATTGAAAGGCTGTGGGAAATTGAAAATCTTCTGTCGGTAGTTTAAGTAGCAGTGAGCGACTTGAAGGACTAATTGTAGACGGTTTATTTGAGTGCAGTTGTTCCTCGACTGTTGTTTAAAGGCATTTTTAGATCTCGTGGTTATGAGTAAGCTTTCATTCGGTTTAATAAAGTGTTTGCAAGTGTCAAGCTGCTGAAACTTCTCCCTCCACGCTGGTCTAATTAGTGCGATAAACAGAACATCATAAACAAGATGCTTGGCTTTCTCCATAATCTAAAGCAAAAGCGCCTTTATTATACTATAAATGCTGTAATAATGCAACAAAGACTCAAACCCATCTTGTTTCCCAATCAGCATTATGTAGTTTGCTCTAAAGCATACGCGGTGTTGCAAATGCGTGTCCTTTTTGTTTACTTGCTAATTTTCCATTAAATGTATCCCACAGCTATAAGCGCAGAGTTTTTAGTCTTAAACGACACAGATTAAACCGAAAGTAATGAAGATGTTCCGAAAAAGATTCCACACTATTTAGCGGTGGACTTGAAAATATCGACTGTTATATTGATGAAACAATCAGCTACGAAAAATTGTCACTTCCATTTTCTCTTTACTACCAATTGAGGAGCATCTCGCCTTATCAGCTCTCCACAGACGGGCACTCACAGGGAGAGAAGGTTCATCTTTTAGCCACTTATCAATTTGTCCAGGTGATACAGTGGGGCAAACCTCTTTGCTCCTCACACACAGCAGAGGAGAGCAAGAACAGCACAATTGATGACTGTAATGATTGGAGTTTGCATTCTGGAGCAGGACTCTAACTGTCTGGCTATCGGGGGAGCGTGTCGCAGAATACAAATAAGGCCACGTTTGCTTTGTTCCTGCTGCTGTTTATTCATTACTCGAATTTTTTCGTTGTTTATTTTTTCCTGAAAGGCATATTAGAATAGCGCATTATAATATTTTGATGGAGGTTAACAGCAAAGAAAATGAAGTGGCCCATGGAATAAAAGAGGGATTCAATTATGAAAGATGTGGATTGGGGTTTTAGCAGTAGAGATTGTTGTGATTTTAAAGAATGCCCTAACTTTAATGGATCATCATCCAAAATGCTAGAGACAATGTCTAATGAAATGAAGAGTAATGAATAAATTTGGTCTTTCAGACTTGTGGAGGCTGTTAATACACTTATATATTAAATATAAAGATTTAATTTAGGCCTCGATTGTTTGCACAAAGGCTTTTTTGCCATTTATTTTTTTGTCTAATTTTATTTGTTTAGCTTTTCTGCTTGCGAAATCATTATGTGGCCCATTGTTTCAAACCCATTCTGGCAATCAGTGTTTTTTTTTTTTTTTTTGCATGTCCTATTCCACTTTAAATACACAATGAATAATTGGACATGTCAATCATTTTGCATACAGCAGAGTTGTGTATTTGACTGGCCAATTTTGAATAATGTCCTAAAAGCATCATCCAAAAACGATTAAGTGGCATTCAGCCTTGTATGCAGAATAATATTCTGAATAACTGAAATTAATTAAATAAAAAATTGTGGGAGGTTTGGAAATTGTATTAAAGAATTAACAATTTTAATAAAATAATAATTAAAGTCCTGGAATTCTTGTAAAATGGTTAAAACTAAAACTATGATTAAAACATTTATTTATTTATTTATTTAAGATTGTAAAATGAGTATTAGCATAACCATCATGCATGAACCCATTTTGGTGTCATGAAACAAGAAAAACATAAAAACTATGCATGACTATCATTTTCATCGGTTATTTCAAGTGAAATTAAGTTAATTTAATCTTTAAATCATTATAATAATAATGATTCATTTAAATTATTCGTTTTTGCCTTAAAAATGATGATGAAGTCTATTCAAGAAAAATAGTTTATTACTGCATTTTTCTTTCTTTCTGTATTAAAGAAATAAGTCCAGGAATTCTTGTAAAATGATTAAAACTAAAACCATGATTAAAACATTTATTTATTTATTTATTTTTAAGATTGTAAAATGAATATTAGCATAACCATCATGCATGAACCCATTTTGGTGTCATGAAACAAGAAAAACATAAAAACTATGCATGACTATCATTTTCATCAGTTATTTCAGGTGAAATTAAGTTAATTTAATCTTTAAATCATTATAATAATCATGATTCATTTAAATTATTTGTTTTTGCCTTAAAAATAATGATAAAGTCTATTCAAGAAAAATTGTTTATTACTGCATTTTCTTTCTTTCTTTCTTTCTTTCTCTCTTTCTTTCTTTCTTTCTTTCTTTCTTTCTTTTTTTTTGGATTATAAAATTAATATTAGCATAACCAACATGCATGAACCCATTTTGGTGCAATGTTTTTTTTTTTTTTAAATCATTAAAAAAAAAAAAAAAAAAGTCTGACTATGCATGACTATGTATTTTTTTTTCCTTGGTTAACCCAAACCCAAAAACCCAATAATAAAACCCAGTAATAATAATGATTCATTCAAAATATTTGTTTTTACCTTTTTTTTTTTTTTTTTTAATAATGATGAAGTGTATTCAAGGAAAGGGTTTATTACTGCATTTCAGGTCATTCATTTCCTATTTTTCTTTCTTTCTTTCTTTCTTTTTTTTTTATCAAAAAGTCTGAAACCAACAACAATAAAAAGATAACATTTCTTCTTTTCATTGATCTTGGCCATATTTATTTGTCATTGACCCCTAATAGAAAAATGGCACAGAGCGTATTCTGTATTCGCTCACTCTTCCAGTATGCAGCACTGACACAACGCTCGATATAGTGTGTGTGCGTGACAGACTATTTCCTTTCATGTATCACTTGCTCAAAAACCAGGAGTTTATTCGTCCTTTTACCCTCCTGGATACAAAAGTGTTGCAGTATTGGAATTGGAATGTAGAAGGGGGATGAGATGGATGTAAGAAAGAGAGTGCAAGCAAGAGACACTTATAAACTCTTTGATGCTAAATGTAAAAGAGTGTTTCTGTGATCAAACAAGTAATACAGCAGCAAGGGGTTTTCACAAGCGAAAAGTGGCAAGGCGGTTAGATATTTCACAGCGCTGTGCGTGTATGAATGTGTACGTCTGTGGAAACAGATTTAGCAAATTGCTCTTTATGTGTTTTGACTCATTTTTGTCTCATTAATATTTTACAAGAGGGCAGAGATATGTTTTCGGTAGCTTTTCATGCAGGAAGAAAGGCAGGGTTACAGTAACGTACAATCCTCATTCCTCTATAAAGACGTTCTCAAGGGACTTGAAGTATCATTGAACACAAACACTTTATTAAAACCATACCATACGCTGACAAACTTACGAATATCTATCCATTAAATACATAAATAAATAACCGCACGTAATATAGCCATAAGCTACAAGAGGCCATTTACTATGGTTAAAGGAGGCATGAAGTGGAACATAAAGAAAACAATTATTTGTACCAGAGTGTAATAGAATGGAGCAAAATTATGTTTGACTTAAAACAGTGTTTTCAAATGTGCCACTCATAGTTTGAGATGCTAAACAGTAAGATGTGACCCTGGACCACAAACCAGGTCAGTTTTTTGTATAAACAAGCCATCATTTCAATTGATGTATTGTTTGTTAGGATAGGACAATATTTGGCTGAGATTTGACTATTTGAAAATCTGAGGGTGCCAAAAAATTGAAATATTGAGAAAATCGCCTTTAAAGTTGTCCAAATGAAGTTCTTAGCAGTGCCTATTACTAATCAAAAATTAAGTTTTGATATATTTACGGTAGGAAATCTTCATGGAACATTATCTTTACTTACTATCCTAATGATTTTTGGCATAAAAGAAAAATACAGTGTATTGTTGACTACTGCTACAAATTTACCTGTGCTGCTTATGACTGGTTTTGTGGTCCAGGATCACATTTGTAATTATTCGATTACTTATATTAATCTTAAAAAAATCTACATTTTTTTCAATTTTTTAATTTATTTATTTTATTTTATTTTTTTGCTGGAGTTAAGCTACCAAAACATACAGTAAACAGACTTACTAGAAAGGTACTTTTCTGAAAAAGTGGATTAAATCTTTAGTATTATCTGTCTGCAAGGTTTTTATTTGGAGTTTTTCATTCATTTTGAGTTCTGAGGAAGTGTATGTGAACAAAATTGATATAATTTAATTTTTCTTTTACATATACACAAAAAAAAAAATAAATCTTTTTTGTTTGCCATTTTTCATGCCTTTATTTAGGTAGGACAGTGCGAAGGCCGGGATTTGAACTCGGGTCACCCGCGCTATTGCCGCAGACAAACTCTACAATATTGACTGCAATTTTAAAATGTTTTAACATGTAAGATGTTTTCTTAATATTTGAGGTTCGAAATTGCTATTAACATTTTACATATTACCATTTATTTATCTGTTTTTTGAAAATACAGTAACAGTATTGTGAAATATTTGTACAATTTAAAACATCTGTTTCCTATTTTGATATGATTGAAAATATAATTTATTCCTGTGATGGCAAGCCTAAATTGACACATGATCTTTCAGAAATCGTTCCATATGCTGATTTAGAAATATTTCTTAATTATGTTGAAAACGGTTGTGCTGCTACATATTTTTGTGGAAACCCGTTTTTTCATGATTCTCTGATTAATGGAAAGTTCAAAAGAACGACATTTATTTGAAATATACATTTTTGTAGTAATTTAAATGCCTTTACTTTTACTTTTGATCAATTTAATGCATCCTTGGTGAATAAAAGTATTAATTTCTTTTAAAAAGAAAATAGTGTAGTTACATCATTGGGGTCTCTGGGACACCAAACATAAAATCAGTAAAGTCAATATCAATAAAACACGAGGGTTAATTAAAAACATAAACAGCATTCCAGCCTTTGGGAAAGTCTTCCAGATGAACTTGAGAGGACTGGCCCAGATTTCTCTCACGGAGATCTTTCTGTGATAAATGCACTCTGCGGTGATAAACATCTCCCTTGATACAATTTATCATCTGTCGTCATTTTCCATGCTGCAAGAGATAAGAACAACACCAGATTCGGTTTAACATACCCATAAAATATATCCATGCAACCCAGAGGGCTCAGGAGGGGGGTAGAGAGAGTGCATTAGAGAGGATGAAATGGTTGCAGAAAAAGAAAAACAGAAAATGCTGATTTAGTCGGTCTGAGCAGCTGACAAGTGCCCAAAACCCTTTAAAACTACCAAACCAGCTTAGGCTGGCTTCAAGCAGACACTTTCAAAACACATAGTTAATTCATGACATTGACGCTGGATGAAACATTTCCTCAATGTTTCCTTCTCTACCGATGCTCATTGAGGCTGTGCTAATTAATTTATAGTGGGAATCTTTGCAGCTACATTTGCACACACCCTCTTGGATCCACGAGGGCAAACACTGCACACCTTCCTGTTCCATTAATCATTCTTATCTCTTTCTCTGTTTTAGCTAATGCTATTGATTTAGTCCACTTTCACTGCATTATGTAAATCAATGAGCCTGATTCTTCACCTCCAAAGACGGGGGTGCTAATGGCTGATGAATACTTTTCATCAAGCGGACAAGTTTATCAGGGGTCACTAATGCTAATAGATTATTCAGGATCCTGCAAGAACAAAAGCAAAGCAAGAGGTGACAGATTTCAAGGGCAAATGCATCATTAAAAATTAATCATAACAGAATAAATGCATCTCTTCATTGTGTATCTTGAGGCGAATACAGGAAAAGTCACGTAATTTTCCTGAATTCGTTGTATGTTTTTGTTGTTTGTGTAGATGTCATGGACAAACCTGATATTTTTGCTCATCCTTTTCAGGAGCAAGGCAAAATTGGAGTCACATTCAACATAGGAACGTCTGACATCACTGTTCAGGAGAGCAGCACCGCTGTAAATGACGGCAAGTACCATGTAGTGCGCTTCACCCGAAATGGGGGCAATGCTACACTTCAGGTGGACAACTGGGCCATCAATGAGTACTTCCCCTCAGGTAAGACCTCTCACCGACCGCTTCAACCTTTGACTTCTGACTTCAAGAAGATGTATGGACAATGCGCAGAACTGGACAGCAACTGCTTTCGAGCTATTTCTAAAGTCACTTTGTCTCCCCAGTGACTGTGCAGTGTACTTTCATTTAGGAACATCCTGTGAGCCTCAGTCACAACAAAACCGACAAATGGTACATTCATAGCCTCTCCTATTTTCCTAAATTGCATTTAATTGTCAATTAGATGTTTTTTTGTTCTTCCATGGCTGAAAAACAATGGCATTTTGTTTTGCCGCACTGCTATGTGGGTTTCTGTGGAAACCGTTGGACGCAGTGTAGAAGCTGATAACAAGTATGTGACATTATGAAATTTTCATTAGCATTCGTCCTATTATTACATGAGAAGAGACATAATACTAGATTTGTGTGAAAGAAAATGTGTGATAGAAAAAACTATATTACCGTATTAAAAATACATTACATTTATTTGTTATTGTGAAATATTATTACAATTTTAATATATGTGACCCTGGACCACAAAACCAGTCATAAGGGTCAGCTGAAAGCTGAAAGCTTTTCACTGATGTATGGTTTGTTAGGATCGGACAATATCAGAGTTACTTATTTCAAATAAGTAACGCCAGTTACTTTTCCCCCCATTTATTTATTAAAAGCTCTCCTGTCCCCATAGGGAAATCGGGAGTAAGATGTTAGTTCTAGAATAAATGTGAACATGCATTAATCTCACTCACAAAAAGCAGATTCTGTATTCCTCAAAATGAATAAAAACAATGAAATTCAACTCAGAATATGAAGTAAACCTGCAATAATTAAATGTTAAATAATACAAATATCTTTTACGCATTTCATTCCATTTTAATTAACCGATGTCTTTGCTGCTGACCTTTGATGATCCAATTGAACCATACTAATAAGCAAAAATTACTCAAGATAATCTAACATTTGTTTTCCTTTTTTTATTGCTGAAGAGTTTTTTTTTTTTTTCTTCTGCGGTCTACTGACGTGAATTTACTTTTCTCAAAGTCTGAAGCTTTTGGTGTGAAAAGGCTTTTACATTTGCCAAAAATAGAACTTTTTAAATTAAAAACAAACAAGCAAGCCCTGGCCAGATTTAAAAAGTAACACAAAAGTAAAGTATCACATTACTTTCCATAAAAAGTAATTAGTTACTTTTTTAGGGAGTAACTCAATATTGTAATGCATTACTTTTAAAAGTAACTTTCCCCAACACTGAATCTGAGGGTGCAAATAAATCTAAATACTGAGAAAATCACCTTTAAAGTTGTCCAAATTAAGTTCTTAGCAATGCATATTACTAATCAGAAATTAAGTTTTGATACATTTATGGTAGGAAATTTACAAAATATCTTCATCGAATATGATCTTTACTTAAAATCCTAATGATATTTGACATAACAATAAAACTCTAATTTTGACCCATACAAGGTATTATGGACTATTGCTACAAATATACCGATGCTACTTATGACTAGTTTTGTGGTCCAGGGCCACGTATTTTAAATTGTGATTTATTCCAAATCAGCATCATTACTCTAGACTTTAGAGTCACATGATACTTCAGATATCATTGTAACATGCTAATTAAATGCTCAAGAAACATTAAATATCAAATCTGGTATTATATCTCTTCAAATTTTTGGCGTTTTTTTTTTTTTTTTTTTTTTTTTTTTATTGTTAATTACTTCTAAGAAATTAGTTAAAATATAAAAGGAAAATCATGTACTAGCAACATCCCTTGAAGGCAAGTTAGTTCACTCGGTGGCCATCTTAGTACCGCCCCAGGCTGCTATTTCCTAGGCATGTAAGTACAGCTCTTACCAAATGAAAAAGAAAAGACTGTAATTACCAAACATTACATTTCAGCATATGTCAAATCAGCTGTATACATCTCCCGTTCAAAAGTTTGGAGTCAAAATGCCATATTTTCACATTCACTGTGGAACAAAATGCTTGATGAAGAAATGCTTCTTCTCAAACGCACTCCTAATGAAAAGGATTGACGTCTTTCCATTTTCCATTTCTTTCCCTATCTAGTATTACATCTCTTCTCAGTTAAAAGCAAGAGCAAAGGGGGGAAATCATGTACTAGCCAGTTCCTTTAAGCTCACATTTTACTCCATTCAGCATGATTGGATAAATTGGGGAAGGTCGAGAAGTCTAAAACCTCTAAGGTTGTCATGACTTTATATATAAAAATCAAGATTAGTATAAAAATCATTGAAAGGGAAGCCGCCAGACTGAATTACTCGGATAGCGTTAGAGTAATGCGCAAAGATCGGTTGGATCTTTTCTATAATGCAGGTACATGGAGTACAGTTAGTGGATGAATTTCATTTTGGAGGAGAGATTAGACAACCTCACCTGGGTCACGCACAAAACACGTTTTGTTGAGCATTATCGTTATTGAGCAAACATTCCCAATTCTCAGCTATTTCAAGAACATGCCTATGTGAATCAAACATAGAGTAATTTGTCTTGCGTGTCCGTTTTTTCCTGTTTGAGCATCTAAGGGCATGAGTTTGTGTTCCTGTCGGCACTGAATAAACCCATTTTATGTGGCCAACTCTACTAATGCACCCATTTATCAGTCTGCCATCTGTATGAATGATATTAGGCATGACAAATATATGCAGCGGGGTGTTGCCGCGCTGTTCATATGGATGCATTATACAGAAGTCAGCGCCTGCCTGTTTTAGGTCTGAAGTTTCATTTCTGCCAACATGGGCATTTGCGGCAGACTCACATAAGGGCTAGGGAAATATATCACTGAGATTTATAGGTGGCATGGTTGTACAACACTTCTATATAAATGTCAGCAAAATTTACTTTCTCTGCCAAAGTTTCAACATGATAATAAAATATTTATATATTCAGATGGCCACCTGCGAATAGAATATGATTATGCTTGAAGACAGATGTCCCCTCATGGCAGGCTGCTCTTTGCTTTGGCACCGGTTTCATTGTAATGTTTGATTTCTCAATTCGATCTTGTCAAGACGTTGATGAAGAAATATATTCCGAGGATTTGGTCTCTTTGACAGAGCTGCGGTCCTCGAGCGATATTGCGAGTTTTTGGTGCGCTGCCATGCTATCCTTTATTTAATTTACAGGCTAAATGAAGCAGGTTCTTGAAGACCCATGGAGAGCGCTGAACCGCGCTCAACATCTGTGCTTTATTTTCTTAATGCGTCAAAGAACTAATGCCTAGTAGTTTCGCCACATCGGTTCCAGAGCTGTGCTTTTGCCAAGTTATTATACCTCACCTTGCTGCGCTAAGCACATACAAATAGCAAGGGCAAGTTAGCTCGTTGCGTCTTTCAAGCACACTGCCTATTTATCTCCCATGGGTCCCGAGAGGTCAAGCAGAGATGTCTACAGGGCCACAAGCGCGGTCACCTAAAGCTTATGACTGTCATTACAACGTAACCCGAGGCCATGTGCAGAATACTCACTTTGAGAATAAATTGTGCTGTGCTTGTCCATTCACTTTACTAGAAATACTGAGCCAAGTGCCGCCACATGTCCTAATACAATCCGCACACCCTCCGGTAACGGCTAACAAATATGAGTAAGCATAAGACGTACTTCTTTTGCTAGTATTGCTCGTCGGTTGTAGGCAAGGAGGTCTGCTATTTTGGCTGGATTTGCTTGGATTTTTCCAGAAAATGCTGAAGGGAAATGCAACAATGTCTATTATTTAGGCTGCGGTTGGCAATCTGGAGTTGAAAATCAGCACAATCTTCTCTCGTTCCCTTTACTTTACCATATAATGGACTTATGGAGTGGAAATGTAGTTTTCTAACTTACTGCAAGAGCCAGATAAGCAACTTCTTTTCAAGGAACTGTACCTTGGACTAACAACTGCAAGCCATAAGACGTTATATTTAGAAAACCGCAGATACTAAGTCTTGTGAGGAATTATCTCACGTTGTCACTGATATGCTAACCGCATTCAAACACACAGAGTATCGAATAGTGTTGCTCAAGATCTGTTTTAACCCTTTACAACAGGCGTTTAGAGCGATTCTCATTAAAATACAGCGGTTCAATTCAGGGGAAAGTCGAAGATAATGGTTTTCAGCAACTTCCACCACCTCGCTGATGCTGTCATCACGCTTAATTTACAATATAATAGATTTAATGAGTTTTTGCATTTAGAGGGTATTTTAAAGGGTAATAAATAGGAGGAGGATTAATTCTTTCAACGAATCTCATCCTTCACACAGTGAACTTCTCAAGTAGCTTGGGTGATATCCAAAGAGATTTGTAGTTTAGTCCTTTGATTCCATCTCTGCTAGTCAGCCTCAGATAAGATCTTAAGCCTGATTGTTCTACTGTGGATCTTTCATATTTTATGTTATATATTAGAGCAGCCACAGCTCTTATCATCTGATATTAGGGATGTTTAAACTGATCAGTATTGGTTATTGAATATTGTATATTAGATATTAGATACTGAATAATGACATTTTACATGCCCAATTAAGTTTTTTTTTAGATATACATTACCTTTGCTATCATCTGGTACTCACTCAGTCTTTTTAATTTAATAATCTGTAATAAAATAAATTAAAAAATGTAATTTTATATGCTTTCATTGTATTAACAACTGTTTATTTTATTAATTTGAATCTTTCTTTACACATTTGTACATATTTTACATTTATTTTAGATATTTTGACATATATTTTTCCATGTTTTTACACTATACTACCTTTGCTATCATCTGACACTCACTCAAGCTTTAAAAACATGAATGATTTAAAAATATTTCAAAAATATTAATCTGTAATAAAACAATTATGTAATTTTATATGCTTACATTGTATTAACAACTGTTTATTTTATTAATTTTAATATTTTTTTTTTACACATTTGTACATATTTTACATTTATTTTAGATATTTTGACATATATTTTTCCATGTTTTTACACTATACTACCTTTGCCATCATCTGACACTCACTCAAGCTTTAAAAACATGAATAATTTAATAATCTTTTATTTATAATATTGTATTTTCAAAAATACATTTAATGCATTATTGTTATGTATGGAAGCCCATTCCCACCACTGAATAAAAAATAAAAAATGTATTTGCAACTTTTTTTTTTCTGCAATTTAGAGTTTACTTCTCGCAATTATGACTTTTTTTCTCAGAATTGTGACATATAAACTCACAATTGCGAGTTATACTCAGAGTTATACTCAGAATTGCCAGATATAAATTCGTAGTTCTGAGAAATAAAGTCATAACTTGCAATTATCAGTTTTCTTTCTGGCAAATGCAAGTTCGTACCTTGCAATTCTGACTTTTTTCTCGCAATTCCAACTTTTCTCTGAATTGTGAGATATAAACTCGCAGTTGCAAGTTATGAAGTCAGTATTGCGTGATATAAACTCACAATTGCAAGAAAAAAAAACGTCAGAATTCCGATATTTAAACTCACAATTCTGACTTTTTTCTCAGAAATTGTGACTTTCTTTCTTCTAGGAATTGTGATTGTGGGTTATTAAGTCAGAATTGTGCAATATGAACTTGCAATTCTGAGAATATATCAGTCTTTTTTCCCCTCAGAATTGGACTTTGTAATTCACAATCACGAGTTTATCTCTCTCAATTCTGAGAAAAAAAAGTAAAAATTGCAAGTTATCTTGTAATTCTGAGAAATGAACTCGTTATTATGACTCTTTTTCTCTCGCAAATGCAAGTTTGGATCTCGCAATTCTGACTTTATAACTTGCAAATACAAGTTTAGATTTCACAATTTGGAGAAAAAATGTCAGAATTGTGAGATAAAAAATCACAGTTACCTTTAGTTTTTTATCCAGAAACGGGCTTCCATAGCTCATGCCTAGATTTTTTTAGTGGTATCAACAATGATGTTAGTTTTTGATTTATTTTTAATGTTATTTCTTCATTTATTTAGTTATAAAAGTATACAATTTTAATATTGTCACCACTTTTTTGGTTAAATCAAATAGAAAAGAAAATAATGTGCATGGTAGGGGCGAGGTAAACTGAAAAATCACATTTTCCTTACCAAAATAGAGCAAAAGCAAATGGAATCAGTCCAAATCTTTATCACTCTGGCTGCAGCCCTAAACTGTCCCACACACCCCTTGCAGTTTGGCAGGAAATGTCAGAGTGTGTCAATCAGACAGCAGCTTGACGCTATGTTCAAGAGACAAGCGTATTCGCGGGACAGGGTTACGACAAGGAACACGGAGGGGATGTTATATCATTTTTGACACACGTGTGCACAATATGATGGCTCGTCGGTGTGTGTCCATGTCCGCATCTTTATGTGTGTGTGTGTGTGTGTGTGTGTGTTGAGAAGAAGATGATTTCTTTCTTTATGGCTGTGCAGAGGCTTTTTTGATGTCCCTGTGGCTGCTTTGGCAGTTCCAGGACCCAGGCTGGGTAATAGCGAATGACAGCAGGGAAAATGGTAGACGATTATGTGCGATGGGCGCTGCTATTCTGCTATAGCACTGACAGTGGTTCAGACCGCCATACTTCAGTCAAATCACCGTATCATTTTTGTACCATCAGCGAGGTTGGTAGAGATATTCAGTTCTCTCATTTCCCATCTTTTGTCACACACCCTGCTGGAAACTGTTAGTCCAGGTTCACTTCATTCACGGGGATGCTTTTGATTTACACTACTAAAAAGTACTATTCTGACCTCGTGTTTGTTTTTGTTTTATTTTAACACTTGAAAAAATCATTTTTACAGTGAAACACATAAACTTTCAATAATTATAATAATAAGACAACCTGAATAACCTGAATAAGATATTTCACATATAAGATGTTTGCATATAGTCCACAAGAATGAATTCATAAAAATGGCCCAGTTCAAAAGTTTACATGCCCTTGATTCTGAATATCATGTTGTTACCTGAATGATCCACAGCTGTGTTGTTTTGTTTAGTGATAGTTGTTCATGAGTCCCTTGTTGCCCACTGTTCTTCAGAAAATCCAGGTCCAACAAATTCTTTGGTTTGCCAGCATTTTTGTGTTTTTGAACCCTTTCCAACAATGACTGTATGATTTTGAAATCCATCTTTTCACACTGAGGACAACTGAGGGACTCATATGCAACTATTACAGAAGGTTTAAACGCTCACTGATGATCCAGAAAGAAAAACCATGCATTAAGAGCTGGGGGGTGAAAACTTTTGAACAGAATGGAGATGTGGATGGAGATTTTTCTTATTTTGCCTAAATATAATATTTTATCATTTAGTACTGCCCTTCAGAGGCTACAGAAGATAGTTACATGTTTCCCAGAAGACAAAATAAGTTAAATTTACCGTGATCATCAAATTAAAAACGTTTGCATCCTGTTTCCTTCTGGAGCATCAGTAAGTGTTTGAACCTTCTGTAATAGTTGCATATGAGTCCCTCAGTTGTCCTTAGTGTGAAAAGATGGATCTCAAAATCATACAGTCATTGGAAAGGGATCAAATGCACAAAAATGTGGAAAAAACAAAGAATTTGTGGAACCTGAAGGATTTTTCTGTTCAGGACAAACAATGGATTTATGAACAACTGTCATAAACAAAAAAAAAAAAACACAGCTGTGGATCATTTAGGTAACAACACAGTATTAAGAATCAAGGGGATGTAAACTTTTGAACCGGGTCAATTTTATAAATTCAACTACTATCTTCACTTGTGGGCGATATGTAAACATCTTGTATGTGAAATATCTTATTGAATCTTATTGTCCTAAACAAACAATAACATACATTTTGTACAATCCCTCTTACTTTGGTAAAATAATTAACTTTTTTAATGATTCTGAAAAAGGGATGTAAGCTTTTGGCCTTAACTTTATGTAAAATACAATTTTTAATAATAAAAATGATGATAATAATTCAAATGTAATTATATGAAATATATTTTAGAACAAAAATATATTGGAGTTTTTCTTCCTTTTTTAATTCTACTTTTGAAAAGTCATTTCGAATATGTTAACTGTGAAGCCATTAGGTGTATTTTTTTCTTCATAAATGGCAGTTACAGCACCCTATTATGTGTGATTGTGCAGAGATTGAGCTCACAGGTGTAATCATATGTGGTTACCCCATGCTGTGTCATCCCTGTAGCTGCTGAAGTAAGCTCAGAAATGATGCTTTAGGGTCCCATGGTCCCCCGCTTCAGAAACACCATTTCAGTTCAATGACTTCTAAATCAGCAAGCACGCATAACATGTCGCGCCACCTCGATGTTAATGTCCGGATGCCGTGCGTGATGTTTAGGACCGAAAATACTTGTTGTTTTTGTAACCTCTTTGTAAGGTTGAATATCCTTTCTTTTGTTAAAGCATTATGGGGCTTTTCCCCCTCTGTTCTGATGCTAAAGTCAGGCTTATTCCTGATGCAGTAAATTGCAGTAAAAGAGCTCCACCTGCTCTGTCTGCTTCTGCTTGTCTCCATTATCCTCTGTTTATTTGTGCAACCCTGTTTAATATGAATGAGTTTATTTCTCTTTTTTTCCCCCTCCACTTTAGTATGACTCACATAAGATGACTGGAAATGTTTTTCTTTCTTTCCTTGAGCATGTCTTACCAGAAGGCAGTTCGGAAGTCCTCAGAAACCTCATGTTAAAATAGAAAAAAAAAAATGTTATCGAGCATCTCAGAAGCAACATAGCATCTACAAAGACCTGACCATCTCCTGTAATCTGAACGAGTCCCATAGCAGTGAGCGGCACACATTTCACGATAAGCAATCCTTCGTCTCTTTTTGAGCGTGGATGGAGCCGGGCGGCTCGACTGCAATGCGAGAAGACAATTATCTCTCAAAACAAAAAGACAAGATTGCATTTTTGACAAAGAAGGAACCTTTTATCACAAAAAAGATTCAAGACAGGGTTCGTATGTGCGAAACAGATACTTGTGTATCCTATGAGCCAAATACAATTACTCGTATCAAAAACAAAATCTGTTGCCCTTATAAATCTCTCCAGAGGGGGAGAGAGATAAGCTTTCAATATGAGCTGTCTTTCTAATCCCACGATTAAATGACCACCAAGGATGGTCGGATAAACGTTCCCACTCTCATTGTCTCCTCAGATACTGAGGGACGATCCTCTGGAGTCACATTTCTTATTTGGGGATGTGTTTGGAGCGAGATAATGTGCAGAAAGACTCTTTCGATTGAGATACAAGCCAAGTGTAAGAAGAGTGCTCAGGGAGAGAGTGCAGAAAAAGCTGGAGAGGGAGAATTAGACAGAGGCCGGGGCGACGAGTCGAGTGTTTTAAATTTCAAAATTTCTCCTTGTCAAAGGTAAAGGTATATTAAGTGTGTGGACAGAGTGACATATTTAGTTCTTCGCTCACAGTAACTGGAGTTTCTATGCAGGAGACCGCGGACGTCATCTTTCGGTGCTCAATTTGCTTTGGCTTGAAATGATGAAATGATGCCTCAAGTGCAGCTATACCCCATTTTGCGCCTTTTTGTGCATGAAAGTCAACCTGCAACCCTTTTTACCTCCATGATGTAACGTATTTCTGAAAGAAACATGATATTCAGTGTGCACATATAATTCAAAAATAGAGATTTTAATTTAATTCAATTTCGAAATTTATTTTGTGAGCAAAAAAATATTATAATGCTGTCAAAATTGGTGTTTTATTTCATGTTATATATATATATATATATATATATATATATATATATATATATATATAATTCAAATATTATAATTCATTTAATTCACATTTTCAAATTTATTGTACATGCTACTGTTTGACCAAATAACATTATGGTGCTGTCAAAATTGGTGTGATGTTTTTTTTTTTTTTTTTTTAATTTATGTACTGTTTTTAATATTGTTCATTTATTCATATTTAAAATAAGCTTTAATTTGTATATTTTCAGTGTTTTTGTCATTATTCATTTTTTGATTTTTAAAAATATTTCTATTTATCTCTGTAAATATAATTCAGATATAATAGTATAATTTAATCCACATTTCCAAATTTATTGTACATACTATTGTGTGACCAAAAAATATCATGGTGCTATCAAAATTGATGTTATTATTTGATAATACAGGTTTTTATTGCAATGTATTTATTTAGTATGTATTAATATTTATAATTAGCTTCTATTTTTATATTTTCAGTTTTCATTTGAATTTTAATTCAAGTTAGTTTTAGTAATTGTAACGTTATGTGCTTTTGTCATTATTATTAATTTTTTTGATTTTTAAAATATTTCTATTCATCCATATAAATATAATTAAAATATAATAATTTAATAAAAAGTAGACTCGATTTCATTTTGATTTTAATGTAATTCACATTTCCAAATGTATTATACATACTACCGTGTAAGCAAAAAATATTGTTGTGCTTTTAAAATTAGTGGTATTATTTGATAATAGAAATTTATTTAAATGTTATTTAAGTACTAATATAGTATTTATTCATATTTAGAATTATCTTTATAGTTTTTTATATTTTCAGTTTTCTTTTTAATTTTAATTCAAAATTAGTTTTAGTACTATTTTAGTATTATTTCAGTACTAATTTAGTATTTATTAACTTCAATTTAGAATTAGCTTTAATTTTTATATTTCCAGGTTTCATTTTAATTTTCATTCAAATTTAGCTTTAGCAATTGTTATGTTATGTGCTTTTGTCGTTATTACTAATTTTTAAAAATATTTCTATTTATTTTTATTTTTATGTCAGTTTTGGTTTTAGTAATTTTAATACTTAAACATTTTATTTCAGTTAGTTGCCAAGTTGCCAACAAGTTTTAAGTTTTTAATCTAAAATTCAGATTTCGTTTCAGCTTTATTTAATATAATATATGTATTTTATATAATATATATTTTATAGATAGATAGATAGATAGATAGAAACCACATTCAGAAAACTCTGCCAGTACCACAGTGCTTTTCTGTAAGTGGATCAGGTCCCTAAAACTCATCTTGAGGGTTTTTTTTTTTTTGCTTTCTCTCAACAAAAGACACAAAATAGCAATAATTTGTCACTGTGAAACACAACACAGTAGTGTTTATGAGGAGATTTTTTTTGGTGGCTCAAATAGTACTTGGCAAGGCCGACGGTTTCATGCAATAAGCTATATTTGTTTTCAGCGAGACGGCAATGGCGTCCCATAGCAATTTATCACTCGGTGGCGAGAACAACTGCACACAACACTGCTGGATTACAAAGGGAGAATCACACAATCACACAGTTGTTCTCATGAATTATTTTGAGTTGTTGTTATTAGCAGCCTTTTCCACAGAGAGAGAGAGCCGCACTTATCACGTCTAATTATACAAAAATATACCAGTTTCTATGAAATAGCTCATAGGGTTTCTTTGCCGTGCACTTGTGCTTCCGCAGAGCCATTAAGGATTCCTCTAATTTAGAATTAAAGGGAATTAAAATGCACAGATATCTCACATTCTTGTATGTGTTTGTGAAACTTAATCACAGTAGGAGGAAAACTCCCCCGCAGCGTGTGATCCTGTGCCATGTTAACACCTCCTAGTGCTGTTTCATTTTCAAAGAGCCTTTCATGTTCTCAGGAGTGAGAAAAGGTGTCATGCCCTCTGTACTGCTGGATCAAAGCAGCACAAATCCACAAATGTCTGTGAACCAGGCAGTCCTCCATCCCTAACCCCACTGTCCCCCCAAAAAAACTACAACAAAGCTGCTAAAATATTTTACATTTTTGGTTTTCAATATAAAATCATTTGGTTTATGTAATGCTTAGATAGGCATGAAAAGAAGAGAAGAAAACAGAATTGGGGCACAATTCAGGCTGAGCTTCAACCTTCATCTCACACACCATAGTTCAACTCATCTGTTTATTTCTTCTGCGCACCACTGAAGAGATTTTAAAATATATTGTTTTTTGTGTGTGTGTGTGTGTGTGTGTGTGTGTGTGTGTGTGTGCGTGTGTGTGTGTGTGTTTGTCTGTGTTGCAGTGTTAATTTTGACAGCAAATTCTGATTTAGTTTTAGTCTTAGTCTTTGGAATAATACACCATTTAGTTTTAGTCCTATTTTAGTCATCTGAAATCTTTTAGTCTTAGTCTAGTTTAGTTGACTAAATATCATAAGAGTTTTAGTCTTAGTTTAGTCTTAAGTCTTTTAGTCTTAGTCTAGTTTTAGTAGACCAAATATTAGCAGATTTTTCTCCATAATTCACTAATTGTAAGTATATTACAATATATGGAAGCATATAGAGAATACAGGCACATATCTAATTGTTGTAATAAAAAACATTTATTTTATTAAATGTCAAAAACATGAGTCTTTTTCACAAAAATAACCATAAGACCTGCTCTCCCTGAACAATATGCATGCTCCCTGAAAAAGATATGCATTGTCCCTGAATTATATGAAACGCATATGACATTCTTTCAAGATAAAGTACAACATTATTGAAATAGATAACCAATGAACTTACTGTCTTCTACAGTCTTTGCAAAATCAAAAGCATAAAGAAATATAAAGTGCAATTCTCAAAAATAAAATAACTGGTTGTAATGCCACTGCACAAGGTATCTAAATACAAAAAATAAAAATCACTACTGTAAATGTTCATGTACCTCAAGAGAAGTTAAATAACTGCTAAGACACAATGTCTTGCTACTCTGTAAAATCAACATTTCTGTCTGTCTGTCTGTTCATGAGACATACCGCTGCCCTCGGACCGTGTGCACAAAACGTTAGCGTGTTGCTAACGATTATATTTTTATAACTAAATATAATGTATAACAAACGTCCTCATAACTTGAAAACCGCGGCTTTTGAAAATGGCTTTGCCAAGATCAACCTGCCCTCAAAAGATTCGCTCTGATTGGATTTCCCCACAAAAGGGTAGTTCTTATTGGATCTCTTCTCCATTCGTCCCGCCCCAACATTTTCATCTCGTTTTTATTCGTTGACTAAAGTGTCAGTTAAATTTCGTCATCATCTTCATCATCATATCTGACTTTTAATTTAGTTTTTATTTAGTTTTCGTCTGTAAAAAATGTTCGTTGACGAATATTTTCCGTCATAGTCTTTGTCAACGAAATTAACACTGCTGTGTTGTATTATTGGAGTGTTATTTTGGTATTATTTGTATACTATTATAATACTGATTAATATTTTGAATCATCTTTTATTTTATATTTTAGGTTTTTAGTTAGCTATTTTTAGTTTACATTTTAGTATTTTTTTTGCGCTTTTGGCATTTTCTCTTTTTTAAATATAACCTATTACTTAATTTATAATGATTTAATATAATGTTTTATTATATTTTATAATGTTTTATATATTTAATATAATTTGTAGTTATTTAATATATATAATAATTTTAGTAATTTCAACTTCCAGGTTTTTTAAGTATTACTTTTTCCATCCAATATATATATAAGCATATTTTATGGTTTTTGTTTTAATTTCATTTGGAGTTTTAGTTAACTATAGTAACTATGTATAATACACTGTAAAATTACAATACTGATTCATGATCTTTAATTAATTCATGATCTTTAATTAATGTCTTATTTTTTGATTTTATTAACATTTAATCATCAGGTTTTTTTCTTTGAATTTTGCTTTTCATTCAACTTTTATTTTCATTTTTGTTTTATTAATTTTTATATTAGATTTTGTTTATTTGATTTAATTTATTTAATTTTTTATTTTATTTTATTATTTGATTTGATTTTATGGTTTTAGTTTTAGTTTTAATTTGAAGTTTTAGTTAATATTGATCTTAATGTATTTCTGATTTTCAGTCAACTCTTATTTTCATTTTATTTTATTGTTTATTTTATTTTATTTTTTATGGTTTTAGTTTTAATTTAAAATTATAAAATTATTTGAAGTTTTAGTTAATTACAGTAACTATGTAATTTATTCATTTAATTAAATTTTTATTAAAAAGACATTAATCATCAAGCTTCTTATTTAATTTTATCTTTAGTACATCAAGTTATTTTCTTTGAATTTTGATTTTCATTCAACTTTTATTATAATTTTTATTTATTTATTTATTTATTTATTTATTTTATTTGTATTTGATTTTGTTGATTTCATTTTATTTATTTTATTTTTTATTTTATTTTATTATTTGATTTCTTTTTCATGGTTTTAGTTTTAATTTGATGTTTTAGTTAGTACTGATGTTTATGTCTTAATTTAAATAATGTCTTAATTCATTCTGGCATTTAATCTTTTTTTTAAGTAACCTATTAATTAATTTATAATTATTTAATGTAATATTTTATCATATTTTACATTTTTAGTATAATTTATAGTTATTTAATATATATATATATATATATATATATATATATATATATATATATATATATATATATATATATATAATTTAAACTGAAGTAGTATTAATTTTTAGTAATTAGTAAACTTTTATGTGCTTGTAAATTTTTAAATATTATTTTTTTTTGTTTAGTATTTATATTGTTGTTTTAGTAATTATGTTTTTTGTCATTTTTGTTCATATTACTTAATGTAATTTCAGTTTTAGTCATTTTAGTCACTTTATTCACTTTTATTGTTTCATCTATACATTCTTCAAAAGGAAACTCATACAGTTTAGAAAACAGTTTTTTTTGGCTGAAATATTTCTTGTGTCTGTATATGAGGTTTTATTTTTAGGATCCAGTGTTGTGATGTCTAGAACAGAGCCAAAGCTCTAGATGAGCCCATCTTTAATGAGTTTCCACCATCAGACTACCCTGTCGTGCCACCACTAACACCTTAGCAGAGCTTAGAATGATAGCAGTTGACATTGCTCTCTTGAGGATCTATTTAGAGCACAACACATTCCTTACCAGAGTAAAACTGAATTTGGGAATTGGGAATGTAATAGGCGGGAATAGGGGAGAACCATGTGTGCGGTGCGCTTGAATTTGAGAGAGGTCATGGCCTCAGTCGGCTGTACTCCCTCTTTCCCGCTGATAATAAGCATCCCATTCATTCTCTCCATCTGCTGTCTTCTTGTCCCACTGCCCTCCCACACGTTCAGTGCTAGAGTCCCTTGCTAGCCACCTGCAACATCTGTCTGCTGTGCTGCCACATGGTTAACTGTCTGTACTTGTAACACAAGGACTGCAGGTTAGGTCGCACGGGTGGCTTTAACTGGGGTTACTTCGCTAGTGGCACGATAAAGGCATAGTTCAGCTAAAAAATGCAAATTCCGTCATTTACTCTAGGGCTGCAGAGTAGTGGATAGGACTGTCATTTTTGTAATTTTAATTCCGGAATACATATGTGGCCCTGGACCATAAAACCAGTCATAAGGGTCAATTTTTTTAAAATTGAAATTTATCATCTGAAAACCGAATAAATAAGTTTTCCATTGATGTATTGCTTGTTAGCTGGTTTTGTGGTCCAGGGTCACATATTGCAATATGAAAAAAATACAGGATTTTCCAGCAGATGACCTGAATAGTTACAGTATATTTAAAAAAAAATAATAATAATTCATTCTAGAATGATTGGGGTGATTTTTACTTTGAATTAAATACTAATTAATACTAAATAATTACTTTATACTGTGCCCAAATAGGGAAAAACGTGGGTGTTTACAATTGGGTGCACACTTTACACGTCTTTCGGTATCCATAAAATCAACCATAAATTGAAATATCTGTTAGTTAAAAAAAAAAAAAAAAAAAAATTGTATTTTTATATTGTTTATTTTTGTATTTTAAGTAGTTTTGTTGCTCTGTTTTTTATTTATAGTATTTTTTTTTATTTTATTTTAGTACATCAAGTTATTTTCTTTGATTTTTGATTTTCATTCAGCTTTTATTTTAATTTTTAGTTTTTTTAGTTTTAATTTCATCTGAAGTTTTAGTTAACTATAGTAACTATGTATAATACACTGTAAAATTACAGTGCTGATATTTCTGTCTTAATTTATTGTCTTAATTTATTTTATTTTATTTTATTTTATAAACATTTAACCATCAAGCTTTTTTTTTACATTTTTCTTTTATTTTATAAGGTTTTAGTTTTAATTTTATTTGAAGACTTATTTAACTATAGTAAGTGTATATAATACACTGTAAAATTACAATACTGATATTTATGTCTTAATTTAATTAATCTCTTATTTTTTATTATTATTTTTTATTTTATTTTATAAACATTTCATCAGGCTTTTTTATTATTTGATTTTTAGTACATAAAGTTATTTTCAAATTTAGATTTTTATTCAACTTTTTTATTTTTATTTTATTTTAAAATTAGTTTTTTGTTTGTTTGTTTGTTTTAATTTCATTTGAAGTTTTAGGTAATACTGATGACTGTCACGTTGTCGTGGTATGCGAGTGATGAGGAGCCGACGAGAAAGTCCAATGCAAGAATGTTTATTATAAACTCCACGTAGAGGCAAAAACAGACAGGAACAATAGGGAAATCCAGGGTAATCCAAAACAGCCACAATGAAAACGAACGTAAACAGAATGACAGTGTAATCACCGACAAACTAAACATGACACAACCAAACTTATATACACATAACCAATCAATCAAGGAAAGACAATGACACAATGACGTAACAATTAGAAACGGAAACGGAAAGACCAAATATGGGCATACACAAGGGAAACACACAGACGACAGTCCACAGGGGTCTGACAATGACTTAATTTAAATAATGTCTTGATTTTTTTTTATAGACATTTAAGCATCAGGCTTTTTGTAAATTTTAGTACATCAAGTTATTTTTCCTGAATGTTTAATTTTCATTATTTTATTTTCATTTAAATTATGTTTTAATTATGTATAAAACACAATACTAATTTTTATCTCTTAATTTAATTATTGTCTTTATTTTTTATAAACATTTAATCTCTAGGCTTTTTAATTTAATTTTATTTTTAGTACAAGTTATTTTCTTAGATTTTTGATTTCCATTCAATTTTATGGTTTTAGTTTTCATTTCATTTGAAGTTTTAGTTAAAAATATTTAGTGTTAAATATGGTATAGTACTGTTAAATTACAGTGTAACATTTATGTCTTAATTTAATTAATGTTTTTTTTTTTAATAAATAAAGAAACATTTAACCATCAGCCTTTTTTTTTTTTTTTTGATGGATTGTCCACAAATAAATATTTGTATGATATATATTTGTCTACACGATCACATTCACTCATATCGCAGTACATTTGAATTTACTCATCGTACCAACTCTGTGTGACTCTGTCTTCTGCGTAACGCAAAAGCAGATACAGTTGCTGGTAGAGTCTCAGAACTCATTCTTCCCTTTTTGTGAAACAAATCAAAAACTTTTTTTTGTGTATTGTTGGCATTCCTCTCAGAGGCTGCCTCCGAGCGTTTGAGCCTCCGATGCGTGTGACTCGAATTCCCGGGTTTTGAGGGTATTGGTTGCACTTCCTGCTGTCTGAAGACAGCTCTGCCAATGATGGAGGCTCCCTTCAGGCTGGCCCACTGGTACACCCCTCCTTGGAGTCCTGAAATTTGGCTCACACAACATCCAGCAGTGTCGTGCCACCCTTAGCACTCCAAGTCATTGTTGAAACAGCACGACGCTGCGGCCCCCTGTCCTCAAACGACATCCAGAACCCCCTCTGATCAGTTTCCCGCTGCGTCTCCACGAGCCCACAATCGCACGGAATATCAGCACGGCTCTATGGGCTTGGCATTAAAACAAACATCCCCCGACGCATCTCGTAAGCGGAGGCCTTCGACTCGCTTTTGCATCCCATCGGTACCAGCTCATTCATCATACATGATTTCACAACTATATAATTTCCGTGGCTTTGGAAAACAGAAGCAGCTGCTGTCTAGTTCTTGTTTGTCAATGCTGCTGTATGATTATGACTATTGATGTGGATTTCTGTGTGAAAAATTGTAAATATTGACCGGCATCATTAGCAATCAGCAGATAAATGTGTATATAATTATAAGTATGTGAAGCATGAAAGAGTGTATGCTGTCATCTTTTGATGGATAGATGGATTGACCGCAGGCAGCTAATCTGCTGGCATTCATTACACATCTCTTACAGATGAACCAAATTTATTATAAATATGTTTTTATCAACTCTGGTGATGATTGATTTAATTACGAGAGAAGATGAAGTAGACATGCAGTTTAAATAGTATTTCATTACTGGAGGAAAAAAAAAGAAAATTAACTGACTATGAACACAAACAGCTTTAAAAAAAAAAACATAAATTTACATGACTAAACTTTTCTAAAAGTGTTTAAATAACTTAAAATATAAAATATTGACAGAAAATGTAATTATGAGTGATTACTGGTTCTTATTATTGATTCTTAAAGATGTCTTTTAAACTTCCAAGGTAACAGCGATAATGAGAGAATTCAAATGGCCAATAAGAAAATTCCTTTCAAATATGCCCGGCCCGTAGAGGAATGGCTTCAGGAGAAAGGTAACTTCCTCCTTTTTTTAATTTATTTAATTTTTTTTTTTTTTTTTTTTTTTGAATATATATAGACTTTACCGTTTTTCTTTAGCTAAATTTACTGATTTATAATAAGATAAATAATTATATTGTATATTGTGTTGCACCCATCACATTTTTGCTTTTCTTTTGCCTTTTCAGTGCTCTCTGATCTTTGTGTTGATCTTAAACTCAGACTAAATAACACATACATAGTTTAAAGATTCAGTATTGGCCTAGTAAACCTTTAACCTAGTAAACATTAAAACACATTAACATGAACATAAATTTCCCTTGAATTTCTGGCTGATATAAAGGAAGGTGGACAGACAAGAGCTGTTACAGGCAGCAGCTTGCGGATGCACAGGAAGTATCATCCAAGAAAAAAAAAAAGAAGACAGCATGATTATTGTTTCAGACATTAATTGCATATCATCTGGAGCCCTCCTCATTATAATCACTGGAATTACTCAAGAAATTAGGACTTTTTTTTTTAATCATGAAGTGATGATTTCTGGACTCATTTAAACCAGAAATTGTTTATTTATTTACTTCATTTTTTACTGAATTGTTGTGATCTGTGTCATGCTGCGAAGCTTTTATTCTCAACCGCAGGATATTTTGTCTATTATTTTCACTGATTCTTGAGACATATGACAAAACATGTTTGAAAACGTTTCACCTGTTATTAGTTTTGAAAAGAGCAATTTTTTTCTGCATTAATATTAATCAGAGATGACTGCTAGAATGTTTTCAGCACAAAAAATCCTCTTTATTTGATCAAAATAAATAATAAATAATTGTCTTAAATACAATGTTAAATACATTTTACTCTATCAAAATGTATCCAAAATAATTATTTGGTACATTTCTTTATTTATTTTACAGTAAGAATCATGTTAATCTTTCTATTTCAGAAAGAATTCATATGCCAGTCATAAGACATTTTGTTTTTTAATAGTATGGGTGATCTCTTCTCAAAGAGACTATTATAGTAAAACTTACTGCAGCCATCATGAGCTTGTAGCTAGACTCATTCAGGGAGACATAATGGCTCTGGTTTATAGTCTGGCCCTCCAAATGTTTACGACGTGTCTCATGGTAGTATAACCCTGAGCATTTCGGAAGAAAATTAAGCCATAGTGATCCAGCACAACCATCTTAGTCATTGTACTTTGCTTGGGTAGGTTAAGTGCCCAAAACAGCCATGAATCTTGTTGCTGAACAAGACATTTTGTGCTCTTACCGAGCCATAACCAAGAAATGTTCTGGATCTTTCTTGCATCCTCAGGGCGGCAGTTAACGATATTCAACACCCAGGCCACGATAACAATTGGTGGTTCAGACCGCAAGAGGCCATTTCAGGGCCAGCTCTCTGGACTCTACTACAACGGCCTCAAAGTGCTCAACATGGCGGCTCAGGGCAACCCTAACATCAAAATCAATGGCAGCGTCCGCCTGGTGGGGGAGGTTCCCTCCGCAGGTTCAGCCAGAACCACGGCTCTTCCTCCGGAGATGTCCACCACCTTTATCGAGACCACCACCACCATGTCCACCACCACCACGAGAAAACACCGCACTCCACCCACAATACAGGTATGACCTCAGACACACAAGCACAAATTTGAATAAAGACTTAATGGCGACTTTTTATGAGACAAGTATTATTAAAGGAGAAGTCCACTTTCAAAACAAAGATTCACATGTAATGTACTCACCCCCTTGTCATCCAAGATGTTCATGTCTTTCTTTCTTACAATTGAAAATACAATTGAAATACTTTTTAATCTCAAACGCTCGTCTTGCCTTACTCTCCCTGAACTCTGTGTATTCTGGCTCAAGACAGTTAGGGTATGTCGAAAAACGGCAATCGTATTTTTTCCCTCAACTTAAAAAATCATTTCAAAACATCACTGCAGAAGTTCTGACATGCAAGTGTACATGCAAAGAAGATCAAACACCCTTAATAAAAAAGTTAAAACAGCGATATAGGGTGATTTTGAAGTTGAGGGAGAACATGAGATGGGAGTTTTTCGACATACCCTAACTGTCTTGAACCGGAAAAAAACTGTCCAGGCAGAGTAAGACAAGACGAGTGTTTGACATTAAATTGTATATAAATTGTATTATTTTTATGAAAATAACCGATCGTTAAACTAGATAAAACCCTTCTTTCTCAGCTGTTCTCATTTAGAACCGCATTTGGAATCGTTTGAAGCCGCATTTAAACTGCATTTTGGAAGTTCAAACTCGGGGCACCATAGTCCATTATATGGAGAAAAATCCTGAAACATTTGCCTCAAAAAACATAATTTCTTTATGACTGAAAAAAGAAAGACATGAACATCTTGGATGACAAGGGGGTGAGTATATTATATGTGAATCTTTGCTTTGGAAGTGGACTTCTCCTTTAAGTTGATCATCATTTTTTTTTTTAGTTTGAAGGCCCGTTCACAATAGGAATGATAACTATAAAGATAACTATAAAAATAATTATAGTAGCGTCCAGCAAAAGTAAACCTAGTGGAAGTAATACTATGGATGAGACTTCCAGTTCATTAGTGGCTATAGGGAAATAATGAGAAGAATAACAGCGTGCAGTAAACAGTAAAACTGCACTACAAACCAGTTTGTTCATAATTAAGATTATACATTAAAATAATATGGTAAGACACACCAATTTGCAATCAATCAAGCAGCAAAACAAGCTGTTTTGTACAGCTAAAAATAGCTGGCCACGGATGGGACCGGAAGCCAGACCCATACAATTTACAAATGACCATGCCCACTCTTATAGGAAAAATACTGTTTTGGATAGAAATGGATATAAATCATCTTTATTAGCTTCACGGGCAGTAAAGTCATTGCTACAAATAACAAACGATTGAAGACATCACAGTGGGGGGGGGGAGTTACATTTAAAAGTAATCCATTACAATATTGCGTTACTCCATAAAAATAGTAACTAATTGTGTTACTTACTGAGTTTGCCTAATAAATGTGTGTGTACTGTGCGTAATTATTATGCATTTATAAATACACACAAATTAATGTATTGTATATGTTTAAAAGAAATGTGTTATTTATGTAAAATATATATTTTTTATTTATATATAATATAAATTATATGAAAATTATAATAAATATATACATACTTGTAAATATACATAAATATACATTAATGTGTTTGTATTTATTTATACATAATAATTACACACAGCACACACATGTATTAGGCAAACTAAAACTTTTATTTTGTATGCGATTATTCGTGATTAATCGCAATTGATCGTTTGACAGCTCTAATTTTTAATAACAGAAAACCCAAAGGCTATATTTTTAGCAACTGTAAAAGCCCTTTCACTGCTTTAATTGCTCAAGCTCTTTAAAATTGAGTGGATTCTGATCAGCTCAATGTTTTTTTGTCATTTATCAGCTGGAAAAAAATAGTTATAAATGTGATTCCAACAATATTGTTCCTTTGTTTTTAACATTGTTATGCATCAGTTTATAGTTGTGGTGTGAACTACTCTATTCTTATAAAATCAGAACAGTTTTTAAAACTATCTTTATCATAATCATAATTATAGTTATATTGCATCACTCCATAAAAAAAGTACCTAATTGTGTTTTTTAGTTAACGTTTTATGGAAAGATTGCATTATGCTAATTTTGCACTTTTTGTCACCTAGGTGGGGCTTGCTCATTTATTTTTAATAGCAAAAAACCTAAAGCTATATTTTTGGCAACTGTAAAAGCCCTTTCACACCAAAAGTGAAATGAATAAGTCTCTGGCTGAGGGAAGTGCCTCTGGTCTACACCTTACAAACAGTTTCTCTCAACACGGGGAGGTGTCAGTGAATAAATGGGAAAACAAAAAAAAACTTGCTTGCTTATTTGAAAAAGTAATTCAGATGTTTCTTTCAAAAAAATGTAAAATAATGCTAACTTTACTACTGTAGTTACGTCACTATAATATACTTTTAATGCACAAGCTCTTTAAAGTTAAAGTTGAAGTTTTAGTTGTTTATCGACTGGACAGAAATATGGTTCTGAAAGTTATTCCAACAATATTGTTTCTTTGTTTTCTTATTGTTATACATTGATTTATAGTTATGGTGTGAAATTCTCTATTCTCATAAAATTAAAACTATTTTTTTCATAATCGTTATAGTTATAGTCCTTTGTGTTGAAAGATACTTTGAAAGCCCTTTGTGTTTAAAGGGTTAGTTCACCAAAAAATGTGTCATGGGACTCTCATGAACACATGTCAACTGACACAGAAGAGAAGAAATTGTTGAATAAAGTTGTTATTTTTGTTTTCCTTGCACACAAAAAATATTCTTGTAGCTTTATAAAATTAAGGTTAAACCACTGATGTCACATGGACTATTTTATCGATGTCCTTACTACAATTCTGGACCTTAAACGTGGTAGTTGCATTACTGTCTATGGAGGGTCAGAAAGCACTCGGATTTCATCAAAAATATCTTAATTTGTGTTCTGAAGATGAACAAAGGTCTTACAGGTTTGGAACGACATAAGGGTGAGTAATTAATGACAGAATTTTCATTTTTGGGTGAACTATCCCTTTAAGGCTGATGATTTCTTTTTTTTTTTTCAGTTGCATAAAAACTTAGATTGGTCTAATGAGTGATTAAGTAATTAAATTTGTATAATTGTTTATTTTTATACTTCTATAGATTTTTTATTTTTATTTTTAAAACTCTATTTTACTTGTTATAGTTATTGTCCTTGGAGTGAACGGGCATTATGACTGATTTTAACTTGTTAAGTCATTAAGTACAAACTCGGTCTAAAACAGATTTTTTGTTCTTGCTGGCTGGTCAGACTAATTTTTCTGACTCGTTTTTAATATGATGCTGTGTTTATGCGACTGGCATGTGTTTTCCCATGTGTGCCTACGTCTCCTCATCATTTCTGATTTGGGAACTACACCACAAATAACGTCTGGCCCAGATTTACAATTCAAATAAATGAGGACACAAATTTGCTGCAACACAACATGGAAAATAAATCTCCGGAATGGATTTTTGGGAGGTTTTCTGCACAGCTACACCTTCCATTCTGCAGAACGTCTCAGTGCTGCTGACAGCGTTCTCCTTAATTTATTACACTCTCAGTTTGGTCCAATGATTTCCAGTGTGCTTATTTGTCAAGCTTAGACCTATTTCTTCAGCTTTGAGTTTGCAGATGCAAATTTAACTGTGGTATTGAAATGAGAAATAATGATTCGACCGTGCCTAGGTCACGTATGTCACACATGTGGACAGGGCAAACACATTCCATCAACAATATGTTGCGTATGTGTGGGATGTCAAATTATAAATATGCAAAACAGAGGCTTTTGTTTCATTTAGGAGAAGTCACTCAACCAGGTGCGCCTGAATGATTTTCCAGCAGTATGCAAACGACTTGTTTCAGTTAACGTGAGCACAGCCAGTATCCACGACTTAATTTTATTAAGGTTGAGAGCCTCTCTGACACGTTTTTGTTTTTATGTTTTTCATAACCTAAGAGAATTGTTTATAATTCTCCACGTCCTTTAGATAAAGACACGAGAGCTGGCGAACAAAGCCTCATCCGAACACTCTTGACAACCAAACAGAGTGCCGCCCACATAAAGTTTGACCGGGAGCCAATAAAACACTGTGGTTTGGCGAAATGCGATTAGACTGGCCATTTCATAGGCATCCTGGTACAAATTGAGCTGGTGGAAGTTATATTAAAGCCATCAGTCTCCTCTGTGTCTGAGACACATTTTGGCAAGAGACATTTGTAATCGTGAAACCCCCACAGTTGACCGCATGAAGAAACTTTGCAACTGACTAATGCTTAGAGAATCGGCACTACAAATGTCTTCTTCCTAGTCAGCACATTTGTTGAATGGAAATGCATCATTTTGGTTAAGTAATTAGATTTGTGGAAAATCAATTGTTAACTGAGTCATAATTGAAAGAAAATGTGAAAATTGTTCATTCATTCATCAGTTTGCTTTTGTTAATTAGAATTTGAGTAGAGATAACATGTTTCCACCGTGTGGAACCACTATCCATGACTGACTGTCAAGTTTATTCAAAGACATATAATAACATACTAACAAGCTAAATATAACTTCTTTGCACATTTAATGTTAGATGTTGGCAGTTGGAAGATGCTGCTGATTATCTTTAGCTATTGGAGTTGATATTTTTATTAAAGAAACTTGAGTTCTTGTTAGCAGGTTCTCAACCCAAGCACACATTAGACAGTTAATCACAATGCTAAATCACCCAAAAAGCATTACATTAACATAATAGAAAACTTTTTTTTTTTTCAAAAACCAACTTAATAGAACATTAAACATGAACGACTCTCCCTATATTCTCATTTTGCTGAAAAATGCATTAATTAACACTTTATTTCAACATTTACTCTCCCTGTCCACCCCTGTGCAAAGCATGATGGGAAGTGTATCATTTTGAGCTGATTGATTGAGACACGTTCTTTCAAAATAAAAACACTAAATTAAGCCAAAGAGTAATGTTTCAGATTAGTTGTATGATGCAGTCTTGTTTAAATTAGAACAGCATCAAAAAAAAGCATTTTGAGTGCATTTATATAATCGTTTCACTGGTTCATTCATTGATCAGTAATTTTGTATATTTTTTCATTATTGGTTAATTCTATGATTGTGTGGTTTTAAGGGATCTTTGTCTTCATGAGTAAGAAATTACAGATGTCTCCATTTCAAGGTTAATAGTGTTGTGAAGCAGCAGTTTTCCATTGCTTTTGGTTTAGTATTATAACACGTGCTGGAATGTGAGTCAAGCTTGCATCTGCTGCCTCTTAGCTGATCCACGTCTACCTATAGGAATGGGTCGCCTATCACGGCATTCCTGTATGTGACCCTGGACCACAAAACCAGTCATAAGTAGCACAGGTTTATTTGCAGCAATAGCCATTTTTCTTTCATGCCAAAAATCGTTAGGATATTAAAAGGTTAGTTCAACCAAAAATGAAAAATAGCCCATAATTTATTCACCCTCCAGACATCCTGGGTGTATAAGAGTATTGGAGTTATATTAAAAATTATCGTTCCATTTCCGAGCTTTATCATTGCATGGGCTGGTGTTTCTCTTCATCAGTCCAAAACAAGTCCAATAAAGTGCATCCATCCATATTAAAAAATACCTCACAGGCCTCTGTAGGGTGAATAAGGGCTCCTATAGCGAATATCCATATTAAAACATAATAATCACTTTAATCTAGCTTGTGCTCACTGGTCTTACACCAGAGCAGTTTCAGGTGGATGACGTAATACGTCGGCATTACGCATGCACTGGCTTATAGGTTGGCTTAAGCCTCAGACGTGACAAACACGGACGTGCAGTGGAGAGATAAGAACAAAACAACAGTCACGAATTAGATGTACAAAATGAGGATTTATAAAGAAAAATGACGGAGGATTTCGATATAGGCCAAGAGGTGACTGGTTTTCATTTGCTAAAGTAAGGAAACTTTGCTACCTTTGCTCCTGTAAACAAACACTGGTTTGTGCAAGACTCACCAGCGCATGCGTAACGCCGACGTCATTCAACCAGAAGGGCCTCCGTGTAAGACTAGTTGGCGCAGGCTAGATTAAAGTGAATATTACATTTTAAATATGGATATTTTTCTTACAAAAACACATTGATTCGCTAAAGGAGGCCTTTATTCACCCCCAGGAGCCATGTGAGGCACTTTTTATTCTGGATGGATGCACTTTATTGGACTTGTTTTGGACTGATGAAGAGAAACACCTGTCCACGCAATGATAAAGCTTAGAAATGAAAGGATAATTTTTAATATAACTCAGATTGGATTCATCTGAAAGAACGAAGTCATATACACCTAGGATGTCAAATATGGGATCATTTTCATTTTTGGGTGAACTAACCCTTTATGTAAAGATCATGTTCCATAAAGATATTTTGTACATTTTCTACTGTGATTTTTGATTGGTAATATGCATTGCTAAGAACTTCATTTGGACAACCTTAAAGGTGATTTTCTCAGTATTTAGTTTTTTTTGCACACTCAAATTCCAGATTTTCAAATAGTTGTATCTCAGCCAAATATTGTTCTATCCTAACAAACCATGCATCATACATCAATGGAAAGCTTATTTATTCAGCTTTCAGATCATGTATAAATCTCCATTTCAAAAAAATGACTGGTTTTGTGGTCCAAGGTCACATATAAGGTCTATTCAGTATTATTCAGCAACTTTATCGCTTGCCCAGGAGCAAATCATCCTCCTCCATCCCCAGCTCCACCTTTTGTCACAGTCAGGACTTGGCTTTCTGATATTTCTAATTTCCCGAATCAGACTCATTTTGTTTTAAAAAATGTCATTACAAATACATTATTGTTATCTGTGACATTTGGTTCTGTTTTGTTTACCCTAAGGGAGTTATTGCTGTTCCTTACCCAGCTTTTACTCAAAACAGAACCATACCACCAATTCAAACTGCTAAGTGTCAATTATTTTGACAATAGTGGTCCTGACAGAACTAAGATTATTCAATAAACTCTGTCAAATCAACTTTTGCTTTTGCTTTCTGCTCTTCCTTGTAGAGCAGACAGAAGACTGTTAATACAATACAAAATGCTTATAACATTGATTTTTGGGTACCAGACAAAACTCTGTTGACGAGTTTTGGGTACTAGGACAAAAGAGGATATTTTCCAGTGTTTTCCGGGGGCGGATCTAATATTCTTGACATGGAGACTTTATTGGCAGGAAGTCGGCATATATAACAGTGCTAAACGTGGCGTCCTATTGCACAGCGAGCCACGGAGATGGAAATTTCCACTTACATTAAAGCTGAAGTTGACCATGTCTGACTTTAGCTGGAAACCGTAGATGCTCAGCGAAGCATCAGACCGCATTACGATCTGGGCACAAACAGGCAAAACGCATGCAAACACTGCGGTAACGAAAGAGCATGCGTCTGCCTGGAGCCCAGCCACGCTTGAGAATAAAACAATCCTCTGTGACGCACTCTGGAAAACAGCACTGCTGTGGGTCTTGTTTGGCTTATGAGGCTAATAGATGTTCGAGAAAACACAGCCATAGATTGTTATTTGATCTAATGAACCAGTCACAGTCACATATTGCGTACGGAAGGGTGAAAGACGTGTGATGGTATTAGAGTGAGTCATTTTGTTGGCGTCACTTAACATGAGTGGAATTAAGCTTTTGGAAATAGATAATAATACACCCACAGTTGTTTCTAACGTGTTTATTTATGTATTCATTTTTTAAATCCTCGTCCCACGCTCATTGGCCCATCTTTAGATTCAGGCATTCATTTTAGTCCTCTGTTGAAAGGAATAACGTTTTCCGTTTGAATTTTTTGACATTTTAATTTTTCTTTGTCACTTCTATAACAAAAACCTAAAAACATCATATGGCCAATAACCAATCATCAAAATGCTTTTTATATTAACAGAAAATTGGCGGTAAGATGTCAAATAATGAGCAAATACAGGCCTCGCTCACAATCTCAAGGATGATTGGAGGATTGTAGGTACTTGAGTGGAATTGGCAGGAGGATTCTCATTAATTCCAATCAGTCTAGTAGGTCAACAGGCTGCTGGTCATGTTTGCTTTCTTCATCTTAATTTGTGTGAACAGGATCGGTAAACAAGTGGTCTGTTACAGTTGAGGAAGTAATATAATTGTAAACTGCAATCCCGTATTGTGTTGGGACGAGAGATCTATTTTTAAGCCATTTGCATTTGCGTCGAACTGGAACAAGGTCTACGCGTTTTATTCGGCTTAATTAAGACAGGGCTGTGGAGACACAGAAGCCAGGCATGTGCGGATCTCAGCGTAGAACTCTTTCGAGGTTTGCTTAAGTACGCTCTGCTGTTCTTCAAAGAAATCCGTCTGGAAGAGAAGTCTTGAGAGACAGATCACAAGGAAGGGTTTTTCTAGTTTTAATCATGTTTAGGTAAGGTGCAGAAACAAAAGATGCAGCTAAGCGTGATTTCTTGGCTTATGCTGACTGAAGAACTACACAGCATGTTAGTTTTAGAAGATTAGAAGCCCAAAACATGTTGTTTTTTAATAAGGAGGAAAGGAATTAGGGAATTTAATATCTGATAATGTTCAAAAGAATCCCCAACTAGGTTGTAGTCAGGTTTAATGTGGAAGAATTTTGTAAAACTGACTTTACCTCGAGGTCTATCTTTATTTCATTAATGTATCCGAGATTATTCGCCAGGTTGGATTGATGGTAAACCTCACACATGAGGGGTGTGTTTTCCTCTGGGCATCTGAATCATTGATGTAAGGTAGGTTAATTGAGCTGCACACATTTTCATATCAGAGGGGTGGGATGATGATATGTATTTCAGGGCAGCGATTTCATGTCTGCGGAAAGCTGAGGGACTACATTTGGTCTCATACGTCCTTTGGCCTCTAATAGGAGGGATTTTGGGCGTTTATGGTCGTTCCATCCCAAAATCATCAAATCCTTTTCCTTTGCTGTACTGCTGAAATGTAGTACATTAAAGAACTGTGTGCCAGGGGGGATCAAACCCTTAGTGAGACACAGCAAAGGATTTTCTCTTCGAATTAGCCCACTTTCAGCCATGTTGTCATAAGTGCTCTATTTGCTTTAAACAGGATCCCCAACAGAATGATTTAATGTGCTGGGCATTAGGATGGATAATGTAGTGTTGATTTTATTAATGTTTCAGCTTATACTGTGTTTAAGAGCATAATGGAGTAAGACAGGACTTCATGAGATACCTGTTGTAAAGATGTTATAAAGGTTAAGAATGAAAGTGTTTAAAACAATAAAACTGAGAGTGACTGAATAGGACACATCAAATGTATTTGGAGCAATTTTTAAAATTGACTTGCTATTTTAATATTTTAAAGAAATAGCTCTCTCAAAAATGAAAAGAGTTCCTAGCTTCTAGGAACACACGATGTTTATGTGTTTTAAAAAAAAATATCCTGAATACTCTTTTTAATGTTATGAAAATGAATTAGGATTGAGGCTCTTAAGCTCACAAATGACAAAAAATCTTCATGAAAGTATCAAAAGTGATACTCAAAAAGTTTCACTCAAATAAAATAAAGTACACTCGTAAACAAATTTTGATGCAGTTCTTTTCAGTGAATCGGTTTGTCCAGTTTACAAAACCAGTGTAGGACTGCCACTAACGATTATTTTGGTAATTGAGTAATCGGACAATTATTCTGATGCTTAATCAAGTGATTGGATAATTATACTTTAATTATACAATAGTCTTTGAAGTGACTTCAAATACATATATAATAGCAATGAGACAATTATAAATAGTTTAAATGAAGTATCAAAAGCAAGTAATCATGTGGTTTTATTGAACAAAACTGTTAAAATTAGGGCTGTCAAGCGATTAATCACGATTAATTGCATGCAAATAAAAGTTTGAGTTTGCCTAATATATGTGTGTGTACTGTGTGTAATTATGCAGAACCTGATTTTACCAAGTACGACATGTTCCTGGGTCAACATCTTTGTTGACCCTGGAACAACATGGTGATTAACCAATCAGATTTGAAAAAACAGTTTATAGTTTTTGTGAAGTTTAGGCTTACAATCAGTGTTTGGTGCTTGTACATCAGTGTTATTCATCTATCATTTCCTCTAATTTTAGGGATTACTCATGGGTAAGGTTAGGTTTAGGTGTAGGGATGTGGTCAAGATTACATTTTTGGATTAAAATGTTGTTCCAGGGTCAACAAAATATGGAACACATCTAACTCAGCAAAATCAGGACGTGCGTGTAATTATGTATATGTAAATACAAACATATTCATGTATATTTTTAGGAAATATTTACAAGTATATGTATTTATTATAATTTTGATATAATTTATATTATATATAAATAAACATATTTTGTACATAACATATTTTCTTAAATATATACGTTAATTTGTGTGTATTTATATATACATAGTTATTACACACAGTACACACACATACATTTGGCAAACTCAAAATTTTATTTTGTATGTGATTAATCGCAATTAATGCTTTGACAGCCCTAGTTAAAATACATAATGTATTATGTATATAATATAAACAATGAGCTAATGTACATTATGCATTATTACAAATGCATGCAGAGGGCGCCAACGGCCTGACGATTGTTTTTACACTTTACTGCGTAATCTAATCCTTGTTCACTATTGACTAAACAACATTATTTCAAATGGCCACAGTATTTTGCTGGTTACTCAACACGGGCGTAGTCGAGGATTTTTTTTTTTAAATCGGGTACTTGAATTAAATCGAGGAATCATGACAGAACTAAATCTTACTGATCTGGTTCTCGAGTTCGACACACTGGCTTAGTGATACTGTTTCAAATGGTTAACAGCCCACTGGAGATGAAATATTATCAGTGAAATATGACTTAAATATAAGTTTGTTTGTCAGAAAAAAACGCTTTATAGATTTAGAGGTCTTTGCCTTATCCCATGAGTCATGCGGACTACTTTTATGATATTTGTATGATATTTTATGGCGCTCCAGTCAACATTGAAACGAAAGAGTCATATAGGTTTGGAACAACATCAATGTAAGTAAATTACGACAGGATTTTTATGTTGATGCAAACTATTGATTTAGAAGGCTGCTTAATGTGATTTAGAGATGAATTGCTACTGAATGCTTATTTAGCGCAGCGAATGCAGTCGGCTGGTCTTGATAGCTATTTACGTTCCTGTTTTTAAGTTGTAAAACACTGAATCTATGTAAGACACGTATGTGGCCAATTTCAGGGATTGTTATCTGTCACCATGCATCTGCTGTGCACAGCAGCTATCATCTCTTGCTGTGTTGTTACTGGGAGGACATGTCGAGAAACAAACAAATTACCGCAACGTTGTGATGTACCTCACGGAAACAACATGATTTTTGTGGATTTAATTAAGCCGCCGCACTGGGACCCTCGTAATTGTCCACAATGGAAACAACTAATGGATATTTTTGCATATTAATTGCTTCCTCATGAATGAAGTGTAGAGTTAACAGAGGCTTAGCAGTTTTGGACCGCAGCTTCTAATTATCACGTAAGCGAACAGATTTTAGCTTCAATCTAAATGGAAAAAGTTTAAACAAAAATGTGTATGCTGACTTTCACTGTGTATGCACAATATTGTGAGGTTAGAAAACACGTAAGATACGGCTAGCATAGACTAAAAGCTGTACACCTTCTTGTGCGTGAGAGCTGGCAGACAGTTCAGGGGTTAACCGCACGATCCACTGAGACAGAAAAAATACTGTCAGCAACGGGAGTTGCTGCACTACCACAATAAAGACTAATATTTCTCCAGAGTTGTGTTTAGAATCCAATTATATGGAGGTTGGAGGCGGCCGACAGACGGCTGCGGTGCAGAGGACTGATACGTTTCAGAAGGTGCTGACGAGCCACGTGGGACCAGGATATTACGCGTGGGCAGACGCTGCTATCCCTAAGAGACGGCGGCCTTGATTTATTGAAATGCGCAGCAGCCGTAGTTAAAAGGGCCAAAGCTATGGGAGCCGTATCAAGGCGCTCCTTGGGTAGATGATGCGAGTCCAATCTCCTGGCCACGGTAGTGTATTGAAATGTGAATCGAGTTTCACTTTACTCCAATTTATTTCCTCTTGAGGCGTGATACCAAATAAAAGTAACAAACAAGGGACGCTATTGGGAACGGACATGTTTGCATAACAATAGCAGTAGCGTTTAGGCTGCATCTCAAGAAAGATTCTTCTCTTTATTGCACCAATCACAGAAGTGATTTGGTCAGAAACGTTTTGAAGCACTTTTTATAGCACTTTTCGAAGATGTGGAAAATCATTGCAGTACTTTAATACAATGAAATTTTTATCTGAAAAAAAAAAGAGAGAAAAAATAAAATGAATGAAACTGATAAATATCATTTTAAAAATCTACTTTGTATTGTAAATCATTTATAATAAATTATTATTATACATACAGTAATAGCATTCAAATATTTAGTTATTAATTCAATTACATTTAATTAATATTTAAAAAAAAAATAAATAAATAAATACCATACCATTTTTACTTTGTGTTGTAATATTTTCTAATAAATAAACATTTTGAAAATAATAATAAATATTATTATTATTATACATAATTTAAAGTAATAGCATTTAAATACTCAGTTATTAATTTGATTACGTGTATTTTTTAATGAAATGGATGAAAAAGATGAATACCCATACCTTTTTCATTTTGAAAATATACTTTGTATTGCAAATAATTTCTAATAAATAATAATAAGAAGAATAAGCTATTATTATTATTATTATTATTATTATTATTATTATTATTATACATAATTTAAAGTAATAGCATTTAAATATTTTGTATTAATTTGAGTACATTTAATTAAATGTTATTTTTATATTTTTAATTAAATAGATGAAACCGATAAATACCCATACAGTTTTAATTTTGAAAATATACTTTGTATTGTAAATAATTTCTAATAAATAATGATTTGGAAAATAATAATAATTATTAGTATTAGTATTAGTATTAGTATTAGTATTATACATAATTTAGAGTAGTAGCATTGAAATATTTAGTTATTAATTTGAGTACATTTAATTAAAAATTATTTTTATATTTTTAAGGAAATGGATGAAACTGATCAATTTTCATTTTGAAAATCTACTTTTTTAACTTTTTTTTGTATCTGATGAATTTATAATAAATTATAATTACTTATTAATTAAAATAATAGTAATTATTCATTCTTATGCATAATTTGAATTAACAGTGTTTACATATTTAGTTATTAATTTAATCATATTTAAGGTTCTAAAAATATATGTATTAATATTTTTATAGAAATTAATGAAACAGATAAATACCAGCACCATTTTTATCTCACCATTCTTATTATGCATAATTTAAATTAATAAGCTTTAAATATTTTGTTAATTTGATTGCATATGAAAATGTTTTGCGGGAAAAAATATCTTTGGATTTTACACTTTATTCTCTTTTTATCCTCTGTTCTCTAAAACACATTTTATGCCTGGAAGGTGCTGTTCGAATAAAATGTATTACTATTAATATTTAGAGAAAAAAAAAAGTCTTCTCAAGAGGACAGGCTTCTCATATTCTGATATCAAGGTATCTAGTTAATGAAATCAGACTTGTACATGCCGTCTGAACCCAGTGTTCCTGTGCTATTGCTCTGTCTTCTGCCTCTATCAACCAGACATTACCGTACGCACCTCTCTATCTCCCAAGACCATTTCCATCCCCTCTTCAAATTAAACAGGCACGGCATAATAAAAGACGCCACTTTAGATTTGAATCTATAATTGAAACAAACTGCGTATTGCTTTCTAATTTTAGCGAGGGAACAAAGAGGAGTGCTTAGGGAGATAGTTTGTCATAAGGTCCCATGCGACCTTGCCCTCTTCAGCCACAAAGTGATTAAAGATAAGGCGCAAGACCGCTCCCGTGTAAACAGGAAGATGAACGGCGGCTGTTTGAAAGCTTCAGTGTAAGCTCGTGACGATTATAGTTTGCCGCGCAGCACAAAAAAGTCATGAGTACAAAACAAAATGAAGTGTTCTGGAGTGAGTCCTTGCTGCAGGCCATTCTGGTGCAAAGAGGTAGTGAGCAAAGAGAGCTTAGAAAGTCAATAGCCAGGTGAGGTACAAAGAGAGAAATGGAAAGATGTACTTCAGTGAAGGAGGCATTTACACATTCATTCAGCCACAAGAAGAAATGTTTAACATATTTTGAATGTTAAAATAACGTCTGAATAAAATCTTTAAATGTACTTGAACACAAATACTGGATGTGTAGGTCACATATAGGATATTTACCAAGAATCGATTAGTCTACCCTCTTAAAAATAAAGGTGCTTTAAAAGGCTCTTTAAGCGATGCCATAGAAGAACCATTTTTGGCTCTACAAAGTATCATTCAGTCAAAGGTTCTTTAAAGAACCATCTCATTCTTACATTTTTATAATCTGAAGAACCTGCTTTCACCACAAAGAACCTTTTGTGAGACAGAAAGGTTCTTCAAATGTTTAAGGTTCTTTATAGAACCATTTAGACAAAAAAATTTCTTCTATGGCATCGAACACTCAAACAGTAAATGCCGATTTGGCGCTGTTTAATGTGGAGTGACAGATTGCTGTAGCACCTCAATTCAAGAGAAGCAGCAGTGTGAACTGATTGTCTCCTCCACTTTAACCAGTTTCAGCATTCACAACTTACCGAAATCCGTATCCTGTCTCATGTAATTGCTCATTCAGTGTTTCAGCAGCGAAAAGACATTAATATGACAGCTTGTAAACAAAGTTATGTAACATCACATTTACCGTTGACAATAATCGCTAGTGGGAAGAATGAACTCTACAGAGGAGCATTTTGCTAAATATATGCACCATATAACATTAACATTAACATTTTTACCGTTCTGCAAAATTTAATGTGTTTGAATAAATCCATTAAAGGAGAAGTCCACTTCCAATTTACAGATAATTTACTCACCCCCTTGTCATCCAAAATGTTCATGTCTTTCTGTCTTCGGTCATAAAGAAATTATGGTTTTTGAGGAAAACATTTCAGGATTTTTCTCCATATAATGGACTTCATTGGTGCCCCAATTTTGAACTCCCAAAATGTAGTTTAAATGCAGCTTCAAAGGGTTCTAAACGATCCCAGCTGAGGAAGAAGGGTCTTATCTAGCGAAAAATAAAAATTTGTATACTTTTTAAGCACAAAAGCTTATGTAGCACAGGCTGGGATGCGCGTCCACGACACTATGAATCACATCTAAGTTCATCGTCTGTGTTTACTTTGTAAACACTGAGTCTGTAGTTCCGCCTACGTCCTGCGTGACCTTTTGACGTGATTCAGTAGTACGTACTTTCGTGTACCTGTGCTACATGAGCTTTTGTGCTTAAAAAGTATACAGTTTTTTTATTTTCTGAAAAAAATGGCCGATCGTTTCGCTAGATAAGACCCTTCTTCCTCGGCTGGGATCGTTCAGAAGCTGCATTTAAACTACATTTTGGAAGTTCAAAATCGGGGCACCAATGAAGTCCATTATATGGAGAAAATCCTGAAATGCTTTCCTCAAAAACCATAATTTCTTAACGACTGAAGACAGAAAGACATGAACATCTTGGATGATGAGGGGGTGTGTAAATTATTTGTAAATTGTTGTTCTGGAAGTGGAGTTCTCCTTCAAGTTTTTATGGCAACCACCATTTAAATGTTTGCATTTCAAAAATGAATTGAAGTGAAATATAATTATGTATCTGCAAAGTTAACTTTATTATTTGTAAAAACTTCATTTAGTGTAATTTAAGAGTTTACATACAAATCACAATTTTAACCTTCAATATTATAGTAATTTAGCACCGGCTGACGCTCATGTATATTTTACAGCATTAGTTGAAAGATTTTTTTTTTTTCGTTGAGAAAATTTGGCATATACTGTTCCTGATATACAGTATATCCAAAATAATCGATATCAAATCTAATTGCAAGCTTGTGAATACGGCTGCCGTCAACTAAAGATTTTTCTGGTCGACTAGCAGTCGTTGATTTTAAGCATTAGTCGACTATTAGTCGCACATTTATTAATAAACCATATAAATCAAAATGAGCCTTTAAATGCCTACATAGCGCTGAAGCACTCACAAAAAAAGTTTGCCACAGTGCACCAGCAGATATAATAATTATGAATGTGTCAGGGATAAACAGCAAGGAGACTGCATTAACGTTTTAATAATTTATTGATAAACTAGTGCTTTCTTTGTTTTTCGGCTTAGCTGACACTGACTCGTCATCTCCGCAGTAGTGATGTGTCTGTATACCTGTTTCATACAGATTACATAAGATTACTGAGAATATTTGTTTTCCATTTGAATTGGTTCATTTAAAAGTAGACATTTTACTCTCTTTCATGTCTGTAAGGCAAGTATACACAGAATTTCAAAGTTTCATGCTCAAGTTCATGTTTGCTTTCAATATTTTACAAAAGCACAATGTTTCGTTGTTATTCTGAGTGCACACAAATAAACATAGAGTCTTTTACAGATTTGAAAGATGTGTTACTTTTATCTGTATGACCAAAAATGACGGAGTATTTTAAGAGCAAGTGACCGCACCGGCGCCTCCACCTGCACATTTTTCTAGGTTAACATTAGATTGAGCGGCCATGTAAAGTTGCTACTATACTCTCAAAAATAAAGGTGCTTTAAAAGGTTCTTCACAGCGATGCCACAAAAGAACCATTTTTGGTTCCACAAAGAACCATTCAGTCAAAGGTTCTTTAAAGAACCATCTCTTTCTTACCTTTTTATAATCTGAAGATCCTTCTTTCACCACAAAGAACCTTTTGTGAAACAGAAAGGTTCTTCAGATGTTAAAGGTTCTTTATGGAACTATTTAGACAAAAAAGGTTCTTCTGCCTGATGTACTGTATTACCACATAGACCAGCCATTAACGATCTGTCCATCAGGGACCGCATGACTTCTCAGACTAATAAAATTTTCTTTGACTAACGGTTAGCCGACTATTAGCCTTACTTGTGAATAGAAATCAAATTGAATCATGAAATTTGTGTCAAAGCCCAGCCCTACAATTAACAGTCTTTGTTAAATTTGATGATTGTGCTAAGCCATATCACATTTTTTCGAGGTTTCGAGGTAAAACAAAGATTATTATAGTATGTTTTACATGAAAATACTATTTAAGACTTTCTACTTTAAAATTTCATGTTTAATTTAGTGTTATTTGCGGTTTTCACTCAAACTGCATAGAAATTTCACAGATGATTACAAAGTAAATCCTACACCAGTTTGTATTTAGTATATAGTTGATCTTACATGTTTTATATTCATATGAAAGTGTTTTTAAATTGATAAACTGCTGAAACGTTTTATTCTTTCAGTAGGAGATCCTTGTTTTTGTCTCTGTGCTAAGCCTTCAATGTCCTTTCATCCTATAGATACGCCCCTGTTATCACTCAGGCCTTTTTCTTGGAGAAAACACGATGTGCGATAAGATGTCAAATGGCTGTCATCAGAGAGGTGGAACTCTCTGAATCATTCTGAAACTGATCTTCTCCCTTCTTATTGATTCAGTTTGTAATACAAGCTGTTCACTCCTTGTACTGCCAAAGTGGAGATAGACACGATAGCATCAAGGCCAGAGAAACCCACAGGAGGGATGAAAGGAGATGATTATCTGAGGACCAGAGTCAGCAAACTTTTGTTTTAATGTCTGCTTTTGTCTGCCTCCTTTTTTGATGCGACATAGAATCATTTGGGGTTAAGATGACTAAAGCGACTAACTAGATATTTTCTTTTATCTTAATTGCATAGTAAGTGGAACTGTTATCTTAATAAGTGCTGATCACCTCTTGAAGAGGCTTGAGATACAGGAATGGGTGTACTGCACAGTTGTGCGGCATTTCAGATCTATTTTTCATAAAAGGTAATGGCAAAACATCCTCTTAATCTAAACTGCTAGTAAACAGTGTGTTGTTACCTGATCATATATGATCATAAATTGCTAATATCTTCTCATTTATGTTTATATTTTATTTGAAATGCAATTTGCACAAGTATTTCCCAACGACTTACCTCTTGACGTGACACGATTCTTCTTCAGATAATTTCATTTAAACCCATTCTTCTACATGAAATGCTTTGTTTCTATTTGTTTACAAACCTTTTTAGAGCAGGACATATTTTAGTCAAGTCACAAAGACAGAAGTTTACAGTATTTCCCATGTAGGTGAAAAACTCCTCACCACCCACGAGCAAATCAAGAGTGTGATTTGGAAAGAATATATGCTGCCACACAAGCTATTTCTAATTCACCGTTCTGCTCTACCTTACTGCTGTTAATAATTTAATTGGATAGTTCATTTAATTAGACTTGATTGGTTAGCTAAATTAGACTGTCTCATCCATTCAATTAGCCGCCAAAGTGCTACCTGTACGTTCTAAACATGAGAGCTGTGATCGCACTGTATTTATATCAGTAAGATTCAAATGTTGTTAAAACAAAACAATTAGACTGTCTTTGCAAAAACTTTTTTGTTTTTCGGATGCAAAAATGCTTTCTTCAGCTCAGTATTATGACATCAGCATTAGCTTTGATCATTAGCTCTGTTCTCAGTCATCCTGATATCAAAATTAGGTAATTTCCCCACTGATTATGAAATTAGCATTAGTTCTGCTGCACTGATTATGACATCAATAGTTTTTTTCCCCACTGGTTATGACATCATAATTAATTCCTAGTGGTTATGACATAATGATTAGTTCTTTTCCTGCTGATAATAATATCAGAATTACTTCTTTTCCCACTGATTATGACATCAGAATTATGTTCCCAGTGATTATGACATCAATTCTGTTTCCACTGATAATGACATCATAATTAGTTTGTTTTCTGTGATTATGACATTAGAATGTCTTTTTCCACCATGACATCAGAATTATTTTTCCTCTGATTATAAAGTCATTCTTTTCCCAGTGATTATAACATCATAATGCATTTTCCACTGATTATGACATCAGAATTAGTTATTTTCTACCAGTTATGACATCATAATTAGTTATTTTTACAGTGATTATGACATCAGAATTAGTTCAGTTCTCCATGATTGACATCACAATGTCTTTTTCAACTGATTCTGACACCAGAATGAGTTATTCCACCAATTATGACATCATAATTAGTTATGACATCAGAATGTCTTTTCCACTGATTATGACATCAGAATTTGTTACTTTCCACCAATTATGACATAATTAGGTTTTTTTTACCCCAGTGATTTTAACATCACAATGTCTTTTCCACTGATTATGACATCAGAATTCGCTATTTTCCACCTATTATGACATCATAATTAGTTATATTCCCGCTAATCATGACATCAGAATTAGTTATTTTTCCACTGATTATGACATCAGAATTAGTTATTTTCCACCAATTATGACATAATTAGTCGTTTTCCCAGTGATTATGACATCAGATTTTTTTTTCACTGATTATGACAAAAGAATGATTTATTTTGTTTATTTTTTTTCCAGTGATTGGAACATTAGAATGTCTTTTTCCACCAATTATTTTCACTGATTATGATATCAGAATTAGTTATTTTCCACCAATTATGACATCATATCATAATTAGTTGTTTTCTCAGTGATTATGACATCAGAATTTTTTTCCACTGATTATGACATCAGAATGACTTTTTTCACTCATTATTACATCAAAATGAGTTATTTTTCACCAATTATGACACCACAATTAGTCATTTTCCCAGTGATTATGACATCAGAATGTCTTTTTACACTGATTATGTCATCAGAATGATTTTATAACACCATAATTAGTTCTTTTCCCAGCATCAGAATTACTTTTGTTTTTACTGATTGTGACATCAGAGTATGCTCGGTTCCCAGTGATTCCTGCTAAATCTCGACATCAAACATGTTGACCATACCAGCATCTTTAAATCACAAAGAGGCATAAAACATGACAGGAAGAACTTCCTAAATCTCAAAGATTATTCCAGCGTCAGCACTTTCCTTGGTGCTGTATAATCGATTAGGACTGAGGGGCTCCTGTGAAATGAATGATCTGGCTTCTGTTTGGAGCGTAAATCACACGCTTGCTCCTATATCTACAGGATTTACATGCACAGACTTTTGGCAGAGGATGCCCTGATCCTGTGCTATGTGAATTTCGACTTAGCTTTACTTTGGCAGATTTTGTAAATCTGATCCAAAAAAAAAGAAAAAAAAATCAGTTTATCAAAAATTTGATACCAGTAGTGTATATTAATAGACACTTTTTTCTCTCTATGTATTTCTTTGTCCATATTTGACACATATTTTAAGAGTTTTTTAACCGTTGAACACTAAGTGCAGACAAAGATAAACTGTGCTGCACATGACTTGATAATAGGCTTTCAGTGTTAATGTATTTAAGTCTGTTCTTGTGTTCACACCGCCTTTCTTTCAGTGTTATTAATGAAATGTCCTGTATTGTTCACAAGCTGCTCTCTGACCTCAATTAAATCACCCTGCGAGACAAGCCAAATGGAATGAAATGAATCAATAGAAATAGGTAATTTGGAGGGTCTACGGGTCAGCAGCACTAAATTTGTGAAGCTTTTCATCAAGCACTGAAACTATTAAGCTTTTACACCTCAGAATGTTTATACTTACAAGAAATGCTTCGTATTAAGTCACTAATTTATGCAAGACTGTCAGCACAGTAATTTAAGGTGAAGAAAAATGCAGTGAATTTGGCGTGTGACCCCTTTTAACTCTTGCGGGTGTCATTTTGCTAAATATGATAAAAACTGGTGTTTGAGTCGTTTTTTTTTTTTTTTTTTTTTATGGCATTCTTTATTGAATGCAAAACGAGCATGTTGGATTAAATTTAAGTGGCCACATTCTTGCTGTATTTTGAGACACAAATGGCAAGAAAGACCAATTTTAGTGCCCTTACTGTCAGCGGTGACTATTGAATCCATATATTCTTCCACGCAGCTGAATTTGCTATACAGCCACATAATGTGATATCAGCTCTTCCTACCAAGTCTTCACCCAACACATCTGTCAATAGCTTTGTCTATTTATAGTAAATATGTAGAGTGACCAAGCCACGTTTTTCAAGGACACTTTTTTTCATTTATCTCAAGTGAAATATTACATGCATATGAGCAATAGAGATGTCAACTTCGCTGTCTACATCAGTGTGCGACAGCGAGCATTTAGTCCAACTGTTCTCAGTTTGCGCACTGATAGGCAGCTTTTGAAATTATTTCCGTGTTCGTTTATGCCCCGTTTGTCCTTTGATGCAGAGCGTTTTTGATATTAGAAGGCTTTGACTAGACCCTGTGTAATCACATCTCCGAAAAGACCATATCTTTCTTTTTTCATAAACATCCTTAGGGTTTCCGGAATAACCAAATTCAGCTGAATTGAGATGCTGGCCTCTTCTGCTCTGTCACTCTCTGTAGTTCCCTTCTGCTTTCTGTACCCAGCAGGACACTGGAACGGCTCACCCGGGCTGTCAGTTATCTTTGAGCAGAGCCATGGTAAATATCCTGCATTGATTAAGCAGATTTGCATAGGCAGAGCAGGCCTCGAGGCAAAGAGCTGAATGCTAACCAACATCCACAATGTCACAGGCCCAAAATACCATCTCGCCCTAAAGCTGTGAGGGTATTCTGCCATAAGCAGGCAAAGAACGTAATCAGACTGCTGGCTGTGTCGGAAGTGGCCTGGAAGTTGCCAAGCCATGCCACGTTTGCCAGAACAGTTATTTTACACTGCTATATATCAGTGATTCTTGGGGAACTTTTCTGTCCCTTTAAGATGTACGTTTTAATCATTTTTATTTATTTGTTTGTTTCACTGGTTTTAAGAATGTTGAAATGTTCAATTTGAATGTCTAGAATATCTCAGTTTTGGACCAGTGTTAATTTAGTGTTCTATTATAGCATTTATTAATATTTTGAATTAGCTTAAATTTTTATGTTTTCAGGTTTCATTTTAATTTTAGTTCTGGTTTTGTCATTTTTTATTAATAATTTTTAATTTTTATAAATTTTATATTTAGTTATTTAGTTCTAATATATTAAATGTTTTAGTTTTAGTGTTTATTTATTTTTTATATTTTAATTTTAGATAGACAGATAGATGTGTTAAAATGAAGGAAATTATTTTTTTTTGGACTTTTCTTTTTTAGAAAATAATATTTTTTGAATTAGCTTTAATCTTCATATCTTCATATCTTCAGTTTAATTTTAGTTTCAGTTTGAGTAGTTTTGGAATGTGCTTTTGTCATTTTTTTTATTTTAGTATTTAATGCATTATATATATAAGGAAATATATATTTATTCCTTATATATAAGAAAATCCTCTTTTGGACTTTTTTTTAGGAAATGATATTTTGAATTTGAATTTGAATTTGAATTTGAATTTATTTATTTATTTATTTATTTATGTTTGAATTTATATCACTGTTTTGACCCTCTACAATGAATATGTGTTAAAAAGAATTCCAATTTGTCCTTTTTTTTTTCTTTTTTTTTGTTTTGTTGTTTTTGTTTTTTTTTATTTTAGAAAATTATATTTTCAATTTGTTATTTATTTGTTATTTACATGAACATTTAGTCTTTTTAAATAATCAGTGTACTCAGCTGCTTTTATTATTTTTTTAAATATATTATATTATATTATATTATATTATATTATATTATATTATTCGTTGACTTGGAATTATATGGTTCTATTTTTTCAAAATTGATTATTCACATATTCTTATTCTGTGACAACTTATTTCCATTATGCTATGTTTTTTTGGAAGCTGTGTACATTTTGGGCTTTTTTTTTTTTTGAAAACAAAAAGGGTTCTATCTACAGAAGTCTATAAAACCCCAAAACTTTGAAGCTCAGTATCTCAAAACTGCTCAGAAATTCCAAGCAAGAAATTCCACCTTAAAATTCCAAGGCGGCGTATTGATATACTCCATAGAGACCCTAAAATGGCATTAAAACATGAAAATAAAAATTCATTTGAATATTTTGCATTATTAAATTACAGGTTTAGGTTGAGATTTTGTCATTTTGATTTAGAATTACAGTCTGGTTTCAGGCCACTTACTGTGTGAGCAGGTATTTCACATCGTTTTACTCTGAATGAAATCGTAACAACCCAGGGACTTTTTATTCCTGCAGACTAGCCAGCTTTTGATGAAGTCCAGTTTTTCGTAAATCAAAATGAGTTTATCTCAGAGGGGCTGCTGTCCACAACAATCAAAGGTTTAGGACTGCAGAGCTTTAAGCTCTCTTTCTACACCTGGTTGGAAAAAGGAAAAGAAAATCTCTATATACAATGAAAGCTTTAAAAATACAATGGGGTCTAAAATTCTGAGACATCAAGTGAAAATGCTTCTGCTTTACATTTATTTATGTTAATATTTTCATCATTTTACCTTACATCAACAACATATTGTTAAAATTCGATTTTACATCTGTATATGCATTTTCAAATTTCAGTAATTTTTATTTTTCTTAACATTTTGACACAGAGATCTCTTCATTTTCCCTGGCTTTTACACAAACATGCTCTTTTTGCTCATAGCTGCAGTCAGTCCACTCTGATTTCTGTGAATTCACAGACTATTATTGAAGCTCAAGGGTAAAAACACAAGCCTGTCTATAATGACCTTTACCTTGTCAAGGTAGAATAATCAGATTTCACTCTTTGCCTCAGCAGGCCAGCAGACAGCTCACTAAAACTCAATACACAGCAGAGCTGCTCATTTTCACCAGGCCAGACGAATAACAGGTCCAAAGGGCCCTGTCATCTAAACCTATGTAGTCCTCATCCTGTACAGCTACGTAGTCAGCTATTATTCAATATGAAGTCCAAGCAAGCCATGGACTTTAGTCAGAGCAGGCACCATATTTAATCTGACATGAGCAGACGTGAGGCTGTGAGAGATGAAGGTACGGTCCATTCAATATGTCGTACGTGGAAGCTGATCGTTTTTTTCAATCGATAAAACTGAAATTCCTTTTCATACGTTTTCACCGGACATAAAACTTCAGAAAATATGCGTTATGAAAATTAAATGTGACACAGGTACAAACTTTTCAGATACTAAAATTCTCTTTCTCATTTGCGAGTCAAAATCAATGTGGAGTCTGCTCAGTCAGTAGTTTCAACTGGTTATGTTTCAGGATCCAGAATAATTTATGGTACAAAATTAAACAATCAAATTCAAACATTGTAAATTATTAATATTCCCATGAACTGCATATTTCCCACAATATGCAAAATTTACACATTTGGTTTCTAAATGTCTCTTCACTTTTAATATTATTTTAGACTTTAGATAGTATTGAGATTTTTAATGTTTTTCATAGGAGACTTTTCTGCTCTTGAAGGCTGCATGTATTTAATTAAAAATACAGAAAAAGCAGTAATAATGTAAAATATAATTTCAATTTAAAATAGTGGTTTTCTATTTGAATATACTTTAAAATAGAATTTATTCCTGCGATACAAAGCTGAATTTTCAGCATCATTACTTCAATATTTAGTGTCACATGATCCTTCAGAAATCATTCTAATAATATCTATTAGATTACTATACTTTTACAACCTGTGATACTTTTTTCAGGATTCTTTGATGAATAAGATGTTAAAAAGAACAGAACTGATTTAAAATAGAATTCTTTTCTAACAATATACAGTACCCTTCAAAGTTTGAGGCCAGTAATTATTTTTCTTTCTTTGAAGGAAATTAATACTTTTATTCAGCAAGGATGTTTGATAAAATGTGATAGTAAAGACTTATATTGTTAGAAAAGATTCTATTTTGAATAAATGCTGTTCTTTTGAGCTTTTATTCATCAAAGAATCCTGAAAAAAGTATCACAGTATCGTGTGACACTGAACAGTGGAGTAATAGCGGCTGATGAAAATTCAGCTTTGCATCACATAAATTATATTTTAAAGTATTAAAAAAAAAATAGAAAACTGTTATTTTAAATTGCATTAAATTCTGTATTTTTCATCAAATATACACAGCCTTGATGAGTGTATATATATAGTATATATATAGTTATTTAAGATACGTGATTTTTTTTTTTTACATTTTTATTTCTGTTTTGGATATTTTAATACAAGTTAAACTAAATGAAGATGGGAAATGTTGCAGTTTTTCAAAAAAAGTTTTTAATGTTTATTTATTAATTTTTATTTATTTACTTATGTATTTATTGATTGATTAATTGATTTCGATTTTTTAAAAAGTAATTTTCCACCAGTCATGAACCTATTCGGTTTAGATGCCAGTGTTTGTTGTTAAAATTATAATCAAGGCCGTTGGTCACATTTTGCTGCAAATAATTTAGTGGCAACAGACTCCATGTAGACTTTATTGAATGATGTAAAAAAAAAAAATCAATAAACAGATAATTCTTCATTTTTTTATTTGTCCAAAATACATTGTTCTTTAAATAATGTGTAATTTCCTTAAGACTGAAAATAAATTGAACGGATTTAACCGGATTTGCTTATCTGTCGGACACCATGAAGCATTACACTCTCGGCTTTGAGAAGAGTGAAGAAACAAGCTAATCTTCCAGGAGTTCAATATTAAGTTCCCGTCACTGTCAGACTGGGCGTGAGAGAGGGAGGGAAAAAGATTAGACTCTTCAGCACAGATGAACGTTAAAGGCTTATATGCCAGCGAAACACATTCTCACATTGTTAATATGTGGATTAGGCCGTTTTCTCGTTCCCAACAGAAGTATCAATATAGGAGTAGAAAATGGAATAATGCAGCAGCTCTCCAGTGCATTCTTGGCCTGTATCAACGCTGAGTTTGTGTTATTGTGAAAGAGGATATGAACAGCGGCTACCGACATATTCAGTGCTTCTAACTGATTCCGGGATCTGTACATACCTGTGCATTAGTCTGCATGTATTCACAGACATACATATTAAAATCGGCCATTGTGTCAGGAGCGTTTTCATAGCGAATATCAACCGCCGGTTCTGTTCGGAGCGGTTTATGAGATTAAATGCTGTCATTCAAGGGGGAAGCCTGAAATAATTTCACATTTTCTCCGCAATCAGTCAATTACGTTTCTCATTGCTTTCTGCATCTGTGATATCCTCCTCCTCTTTCAGTCACGAAGATGAGTTGTTTGCCACACTAAATATAAATTCAATGAATAATTTTATATTCATATAGAGCGATATTCCACACCCCGTCAGTGTGAAGCACCACCTCTGCCCAGGCTGATGTGCATTCGAATGGATTTTTGCACCATTTTCATACCAAAACTGTGAGGGGGTGGGGAGGAAAGAAGAAGAAGCAGCTATTTTTTTTTTTTTTTTCTTTCAGCAAAGTCCACCAAGAATGTAGAGGGAAAACATTTTATTATTCCGTCAAACCCAATCATATTTATGACCCTGCGTTTGAGAGCGCTTTCCATTGCTCCCTGTGTTATTTAAAATTTCATAAACCTGGTCTACGACAGTACTTATTTTGCCCCACATTCTAATCTGCTCCTAATAAAGACATGCCAAGCAGAGGGTGTGAAAAACGAGCTCACCGCGGCGGTTGGCATGAGTAAGGGAGAGCGCCGGGGATAAATCAGAGCGGGAGACGTTGGAGACACACAGATAATCTCAGAGTGCCGCTGTGTGTTTGGTCCTCTCCTCTCAGCGGCGGTGATATACAATGATGGGAAATCCATGCAGACTCTCGAAAGGGCGAGATGGAGGTGACTCGTATAGATGTTTGACGTGAGCGGTTTTTCAAAATAAAAGTTTGGAATTAACACCCAGGATGAGCTCAGCAAACTCATTCACTGTCTGTCACCGGTGAATTAATGTTTATTGACGGGGAAATAATGACACTGACTTACGAGCAGGCTTACGTGAAATCTCTTCCCGCAGAGCTCCTCGCAAACTTCTGTCATTTATAAAATTCCCTAAATCTCAGACTCATTGCATATTCATTTATTAAATAATGTGGCTAATTTGATTATGCTTTCAGCTGCTAATAAGAGCGTGGAACTCTCAGCTCCATTCAAAGGAATAGGTCGTCCAAAAATGAAAATCCTGTTATTTTTCCACCCTCATCTTGTTCTAAATCCATATATTATTTATTTTACTTACTTATTGTACGTATTTATTTCAGTATTTACTTATTTCTAGAAAAACAGACTTTGTATAGTTTGGTCCATATGGAAGGTGTTTTATGACTTTTTAGAAAACCTTAATGGTAACGTTTTTAATAAAAATGATAGATAATGAATGTATTATCATACCTATGTGTGTGTGTGTGTGTGTGTGTGGTATTGCCTACATTATGGGGACCAAATGTCCCCACAAGTATAGTAATACCAGTGATTTTTTACCTAGTGGAGATGTTTTTTTTGTTTGTTTGTTTTTTTTTAATTATGTACTTATTTATTTATTTATTTAATCTAATAATGCAGAAAGTTTTCTGTGAGGGGTAGGTTTAGAGTTGAGGGATAGAATTTGCAGTTTGTACAGTATAAAAGTCATTATGTCTATGGAAATTATGTCTATTATTTTATTTTACTTTATTTTATTTTATTTTATTTTATATATGTTTATTTGCAAAAACAGATGACTCTGTTTTTTTAAAAAAAAAATCAAAAATCATGTTTTTTTTTTTTATTGTTATCATGTTTTTATTGTTTCATTGTGTTAGTTAGCTGTATTTTTTTTAGTTATATTTACTTAATCAGAATAACTGAACTGCAGTTTGATTAATTTGAGAATTAATTGTAATGCACAATAAAAAAAAAAAAAAAGATTTTTGAACATTGTTAAAAACTGATCTGTTTTTGCAAATGAATGAATATATATACTTTATTTATTTATTTATTCTGTTAATTTGCTTATGGTGTCCATATTTGTGACCTTGGACAAATTTCCTACCGTAAATATATCAAAACCTAATTTTTGATTAGTAATATGCATTACTAAGAACTTCGTTTGGACATCTTTAAAGGTGATTTTCTCAGTATTTCTATTTTTTTTTTTTTTTTGCACCCCCAGATTCCAGATACAACTATTTTCAAATAGTTGTATCTCGGCCAAATATATCCTATCCTAACAAACCATATATCAAAGGAAAGTTTATTTATTCAGCTTTCAGATGATGTATAAATCTCAATTTCCAAAAAATTTACCTTTATGACTGGTTTTGTGGTCCAGGGTCACATTTTGTTTTCATAATGTGTGACCAATAAAATGTTACAAAAATATATACTTTTTTTTTTTTTTTTCAAACTAATAATTTGTTTTAATAGATATGTTCAGTCGTCCTAAGTTTTTCAGAAAGGGTTCTGTTCTTTTCTTCTTCTTTTGAAGGCCTGCTTCAATGTTTTTGGTCATGATTTTACTTTCAAATCAGTGCTAAAAAATGCATCTGGCCCTGCAATGCATATTAGAAACTTTATCTAAAAAGGTTCTTTTAGTTGGTTGGTGCAATCTAATGCATTCGAGTCTCTCTTTTGTTTGTCTGTTGTCCTGTTTGTGTGTTTCACCGTATTACAGACCACGGATGACATGGTCTCTTCGGCCGAATGCTCCAGTGACGACGAGGACTTTGCTGAGTGCGAAGGACATGCAGGTGGGCTAGGTCAGTTGAATTTTGCTTGCCTCTATGTGGTGGCCTTTCATTTGCAACTGAGGATCAGATCCTCAAAGCATCGCCTCCCCCCATGGATAGAAAAAGTGTAACTTCCTGTCCAATCCAACCTAAGTACACCAATACAGAGACATGGATATAGAAGGATATGCTAAGAAATAATTTAAAGTAGAAATAGGCATGGATTTCTAATGCTTAGCCTTGAATCAGAGTTAATCTCAAATCATTCCCCACTAAACTTTAATTACGAGCTACACTTGGCCATGGGGTTTTCCGAAGTGGTTAACATGGTCACACTGATTACTAATTTTGTCCCCAGTGCCTATTATGAGAGCATACGTACAAAATTAGTACAGAAAAGTGACATGTTCTCTGCATTGATGCTTCAAAATGTATCATACTGAGGTTTTTTTGCCATGCGATAGTGGACTGCATTTTGGCACATGATACATTTTGAGATTTCTCTTCAACTTTGCTTTCAGCCTTATAGTAGAGTGATATCTATCAGATTAATTGCTGTTGAAGCAGTCTTTTCAATTCCTTTTTGTTTCCTCATTTCAAGAGGCTTGATTTAAGTTAACTTGTTGTAATAGAGAACAGATATCATCGAATTTCTGTGTACAAATTTTTGTTTTGTGTCGTTATGCTTATTTTTAACGATATCATTTTGCCTCAGTGTGAACAAGTTGTTCTGCTAAGATTTTCCAACCCAAATATGAAAAATACAATTCAGCGATTAGAAAAAAAAAAAAAAAAAAAAAAAAAAAAAAAGAGATTGATAGTGAGAAAGAGAGAAATTTGAGAGAAGTTGGGAATTGGCTTTTTTTTTAACATAATTGTAGCTTGGAGAAAATAGTCTGTCATGTCTTTTGTGAAACATGCAGATTTTTTGATTGCAGTTATAGATAATTGAAATTTCATTCCTTTGCAAATTATGATTCCATTCAGAGAGGTCAAATGAATCTCGCCATAATTTGAGTAAAACCCTGCCACTTACAATAATTGGGTGTTTTTCCAACTTCGTGCACTTTTATATCCTAGGGGTTGGTTTTTATTAAAATGAACACATTTCAGCTTTTTTCTGTGACATGAAGGTCACGTTAAAACATATTACAACAAGTCTTCGAAAGTTTACCATACCTTCATTTATTTTGATTTTGTTTTATGCTTTTCATAAAAAAGAAAAAAAACATTAAATCTAAAAGAGATTACTCATATTTAAAAAATCTACATAATAAATATTTTAAATAATTGATCATCTACATAATAAATATTTTAAAAAATTAATTTATTATTTAAATAAATTGCAATAAATAGTTGTCTAAATGCTGCACACAATTATATTTATAGATGTTTTTATTTATTTTTATTTTTTTTAATGCATTCCTTTAAATAAAAGGTGGCAGGATATAACTCAAATGTATAAAAAGTGCCAAAAGTCCACAAAGCCAGATGTGCCCTTAGTTGAACAAACGCCCAGTTACACATATTTTCCATGTCGGAAAAGCAAACCGGCACATAACAAGAAGAACAATGTGCGATCAGATCATTTCCAGAGGCCAAAGCCATTTCATGGCCTGTTAGTTTTATCTATTGGCCTGTAATGAGCACACCATTTTTTATCGCAGAAGTGCGCACCATGTTTATTGTGCTCCGTTGGATGAAAATGTACACGTTTAAGTTTTCATGCAGACATGACAGGCTAGTGATCTGCTTTGTTTGTTCTGACCCTCTGCAATTCTCTCAAATGTCAATGCCAATTTCTTCCAAATGACATTCATCAGTTTAGCGGTTTGAGAACAATATCCATCTTTCTGGAATCTTTATGTACTCATAAAGAAAGCTATTGGCAGGGTCCCAATCATCCAGTCACGTTTACACAGAAATTCATGCCATTCTAACCTCTACATCAGTTGATGTGAAGCTGCATGAGACATTACCGCTGCAGGGGTGCGTCTTCATACTCGGCGTGTATTCTGTACCGCATGCGTGGGGTCGTCCTGTTAACTTCATGAGCTTGTGCGTGGTCGATGTTATTTTTGGTGAAGTCCTCATCTATTTCCCAGCTTTCCAAAAGCAACATTCCTGTCATCTCGCCTCATCTTGTTCCGCATGATATTTTGGTGTTGAAATCGATTTTTTCCTCCATTTTTCTCGAGCATCTGTACCATCTGGGCTTGACCTTGAACATTGTCATTTTGATTAACAAAGCAAATAACAGGCAACAAAATCTTTTCTTGCCATCCAAAGAGCTTTTCGAGCTCAAGTAATCTTAAGAAAGTTGTGTTTTAAGAATGACCAGCATCCTTGAACGCCCCTCACTTCCTCCTCACCCGACTGCAAGCCGGTCTGCATATGAACTCATTTTTGAATGCAGATGGCATAGAAAGAGTTTTATTGCCACAAACCGTGCGCTTCTCAATGTCACGCTTTCTCAAGCAGTCATTTGTGGCATGTAATATGGTAGCTGCTAGCCAGAGCCATTTTCCAGACTATTCTCTCATTATTCAGTGCATGGCGCCATTTTTTGATCTCCATGCATATCCTCACCATCCGACTAACCTGAGTGCTGTACTGTATGTATGAGCCAGTTTCAACAAGCATCATACCTCAAGCTTATGGTTGCAAAGATTTCCGCTGCATTTCCTGTACCAAATCGTGTTCCTGTCTATCAACTTGTCTGTCTTGGCGTGTTTATTGTCACGTGATTCTGTTCTCTGTTTGTAAAAATTGTTGGGTTTTCCCCCTTTTCCCCTATCTGGAATTCCATAGGAGGGCTTCTATTGATTAACGATACGATTCCGGATCATTCCGTAGAGCAGTTCTGCTACAAATTATTTCTGTGCACACAGATCTCATTATTTTTAAAGTTCATGCTTGCATGCAAACCAAAAAAAGTTATATTTCTGTTATTTAAAGTTGCGGATATGTTTTGCTGAAACACTAAAAGGGGCTCATTTTCAGAGTGTTTAAATGATTCCATTTCCTTTTGAACAAGACAAAAGGTGAAATTAATTTGGAATTGAGGGCAAGAAGCCTCTAGAGACTCAATTATGTGTTTGACGGAACTCAAACTCTCACTCTTACAGCTTATGGTAGAGCTTCTATATGCAGGAAAGGGTCGGTGCAATGTATTTACATTAAAGTTACAGATTCTTGTTAGCACACAGTACTAATCAGTTCTAAAGGGCAAAGTTCTACATCTTTCCAGAAGTGTGATTTGTTCGGGCTTATCGCTGTCTCATATTGAGGCATTTGATGAAATAATTACGGATAATTAATCAGGAATTAACAAGCTCCGGGTTTGTGATAGCAATTTGTTTGTGTCTGCTAAAAACAAAAGTCCCATGATATTTTTCTGTCATTAAAACTTCCGCTTAGCACGAAACAGATAAGAATGAGATGGGCCGTTCCTGTGATGCAGTACCTTTTTGAGCTCTGTAACTTTGTAATTTAAAAGAGAGTTTCTACTGAAGGGCATAGCAAACTTTTAGAAATATGGTCAAGCTCAACAAATTAGAGAAAATTAACATGATGCCTAACAGAATGAATATAAAAAGTAATTTCTCAGAGACGGAATTGAGAGTTGCTGCTTAGAGCTTGAGGGCTTTAACTTTGTACTTCATACTTTTTGTACTTTTAATTATCTTTTAAAATGTTGATATTAGCTGATTTCTGTTATTTTATGTTTTAAGGTGAGACTAAAACCACAGTCAGTAGAATTCATGTCACTGTATGCCTTTTGTTAGTTAAAGGGATATTCTATTTTTTTTATAAATTGCTCCATTTAAAAAAAAAAAAAAAAAGTTAGTGAATACTTATTCAAAAGGATTTAGAAGACACTATTTAGCATGAGTTTATTTTATCCATTATATTACAATTAAATTTTTGGGAGAAATTTTTAATCAGCAAATATGTGACCCTAGACCACAAAACCAGTCCTAAAGTTTAAACTGAAATGTATAAATAAGCTTTCCATTGATGTATGGTTTGTTAGAATAGGACAATATTTGTCTGAGATACATTTATTTGAAATCTGGAATCTGAGGGTGCAAAATTCTGAAAAAATCACCTTTAAAGTTATCCAAATGAAGTTTTTAGCAATGCATATTACTAATCAAAACTTAAGTTTTGATATATTTATGGTAGGAAATTTTCAAAATATCTTCATTAGAACATGATCTTTACTTAATATCCTAATGATTTTTGCCATAAAAGAAAAATCATTTTGATTTTCAACCCATACAATGTATTGTTGGCTATTGCTACAAGTATACCCATGCTACTTACAACTGGTTTTGTTGTTCAGGGTCACATATGACAGTGAAGTCATTTATAATGTTACAAAAGATTTCCAAATGCTGTTATTTTAAACTTTCTATTCATCAAAGAATCAATCCGAAATAAATGTATCACGGTTTCCACAAAAAACTTAAGCAGCACAACTGTTTTCAACATTGATAATAATGGGAAATGTTCCTGGAGCACCATGTTCATTTATTGCATTTTATAACACAAAATATTTTTTTTCTTCCTAAAAGCGCTCCATACAACTTGTACTATATATTCCATATAATAACTTTTCTGTAATAAACAGATCAAAATTTAAAACATTATAACTAAATATGGCTCCTATGCAGTACATATAAATTATGCTGTGTCTCTGAATTGCCCTCGTGTATTGACTGTACAGCTAGCGCACCATGGCTCATTTCTCTTCCTTATATGAACACCAGATGGCATTATATGCTGCACTCATGATTTTAGATTCACACAATACTACGAAATTCCCCAAAGATGCATATGTAATGAGCTGGATTTTAGTTATTCGCCTGATTCAAGCAGATATCTCCTTTTTAAGAGTAAGTGTAGCTTGTTTTGTCATGCTGATTAGACAGAGGTGAGCGTCTTTTTAGACTCAAAAGCAATTAGATGCCGTTGGAATGCAGGAAATGAATAAAAAAAAAGGGTGGAACAAAGGGAAGAATGGTCCAGATTAGAGAGCCAGTATTGCTTGGCCCCATCCTGTGCCAAGAGTTGCTTTTATCACAGGCCTGCAGGTGGCCGTTCAGCATTGAAGCTCCTGTTTAATTACCTATCCATAGTGCAACCAGAGATAAGAACACACCAGACACCCGACATTGAGATACACCTCTTGTGTTAGAAGAGTTTTGAATAGTCTCACTTTGCAAATAATACTCGATGCGTTACAGTGTTTGCATTCTAATGTGGTGCCTTACAGAACAGATGTACACTCTTATCAGGTACCGTCAGTCAGTTTTATAAAAAAAACAAAAAAACAAAGGTTTTACCAAGGTGTTTATCCGTAGGTGCAAATTCTGTCATCAATTGCTCACCTTTACTCATCCCCTTAAGACCTTCATTCTTTTTCAGAACACAAATTAAGATATTTTTGATGAAATCTGAGAGCTTTCTGACCCTGCATAGACAGCAATGTAACTGAAATGTTCAAGACCCAGAAAGGTAGTAAGGACATCATTAAAATAGTCCAGGTGATGTGGTTCAAATTTAATTTTCCAAAGCTATCATCAACACATGTCATAAGACTGACACAGAAGAGAAGAAATTGTTGAATAAAGACATTATTTTTGTTTTCTTTGAGCACAAAAAAATAAATAAAATTAAGGTTGAACCACTGATGTCACATGGACTATTTTAACAATGTCCTTACTACCTTTCTGGGCCTTGAATGTCGTAGTTGCCTTGCTGTCTATGCAGGGTGAGAAAGCTCTTGGATTTCATCAAAAATATCTTAATTTCTTAAGAAAATGTATCACACTTTCAACAAAAAATTTAAGCAGCACAATTTTGTTTAATATTGATAATAATAGGAAATGTTTCTGGAGCACCATGTTCATTTACTGCAGGGTCAAAAAGCTCTCGGATTTCATTAAAAGTATCTTAATATCTTAAGAAAATGTATCACGGTTTCCACAAAAAATTTAAGCAGCACAACTTTTTTCAATATTGATAATAATAGGAAATGTTTCTGGAGCACCTCGTTCATTTACTGCATTTTAAAACACAAAATTAGACATATTTTTTCTTAAAATTGGTCCATACAACTTATACTCTATATTCCAAAGCTTCTAAAGTCATATAATAACTTTTCTGTAAGTTATTATATGGCTTTTTTTTCTTAGATCTCATCAAAAATATCTTGATTTGTGTTCCAAAGACGAACAAAGGTCTTAGAGCTTTAGAACGACATGAGGGTGAGTAACTAATGGCAGAATTTTCATTTTTGGGTGAACTAACCCTTTAACAGAATGTGTGTAAGTCAATCTGGCCATTCACTAAAAACAGTTGTGGCCTTGATCACTGAAGGCCTATTCACACCAAGAATGATAAGACAAACATAAAGATATAGTTGTAAAAATCTTTCAAAATTTAACAGAATAGTACTAAATAGTAGTAAAAAAGTCAATCTGGCCATTCACTTAAAACAGTTGTGGCCTTGATCACTGAAGGCCTATTCACACCAAGAATGATAAGACAAACATAAAGATATAGTTTTAAAAATCTTTCAAAATTTAATAGAATAGTACTCCACACTACAACAATAACCATAACGATACATAGCAACAGCATTGTTAAAATCACTTTCAGAATGTTTTTTTTTTTTTTTCCAGTTAATGAATGATAAAAAGATTAACAGCCAATCAGAATCCATCCCGCTTTAAAGAGCTTGAGCTGGTGACGAAACTGCAGTGTGCACATTGAAACACTTAGTTATAATCTATCAATCAAAAAATAGTCTTATTTATCATGTTACAGTATTTATAAATAGTGATATAAATGGGTTGTTTTATAAGAATCTTATACTTTCATTCACCACTGCTTTCCCCAATAGTCATAGTGTGGTTTTGTTGTATTTAATTATGTTTGAGAGGAATTTATTGGTTATTTTCTATTAGAAGGGAAATTATAGATTTTAGATGATTAGATTATGTACGAGTTACTACTGTTCGCCCTAAAGCTTTCAGAGAGTTTATTTCTATTTTCTATAGAAGTCATCTATCTTGAACCCTCTTGTGGAATTCCTCAATCAATACTCTGCTGCTTTTGAACCAAAGTCTGTGGGTACCGACCTTGATTATGGATCTTTCGTTATGAGATTTAACGACTTTAGTGATGTAAAAAAAAAAAGAGGAATCCGCTCCGTACATCCCAGCAGCTTGCCGCAAAAGCGAACAGACAAACATCCGTGACCTACAGGCCCTGGTTTAAAGGCTTCTTTGACCTCGCTTAACCTTTGATGTCTGATTTGACCCCCAGCTTGCTGTGTTGTTCGTCTACTCTCCCTAAATGCAACTTACTTTACGCATGCGTCAACATCTTGCAGTAAAAAAAACTTAACCCATTTTCAGCCAATTTTCCTCTCTCTTTGACATACATCCAGACTGCACGCCTGTTACATGTTTAAGACTAACAATGACAGATATATTTGTCTTTGGGTCACATGACAGAGGAAGCAGTTGTCTGTTAAACTGTCCCTCTCGATTGTGTCTGTTTTATAGTTTGTGCATCTGGTTGTAGTGTGTGAAAATTAGAATTGCTTTGTTCTTTCGTCTCTGGGAATTTTGTCTTTTTAGTTGACACACTCAAATCAATTTCATTTTTTGTTGGTTACCATTTTTTGACTAGCTGAATTTTTGGGTTCAAAATTAGTGGTGAAATTTTAACTAGATGTGACTATCAAATCACAATATCATTTGATAACGTGTTTTGATTTTTGGTCTTCTTTTTTAGATTTGGAACTAATTCACTGACAATTCCATGTGCTTGCAATGAACCAATCACTTCGGAAATCGCACGAATCGCAATTTGCAATGCCTCGAATGCAAAAACAACCCAATTTGATTTCAAGTAAATATGTCAGTAATCCAAAAGGCACATGATGCTCAATGAAAAGGTTCCAGATCTTAATACACTTCTTGTTTTTTCAAATTTTGAGAGTTGATCTTGATGAACAATTGACGTTTTAAAGAATGTTTCCAAACTGCATGGCGAAGAAGTTGCAGTTTAGGGTTTGTCAGATTGTCAGTGTTAGAGTTTTGTTCTTTTTCGTAGATGGGCATGTATATGCTCATTGTTTGTATATCCCCATCCCTTCCTTACAGCCAAAAACGTTAATGCTGCCCGACCGCTTCGTACTGCCTATACATGGACATGGCAACTGACTTACACAATCACCCCCATCATTGTCATCTCCTATGTAGTATGTTCATAGGTCCAATTCCCTTGTCACAACCCCCCTCCCCCCCTTCCTCCCCCCCTCTAGCTATGGTAAAATATGTACAGTCATCCATTCACTCAAACCTAAAGATTAAAACCAATCTAAGCAAAAAGTTTAATTACTAGAATGTAGATATTTATTTAACGAAAACATGCTATATAAATCAAAGGCTCAACTATGTACAGTTTTTGTAAGAAAACTGGATTATATATCAAAGTAACAACAAAAGAGAATAATGGTGAAGTTTATTTTTCATGTTATGTGGTGTGGATGTATGTGTTGTTGCCTCCCTGTACTCTCTCATGTGGGAAACAAAAATATATATCTAACCAGAAACACGATGACAGTCATTTTGTTTTCACAAAGAAAAAACCTGTCCAAGAACATTCTTACACAACTTTCTTTTGTACGTTTTTTTTTCTTCATGCCAAAATCATGCGGGCAATTTGTTGATGTAAGTTGACAAAAAATTATGATATGCTTATGTGTTTATGTTTATAAGATATATATATATGCTTGTTTAAATTCTTAATATAATGAGAGATCAAGAAGTTTTGATCTCGATTTGCTAAATTATGCTGTTGATGTTTATATTGCCTGTTTGTTAGTACTGTATTGCGTGCTACGACTAGTTATGGAGAACTTGGCTTTGGTTTGCTTTTGTTATTATTAAAGTCTGCCTTTTTAAGTTCTTTTGATTTTGAATTTTACTTTTATGCAAGTCTTTTTATATATGCTATAAAAACCTGATGGCAGATCTTTTTTTTGCAATGACAGTCTGAATATCTAGCAGGTAGAATGCAGAAACAAACCTTACACCTTTTTTATTAGAATCACTCGTTTATTCCCGAATAGTGGTACTTTACAACATATACATAAAGAACATAAGCATACTACTGCCGTCAATACCATCTTTGTACGTCTTTGTGCATTTCAAGATAAAGAAAGTAGCATTTGTTGTATTCCCTTGTTATTGAAAGATTCAAGTGCCACACTTCAGAATCAGCCATATTCAGTAGATAATGGTAATGGTCATTCAGCTGTCATTGCACTATGAAGATAGTAACTGCCATTAGGAAGGCTTTCTGAAGCCATTCAAAAGGCAAGAGTCTGCTGGGGAGCCGCATCTTCCATCACACACTTGTGTGTGTGTGTTTATATATATATAGAGAGAGAGAGAGAAGATGTTTTTCTACAAAAATATACACTTCTTATAGAAAAGATGAGACTTCACCTTGTAGCTTATATACATAATTTTCTTGCACTGTATGCTGTTTTCGTCTGACATTTATTTTAAGAACCTGAGACTTCATGGCAATAGGAAGTAGAATATTTTCTGCATGTTAAATTATGCAAAATATTATTACAAAAAAAATATATTTTTACATTAAGGTTGCAACTCAGTAAGTAACAGCATTTTGATTAATGTTCAACTGCATATCATTTATTACTAGTTCATGGTGAAATGCATGAGCTAATCTTAAAGGCAACTTTTGTGTTAAATGTTAAATAAATTAGCATTAAATGTGATTTAAAAGGGTCATGAACTGCCTTTGTTTTTTTTATTTTGTACTGTTCTCTGAGGTCAACTTATAATGTTATCAAGATTTTTTTACATCAAAAAACATCATTTAGAAGTAATAGGCTATTTTCTGTCCTGTTTTTAACCCTCCTCATCAGAACGCTCTGTTTGAATAGGCATGGCGGATTGTAGACTCCGAAGTAAACGCCAACTGCTATGATTGGCTAACAGCATGCATTCATTCCTCATAGATGTACGTCGCTGTGATTTAGGTTTAAAACCACTCAGTACATATCAGTCGATCTGAAAGAAAAGACAAAGCAGTAGTGACCACGTAAAAACAGTTACGCACACTTTTGTTGCGACATCAATCACCCGATATAGACGGCACAGCATCGTCTTTTAGTTTAAAATCCCGCGTTGAATTCTGTCACTCCGGTTACTGATGTAACCTCAGTTCCCTGAGGTAAGGGAACAAGCGTTGCATCGCTGACGCTATGGGAAATTGTAAACAAATCCACGGTAAAATGGAGTAAACAAAGGACCGAGTTCTAACTGACGCGGTCTGGAACTTCATTAAAAATAAAGTTCATCCACTCTTTCCTAAAATTACGATCAAAAGGAAGGCAATGCAAAGACCTGTTGTTTTCAGAGCAATCTTTATCGTTTGGTTTCTGCGTAGACCTGCGTGTTCACCCCTCCGGTAAACACTATGCACGAATCGGTGGGCGGGACTAAACAGGCAGTGATGTCAATCTTCCTCTGTGGAGACGCCGCTTATCTACCTATTACATCGTAGAGCAGAACATTCCAAAAACTGTTTTTTTTTAGACTAACGACAAACTCTTACTGACGTAACCTCGGTTCCCTGAGATAAGCGAACAAGCGCTGCGTTGCTGACGCTATGGGTAATTGTAAACGAATCTCCGGTAAAATGAAGTAAACAAAGGATCGAATTCTAACTGACGCGGTCCGGAACTTCATTAAAAATAAACTTTATTCAAACTTTCCTCACATTAATTTTTACACTTTTTACACAAATTGACACTGCAGAGCATCCAGTTGTTTTCATAGCCATCTTTATCATTTGGTTTCTACATAGATCTGCACATTGTCCTCTCTGGTAAACACTATGCGTGAAACGGCAGGCGGGGCTAAACAGGCAGTGATGTCAATTTCCTTTTGCGGAGGCGGAGCTTATCTACCTATTACAACGTAGTGTAGAACATTCCAAAGCTGTTTTTAGATCAACGGCAAACTTTTACTGATGTAACCTCTGTTCCCTGAGATAAGGGAACAAGCGTTGCATCACTGACACTATGGGTAATTGTAAATGAATCCTTGGTAAAATTAAGTAAACAAAGGACTGAGTTCTTACTGACGCGATCTAGAACTTCATAAAAAATAGTTCATCCACTCTTTTCTTAACATTACGATCAAAAGGAAGCCAATGCAAAGACACTTGTTTCCACAAATTGGCACTGCAGAGCATCCTGTTGTTTTTCAGAGCCATCTTTTTCTTTTTTTTTTCTACGTACACCTGTGCGTTCGCCTCTCTGGTAAACACTATGCGTGAATCGGTGGGCGGGGCTAAACAGGCAGCAGCGTCAACCTTCTTCTGTGGAGGCAGCGCTTATCTACGCTTATCTACTATTACATCGTAGAGTAGAACAATCAAAAAGCTGTTTTTAGACTAACGACAAAGACTAACGTCAGAGAGTTCTGAAACGTACAGGGTGTTTGTATAGTATGATGACGTCTTGTCAAAAGATTAAAGAGAATTTTGGTTTCTCAGTTCATGACCCCATTATTCACGCATAACTTTATTTAACCAAAAAGCAGATCGCTCAAACCAGCTCACCCACAAAGACCTTTCAAGTCCTTTTGATGCCAACTTATAGTTGTTTATGTTTAATATTGTTTTGGTTTTGTCTTTTAGTTTTATTGTGTCCGTTCTGCCTTGCGTCCGTTGGTGTGTTTTTGTTGGGCTGGCTAACCAGTTTTCGAGACTAACGTGCCTCGTGTCTGTGTTCAATTGTAGGAGGCGAATTAGTTTTCCCAGTACTTGTAAAGGATCCCTTAGAGCTCCCCTCTGTAGCCACTCGTACACCCTCCATCCCCTTTCCCCCAACCCTCCGCCCCCACCTCACCATTATTGAGACCACCAAAGAGTCCCTGTCCATGGCCACTGAGGCGGGGGTACCTTGCTTGTCGGACCGAGGCAGCGATGATTGTGATGATGATGATGATGATGGCTTGATGATATCTGGGTATGGCTCTGGGGAAGCATACGACTCTAACCTGCCCCCTACTGATGATGAAGATTTTTACACCACCTTCTCCTTGGTAACAGATAAGACCTTGTCTTCGTCGACCTTTGAAGGTGGCTACAAAGCTCACGCGCCTAAGTGGGGATCCAAGGACTTTAGACCTAACAAAGTCTCCGATTCCGGTAGGACTACTACCGCGTCTTTTTCCCCCAAGCTGAGCCGCTCCACCACCACGTCCACGCCACCCAAACTGCCCGCGGGCAAAATGAATCACAGGGAGCTAAAGCCCCAGCCCGACATAGTCTTGCTTCCATTGCCCACTTCCTATGAGGTAGACAACACAAAGCTGAAGAGCCCATTAATAACCTCCCCCATGTTCCGTAATGTACCCACAGCAATCCCCACGGAGCCGGGCATCAGGCGGGTTCCGGGGGCCTCCGAGGTGGTCCGTGAATCTAGCAGCACCACCGGAATGGTCGTCGGGATAGTTGCCGCTGCCGCTTTGTGCATCCTAATTCTGCTGTACGCCATGTATAAGTACAGAAACAGGGACGAAGGATCCTACCAAGTGGACGAGACCAGGAATTACATAACCAACTCGGCGCAGAGCAATGGAGCAGTCATGAAGGACAAGCAGCAGAGCGCGAAAAGCGGCAACAAGAAACAGAAAAACAAGGACAAGGAGTACTACGTGTGAGAACGTCCCAAACGTCGCCCGTCGCTTCGACCGAACTTTGAGCTGTCGGGCGCTGCGCCGAGAGAGGGCGACAGGAGCCGAACCCCGGCGCTGCGCCGAGAAGGCGAACTCTGACGCGAACTGTACCATAAAGCACACTTACAACCGTAAGCATACCGCGAAGGTAAAAATAGCAAACATTAGTGACCTTATTCCTCTATCTGGTCGGAGACGTTATCAGTGTAGAATATTCCACAGCTACATCATAATCCTAAGTGACTTTTAGAGGTATGTGAACCTTGGCGTAAATCTCGTTTTTCTTTTCTTTTGTAACTCTGTACAAAAAAAAACAACGACAAAAAAAAAGAGGAGAACGTTTCAAGCATGTAAGAGACGCATAGTGCTGACGTCCGTAACGAAAGTGGGACCCAAAACATGTTGTTCACATGAGAAAAAAAAAAAAAAGGACTCCTGCCAACAAAATAAATGAATAAATAAATATATATATAAGTATATATATATATATATATAAAAATTCTATATATGAGAAATTTGTATTGTTTATATACATTACATGTGGTGTCTTATCATTTTTTGCTCTCTGCAAAAAGAAGAAAAACACAATGATGTAATAAACCAAGACCGGTCACCGAGGCTCTGACAGCACAGCACTGTTATGATTTCCAGCTGAAACTGATCATTTTAATTGTACAACCAATTGTAATATTGCAAATGTGTGAGTTGCCAGAAAGACAGTGACGTTTCCTTGTCTCAGTAAAGCGACTGATTGTAGTGCATGCCATGCCATCCTTCGCTTTGATCACATCCGCCCACCGGGCCGAGCCGATCATCAGATATAGACCTCTCGTCCCTCAAAGCGACTCGACAAGGGAACGTGTCGCAGATTGGAACTTTTTCAACCGTATGTATGTTGGTCCATTTGCTCTCGTCTCTTTTTTATACAGCTGTCTGGTGCAGACTGGCGCAGTGCTATGATACTGTTAAAAGGATGTCTATACGAAAATAAATCTAATGTGAAAAGTGTGAAAAAAAAAAAAAAATCCTATCTGTTGTCACAGTCGACTGTGTCGAACGAGAAATTTGTTTACATATTTTATTACATGATAGCGGTTGTACTTTGTAGGTAGACGATGTACATACGAACCTAAGTTGTATTTTTTTTAGTAATTCTATTGTACAGAGAGATCATTTGATTGATTTATTCAGTGTGTTTCATGCAGAAAAATCCACATGACACTGTCGACTCATGTGAAGGAAGAAAAAATATATACAGTGCACACACGTTTTTTGTAAGGACAACAGAGAATATTGTTAGATTAGAGGTCTAATCTTTCTCGCAGATGTTTCTAAGTCTAAGCATGGATATTTGACTACTTGAAGCTGTCGATGAAATACAAGACGCACTTCTTAATTGTACCAAGGTTTCCTTGTTATCAGTTGTTTTATTTATAGACGAATCAAAGAAATATGTAATAAAGACAGACTAATATGGATACATACAAGCAGCTCAGATAATTTACGCCGTGTGTTTCTTACCTTAATGTCTTAATACGAGTGGCCTGGACTGCAGTAAGCCCAATTCTTTTGCCATTTTTGTTCTTACTCATGTATATTTTTGCCTTTTTTTAATGTTTGTTAATCGCTGTACCATGAATATGATGTGAACATGGTGTGCCCATGTTATTTTTTAACCTTCATTTTTTTGTTCAACAACACTCATGCTTTTATTGCTTCATTTACATACATCATAGCTTCGCTTCGCTTCAGACGATATTTGGCGATGGTCTATAATAAAACATTCCATGGAGGTTGATCATTTATGGGTTGTCTTAATCTAAACTCTCTTCAGCATGTGCGCGATACATATTTTTCTGTCATCCATCACGTCGGACGGCACGAATGCTTTAATTTCCTGTTCAGTTAGGACTTTTGAATGTGTTCAAGAGACCTTTCATGCTTTCAAAGGATTAAATGCCTCGCTTTGTTTTAGCGCAGAAAAGGTGAGGTCGTCATTTGTTGCACAGAAGAAAGATGACTGCATTTCAGTAGCTTGTCAGAGAGCAACAATGAATCAATATCCATCAGTATTTTCTTGGGAGATGCAGATTTATAAAAAATCTACCCACAATGACCTGTTAACAGCATAAGAGCAGTGATCTTGGGCACAAAACAATAGCAATATTTTTCTTTTAGCTACCAAGGCAACGCAAAGGTACAAATCAGAAGCTGTGACTTCTGCTGGGGTTTAATTGTTTCATTAGATGTGGTAATTAAAGTATGCCTGACTATAAAAGAAATTAGGACTTTTGTTCAAGAACAAATGCAATGTTTGATATCCTGACTAGGAACAAAAGCATCAACTTCTGCATGCAGAACAGCAATTTGTTTTTGAGGACTGACTCTAATATGAATGTTCAGTTTCATTTTTAGTTTTGTTGGATCCACTTACGCCGACAGCCATTTGGAGCAACAAAGTGACCAGAAGTCAGTTGAATTTCCAGCTTCATGGGTTACAGTGACTGTTTTGACTCAAAATGGGTGTGTCCAGATGCAAAAACAGTTTATGCAAATGAGCAGCAACTACTCCACTGGTCATTTTTTAGCAGCACGACTACTAATTCATTGTTGAAACAAAATGACATTTATTTTTACAGCCAGTAAATCTCATTTGTGTTTTGATTTTTAAATGCTTTGACCTTTTGGGTATACAGGTCATCACTGAAATCATCAACTCACTTTGAACAAGCATTAGACAAGTGTGTTTTTTGCTTTTGTTTTTTTTTTTTTTGTTTTTTTCTGCAGGTGCTGAAAATAGTCCATATGTATAAAAAGAGCTGTTAGATCACACCCAACCCATTCTTATGATTTCCAGGTGGTGCACGTAGCAGTGAAAGAGGCTTGCAAGATGCTGCAACAACTAGCAACCACTGATCTTTTTCTTCTTCTTTTTTGGGTGAATTTACTAAGTGCCACTTTTGTGTGTACTGTAGTATTTTAGCATGAAACCCGCATCTTTTTAACTAAACACCCACCATCTAGTCTAACCAGGTGCAAAATCTGTGGTAAAAAGGGCTGTGTGTTCTCATTGTCATTCATTTTGGAAATTCGGCTCTGTGATACTCCACCATGATTAATGCATGCTTTTATGGCCGTGTTTGCACCATTTGCATAATTTACCTAAAACCTAAATTGGAAAAGCTTAATTTTTGTAGCGAGTTCCTCACTGAGGTTTTGCTTTTATTTACTTTTTTGAACTAAATGCCCTACATGATGACTAATTCCTCCAATATAAATGTGACCCTGGACCACAAAACCAGGCTAAAGTAGCACGGGTATATTTGTAGCAATAGTCAAAAATACCTTGTTTGGGTCAAAATTATAGATTTTTCTTTTATGCCAAAATCATTAGGATATTAAGTAAAGATGATGTTCCATGAAGATATTTTGTAAATTTCTTACCGTAAATATATCAAAACTTAATTTTTGCTTAGTAATATGCATTACTAAGAACTTCATTTGGACAACTTTAAAGGCAATTTTCTCAATATTTAGATTTTTTTGCACCCTTAGATTCCAGATATTCAAATAGTTGCATCTTGACCAAATATTTTCCTATCCTAACAAACCATACATCAATGCAAACCTCATTTATTCAGTTTTTCATATGTATAAATCTTAAAAAAATGTCCCTTATGACAGGTTTTGTGGTCCAGGGTCACATATATTAGGGGTTGACTGATTATCAGTGCTGATATTAAGCATTTTTATGATTAGCGGAATCGATATTATTGGTAACATTATTTGCAAAACAGATTTGCCGATAAAATAATTTAAAAGCATTTAAAGACAGTTTTTGTCAGAGCCCTTGTTATTCTAAATTTTTAAACTAATTTCCATTTTTATACCAGACTTATATATCGGTTCAAAATATCGGTTATCGGTCTACTTGATCTGTAATAATCGGTATCGGCATCGGACCTGAAAAACACATAATATATGTGTAACCCCCATATGTAATATAAAATATATATAACCGCCAATATACGGTGTGTGTGTGTGTATATACGTGTGACCCTGGACCACAAAACCAGTCTTATGTTGCACAGGTATATTTGTAGCAATATCCAAAAATACATTGGATGGGTCAAATTTATCGATTTTATTAAGTAAATATTATGTTCCATGAAGATATTTTGAAATTTCATACCGCAAATATATCATAACTTAATTTTTGATTAGTAATATGCATTGCTATGAACTTCATTTGGACAACTTTAATGGTAATTTTCTCAATATTCCGATTTTTTTGCACCATCAGATTCTAGATTTTCAAATAGTTATATCTCGGCCAAATATTGCCCTATCCTAACAAACCATACATCAATGGAAAGTTCATTTATTCAGCTTTTAGATGTTGTATACATCTCAATTTCGAGAAATGTACACTTATGACTGGTTTTGTGGTCCATGGTCATATATATATATAGTTTTGCCCATACCTCTGTCCAGCAAATGTTATGTCAAAAATTTAAATTAAAGTCCCAGTCATCCAATGTAAAACAATGTAAGAATCCGAATGTCTTGCAGAAGGCCAATTATTTTGACCAGTTCAAAAAGTTTGACCAATTATATTACCTTTGCCCAGGTATATCTGATATTCTCTTTAACTTGAAGCCTCACTCTCGCAGACAGAGCACAGAACTTGCCCTAAATAAAAGAGGAGCGTGAAATGTACAATTTCGTAATGAACATCTTATTACATGGGTGGCTAGATTATTGAACCGCACTGACTGAGGGAAACCGTTTTCTGTGCAAAGAGAAAGTTAATTAAAATTCTACAAAGGCTTAAAATTCAATAATCCCTCCTCAACTTCCAAATAAGTTCTGTTGATTGGGACCATTCATCAAAACAGACCTTTTCTGTGGTTGAAATCAGTCCTTCCTTTTCTGTAGGAAAGACTTCTGATTGGGAATCTAATCTAACTGCATTTGCATTTTGCAGTTTAATCCTGTTGTCAATAAATATAAAGGAATTGTGAAGAATTTGCTTGTTTAGTATGTTTTATTAGTGGCTCAGCCATAAAACCAAATGATGACACTAGATTGAATCAGCTTTACCTGAGTGGAAACTGGAAAAAGGACTACACATTATACCATGATGATGCTGCAAGTACATATATTAAAATAGCCATCACACAATAAATAGCATTATGTTTATGAATGCTTGTATGCTTATGAAAAGATTTACAAGTCATGCAGGGGCATCTGGGATCACTATCATTTGTATAACAGTATGACTTTCATGCTGACAGTTCCATGAGAAAAATGATAATGGGTTTCTAATAAGCATGTTCTTTCCAATCCACAGGATTCACAAGAGTTTTCTGTTGAATGTTGAGTGTTTTATGTTGTGCAATATGTTAATCACTGCTTCATAATCAGAAGTTGTTTCATGTATTTCTACAAATCTGGAATCATGCACTGGTAAATGCATGATAAAAGCCATGCAGAAGAATCCAACAAAACCATGTGTTATAAATGATTTTCAGGCGCTCTTAAAAGTGAAATTAACTTTATTGTAATGGATCATTTTCCCTGCCTTTGAAGTGTTTGGAAAAATGTTCGTTTTTGTTATGCCAGCAACCAATAAGCCAATCTTGCTGTTGTTCCAGAGTGATTAGTGACATAAAATTCACAGCTCAAAGACAATTGCGCCCATGAGCAAAGATGGCAGAATTCAGCTCATCTCTGGGGATTCGTGCACCAGCTGAACAACTGTCACTGAGATGAGCGGAAATGATAACAGATATATTTTATGAGTATTTTAGACCTCCTTGATGATACCCATAAAGCATAAAATACGCTGTCCCATCCGAGATGACATCCTGCACATGACAACAGTGGGGAAAAACACTGACGTTTGAAGCAAAAGCATCAGTGTAATGGTAGATAGAGATGTATGCATGACACGAATAACCCATAATATAAAAGTCTAATAATAGACTTACGGTAAGTCTTAAATATATATATATATATATATATCATAGTTCAATCCGACGTGAATTTATAGATAGTTCTAAAACTCTACCTATTGTCCCTCAAATGAATAGAGGATCATCAAAACCATGCCATTCTAAAACTGTAGCAGGAACCTGATCCATAGAGACAGAGAGAGAGAGCGAGACTGGTAAAAGCCTTGATTCATTATTAATCTAAGCTGCAGAGCACTGGAGATCAGCCACTGCTTTACAGGAATACTAACACGCCAGACTGGGACATTGCTGCGTCGGACTGAGGAGGATATACAGTATGTTTGTGCAAAATATGCATCATTGCCATCAGAGGATTAGCTTTTCTAAACTACTTCTGTGGAAGCCGCATATTCAAGCACATTCTCTCTCCAGTTTTTCTTTTTTTCTATTTGGTTATTGCTATTTAATGTTATTTTTAGTGTTAGAAAAAGTGTAGACGTAAAAAGATACACAATGAAAAACGTAGGGTAGTAGCCTACTTAGTTTTCATTGGTTGAGAGTGTGTGTATGTATGTATGTGTGTGTGTATACCTACACAGATATACACGTGTGTGTGTGTATGTGTGTATCTGGTATTTATCATGTTATGGGGACCAAATGCAAGGATAGTAATACTAGTAGATTTTTGTGAGGTCCCCATGTGGAAACATGGGAAGCTTATAAATCATGCAGAATGAGTTTTTTTGAGAAAGTAAAAGTGTGCACAGTCTCCTGTGAGGGCTAGGTTTAGGTGTAGGGTGATAGAAAATACGGTTTGTACAGTATAAAAACCATTAAGCCTATGGAATGTCCCCATAAAACATGGAAACCCAACATGTGTGTGTGTGTGTGTGTACAAATCTTTGGATCATTGGACCATTTTAAATCATGCTGGAGAATATATTGAGCAGGTTTTATACATACTTGAAGTAAAATGATGAACCAAAAGACAGCATGGTATTACATTTTTAAATTAAACTTTTCACTTAAATGATGCTAATATAATTTGTAAGGGGGAAAATAGTGTTTTAGATTTCATATCACAAAATACCAGGTCCCCCTTTATCTTAGGTGGCCTTAACTACTATGTACTTACATTTAAATTAATAATTTGATACAATGCACTTATTGTGTACATACACTACCAGTCAAATTTTTTGAACAATGTTTTGAGGAAGTCTCTTCTGCTCACCAAGCCTGTATTTATTTGGTCACAGCAAAAACAGTAAAATTTTTAATATTTTTACTATTTAAAATAACTGTTTTCTATTTGAATATATTTTAAAATGTAATTTATTCCTGTTATTTCAAAGCTGATTTTTTAGTGTCATTACTCCAGTCACATGATCCTTCAGAACTCATTCCAATATTTGCTGCTAAAAAAAAAACAAAAAAAAACATCTATTATCTTTATTTATTATGACGTTGAAAACAGCTGAGTAGAATTTTTTCAGGTTTCTTTGATGAATAGAAAGTTCAGGAGAACAGCATTTATCTGAAATCATCACGTTTGATCAATTTTAAGTATTCTTGCTAAATAAAAGTATTAATTTAAATTCTTCTATAAAAAAAAAAAAAAAGCTTTTGAATGGTATAGTGTATACTGTTACGAAAGCTTTTTATTTCAGATAAATGCTGATCTTTGGATCTTTCTATTCATTAAAGAATCCTGAAAAAAAATGTGTTCAACTATCAATCAATATTATAAAAATAATAATAATAAAATGTTTCTTGAACAGCAAATCAGCATATTAGAATGATTTCTGAAGGATCATGTGTCACTGAAGACTGGAGTAATGATGCTGAAAATTTAGTTTTGATGACAGGAATAAATTACATTTTAAAATATATTCAAATAGAAAGCAGTTATTTTAAACCATAAAAATATTTCACAATATTACTGTTTTTGCAGGCTTGGTGAGCAGAAGAGACTTCTTTAAAAAAACATTACAAATATTACTGTTCAAAAACTTTTGACTGCTAGTGTATGTTTTTACATAGTACTTATATTTTAAAAAATACCAGCATGTAATTACATCTGTAAATAATTTCTGTAACTACATTTATAATTACAGTTGACCCATCTCTTAACCTTAACTTAACCTACCCATACCACCACACCTGTCCATAACCTTACCCAGATCCCACCTCAATATCACTTAAAGTGTTTTTCAATAAAATATGAACACGGTATGTACATTGTACTTGTTTTCTTATTTAAGTACATAGTAGTTTAAGGGCACCTAATACAAAGTAGTGCCAAATGTGAATAGTGCAATTTGGTTGAGTAATTAGCACAAAGCACAGTCATGCAAAATACAAGTTCACAGTGCATCTAGTGTTTTCTGTTACTGAATGCACAGCGCCCTCTAGAGATATGTGATGTGTGTGCAGGTGTATATGTGTGTGTGTATTTGTGTGGGCATGTGCATGTGTGAGATCACTGGAGTTCTGCAGGGGGGTGATTCTGAACGAGAGCCTGTGATCAAATCCACTGCCTGTTCTGGCCAGCGTGACACAGACAGCATGATGTACCAATGCTGTATTGTCCGAAGACAATGCCACAGTTCTCCCAAACATTCCCTTTCACCAAGTAAGTGGAACAAAATGTCGGTCACAGAACAGTATGGTTCTTGTAAAGACTTCCTCTCTTTTGTTTGCGAAAGAAAAACAAAGGAGAAAAAGACTTTGTAGAGATGGAAAACTACCTTAATGTGACCAAGTCTACTTTATGGCCTTTAGTACCGTTCCAGTATATTTAGAACTTATAATGTATAACTATAATGTAACTGTATCTAAATGAGTGAGTGCTTTAATAAAACTTAAACACTGGTTGCTGAAAACTGTTGGGACTTTTGGAAAAGTGTGAGATGCACTCTTAAATAAAGGTTCCTTTTTTTTTTTTTTTTGAAGCAATGCTTAGAAAAACCATTTTTGGTTCTGCAAAGAACCTTTCACAGACTTTTTTCATTACTAGTGTAAAGAACAATTTAAAGAACCCTTTTCAACTACAGATATAAAGAATCCTTTGTGCAATGCAAAAGTTCTATGCATGTTAAATATTCTTTATGGCATCAATGCCAATTTAAAAAAAAAATAATAATTTAAATGAGAGAAAACAGGATAATGTTTGTGATACTATTTAAAAATAAATAAATAAAATTGTGTCATGGCCTTTCAAGACCTATGACTTTCTTCTGCAGAACACGTAAATTAAATAAAATAAAATAAAATGAAATAAAATAGATTTTTGATTTTAAGAAGGAAGAAATACCATTGAACCCCACTGACGTTTATGGACAAAAAAATGTAGATGTTTCAAAATCTACAAAAATGTTTTAAAATATGGTAGATGAAATGATGATGTCAGAAGTGATGACAGAAGTTAAATTTTTAGGATAATGTAAAAGTAGTATCATTGCCTTGTATCGTGGCCTTCCAAAATCTATGACTTTCTTCTGCAGAATAAAACAAAATAAAATAATAAAATAAAATAAAATAAAAATAGGTTTTTGATTTTAAGAAGGAAGAAACACCATTGAACCCCACTGACTTTTAAAGTATGGACAAAAAATGTAAATGTAGATGTTCAAAATCGACAAAAAAGTTTCAAAATATGTTCATGGTAAATGATGACAGAAGGAAGAAACACAATTTTTAATTTCTCAGTGGACTACTTTTTAATATTATCACAAATATAATCCTAAAAAAAAAAAAAAAAAAAAAAAAAAAAGTAGTCAACTCAGAAATTAAAATCGTGTCATCACCTTCCAAAACATGACTTTCTTCTGCAGAGCACAAAATAAAATAAAATAAAATAAATACATTTTTGATTTTAAGGACAAAAAAAATGTAGATGTTGTTTCAAAATCTACAAGTATGTTTTAAAATATGTTCTGAGTAAATGACGACATAAGTTTAATTTTTAGGATAATGTTTGTGATAATATAAAAAAAAAAAAAGAAAAGAAAAGCAGTCCACTCAGAAATTAAAATCGTGTCATGGTTCAATGGTTCATACCATTGAACCCCACTGAATTTTAAAGTGTAAAAAAAATGTAGATGTTTCAAAATACATGAAATCTACAAAAATGTCTTAACATATGTTCTGAGTAAATGACGACATACATTTAATTTCTGAGTGAACTGTACTTTTCAAAAAACTACAGTAAGTGATGGCATGGACCCACAAATCAGCATCCCAGCTTCCCCATGATGATCAATACTGTGTTCTTACTTTGCCTCCAATCTAATAAGTGGGATAAAAATCAATATAAAGATGATGACAGATAGTAAACACAACAACACAACCCAATAGGGATATGAATCCAGATCAGACATAGATCAGAACAGAATGAGTTTAGTATTGACATACCACATTTGCTGAGCATTTCGCAGCATTTAAGGAAAGCGTATATGGAAAGAACTCTGTGGAAACAGGAAACAAACTCTTTACAGATTTAACATTTAACCTAATTTACAGAGCATGAAGGTGCACACCAGGTTTAATGGTCCCTTGCCTGAAAACCTGAAGATTTTCATAAAAGTGCTAATGTTAGTCAATGAGGGGGAAAAAACAAGGGAATTGCATCGGAATGCGTGAAATAATCTGAATGGAACTTAAAGCACTACTCTTGTTTAAAAATTCAAAGGATGCTTTTAGAATTTATAACAGCTTAAGAGAAACAAAAATTCTGTTATTTACTCACACTGCCATTTGACGGACATTCTTCAGAATACAGTTTTTTTATGCTCCACGGAACAAAGGAAGTCATACCGGTTTGGAACGACATGAGGGTGAGTAAATGATGACAGCTTTCATTTTAGTTTTTAGTTTTCGTGTGAAGAGAAAATATGAATGTAAACAGCTAGAAGCCTAATCCCGGTAAGTCTGGTGGCTTTAGCATGAGGGACGAACGAAGAAACATTTTATACATCAGTAATGGCCTATAGAGACAAAAGGAGAGTGATGAGAGAAAAAGCGTGGAAGAGAGGAATCTGGTCCGAAAAATAAGCACATTTAAGTTGATTTGACAAGTGCATCAAGCCAACATAAATATTAGGTTTCCGTAACTGAGCTTTCACTGCGAAAGAGGAGGAGTTCGGCCTGTGTTACTATGGAGGTGCAGTGGCAAAACAAAATAACATTTGCGAATGTGTGAATAACTGTTTTCCCTCCTCTTATCATGAAAACAGGAGATGCTTTCGTGGAGCCATACTGCGAACAAACGACTGGAAATACAGACTCCGTCCCGGGGCGGCTGTCAGAACGTTGAAATGTTTTGTCAGTGTAATGAGCCGTGTTGGTCTCACTCCTGCAATAAACTCAGCTTAACCAAAAGACTTTGAGAAGAACTCACCTGAGATGCTGGAAAAGCTAATGCAATCTGCAGTAAATCTTTTTAGAAACGGCATCGTAATTAGCCGACTTGAGAATGTAAGGTCACCCAGTCGCTTTAGATGTTCCCTACACAAGATATGGCAGTATTTCATTGCATATTATAAATCTACATGGGTAATTTCTGTGTCAACATAACCAGCAGGGCTTTTGCCCCTCTGGCATAAGATCATGAGTGAAAATTCTCTGTAAAAATCTAATTTACTATACTAGATAAAGCCTCAAAGGGAAAAAAAAAAATTAAAGTCATCTACTCAAACACATAGTTTTCAAAGAATGTTTTGGTTTCAGCTGAATGATTTACTTGAGTTTATTTAACTAGCTGTAATATATTTCCAACTAACACCTGTTTCTGACAGCCCACCTATTCTTGTAAACACTGGATATTGTTTCATTTAAGTGATGTGATGTTCATTTTGCTGAACAGAGGTTATGTGTTCTCACACCACAGAAAAATCTGTTACTAACCACCCATCCAAATTTAAATGATAAAAAAATGCCAGTTAATTAAGCTATCAAAATCTTGAAAAAATAAGCAGAAATCTATGAAGTAAGAGAAGAAATGTACTGTTGTGCCTTTGGCTGTCAGAATCAGAATGCAAATCATTTTTATAGAATACGCAGGTATCATTTTTATACACATAACGCAGGTGTTTAAACAGACAAACCTGCTATGAATGCTCTACTTTTAAAGCATAAATTTGATTTAAACAATAGGTCTACATAACATTCACATCATAGCAGTTACAGCATGAAATACAATTTAAACCTATAACATTTTATATAACATTAACCTGTTTTATCTCACAATTCTGAATTTTTTTATAAGTTTATATCTCCTAGTTCGGACTTTACAACTTAATTTAACTCAACAATAGTGAATTTTTCAATTCTGAGGGGGAAAAAAAGCCAGAATCTGCAATATATACTCATCATTCTGAGCTGAGGAGAATATAGAGAATGAGTTGATTTTTCTTAATGGAATTGTGAGATATAATCTCGGAATTTTGAAACATAAACTCACATTTACCTTTTTTATTATTTTATTCCATGGTTTCCATAGACTGCTAGTTGAAAACTGTCATTTTTTGCCACTAAACAGGCTCCGCCCACAAAAAAAAACGTCATTAGTGTTTGCAAACACCGATTTGGTCTGCTCTCAAACGCTGGGGGCGTGTCCGCTGTCGGCGCTAAAACCACGCCCACTCGCGGGAAATCTGCCGTCTTTCTCAACTGCCAAATACCGCTACAGCCTGAATGGATGCTCCCTCTAGCAGCTTAATTTAAAGAAGACCAAGCTGTTTTGTAAATTATCGCAGCCAGGTAATATGCATTTACTGACAAAGACGTACTTTAGGCTGTAGCAACTTGCGATTGACTCTACTTACTAGGTGTGTTCAACTTGAAGCGCATTTACATTTATAATGTGTTCAGGGACAATTCTCTGAGTTGCCTTTACACGGACTTTAACAGCTTAAATTTCCTGCCGCAAAACCCCAGTGCAGATGAAAACCAAATCTGTTTGGCCTCATGAATGATTTGTCATCTTGCACCTCAGAAAGCATCTCTACTAAATATATTTTAGACTAAGCTCAGCTTCAGAGATGGATTGGCTGTCAAGTTTGGCCATGAATCTGGATTATTTAATGAGTCTGTAAATTAAATTTAATAGCAACCCAACCAAGTCATCAAAGAGCTTCTGGAAGCTGGCCTCACAAGATTTACATCTCTATGGTCTATTAAATTTATTCACGTAAAATTCAGCATCTGTGAGCACAGCTTTTATCAGACGAGCAGGATATATTTTTATGATTTATGACTATTTCAACCTGATTCATAATAAACCGATGAAGAAAAAATGCATCTAGACATCTGTGGGGCATCTTAATTCAAGGTAAAAAAAAAAATGAAGTGCATGTGAAGGATGCAGAAAGAATGTTTCGAACACATCTTGTCCGATCGCTGCGTCTTTAATCAGCCGAATGGCACAATAAGACAAACATGGCATTAAACATAGTAGGAAACATAGCACATGTAACAAGCTGCCAATCAACATTCTTAATAGTTCCTCTCAAAATATATGTAAAATACATTCAATATTAATTCATACCCAAAGTTTTTTTTTTGTTTGTTTTTTTTTTCCAGTTTCAGTTGTTAAACTTTCACAGCGTCAGGAAGAAATGAAATGCATGAAGACATAAAAGCAAACCCATGAAAACTTACAGCATATCTATCAATATCCTCATTAAAGGTATGTATTATGAAAAAAAAAAAACTGCTGTTACATTAAAAATGTGTGCTGAAACACAATATATATGTTAATAATGACATTATTATTATTATTAATTTCATATTTTAATTTAGTAATAAATTGATTGTACAGTTTGTACCTTTACAGTTCAAGAATGGTTTCAAGCATGAAAGTCAACCTGAATTTGTTTAGAATTCAATATTTTACTCATAAAGAGATTAAATGCTAATTTTAAATTTCAGCATAGCTCATAGTGATAATCTGATAATCAGTCTCATTTATTACCAGTATGCAACAAACCAGGGTATGTTGATTAGCATGGTGAGTTAAGTTTGCTATATGCATATGCAGATATGACCATAAATAAGACTGTAAAACATGTTATATGAAGTCCAGGTTATACTGTTTTTGCTGAGTCACATTTGTTTTGAGTGCAGGTTGGTCATCAAGCATTAAAGATTTTTGGAGCATGTTCAGTTTGAACTCTATTCAGAGTGCAAATACTTGGCTCTAGAAGCTAACCTTTATAAGACTTAGATAAAAGCATAATTTTGCCTTATCCATGTGCTGTATCAGTGACTAAGTGCATCTCCGAAAGCTGCTAAGATTCTTACCAGAGTCAAAGAGAGGGCAAACGAATATAAGACATAAGATTATGCTGATAATAACATAAGAACTGTAAGGGTGGATTACTGTGACAGTATAGAAAGGTGCGTAGATGAATAGGGGAAATGAACTCACGTTTACAATGCAAGAACTTGTTTCAGATTATATGCAGGTGAATAGAAAAACCTGGATGGCTGTGGATGAGAAAAAGATGACTAGTCATTAAAAATACAGAAAGGTAGAACACATAAGCTTTATCACCAGCAATGGACCAGTTTGATTTGTTTTCGGTAGAATGCAATGCAGTCAAATCCTTACAGCGATTCTCAGAGAGGTTTCTTAAAGAGTAGTTCACTTCCAGAACTCCATATAATGACTTCTGTGGTGCCCCCCCAAGTTTGAACTTCCAAAATGCAGTTTAAATGCAGCTTCAAAGGGCTCTGAATGATCCCAGCTGAAAGAAGAAGGGCCTTATCTAGCTAAACAATCAGCTATTTTCAAAACAACAACAACAACAAAGAAAAAACAATTACAAATACATACTTTTTTTACCCCAAATGCTCGTCTTGTCAAGCTCTGCGTGAACTCTGTATGTTCCAGGTTCATGACAGTTAGGGTATGTTGAAAAACTCCCATCTCATTTTCTCCTCCAACTTCAAAATCATCCTACGTTGCTGTTTTACCTTTTTTTTTTTTGTAAAGGGTGTTTGACCTTTTTTACATGTTTACTTTGTAAACACTGGGTCAGTAATGTTACTTCTGCAGTGATGTAGGACGATTTTGAAATTGAAACGTATATAAATTGTACTTTTTAAAAACAAAAAATAAATAACTGATAGATTCTCTAGATAAGACCCTTCTTCCTTGGCTGAGATCATTTAGAGCCTTTTGAAGCTGCATTTAACCCTTTAACTGTCACTCCCTATCTTGAACATAGACATGAAAATGCACTATCCAGAGTTAAATTTTTATAATTCATGAATGAAAACATTTTGTAATATGATTTTGAAGTACAATTTCCCTGGTAATGCAATGTCTGAATTTAAAATGGTTTCCAAAAGAATGAATTTTGAGATTTTTCAGGTAATATATGATTTCTAAAAGGAACACTCCACTTTTTTTGCTAATAGCTTAGCATAGATCATTGAATCAGATTAGACCGTTAGCATCAGCTATTAGCAAAAAAAGTGGAGTGTTCCTTTAAGATTTCTATTGCGTGATAGGTAAAAAGGCAACAAAGAAAGTCTATTTGTGACAAAGGTCAGAACTCCTGTTATGATGTAGATTTTTGAGGTGCACTCTTGTCATAAATTAATCTATTACTTTTCCTACATATTTTGTAACACAAAAGAGTGGTAAAATATCTATTTAGGAGTTTTAGACCTTCCCAACGATATACAGTTTAGGATATATAGATTAGGATTTATTTGTAAAATGGTGAAGTAAACATGGGCATCCCACAGAGTGGACGGTGACAGTTAAAGGGTTAAATTGCATTTTGGATTTCTCAATCCAAAATGGATAGGGGGCACCATAGAAGTCCAAAATATGGGGAGAAATCCTGAAATGTTTTCCTCAGAAAACAAAATTTCTTTACAACTGAAGAAAGAAAGACATGAACATCTTGGATGACAAAAGAGGGTGAGTACATTATCTGTAAATTTTGTTCTGGAAGTGAAGGAAGGGATAGTTAGATCAAAAATTCAAATTGTGTCATTATTTACTCACTCAAACCTTTCGACTTATTTTCTTCTGTGGAACAGAAAAGGAGTTATTTTGAAGAATATAGAAATAACACTGGACCCCACTGACTCATTTTTAAAATATCTTCCACATATGTTCCAAAGAAGAAGAAAAAAACATACAGGTTTGGAACAACATTAGACTGAGTAAAGACGCATTTTTCATTTTTGGGTGAACTACCCCTTTAAGAACTAATTATCTTTAGGAATTTTTCTTTTTTCCCCTTCATCAGATTTATACAGAAAAAAAGTGCATTAAATATGGATAAAATGTTTGGCATCCCTCGGCTTGGAATCTGAGCTGATTTACTGAATGTATTGATATTAGGCCTAAGATCATTTTTCAGAGGAAGCAGTCAGATCACATCCAAACCAAATAGTCCACTGTCGAAGTATGAACATAAACGGCTTATCTTTGAACTGCAGACACATACATTTAAACGCTCGCATCAACATTTCGTTTGAATTTACACTGGCCGGTTTGGCAAACGTCTGCTTTTCTAAGGCGTCACGTTTTGACCTTATCTGAATAAACGGGACCAGGTTTTTCCCCCTTTGGTCCCGCGTCAATTGTTATGCCCTATAAATGAGAACACTTCTTCACACGCTGCTTAGAATTCTGTTCAGTACCTGTTTACCAGACGCATTCCTTAGAAGGCACACCATGGGACTCTTTCCTGGAGTGGGGCTTGTGTTTGTTGCTGTTGTGTGTGGCTCTCTTTTCCGATGCCTCCATCTTCAACGTTGGCAACCTCCCTGCTCCATCGTGCAGCACGGTGCCTTCCAAGACTAAGACAGTCTGTGAATAACGTCTTAGCGGTCCAAATGGACTAGTTCCGCTCGGATAAGCGATGCCCGGCCACAACAAGGGGTTCTGTTTCATGGTGCTTCCCAGGGACATGTTCTCCCTGAGCCTTTGCTATTTAGTTATTGGCAGCCTCGAAGACGCAGAAGTTCAGCCAGAGACCTCTGCGTCACACGGTTTGATTGTGTTGCACATGTTCAGACCCATCACTATGCATTTCTGCAGACACATATTTAATGGGGAAAAAAAAGCACATATGTACTCCTCGACCCCTTACGGTTGGTGCATTTCCTTTTTTTTTTTTTCTTTTTTTAAATTTGTCATCATGCAACGTTTTCTCCATCTGGAGTTTTCCGCTGAACTTTTCCCCTCCCTTTTTCAATCCAATCACCCCTCATTGAAATTTCCAAGAATCAAACACAAAAACGGGGGGAAAAAAGTCAGTCAGCAGCAGTTCAACTTTATTTTTTCTTGCCTTTTTCTCATTAAAAGGAAGAGGACGGTTGTAGTACATGAGAACAGTTCTGTGAAACAAAACTCAAAGCTTTCAGAGCGATTGAGATTAAGAGTGATTGTTTCAGCATGTTAGCAGTCGGGCTCATTTGAATCAGGACAGAGAGGTGTGGTCTCTCATCCAACCACAGACAGGACAGGGGACCATTTCGTCTGTGATTTTCATGCGCACACCAACGCCGTATTGACCCAAATGAGCGACTGCCGATCCGTCGATGACATTCGAAAACATTTCTCTAACATTCAGGAGTAAAAGAACTTTTCATCAGCTTTTCTGTACACTGCAGTGAAGCCAAGTCCGGCGGCTGAGGCCATTAATTTTTCCGGTTTACCGAGAGCAGTTTTGCAATTGTTGAGTACAATACGGGCCGAATGAGTTAGTAGTTTTTTATTGTATGCTGGGAATGCTTTTATTACCGATGCAAATGAAATGATCAGTGTATCAGGGATGTAAAAGCTGATGGTACATGGAATATGAACGATTGTCAGTTGAAGACTGGAAAGCATTACAAGCGCATAAACAGGCCACATATTAAAAATAAACACTGAATGTCAATAAAAATAAATTATTCTCTTTTCATATAAAAGATGGGTACTTGTGCTTTCTCTTCTGTTCAGCAATTTGGTTTTCTTTTGTAAGCAATATATGTTATGTCGCATAAAAATATTGCACACTTTGACTCTACGTTAATCGCAAAGGAACAAGTTATTAATAGTGCATCTACAAATCATTTTGCTGGCAACAATGCAATCTCAAAATTGAAGTGCAAACCACATGGTCAGTATTTAGAGTCTATATTCATTTCATTCTTTTTTTTTTTTTTTTTTTTAAAAAGTGGTTAGGAATGTAGGACACCTGCTGATCATTTT